>JARHVA010000184.1:5185000-5785000 GCA_037957365.1 Torreya grandis
TAATAGACTCTAGGGCCATCCTATAGTACTTTGAGATATAATGGTGTACTTTGGAGCCATCCCAGTGGACTCTAATGCCAAGATGTGTAACTTCAAATCTAAATTGGTGGAATTTGGAGTTAGTTTGTGCAATTTTGGAGTCAGATTGGTGTTATCTATACCCAACATAAGCATTTCCAGAGCTAGGATGTGGATCTTTGAAGTCATAATATAAACATCTAGATCTAATATCGATGCATCTACGACCCCTAACCTCTTTCTTAAATGCATAAAACTATATTTTGGTAATAGCTAGGTGAATATATCAATGAGCTATTGATCTGACTTGTAAAATTTAAGTTCTATCACACTTTTTTCAACTAACTCTCTAATAAAATGATACATTATTGGAATATGATTTCTTATACCATGAAAAATATGATTCTTTGATAAGGTAATGGAGGATATGTTGTCACAAAATATTTTAGATGCTCCTTGCCACTCCTTATGTAAATCTGATATGATTCTTCTGATCCATATATATTGGCATGTTATTGCATTTGCTACTATATACTTCACTTGAACTTTTGATAGATAAACTATGATTTGTTTTGTTAAATCCCAAGAAATAGCTCCTGATCCAAGATGAGACATATAACCATATGCATTATTTATATTATCAAGAGTACCATCCCAATCACTATCTATATAGCTAATTAAATTAAATTTATCTATTATTGCATACAAAACATCATATACTCTTGTTCCATTGACATATCTAAAAATCCTTTTGCATACTTGATAATTTATCTCTTTTGGAGCCTCTATCAATCTAGAGATGAGGGTAACTAAATACATGATACTCAGTCTAGTTGTAGACAAATTTTAAAATTTTAGTGTTGTTTTCTTTTTTTAATACTTCCCACTATACCAAATAACTATTATAGCATCCTTATCTTGTGTTAACTATCATTTTATCTAGAACCTTCACTATCTTTTCTTTCATCTTCATTGGTACCTATTGCTTCTAATCTAATCATTAATATTTCCCCCTTAATTATATTCTCCATGAAATTTAGATACATATGAGACATTAAATACTATATAAATATCAAAATTCTATGGTAAACTCACCTCATACACATTTTCATTGATTTTACTCACAATTATACATGGACCCATCTTCTTGTACTTCAACTTGTTATATGTTACTTTGGGAAATATTTATTTTTTAAAATACACCACCACTAAATCTCCCACTTTAAATATATTTGGAATTATTTTTACATCTACTATTACCTTATACTTTTCATTAATTTCATGTAGTTTTTTTATTATAACTATTGTATGTGTTAAACTAATGCTTCTTCATCATCACTAACCTATTTCAGAATTAGTAACTACACCTAATATAAAATACACTTAGGTTTTCTTCCATAAATAATCTAAAATAATATTTTCCATATTGACATATTCATGGAACTATTATATTCAAACTCATATTGTGGTAAAGCCAATTCTTTTTGCTTGGGATTCTCTCAAACTATGCATCTCAATAAACTTACCAAGCTCCTATTTACTATATCTGTTTATCCATCTATTTGTGAGTAGTATGCATTACTAAATTGTATTTTAGTTCCTAATTTCTTCCATTAAATGCTCCAAAAATGACAGAACTTTTGTATCCCTATTTGAAGTAATGGTTTTTTGAACATGATGTAATCAAAAAATATCTTTATAAAATAGATTTGTTATTCTCATGGGATAATTGATCTGTTTACATGAAATAAAATGAACCATATTATAAAACTCATCTACAACAACAAAATTAAATCAGTACATCTTTGTGTCTTTTGAAACCCCAATACAAAGTCCATACTTAATTGTATCCATGGTCCTTTAGATACTAGTAATGTATTTTCAACCTAATATTTTATGCATGGTCCTTAGGCACTTGACATATCATACATCTTGAAACATACCTTTTCATATCTCTCTTATCTTTGGCCAAAAATACTTCTACTCCAATAAATCAATTATCTTACTATTATCAAAGTGTCTAACTAAACCACCACTATGTATTTTTATTATAATTTTATCTCATTTACCAAAATGGAATGCATAATTATTTTACCTTGAAGAGATAACAACCCACTATTTGATAATCATATGAATAGTACCTATCTCACCTATTAATGGGTTATTGTATAGTTCAACTATATTCCTAAAATTTGGATCAGTATTATACAATTATTTACAGACTTAAAATCTAACTACTTCACTCACAATAGTAGTTAAAAATACCACTCACTTGCTTAAAGCATCAACTTTTTGATTCTGCTTTCCTAATTTATGATTCAAGATGAAAGTATATAAATAGGATAAACTCCTTAGGAATCAAGTAATGTCTTTAGTGTCTTAATACTTATACAATTTCATATAATTCAAAACCATATGTAAAATAATTGTTTCTTACCTCATTGAATTTCTCACTTGAATATGTTATGGAACTTCCATCTTGACTCAACACAAGACCAATTCCCACATGTGAAGGATCATAATCTATGTCAAACACTTTCTTAAAATCTGGTAATACTAAAATAGGATTTTTAGTTACTTATATCGATATAAGACCTTCATGTTCCACACACATCCTCCAATTTATGGTGATTTTATTGATTGATCTACTATCCACACACATCTTCCATGTTTTATATTTCTTTGGAGTCAACAATACCAATGTTGTACACAGACTCATGCTTTGCCTCAATATACCCTTTCTCACCAATTCAATAACCTATTTTTTCAACTTTGCATGTTGTATTGGACTCATGTTATAAAGTGATTGATTAGCTAGAGTTGATCTTGGAATTAAATCAATATGACTTTGAATGTCCCTCTTTGGTGATAAACCATCTATTAACTCGTCAAGTATAAAAATTGCATATTATTTCAACACTTCTCCTAATTTTATTATATTTTCATAACTTTTATGTCTTATTTATTTGTTATTAATGCATAGCAATAATCTAAAATATTCATATATTTTATAGACTATTTCATCGATAACATGTTTTCTACCTAGCCTTCTTCATTGAGAGGTAGTAAAAATATCCTTGTAACACCTTTCCAAAAGGAATACATATTTTTACTCCATCATGAATTAGTTTTATATAATATTTCCATGGTCTTCCCAAAAACACATGGCATGCATCCATTTAGATAACATCACACCATATTTTATCTCTATAAGTTTATCACATAGAAAACTTTATTAAACACCTTTTATCTATATAACTTCATTTCCTTTCTTAAACCATGAAATATGGTAATGATAAGGAAGTCTTTCACAATGTAGAATTAGGCCTAGTTTGTTAACATATAACTTTTTTTGCACTTGGATCGATGAAAAATAAATTACATAAACCTAAATAGGCATGTATAAGTGTGGCATGTAGTGGCCTAAAAAAGGTGTAGTTATAAATAAATATAGTTTGAGCCCTTAAAATATCCCAAAATTTATTAAAAACATATGTTTTGAAAGAGGATAGTATGCTCATCATGATGGTAATAATTTTTGGAATTTTGATGTTAAAATCCATAGTGTAATTGGTTATTAAAGTTGAAATTTGTTCATTTTTATCAAAACTTTTGGTCTTAGCTGTAAATACATAGTATAAGCCTTTGGGACAGAAATCCAAGCCTTTTTTGAGCCTAAATGGTCATTTTTGAATTCAAATTTAAATAGAACATACATGTTTTATAATGCATACATTTATATAACAAGTATAAGTTTACATTTATATTTTTACATTTATTTTCTTATACTTTAAATTTATTTTAGTAAATATAAGAAATTAGGGTCACTCAACATTTGCTAGAGTTGGTCTCACAGTTACATGCTTTATGATATGAAAAATATTTTTTCAAAATCCAATATGGTCAATATTTAGACGTTTTCAGAGTCTAGGTATTAAACCTAAGGATTTCATGACATAATTTTTACATTTGATTTCCATTTTTGGTAAAAATATAGTCATTTTTTAGGTTTGTGTGCCTTTTGGATTGATTCCCAGCATTTATAGTAGTCTTAGGTTTGTCAAAATTGATTTTTTTAAATAAATCACTTTTCAATTCATGTAAAGTGGTGTGATTGGGGTAGCATATGTCAAATTAATGACATACACACGTCAAATGACCATTTTATGTTAATTTCACTTGTTCATCATCTCTCCCTCATCCCTGATCACTTCCTACTCATGCCTCATCACCCCTATCACTCTCTAATCATTCTTAATTATCTCTAATCACTCCCTCATTTACCCTCACTATCCATAATCATCTATCCTCACTATCCATAATCATCTATAATCACTCCCTCATAATCCTTAATTACTCCCTTATTGACCCTCATTATCCCTCATCATCCCTAATCACTCACTCTTCATTCCCTCATTGACACTAACCATATCTCATCATCTTGAATCACTCCCTCATCATCCATAATCACTCCCTCATTATCTCTCACCATTCCTCATCATCCCTCATCATTCCTAATCACTCCCTCATTGGCTCTCACTATCGCTAATCACCGCTTCATCATCCATAATCACTCCCTCCTCATCCCTCATCATCCCTAATCACTACCTTATTGACCCTTACCATTTCTCATAATTTATAATAACTCCCTCATCATCCATAATCACTCCCTCATTTCCATTCACCATCCCTCATGATGAATATCCCTACTGCTTACTCTGCTTGTTCAAGCTCTCTACCAATATCCACCTAGCTTTCAGTTTATCTTTTCTTGAATGATCTCTATCTTTAGACCCTGCATACATTTAAAATTAACATCTAAATTTTATTCATTTCATTTATTATCCACCATACTCTATATGGTTTCACTAAACTCTCATTTATTATCCACCATACTCTATATGGTTTCACTAAACTCTTCATTATATTCTCCTTAATTAATGCATTTAATCTCTCTTACTTTGAGACTATCCCCCTCTCTAGTCTTTATGGTTTACAATAACTTGGACCAAATCTCATCTTTAGTTCCTTAGACTTTAATAGGAATATAAAAAACTTCCTTCCACTCATTTTATTCATCTCTAACTTCTTCTCAACCCTACTTAAGTTCTCAAGACAATCCTCATATCATACACTACTTCTTACTCTTTCATAGACTCGTCTCATAGCCTTTTTTGGGCTAATATCCTTGTTATGGTCTTGTACTGACTCCAATAATCAAATAAAAATAATTTATGGATACCTTATAATGTCTCCCATCTCTTCAAAAATTTCCATACTTTGGTTCAACTATTTTATAGCTTTTTTTGGCTCTTTTTGCTCTCAGATTAGGTCTTTAGGTTTCCTTCTACCTTGTCTACCACACAGTCCTCCCACATCCATAATTATCCTTAATTAAAAAAATTTAAAATACTATATTATCTTTATGCATGTTGAAATCAAAATTATCATTGAATTTCATGAATTATTGATAGTTACAACTCCTAAAAACTCAATTTGAAAGTAAAAACCATAATACAAGGTTTGGACTAGTTTTACAGACTCAAGAAGGTTCAAAATGAGATTTAAATATTATAAAGGCATTTGCAATTAATATTAATATTTTATGAGTTCCAATTTAACCCTATTCACATTTTCCAATTGTTAGATTTCCATTTTTAATTTGCAGTAGATTGACTTAACCAAATTTGAATAGACTGTGTGTTTGGTCACAGGGCTACAGTAATCCAAGAAGAGGGTATTTGTTATAATTATTTAAAAAAAGTGTTATAAACAAAAATTAAGGTTTAAAATAATATAAAAAAAAATTAAACACTTTATACAATCAATACCTTTGATCAATAACACTCTATTTTCCAATTTCCATGAGATATCACTTTGACTGTGTTAAGTTTCTTGATGACTGTTGGACTGTGTTAGTTTTATTTTGCTCATCCAAATACATGAAATAAAATTGAAATAATATAATACATCATTATCATATTATAAAAAAATAACCAACATATACATTTAATTTTCACTCTAATACATGCATATACCTTCTCACACAGATGCATACTCAGAACTTTTGCTCATAGAGAATAGGGTTGTGTTGTTCAACATAGAATGTCCTTAGTAGAATAAAAATAACCAATGTTTAAATTATATTAATTATTTATTATTTAAATTTAATAAATATTCATACATTCCAAAATACAACCAAATATAATCTCCTCTTCCATAAGACTCTGACCTTCACTCAGATTTCAAGGCATAGTTTGTAAAAGGACAGGGTATACAGTTTGTAATTTAAAAATTCAAAATATTTAAAACTAAAATGAAAAATTATATAATCACCATAAAATAAAATGTAATATCAACTTACCACTCACACAAATAACTTGTTATGAATCATGTTTCACCATTGATCATGCACACTGTCAACTATTTTTTTACATATTCAAGAAGATGCAGGGTTTGTTTGTTATCTTGTTTGTAACTAATAAAAACTTTAGTATATTCAATTTTTTTTGGTTCTTTAAATTCATATTTTTTAATCCTACCCCCTCTAACTCTCTTAATTCTAACTCTGAATAAAAAACAAGACATGGACAAGACTCTTATTACCAAATAACCATCCTAACTAAATTCTAACTTATTTTGTATGTTGAGAGTGTCCTCAAATAATTCAAATACTAAAATATTTGTCAAATATGAGTTTATGTATATGTGTTGTGACATCCTAAAATCCTCACTAAATTCTAACCACACCAAATTCAATGTTGGACTTATTAGAACAAGATTGAAGTCTCTATGAAATTTCAAAAATTCAAATGAAATATTTGGCAGGAAAGTATAATACAAATCTAATTAAAAATTAGCACAAAAATAAAAACTTATAAAGACTCATATAGACTTCTTATGACCTGGCCACCTTAGAAAGACTCAAAACATGTAAACTAGATCACTATTTACATTGTGTGGTGATGTTCCTACATCACCTCATCATCCTTAATCACTAATTCATTATACCTCATCATCTCTAATCCCTCATTCCTCATCCCTCATCACCCCTAATCACTCCCTAATTAATCCTCACCATCACTCATCATCCTTAATCACTCCTTCATTATCCCTAATCACTCCTTCATTGACCCTCAACATCCCTATTAATTCCTTCATCATCTCTACTCAATTCCTCATCATTACTCCTCATAATGAATCACTCCATCTAATACCTTGATTTTGGTATTTTTTTGGGGTTTAATAATGTTAGGAGTTACAAGTGGAGATTTAAGTTCTAGCATAAAATATAAGACATACTGATCAAAATGATGTGGAGGCAAATTTGAAACATAAATATTTAACACATATGAAAAAATATTGGCCTATTAGAAATGATGTAATTCATAATTGAAAATCTACCAAAAAAGAGAAGAAATTAAAACCACCATAGCACCAAAAATGGGTAGTAAATACATGAGGATCACCAAGCTATGCGATTTCCCAAAACCAATCAATTTATTTACATATGAGGACATTTTATTATCCAAATGATTACATCGAAGGCCTTCTATTTTTATGTCTATTGATTGAGTTCTCATACTAGAGAGTGGAAAATAATTTTCAAATGATTAGAACAAGTATTTCAAGATTGAAAAGTAGTGCTTAATTCATAATTTTAATTTTCAATCCAATGAAGAGTGTCACATTATGATATCTCTACTTGCACATCTTGAGAAGTGGGTACAAGTTATCTAGCACTATAAAAAGGTAAGTAGATAAAATATTATGAAACTAATGATATGGTTGGTACTAAAAATATCTCTACTTCCACTGGAATAAGAAATTATATGAATTAAAAATATTGTTTCATTAATAAATTTAGATCAATGGTGATCTAATTTACTTGATAAATTCTAATTGAATTCAAAATAATTTAATCTCCTAAAGCATATTTTCAAAAATTGAACTTGAAATTTAGATATCATCCATAACCATACACTATTGTATGGTCTAGTTTAGACCTTGAGAAATGGATCACCTAGTAGTGTCACTTGGTGTACAAAATCAAACTTTTTAAAGATGAAATCCTTTATGACATTTCACCATTAAAGGTGTGTGATGTTTTACATGTGATTAGCCATATATTTACCATTGACATGTAGTCTATGAAGTAAATCCTTTAAATTTTGTGATAGATTTTCATGATCTAAAATACCATATAGCATAGTTAGTTCATAATATTTTAGTGATTAGTGCCATAAGTGCAAGAATCTTGTCAGTTATAGTAAGAAGTATACTCTTAACAGTAAGAAGTAAATGTAATAACATCCTTATGTCACCATATCATAGTGTGGTTTATCCAATAATAACAAAGACAAAATAATTGAACCATAAACTAGATGAATACAAGGATATCTTTTAGTCACCTAAATAAGGTCCTACATACTGTAACTAAACAATACTTATCAATTAAAAAAATCTTAACAAGATTAAAGTGAAGAACTATTATCCTCATTTAACTAATAAGGCATTTTTACCATATCCATGGTGTATAAGTATTTTTCCAAAATTGATCTTAAGTTTGGGTATCATTATATTCATGTTAAACCTCTAGACATTTGGAATATAGTCTTCAAAACAAAGGAACGATTTATTGACTAGTTAGTTATGCCTTTTAGGTTAAATCATTTAAATAATTCATTAATTTCAAGATGTAAAATGACACCCTCAAGCCCTTTACCTATCATATTTTTAATCTACATTGATGACATCTTATCTATAGAAAACATGGGATGAACATCTACACCATGTTGAATTAGTGTTTCACACTTTACAGAAACATATTTTTATGATAGCATGAATAAATGTTCATTTTTCATGCAAGAGATAAAAATTTTGGGACACATTACACATACAAGGATTTCATGTGTGAATCTAACCAAGATTCAAGTCATATAAGAATGGTAAACACTAAATAAATTTTCATCTAATTCAAATATTCTTAGAGTCAGAAAATTATACAAAAGATTTGTGTTTAATTTTTATCTTTAGAACCAAACTACCAAAGGTGGAACCAAATAAAGTTTCATCTAGTCAGCTTCACATTAAAGATAATTTGATGAACTTAAATTCAGACTCTATTTTGTGTTAGTACTTATTTTACTTAACTATAAATTTGGAAGATCATCCTATTTATTCAATAATAAAATTGACTATCACAAATGGGTATTAACAAGACAAGTCCTTAAAAAGAGTTAATTTCTATTATAATGGATTAAATAACATGTGATTGGAATCAAATATATATTTAGAGTATATAATTAAGTTAAATGATGAGGGAGTGATTTGGGATGGTGAGGGTCAATGATGGAGTGATGAGGGATGGTGAGGGTAAATTAGGGAGTGATTAGTGATGATGAGGGATGAAGAAAGATTGAGTAGGTATTATGAGTGATGAGGAAGGAGTGATTAGGGATGATGATTGTTGGAAATAATCAATGAAGGAGTGATTAGGGATGATAAGCTTGAGTGAATAGAGATGATGAGATATAATTAAGGTCAATGAGGGAGTGATTAGAGATGAGTAGGGATGAGTAGGGAGTGAATAGGGATGGGGAAGTGATTATATATAATGAGGGATGAGGAAAGAGTGATTAGGGATGATGAAGGATGGGGAGGGAGTGATTAAGGATGATGAGGGATAATGAGGGTTAATGGAGGAGTGATTATGGATGAGAAGGGAGTGATTAGAGATGATTAGGGATAGTGAGGATAAATGAGGGAGTGATTATGGATAATGAGGAATGATGAGAGAGTGATTAGGGTTAATGAGGAATGAGTAAGAAGTGATCAAGGATGAGGGAGGGATGATGATCAAGTGAGTTTAACACAAAGTGGTTTTTTTTTGTGTGCAAGTCATCAACATGACTTAAACTAACCCAATCACACCTATTTGGATAAGTTCAAGTGATTAGTTTTTAAAATTCAATTTTGATAAACTAAGGAATCCTATAAATGATAGGAATCAATTTTGAAGGCATAAAAACCTTTAAAATGACTATATGTTTACTTAAAATGGATATAAATTACAAAAGTTATGTACTAAAATTCTTAAGTTTAATACCTAAACCTTGAAAATGCCTAGGTACCAACTAGATTGGATTTTGAAAAACTATTTTCCACATCGTAAGTTGTGTAGCTATGAGACCAACTCTATCAGATGTTGAGTGACCCTAATTTATTATATTTACTAAAATAAATTTAAAGTTTAAGAAAATATTCTTATACTTAACATTTAAAGTAGTAATAATAAGCTTCTGGCCAAAGTTGCCTTCATGTGTAACTCCCACATACTTCTGGAGATGTTTTTGGTCTTATTACAAAACAATGCATACACATTGTATAATATGTTATATATTAATTATGTGTTATTTGCATTATATAATGAATACGTGCTATTTGAATTTGAATTCAAAACATTGATTTAATGTGAAATACAACACTCACTTGTATGAAATATTATTTTTCCAATAACGATATTGCATTATACATTAACGTTATCACATTATGGCTGGAAATTACCTAGCCATAATTTAAATAATGTAATCATGTTAATTACATAATGTGATCACGTTATTTATTGATGCAATTGCATTACCTAAAATGTCCATAGAATTATCCCACAACTCCATGCACTTACCATTGTATTCATGCTCAATCCATCTTGAATATAAATATTTACAACATTTACATGTGTCACAACCATCTAGAGCTATTTTCTCATGTAAAATTACAAACTATATTTTAGCCATGTTTTACACCTAATTAGGCCTACAGAATACATAGTTTCTTATATCTATAAAGGATTCAAACCACTTGAATCATGTAAATGATTTCCTTATATAACTAACTAATAATTTTGAGCAATATTATATGGTTCATTTCGGTTTTATAAAAAAATTAGTGATCTAAATGCTAACCTAAGGTTTAACTTAGAACTCAAACTTGAGAGAAAAGAAATAAATAAATATTTTATTTTAAGTATGTTATAAACCTCATATCACTTAGATTAGTTCTATAATATGATTTATAAACCCTATCAAATTTAAATTAATATTTATATATTATAATAACAGACATAAAACACTTTTCTTCCATGACTATGTAAAACAAAACTATTTTTAAGACATCTATCAATTGAGAAGAACATAGAATTGATAAAATAATTTAAGAAACAATAAAATATTTACATTCAAATACTCAAAATCTTTAGGATTCATAGAAACCATCATTAAATTTTTATTTTATTCATAAATTTCTTGTAAGCATATACAAACCTATAGACATTTTTCTTGGTTTACACTCACATTCAACCATCAATCTTCAAACTAAGATTCTCCTCACTTTTTATGTGTTATTACAATCTTAACTTTTTTGTAAAAGTATTATAATATTCCTAAATTAGTTATCAACTTGTTTCATGCATCAAAATAAATTCAACTGACTTAATACTCTTATAACATGTTTGATTTAGCCCTTTTCCTATGTTGAATAAGGCTTATCATAGTATAAAATAAGTTTGAAGAGATTTAAAACAAGTGTAAGAGTAAAAATATATTTAAAAAATGTTTTTATATCCCAAGGGTCACTCACGTCAGGGTCATGACCCGTGAAACCTACTAAAACTCTCTCAAAAGTCAAAATAAATTCAAAACTTTGAATTTCCTAGTTTTGGTGGGAAAGACCAAAACACTCATAAATGACATAAAATCAACAACCAAAGCTTAAATAAGACCTCTTATTGATGAAATATGAATTTTAAGACCTTTAAAGACTAAAAAATGACATATTTGAGCTATTTATAGTGATGTACCTACATTAGAGGCCTTGATATTTGTGTATTATTTGTGCACATACAAGTTGTATTTCAAACTATTTTTTAATAATTCAAGTATAGTTATTGCATGTGTTTTATGTAGGATTATCAATGCATAAGATCAAATTCTAATCCTATCAAATCAAGTTATCATACAAGTGAGCTACTTTTATGTGTTGGCAAAGATCAATATAGTGATCATTGAATTTGATCCATAGTATGTCAATATCATTTACAATAGTATGTGCTTTGATTATTCTATCTAAGCCATTAACTATTCCATCTTTGATGTCATAATTTTTAGCATATAATTCATCTAGCATCTCAAGTTTCAATATGATAGTGGGAAGAAGCATGGATAAGTGTTGACATGATTGTTTGACTTCATACACAATTTCTTGTTCATCAATTTCATGAATAGAGATAATATATTATAGAACAATAGATATCATCTTAGTATTGTGAGTAACCTCACTTCTTACAAAAAAAAAATTAATACCACTTGAAATGAAATTATTATACTAATAAGACATAATTACAATAATAAATCACAATATGATTAAAATAAAAAATACTTCGAGAGAGAAACGTCCACAACCTTACAATAAGAACAAAATTCACAATATTATGATTAAATACTAATTACTACCTCGTTTGTGTATATAAGTCATATAATTATTTATATAGCTTCTAATTGGTAGTAGGGTCGACTTACAAAGTATGTGTATCACAAGTACCCATTCACCCACACACACACGCACACACAGAGATTATATATATATATATATATATATATATATATATATATATATATATATATATATATATATATATATATATGTATGGGTGGGTGGGTACTTGTGATACACATACTTCGTAAGTTGACCCTACTATCCCACACACACACACACACACACACACACACACACACATATATATATATATATAATATTGTGTGTGTGTGTGTGTGTGTGTGTGTGTGTGGGTGGGTGGGTGGGTACTTGTGAGACACATACTTCGTAAGTTGACCCTACTATCCCACACACACACACATGTGTGTGTGTGTGTGGGTGGGTGCGTGGGTACTTGTGATACACATACTTCGTAAGTCGATCCTACTACCAATTAGAAGCTATATAAATAATTATATGACTTAATTAAATGTTATTATATCTATAAGTATGTCATCCCAATTAACATTACAAATTATGATTATAGCACTTCACTGTGTGGATTAATCATCATTACATTTACTTCATGTTGTGTTTGATATCTTATACCATTGAGGGTTATGATAAGTAGTCGGTGCTTAAAAACATCACTAAAAGTAAACAAAGTTCATAAAACAAAACCTTTTCCTTATCATTGTAAAGCTTCAAATACCCTATTTATGTTTGAATATGAAGTATGATTTCTCATTGATTTTCTCAAAGATTTAAAATATTGAGCAAGTTTATCAAAGCTCAGAGCATGATGAACATAGCCATCAAAATAATATTTACTTGATATCATTTACCAAAAATGTGGTTTGTATAGTTCTAGGACAAAAGAATGTGGAGTGTGGAGGTTCTTTTTATTATGAGAATTTTTCAACACTTTTGTTCTCTTGCCATAAAACCCTACATTATGTTGTCATCTTTAGTAAGTGTCTTATTTTATTTAATTCTTTATTGACATGGATTTAGATTAATTAAATCAATTTATTTTATTTAAATGTGTATGGATAAATGTATTTTATTTTGATATAAAACCGAATTATTCATAATATAAAATATAATAAGTATGGCTATACCTAGGTATTCATTGAAATAAAAAATCATTGGATTAGGGGAAGGGGATCAATTATTGGATAGGGTCCAATAGTTTTGATTGTAGTTGTGACCCCTTTCCCTTATTATAATACATTAGAATTATTTAATTATGTACAACTGTTTGTATAATTTTTGTAAAAGTTGCCTATACTTTGTATTAAAGTTGTTTCATTAATTTGGACAAAAAATATTAAAAATATAAAATATTATATACATATTAAAAATAAATAAACATCATTATTTAAAAACATGTACATCATATTTAAAAATATGATTATCATATTCATAAAAATGAATATCTTTTTCATAATTGAATATAATTTTTAAAAAGTTACATTCCTTGGTAATATTTTAAAGGTGAAAATATTTTTAATATACCAACTTCAATAGCTTTTTTGAGTCCCAAAAATTCACTTTTATACATCTAATTGTAAGTTATACAAGACAAAATATACAATATCTAAGGTTACATAATATTATAACTGGTCCACTTACATTTTATTATATTCTATTCTATTTAAAATTCAAGTATTTGTCTCCAATATATGACCACCAACCTCCAATGATTAGCCACACCTAAAAAATTGAATGTTAATAAAAAATCTAAGCCTCACCGTTCATAGACAATTCAAAATTCAAAATATCTTGTTGAGATAAAATCTATCTATAAATTAAAAAACTATAGAGTAACACATATTTTATTTGTAGAGAGCGTTAAATTTGAATTTAACTGGAAGTGGATTTCAACATTAAAGAAGCCTTAAATTATTATGACTATCACATTCTAGGTAACAAGTATGGAATTTTCCACTAACATATTAGTAAATGTTAAATATTTTTATATGAAACTAAAACAAGATTTGAATTCAAGTTGAAGTGTTATTAATTCAAATTTATCAACATTTAAAATGTAGATTGAAATATCTATCGTTGATAAGTTTTCCATTCACTTGTCTATGTTATTTATATTTGTGACACATTTCTATATCCATGCCTCCATTTTTTCATGGCTTTTGCAAGCACCGAATAAGCGTTCCCACACATAAATATTTTTTTGGATGGAAAGGGATTTTAACTTGGTATGGAAAGCTAAACATTTACTACTATACAAAAAATCCATGTTTGGATCCAGAAAGGGATTTGAACTTGGGATGGAAGACTTAAAATTTTCACCAATAAACATCTCTCCATACTTTTTTGCATACCTCTTACACCAAAACAGTCTTGAATCTACCCAAAAGTTCTTGATCATTCAATGTTTCATATAGGAATTTATATTTATAGAATGAAGGGATTTTTTTTTTTTATTGTAGCTTTTATGTTCATGGTTTTAATTAAGTGCCTTCACATATGACTAACCATTTAATGGTATGTTAATAGAGTGATGAAACATTACATATTATTGTGTTACATAACTAAACCCAC
Organism: Torreya grandis; assembly: GCA_037957365.1. Taxonomy (NCBI): domain Eukaryota; kingdom Viridiplantae; phylum Streptophyta; class Pinopsida; order Cupressales; family Taxaceae; genus Torreya; species Torreya grandis. The sequence continues at coordinate 5,200,115 of JARHVA010000184.1, forward strand.
AATTATGTTCTTTTTATTTTCACATGTAGGTTATTGTTATTATTTTTTCTATGCTTGTAGTTTTTTTGTGTGCCTTCACATCTAATTCAACATTTCATGTTATGTTCATAGTGGTCATCAAGATATTCACAAACATACTAGTAAATCTTATTTTTTTAAATCGACCCACATCATTGTTTGAATTCTATTACCATGTTGGAAGACACTTATGTAATTAATAATCAAGGAAGTGTCATGATGGAATATTATAGTTTACTTAATATGAAATGACCATTTTATAAGTACCATGGTGGTATTTTTCCAATTAATGTGGTATGTTAATGTTGTATTGTGTGCCATCTTAAAAAAAATGCAAGAAGGATGAAACATTACCCACAAATGAACCCATAATAATGGTTAATTTTCATTCACATCTATCTCAACATTTTTTGGTATTTTAATGGAATTCCTAGAGTTTTTATAAATTCATGTCATTGTGTGATTTATATTTATGTCGCATTTCTATTTCCTAGCATAACATGGGTCAGAAGACTAAACAGTCACTAGTATGTGGATGTAAGACCTAAAGTTTTATATTCACTATAATGAGAATTTAAATTCACTCTAAAATAGTGGGTATCCTTTACAAAATCATTTATTATAGGGTTCATTTCAATTCTCCTTGTGGTCAACAACCATATGTTCTCACTAGTAAATTATTATCTAAATTTATGTTATTGTGTGCTTTATATTGGTGATGTTTAATGTGTTACTGATTATTTACAACAATGTGGATGGAATCCCTAATTAATTTCATTCACATATGATTAAATTAATTATTTTCTCTTAATCAAAATTCATAACTTCATTCCCATTCCAATAAATATTGACTCAAATATATTAAACCAAGCCCTTTCCTGAATTGTTGTTTTTGTGTTATTGATATGTTCCTTCCAATTAATGTTTTTGAGTTATTCATTCACTTTTTTTAAATTAAAAATATTTTTTACCATAATTATTGTTGATAAATTACCAAACATTTTATACCATGTGGATGGAAGCCCTAAAAGTTTTCATTCACATATGAATAAATCTTATTATTTTTGTATCAAACTTTAGACTATTTTGAATTAAATTATATGTTATTTTTATATGTATAACACATTTTTATTTTCTTACCTAAAAAAGATATATTATATATTTATTTAATAAGTTAGGCCAAATTTTGTTTCTTCCTCCTTTAACCAATCTGGTGGGCTCACTTGAGAACATAACCTTAAACCACCTAGTTTAAAATTTTGACAAATAATAATTTTTAAATGAACAAAGTATATTATTTTTGTCACATGTATTTTCACCCTTTGAGTATATTCATAATCTTTCCTCATAAAAATGTCACAATGGAAACACCTCGAGGCTTCTGGGTATCCTAAGAATGAGGTGAACTCTAGATAGGACTAGCTCCCTTAATATACCAATTTGGATTTCATTTATACCTATAATTTGGGGGAGGGGAAAGGGAGAGAGAAAATTAAAAACTAACTATCATAAGGGGGTGATACATCAGATATATTGATGAGTTCCAACCATATGCATGTTACACTTGAAACCAAGAGACCAACCAAACATACACTTTTCCAATTTGCATTTCCTCACATCAATATTACATTATGAGGTTATGGATGAATGTGTAAATATAAGAGGATTAAACAAGAGGACTTGAATGGTAATAATGAAAAAACTAACTCACTCAATCCTTGACATTTTCTATAACACTTCGCATGCCCTGCAAGAAGAAGCTTTCCAACTGCAAATAGATGATAGAATGAAACAATCATGCTAAGCAAACAAGATTTATCACTTATGCAAAATCAAACATTCCAAATAAACACACTAATAATATTCATGGTATAGGTAAAAAATATTAGTCTTATTAATCAAAAGGCATGAAAATGAGCAGGACTTCACCATACTCAGGTGAAGCATAAGTTACAATGGCCAAAATGGCTAGCTCTTATATAAATTCAGAGAGAGAAGATAAGAGAGAATTAAAAGGGTCATAAGGACACTTTTAAATATTATAAAATTAAATTATATCAATCATGAAAGATTAGGAATCCTTATTGTCCATCCAAGTCATCAAACTATTACAAAGCAGTATTAAACTCCTAATCTTGGCGTAAAAACTACCTTCATGATTCGGACATGTTTAAACATATAAAAAATGATTAGGGATACATATGATGATTGGGATGAATGGTAATGGTTTCATACATGCCTCTTCATGCATTAGTTTAAACCTAGTCATCTAAAATAACCTAAAAATGAGCTATAACAATCTAAAAAAATCATCCTTCATGCACCCTACACACTTGGCCTCAAATATGGATTCATTTTTCCATAAAAATCCATGGAAAGGATTGGATGACAATTTTAAATACCCTCTATTTCATTATAAGTATTTGGGATACCTTAAAATCACTCTACTTAAATATTTCTACCCTTCTCACTAGCTTGTCCATTATGCTAGTTTTGACTGGCTAAGATGAGAGCTATTGTTTGAACACTTATAAGTTTTTATAAGGCATTAAATTTTGATAATAATTTATTAAAATTCCTAATATTTACCCCAAACTTTATTTCATCCTCAGATTCCTTCTAGAACCTACAAAACACACAAAATGGTCAAAAATACCCTATTTTTTATCCTATCTGTACAATTTTGCATAACTATTTTTGATGGTAGGGAGACTAAATAAGTCCTATTTAACATCCAATAATAATTTGTGACATTATGGTTCATTATAGTATTTATCCAACTCCATTTCTCCAAACTAGTCACTGGGAAGGGTTTAGGAGGTTTTTAGGTTTGTTTTCGTTCTTAATGTTTGTTCGTAAAGTTTTGATGTTGGAATTTCAGAAAATTTCCACAAATTAATTTTTCAAAACCTATTATAACTCCTCTAAACCTCTTATTCTCCCATGCAAATCACCAAGGGAGGTATGAGCATTTAAAGTTACCTATTCGAGCTCTTCCTTCCATTTCTTGTAGGCCTGAGAGAGTTTCAAGATGAAAAATGAATTTATTATGCTTTATCTACATTAAAAAATCCTTAACACATCTGAAATTTCCCCACAAATATTATCTAAGATTCTATAATTCTCACTTCAAGTTATAAGTGTCAATGACCCCCCATTTGGGCACTAGGCCTAATACTTGTCTAGTAGGCTTACCTGTACTCTTGTGGTTTGGACCATCTAGCTAATATTCATTTTATTATATCATATTTATCAAAATTTTATGACCCTATGATCATACCTAAATTAATTATAATGCTTTGTCAAGGTTAGAAGTGAGAGTGACCTTCCATTTGGCCTATAGGCCAAAACCTGGCCCCTAAGCTTGACTACAACTCTAGCATTTTAGAACCCCATATTTATTTATATACTCCTATGAGTTTTTATCCATATTTTATTGTGTTATATCCAAATTCACACAACTATTTTATAGGTTCAAGCATCACCTGGTCCATCATTCATCACTTTCTCCCCAAACCTACCAGTTTATGCATGAGGGCAAGTACCCCCTATTTGAGACAAAATAGGGGTAATTACCATATCTTCTTAGACCTAATAATTATTTAAGATTATTATTCATGTTTTTAAATTTTCCTACACAAAAAATTATCTCTTGATCCCATGGTTAGATCCTCCAAAAGCACTAAAACCAAAATAGCCCTGTTAGGCAAGGACTGTGTGCAGGGTTTAAAGAATAGGTTATGTGGGATTGATTTGATCCTTTTTATATTTTTTATACATTATTAATAACTTATATATACCACATAAACAATTTTTTAACAACTTAACATACCATTTACCCATATAACTCCTAAAAACTCAAGACAAACTATATGTAGGTAGACTATGCAGGCTTCAAGACACGGATTATATATTGTAGGTTTATAGTCACTTTTTAATATTTTTTCCATGATATGAGGAACTATTTATGTCATTTAAAACATTATTAGTGTTTATTTATTCTATTCATCACTTTAAATTCCATTAGTTTCTCCTCACACTTGACCAGTCAAGACTGAGTGTGTCCTTTGACTATGTTTCCTATTTTCCCCTCTCAAGAAAGACCCTTGTAGGTGTCTCAAATGATTTTAACCTAGATAAAGTGATTAAAACCCTTATTATATTTCTAGATTATCATTTCCACTTTCTTTAACTCATTATTATCACTCACTCACTCTCAATCACCAAGCTTACTCACTATCTAACCTAGTTACAGTAGACTGTGACTTTTTGTCTTAGAGGGGGGAGGTCACCTGTAGGTTAGATTTTATGAATAAAACTTGAAATAAGTTTTTTAAATCTTCCTATAGTATCTCTACACCACATTTTGTTTGCCTTTTTTCCTTTCATACTTGTAAATAAGTCCATTACCAAAGTTATCAAGCTTAGTCTCCAAGATGAACCTATAGCTAGTCTATAGGGGCATACTTTGTGATAAAAAGGGACTTGTACATGTTCATTATCTTGTAATATAACTCACACCACAATTTTTATCCCTTTATTCATTTAATTAATCTTCTACTTACCAAGGTGATATCCATTCCATGATTAAAATCTTGTCATGAATGATGTGGATGTTGGCAGTTTACTGTAGGTGGATACTTTCAAGTGAAGAGACCCTGGTAGGTGATAATGGGGTTAAATACATTTCAAATAAACTCATCTTTGGATTCCATTTATCTCATTCAGTTATATTTCACACCATAAGGTTTTATAAATGTGTAAGTTTGCCTTAATTTCTCCTTGAAGTGTTAAAGGTCACCTAACAGTCCAAACCTGTAGATATCAATGAAGGAATTTAGTGTTTTGGGAAGCAACTTCAAGGATTCAAACAACATCTTTACACTTAATTTTTTACTTCTATTCTTATCATATCTCTTGTATATACTGGATGCAATAAGTTTTACCAATATAGATGTTTTGGAACACTTTATATCATTTTGTAGGAGATGCACAAAAACCCTTTGGAGCTCTGTTTTACAATTTTGGGGCAAAAGGCCTAAAATTCAATCATCATCCTTGGAGTTGGATTTCAACTTTGTTTAGACACCTATCACTTAAAACATGTATGTTAGGATCCCTTTAAAATATTAAGATTCCAAAAATGGCTCCACTACATGTTTCAACCTTTCCATACAAGTACTTCATGTTCTACTGATGACCCCTGTAGGCAAATGCTCGGCTATCAAAAGAGTTTTATAAGCTTAATGAATGATAAGCTCAATGAAAGTTTTAAAAAATTCCCTGAAAGTGATTACCCCCATTGTTATTCTTCGCTCTTGACTTCAAACTCTGACATCATTACCCATAGATACAAAACATCAACAATAAAAAATAGAAGCAATAAAGAGTTGAGCATTACAAGCTTGGTAAATTTCCTTTAAAATTTGTACGAGCATTCCAAACATATCAAATATACATTGTGTTAAGAAACATAGTGTAAATAAATTAAATCTTTGCAAACATAAAAACTATCAATAAACACAATGTCTGTAAAAATTTTCCAAATTGAGCAAGCTAACAACTATTCACACTTTACTATGATCAACTTTTTTAAAGCATGAATATAATGTAACAATTATCAATAACATTTACAATAGAATGTAAAAATTATCAATAACATTTACAATAGAATGACCAACATATCAACACCATGTCACAAAAACATATCGATAACAAAGCAATGCATCAATAAAACTACAACATAATGGAAAATGTGAATGAATATCACAACATATCAATAACACAACATAGTTTCATAGTAGGATTTGATTTGATATATCTAGCTAAACATTTACTTTTATGTTAATGAAATTATTATTTTTAATAGAAAGACATTTACATTTACATGTATGTGCATTAAAATCTTCATGGTTTCCATTGACACACCAATAAATCTTAAGTTTTGTTGATAGACTCATATTTCAATATGGCCCTTAGATTTATATTAATGAACCATATTAAATTTCTATTCATGTCTTACTTAAAAAAATTAAGCTAATTTTAATATGATATGTTCATTTAAAATTTATTATTGATAGAAATTTTAACCTAGGTGGTTTAAGTCTATGTTCTATACAAAGACAATAACATTAACATTTTCGATACAAAGATAATAACATTTATTAGTATGTGATTGAAAAACTTCTTGGCTTCCATCCAAATACCAATAATATTTAATCTTCCATCACAAGCTCAATGTTTTTCCATCCAAACATGCATTTATGCATATAGTGGTAAATGTTCAGTCTTCCATCCCAAGTTCAAATCCCTTTCCATCCAAACAGATATTTCTATGTGGGAACACATTGCGGGTGCTTGCAGAAACCATATAAAGTTAGAGGTAGGGATATAAAAATGTGTCACAAATATAAATAACACAACATGAATGGAAAACATATCAATAACACATAAGGAAAAGAATATTTGTTATTCAGTAAATATGATTGAATAACACAATAATATTAATTCTCGAGAACATATCAATAAATTTTGGGGTTTCCATCCATAGCATAAAATGTTTAGTAATTTATCAACAATAGTTATGGTAAATAGTACTTATAATTTTGAAAATAAGAATAACACAACATTAATTGACATGAAAATATCGATAACATAGCAACAAGAATTCAAGAAAGGTTTGGTTTGATACATATGAGTCAACATTTATTGGAATGGGAATAAAATGACAAATTTTGATTAAGAAAATAATAACGTTTATACATATGTGAATGAAAACCTACATGACATCCATCCACATACAATTAAATGTTAAGCATTTCAACCCATGTTTTAAATGGAAATAGAAATATGACAGAGATATAAAGCACACAATGACATGCATTGAGAAAACCTTCAAGGATCCTATGGAAATACCAATAAATTTAGAGCTAGATGTGAATGAAAACATGTCAATGATGTGGGTTTAGATGTGGGTAATGTTTCATGCCTCCAACATGGTGAACAAAATGAAGATAGCATGCATGGTAGCATTAGCATGCCACACTAATGGAAAAAAGACTATAAGGGGTCTTTAAAATAGTTGTTTAATATTAAGAACACTATTGACTTTCAACGTGGCACTTCTTTGCATATTAATGACACAAATATCTTTCGACAAGGCCATATAATTTTAAAAATGATATGGATTGATACAAAAACAATAATATTTACTGGTATATGAATGAATACATTGATGGCCACCATAAACATACCAGTAAATGTTGAATCAGATGTGAAGGCAAATAAAAACACAATGAACATAGAAGACAAAACAAAAATAATAGCCACACAAAAATAAAAAGAACACAGATGTGGGTTCACTTATAGGAAACACACATGTGTAGTGTTTATTCACTCGATTAACATACCACTAAATGTTTAGTTAGATGTGAAGGTACATAAAAAAAACCATGAACATAGAAGGCACAATAATAATAATTTTCACCCTTCCATTATGTTGATGAAATTTTTTTTTGTGAGACACTACGTGCACTAGAACTTATAGTAGGTTCTATGGCCATTTGGGGGGAGGTGCTACGTGAAAAAGAAGGGAGAGATGTTTGTTGGTGTAACATTTCATCAATGCATTAATATACCACTAAACTTTGACTCAAATTTGAAGGCACACAAAAAAAAGGGGAACATAGAAGACACAATAATAATAACAGCCACGTGAAAATAAAAAGAACATGGTTGTGAGTTCAGCTATAAGCAACACACTTGCACATAGAATTTCATATCTCTATTAACATACCACTAAACATTTACTCAAATGTGAAAGCACACCAAAAAAAAAATCTTGAACATAGAAGACCCAATAATAATAATAATAATAATAATAATAATAATAGCCACGCAAAAATAAAAATAACATAGTTGTGGTTTAGGTTACAAGTAACACCCTTGTGTGTAACGTTTCATCGCTCCATTCTACCAATGGAAATTCATCTTTGAAATACGGCATGGTTGATAACTTTTGGATAGGTTTCATAGCCATTTGGGGGAAGGCGGTATTTAAAAAGGTAGGGAGAGACATTTTTTGGTGGCACATAGGGAAACATTAACTTGCCACATTAATGGAGCAAAGCCCGTCAAGGCATTTAGAAAATGACACTAGTTTTGACATTAATGAGGCATATGTCTTCCAACATGACACTTTGTTTCATATTAATGACATTAATTTTGGCTCATGTCATACTTCACAAAATTTTAATCCAATGATAAAATAATGTGTTCGTTTGAACATTATTATTGGTTATTTTTTATAAGTTAATTGATCTCTTTAGCCTCAATAAAAAGTCGTACCAAAAAATGACATGTAAACAAAAACATCGTCATACGACTTCTCACAATATAAATTTGTCTGTCAAACAAAAACATGAAATGTAATATGAAAAATGTAAAACCCAAAATTAAAGATCCCAACCACTGGTCCCCTTTCCCTATCCAGCGCATATATTTCTTGACCATATGTTTCTTTGGCGATGTTTCAATGGACTGTGAGCTGAGCAGACATCAACAGTTGCGTATGTTTAGAAATAATGCAGTGAAGTTAATTTCATTTTTGCAAGGACAATAATTTGTTTGATGTGGGGACAAGGAATACAGTCTCCTAAGCCAATTAAATGAATCCGTTCAGATTTCTTATCTTAATCCGGCAAATATGATTTGATTGTAATGTCGGTGTAATAATAGTGGAGAGAGGGGGTCTGTATCTGGGAGCTATATATATCCCCATGAAGCACAAATGTTTTATCATATCTCATCTTCGTATAAGCCATGGCATCGTCCAAATTCAGAGCATTCGTAACTTTTGTTCTCTGCATTTTTTTCATCATCTCTTCTTCATTGTCCGTCCCAGCACAAGGTATTATATTATCTGTTATTTATTTATTTCTTAATTCTAGTATGGAAAGAAATTACAATAAACTATGGGTATGTATATGCAGGAGTGATGGAAAATGCAGTTTCTAGGAGGGGTTTAATCCTACTGAAGGATCCAAACGCAGTTGGCAAGATGGCGATTCCACGCGGATGGGGAGCACCCACCACTAAGCAGCCATAAGACCTACCTGCTATGCTACGCTACGATCTGCTTACTATTTAAAGAAGGATGATTAGTCATCCACTACTGTTATAATAATGATACATAATTAAAGCTTGTGTTATGCTCACTCACATTTATGTCATTTCGTACTACTTAGTTAAGCTTATGCTATTTCATCATCTATACAATTCTGTCTCCCTCCTTTTTTTTTCTTTTTCTATTTTTGTTATTTCCAGGTTCTTTAATTTTAAATCTGAGTTGGGAAATATGTTAAATCTGATCTTTATGTAAGATTTCCAGTTTGGTGCGAGAAGTTATTGTATTATATGCAATACTAATTAATGATATGTTGATCTTCAATTTAGAACTTTGAATTCAAATGGTTCTATGCAATACACTGGTAATTTTATCTCAACTCCATAGACTTGATCTATATGTAAGATTTCCAGTTTGGTACGAGAAGTTATTGTATTATATGCAATACTAATTAATGATACGCTGATCTTCAATTTAGAACTTGGAATTCAAATGGTTCTATGCAATAAATACACTGGTAATTTTATCTCAACTCCATAGACTTGATCTATCTGATAATCAACTCAGTGGGTCTCTTTCAATATTGAATTAAAAAAAAAAACAAAATGCAAGGCACTTATAAGTGTTTTTCCCATGCATCTTATCTTCAACGATTAAAGACCCATTTTTACTGAGGAGGAAAAATATTACATTAATCAGTTTTTTTGTTACGAAGCCACTTCAATAAGAATAAACTGTGTGAAACAATTTCATCATACCTTTTTCATTCCATTATAAAGATAATTCATCTGAGAGTAAGAGAGTAAGTGATGATAAATATTTTTTATTTATTTCTTATTATGAAAGATATGTGTTTAATATTTAATTCATTCCAATCGTCTGAATGTTGGTTATTGTTATTTTGGGTAGAATCCTTTATGAAAATGCTTTCACTGGAGAAATCCCCTCTACGTTTGGACAGTTGTAGTCATTAGAAGTGGTGTGATTATAAATAAATTATTGTACTTTACATTATTTTTACAACCCACAAAGAATATTTATCATCTTTTCATTATGTTAATTATAGAGGATGGATAGGAACTCTTTAAGCAGTGCAATTACTTCGAGCATCAAGCAATTCAAAAAAAATTAAGAGTTTTAAATAATCTTAAATATTATATAATTTTTTGTATTTTGAAAGTATTTAAAAAAGTTCTCGGGAAGATTTAAATTTACAAAAATTAAGAAAAATATTATAAAAAATATCTTGTATTTCAAAGTTAGTTTGGACAGCTAAACTTTGTCCAGTTACTTGAACCCGTTTTTTATTCATTATTGTTAGCCGATTAAGCCATTTATAATTCGCCATTATCAATTATGGGCCCTCCATGCAAAATACAATAGGTACAGCTAAACATTAAATAATCAAAACAATTTTGATACATGTCTATATAACCATTAGTAGTTCAAGTCAACGCAATTATTATTTGTAAATTTTATTGCTGGATGAGTTTTTGAGGTCTTTAAGAGACATTATAAAGGTATACCTTTCATTTAGTTATTAAAAAAAAAGGTAGAATATTATACATGTGAGACATTAATAAAGGGCTCCCCACCAATTGATAATATGGTTAACCAAAGCAAAACTTATATTGACTTTGCATTATAAATATCTCATTTTAAAAATTATTATTTGTTGGAAAGATTGTTTAACAGAAACATAAATATATATAAGATCATCATAAAAATTATAATTTTATTATAGTAGTATGATACATTTTGAGATTGAAAGAATAAAGGATTCTAGCTTTATGGGCCATAGTGTGACACTTCACAATAACTATAATGTCCCATGCGGATGTTGGTAACTCCAAGTAATAAATACTATTATACTTATTAGATAATGTGATTATGCTTATCAGATGGTTATGCTTCCATGATGTTGTTCATTTCGAAGGTAAGTAGACTATGCAAAAGAGAAGTTATAATTTAATAATGCTAGAATTATTGCCATAAGATGCAATTAACTTATACATGTGTTAGATACTATATGGATCTCACTTCATAAATTTGGGAATTTATAGATAAGCTGACTGCATTTAGTTTAATTGAATGCTCTAGCGTGTTACCAATGAACGAGCATGGACTACACTAGGATTTTTCACATAATGATTAGCCTTACCACAGACTTAAACACCGCTTGAATATTTTACAAAAACCAAATTCCTATAGACTATTCATTCTCTCTCTTAACCTATAGCATGTCTTGAGAAGGTGCGAACATTAATTGAGTGGTAAAATCATTATTATTGTCCCCTATATTAAATTCAATGGGTGAAGTAAACCAACACCTAACATTTATGGTAGCAAAATTTTAGATGTGGCTATTGAATGCTTAGGCCTTGAATCAAGTGGAAGGAATGGGATAGTCTTAGAAGCAAATGTAGGATTCTCTAGGAGCCACCATGCACCATTATGGACTAATAAATACTGTCCATTTATGGGGGGCATGGGTTGGTGAGTAAAGGTGGTCAGTTGATCCATGGAAAGGAACAAACACTTATCACATTCAAATTGGCTATGTGATAAGGAGAGAATCCTTATTTGAGAAAGGCAGACCTAACAAAAAAGGACTTTTTGCCCTTTTTTGTAAAAAAAACTATGATAAAGGAGCCAAGAGAAAGACCTAGAGATGGAGAGATTCAACGACTGAAAAACTTGAGGAAGGATTCTAAGAGAAATCTAAGTCAATTGGTAGGTTCCCTTATGACTCATCTATTCTACTAAATTCTGCATGAAGTTCATGTGATTCTAGACTGAATGGTTGTTTTGAGAGGATTGAAACCATTTGGCTTGCTTCTTCTCTTTATGTGTCTTCCCTAGGTTGTGTATTGAACACCCTGTAGTCTTCCTACTCTTGTGTAGAATCTAGAGTGGAGATATTCTTTTAAGTTAGATGTTGTTGATAAAGATTTTGTTTACATAGATTTTTAAGGCTTATTTTTGTAGCTAACTGAATGGGGCCTTGAAGGTTACACTCTTCATGATGGAAAAATGGTTAGGCCATCTCATGTTGGACATGATGGTATAATTCCTAAACCTTCTCATGACTTCACAATAGTTTGACATAACTTGTTGGTTGCATGCCTAATTGCTTAAATCCTTATGTTTATCTCATTTTACATAAGCCATTAAATATTGATTCAAACTGAGTTGCCTCTTGATTTACAGACTGGTTAGAATTATCCCTTATGAGTATTTATCTCCTTGAACCCCCAAACATCTTATTTTCCTTGTTTCCATACTTGCCTTACACTGTGATGTGAACATGCCTAGATTTGGGAGTCTTGAACTTGGGGGTGCCTAGAGTAGTTGTTTGATGATGGAAAAAAGGTTAAGAGGTGAGAACTCCTTCATTTGGTCTTCTATTACAATGGATCAAAGAGAAGATCTAGTCAATGAATGTTTTTAAATTATTATCTAAATTTGGGCCAAGTTAAAGGCCTTAAATAATGCAAGTACTTCCCAAAAATGCCCTGCTTAGTTATATGTAAATTGCAATTTGATCTTATTGTAATAAACTATTGTTTAAATGAGAAAAATATAGAGTGCACATCCATGTATGTAGGAAATGAAACTAGACTCATTGTATTTATAATAAATAGTAGTATGTTCTACTAGATTGAATCTTGTTATGGTTAATCCCTTTATGACAATAGCCTTGATCCTTACTACTATATGTAGATAAATTTGATATGCATGAGAGGATTGGAATTTTAGTGTAGTCTGTTGGATTTAATCTTGTAAAGTCTAGTCTTGTGTAAGAAAGCGTGGTCATGTCTAAAAAACTAAGTTATATAAATAGTAGCTATTTGATATACTTAGACCTAAATATATATCAGTTGTATAATTATTATAAGGAAATACAAATATGATTGGATGTTGAAATCTTAATAGACACCCTTGTGAGAATATCTCCTTGAAGAGCCACTTGTTTAAGCTTAATGCCATATATCTTCTTGTGAAGTTGCTTATGTGTAGTATGTAAAGTGTGCTTCGATGTATAAGTTTGTCCTTTAGAAATTCTAAGGTACCTATTGAATTCATATCTTTTCCTACTCACATAAGGTCTTAAATTATTGAGTTGTGAAGGAGACAACATATTAGACTTTGTTCACCTAGAAATTATATGATTCATCTTGTAAGGGATCATAAATAAAAGGATAGAGCTTAATATCGAGTCTATACTAGGAAACTAAGCCTTTTAGCATGTATGAACACTCAGGGTTTTTATATATAACTAATATTTTTCTCTGCCTTTGATCTTTGAATGTTTAGTTAGGATAATTTTATAAATTGTGCAGCCTTGAAGAAAGGATGACAAGTGTGTCATGCTTGACATGGAACCCTTATTCTCATTCTCAATATTAGACTAAACCAATTGGGTTATCGGTTTAGGGTAGATGTATTGATTCATGCTTGACTTCATTCATTTGAGTCCTAAGACTCCATCTCCTTTATGCTTGACTTGATTTATTAGTTGTACCTTCCCCTTTTGGTCAAGCTTTAGTCCCTGTTGATCAAATTTGACCCTAGGTCAAATTTAGTCAACCCCCTATATAGTCAAACCTCCTATAGGGTCGTGTTAGGTCATAAACGGTCACATGGCCATGATTAAGGTCACTTAGTATGTTTAACCATAGTCATTTGTATCATTTGTCTTAACATTTCATTATGTCATCTTTTTGGTCATTCTAGGGGAATTTATATGTGGTTTTTATAAAAGGACAAATTTCAAGGTAGACTCTAACATACTAGGTGTTAGTCAAGCATCAAGAGTCATCTTGAAACTAAATAAATGCAGGTATAATATAGATTCAAGAAAAAATAGTAGTTAAAGGTAGTTGTACAGCCTAAAAAGTACACTTGGCATGTCAAAAGTTTCAAGAGGAATTCTACAAGCTCCCATAAGTTTTTCCAAAATTAACAAGTTATTTCAAGTTTAAATTTGGCAAAAATTGGTCCATCTTCTTCATCACTCTCCTAAACAAGGTCAAATAAATTAATTAGTTTACTCTTAGTATGGACAAGAGGATGAGAGTTAGTCTGAGTGCACTTGAGGGTTGAAGGTAGTCTCTATGAGATCTCATTCCATGGTCATGGTTTGCATTTTATGGTATGTTCTTCAAGAACCATCCTTAATATTTTTGATGAATTCAAACTGCCTAGTCATCACCATGGCCTTCATTTTTCTTATGTTTTTGTAGTTATCTTATGATTCTAGTGTTTCACATGATCTTGCAGAGCATTTCCTTCCTCTCTATGTTGTTTCTAACCTAGTTTGCATGTGTGAGCATTAAAAGATAGGAAGGATCATCCTTGAGTTTGGAGTGAGCACCATCAATGGTTTGTAGATAGTTTTTTGTAGTTTCAATGTTTTGTCCTCTCACATTGGCCTAAGATCAAAGGTAATACACTTTTCTTACCTCCCCTTTGAGCATAGTGATGGTATTGGCAAATTCAATACACCAATGGATATCTCAAGGCTTTGAAACCAAGTGGAGTTCAATATGGTTCATATACACAATTAGACTTCAATACAATAGTAACCTATAGGACTATGTAGGAGGTCTAAAATAGAGTGTTGAGAATGCTCTAGAAGTCTTTGGATTCAATTGAGGACTTCAACTAGGCCTGAGAGCATAAAGAATACCATTGTGATAGTGGTGAGGTTTATATATACAGTCAAACCCAAGTTCATATTCACAAGTTGAAAATTTTGCTCCATGGGAGCAATTACCTTAATATCTCTAAATGGGTTCTTTGCTCATACAATGAATCATCTTTTAGCAAGTGTTTATGTGGTTTGTGAAAGTCTAATCACTTCATTATTATAACTTGAATGGAGATGTCACCTCTCAACATGAAAATAAGATTGTTATGTCAAGAGAGGATAATGGTTGGATGGTTTAAATTCAATCAACTTTTCACTATAAACACTAAATGAAAACATAATGCTTTCAAGCAAAATGGACCTTAAACTTACAAACTCTTAGTGCATTGACCGAATAGAGAATGAACATGACCTACACGCATAAGTTAGTTCATACAAGTCTGGAATGGTCCTTAGTGACCTCAATAGAAAATGGATTCTATAAAACATAATTTTTAGACATATGACCACCTAAAGGAACTTCTTGATAACACCTACACTCTAGTTCATGCACAGACTAGCTTAAGTCCATAAGAGAAGGTAGATTTAGATAATGATCAAAAATATGAAGTGAATGAACATGTATAATCACTTTTAAAATGGTGATGACACCCTCCATATGGTCCTTAGATAGGCATCAACACCTACAGGAACCTTGTGAATTCTAAATTTACACCTATGGTTTAAGCTAGTCTACATACTAGTCTAGGCATAATAAAGATGCTATGTGATTGATGGGAAGAGGTTTAAAATGAAAGACTAGGAAATATCAACCTCACAAGTATATATATCATTCCTTATGACCCCTAGGGATAAGTTAAAGAGATAAAGGACTAGGTTTTGTACCCCAGCTCACAATCAATTAAACTCTGCCTGTAATATACAAACCTCAAAAGTTAGTCTTATGAAGTTTGATGTTTAAGACTTATAAGATCAGAATCTAACCCTAAAATTTTGTGCATATGGTATTTATTACCTAATATAACCCTCCATAGTTTCATTTGAGTCTCGAAAATAAGAGAAATGCCCTTTATTTTATCTCAGATAGAGGGTACTCCATGAGCAAGGTAACCTGCAAGTTTGGTATGTGAGGAGTAAAATGGATAAAAGGGAGACTATTAAACTTTTTTGGATGATTTGTGAGGTTGGATTACAAATGAACAATTTTTTGGAGAACTATACAGTCATGGGAAACCCTCATAAGGGTCAAACACTCAGAACTACAATTTATGTCTACTAGGCCATAAACCCTACAAGATGCCTAACATCATCCATGAGGCTACATGAACCTTAAAAACCACATGAGGAACTTAAAGGTAGAATTGAAAACTATTTCGAAACATTGGATAGAAAAAACAACAAATAGGTGGTCAACTTGGCCTAATTTCCTCTTAGACCTACTTTGAATGCATTATAAGATATCAAGAGGCCATGTTCTTTCACTCATAGATATATGGACCATGTGCATGACACCTCAATCACTTGGAGAGAGTTTAAGGGGGTCATATACTCCAAATTTGTGAAATTTTTATATGGTTAGACGTAAGCATTTTATGAACAATCATTAATAGTCTAAACCTTCTAAAACCCTGGTTTGGACTCGATATAGAATATATGGTGGTAAATGCATTTAAATGTGGTAAAATTATTAGAAACTAATCTAGACTTGTCTATCACTCCCTCAGGCTCATTAACATCCACTTTGGTTGTACTATCATCTGTACAGATAAGTATAATACTATGTTTCTTGCAAGATTTGATGTGTTTGATAGGTACAGAGGGGAATACACAGTGGGATCCATTGAGTGAGGTCTTTAAGGACTAGTTCAAAATTATCAAATTCATTTCTCACCTTGGTTTAATATGAAAATACCTCTACTAGCTCATTCATCATAGGTAGTCTAAAAAAATAGTGAAAAGGCAAAAGTAATTGCCTAGTGAGATGGTGATCAAGGTGATTTGGAAACTTTTGAGGTCTACCTGATGGGTTGAAAGGAAAGGAGGTCCTAAATAAGTGTCTTACATCCCCTACAAATCATATCTATGAGCAACATCAAGCCACTTAGGTGACAAGTGTGAGAATAGACCTAGGAGACTAGTGACGAATGACTACAGGTAGTGAATGACAAGTGATAAGGATGAATTCATCAGTTAAGAAGGTATAGATGACCTGTAATAACCTCTTTTCTACCTTCTCATGTTATATCATATGTGTGAAGGATTCTTATGGTAGTTTTGAACAATCAAGTGACCCCCTCATCATCATGAAGGCAATTTCAAATCAAGACAATGAGGAGTTATATGCCAACTTGAGGAAGATGATCTATTTTAGATTGACACATGTTCATGACAACTTCTTTACTTATTTTCCACTTCATTCCATATTATTGTAATTGATTCTCACATTTTAACACTTGGACTTGTCATCTTTGAGCTTCATTTCTTTTCTTTCCTCTCATAAGTTCTATATATTCAAGCCTTTTTGGCTTTGTAATGGATCCAAAATTGGTATGGTGAAGCCCTATTGGTTTTGACACCTTATTTTCCTTTGAATAAAATTTTTCTAAAGTTTATTCATTCTTTGAAATCTCCTACTTAAGTGTGTTAAGTGGTGTGTGTGGTTGACAAGTGATGAGTATGCTCTCCTTGCTTCCATTTCTGATCTTACATGTTTGTGTGAGTGATATCTCTTTTAATAGTTTTCATAAAGTGTATTGTTTGTTAAGTGTGTCTTGAAGTGTGAGAGGGATAGTAGTGTCTTACATCAGGACCTCTTTTCACCCACCTCTAGTAGTGCCTTGTATAAGGACTCATTATAAAAATGCCAATCCTCCACTAGCATTCAAGGAGAACAACATTTGTCTACTCCAATCCTTGTTACATACAAGGCACAAATGCACAAGATAGAAACAACATTAGTATCAACTATACTTTATTAACATATATATTTTTGGATCTATATTATTCTGAATCATGAGGGTACCACATGCAAAGTTCAAGGGTTGCATATGCAAAAATAACACTTCAACAATTACTTTATTTGTTCTAAAGCTTATTTACGCTATAGACATAACAACTATAGAATTATCAAATGCATAAGGATTTTTTTGACATGAAAGTGAATGAACCAAAAGAATAATTCATCATAAAGCTCTTGGTATTGCAACCTGGATCTAATACCAAGTGTAATACACCACATGCCATAAAACACCAATATTATATTTTAACACTTTCCACGCATGATTCAATTAGAATAAGGTGACAAAATGAATTAACCTCAAAATATGGTTGGCATACAATCCCTAAAAATGATTACAATATGCTTATTAGAACAACACATGTCATGATGATTCATCATTCCTTGAATGAGTTATTCCTCGTTACCACAATCAACCATAGAGAAACTAATAACAATCCCTCATAGATTTACTAACTTCTTAATGAAGGAAATTTTTTAACATGATATCATTATAATAAACCAAGATAGTTAAGGATGCTCAAGAGAATGATTTTTGATATTATTATAAATATGGTGATAATGATAACACAAAGATTAGTTCCAAGGGATCAACTACATCTTTTCATAGTATGTACATACTATAGTATCATATTTATGAAACATTATTTTCATGAGAAAATAAAAAGTGTCACACCTATGACTACCATCCCAAGTCCAAACCAACACCACTACTCAATTCCACTAAGCATAATCCCAGGGAATACTCAAGTAAAACATCACTAGTGCTTGATATCATAATTAATTACTCCATATCATAATTAATACCATGTCTTGATGGAATAATATTATTCATTTTCAACAATGTATCCTAATATTCCCAATTCATTTATAGAATTCTACAAGTGATTATTCATTTAAGCTTAGCCTAAATATTCATATACTTTTCAAGATTTTCTACCAATGCCAACTAGTCAAGGTTTGATAATAGTACTCAGGATATGTTATGCTCTTTAAGGTTTTGTTATAATTATCCCAAGAGAAGTAATCATGTTATAAAATGACAAGTATAATAATAAGGTATACTACAAGTCTTAATCATTTTTTCTATTAAGATAAAAGAAAGGTACCTCCTCCTCTAGTTCAAACTCCATTTAATATTATTTCCTTTTACATTCAAGTGAAGGCTACACAAATTGATTAATAATGGAAGATGTCATTCTCATTTGGGAAATAAAATTGAACTTTTTAATATTAAATAAATTTTTCCCTCCATGGTACGACATTCACAAGGAATGTATCTTCAAATATGATGACTAAATTTACATATACACCTAATTCTATTATTCAATCATTAGTTGACCTGTAAGGAATCTTTGGGGCCACTTAAATGGTAAAATTTCACAAGTTTAAGAGGATGTGATAAACCATACACTTCCTCATTATTAATCATAGATGTAAGATAAGAAAATTACACTTAATACTTATATTCTAATTAAATTATAACAAAGATAGGTTTTTAACACATTTTTCACATAATTAGTATCTTTACTAAGTTAGCCTCCCAATCACTTATGGCCTTCTCAAATTCTCTGTTCAATAAGGCTTCCAGATTAATAGTTTATTCACATGATTTTGTCAAATGAATTGATTGATTGTTGTTGTTTTTGTTGTTGTTGTTGTTGTTGTTGTTGTTGTTGTTGTTGTTGTTGTTGTTGTTGTTGTTTTTGTTTTTGTTGTTGTTGTTGTTATTTTTGTTTTTGTTGTTGTTATTGTTTTTAAAAAAAATCGATCCTTATGTTGTTACTCTAGTAGCAATCACAATTTCTAGAAGAATTTCAATAAATAATAATCAATAAGAATAGATTCTCACTTATTTATAAACTTAAGTAAGAGAAAGTAAGGCTAAAAATCAAGGCTATGATATTTTCAACTCAACAAGTGAGAACCCAAAGAATAAGTAGGTAGAATAAGATAATAGTAAAAAATTCTTGAAATAAATTGTATTGGATTTGGTGTAAGCAATTGAAGACTCCTAGCGTACTTTCACTACTTATAACACTTTCTCAACATAACACAATAAATGATAAATAATTATATTTAAATTAACAATAAATAAATGTGAAATTCCACATATTTATATAGTCAATCAAGACAAATGATCAACTAGTATAATCATAAAATGATACACATGATTTGCAGATTTTACAAGTATAGTTATACATCAATAGAGAAACCCACTAAAGATAAACTAAAGGGGGTAATTTTCATCAAAGATATAATCAATAGGTAATTTTCATCAAGATGAAATATTTAATATTTCATGTATGTTCTTTAGCATCAAACGTAAAAGAAAATTTCTTTTCCTTTCTATTCTTTCGATATGTATTATTTACAATCAATAATAACCTACATTATAATCAACAAATAAATATAATCAACACAATACTAACAACTTCCTTCTAATAATCAACTTAAAACATTCTTATTATATATATTCAAATAATACTTAATATTTAATATTAATATATTGTACTTTTATATTAATACACAACATAGTAAAATAGAAATTATAAGGAAGTCTTACATTATCTATTTATACTAATATCACCATATTATTACCAAAAGTTCTATAGAATAGACCTCCTTCATAAGCATTTTTCTAACTATCATGTTCATAAAAACTCCTTCTAAAGATAACTCATCTTGCTTGGTGCAAGGCAACGTGGATTTTCAACTCCGTTTCCTAAGCTAGTTATCCATTTAAATTTGGGATGTGAAAAGTTAGTTATGGTATGGCTCATAATCTAACACCTTTCTTTCGGTAAGGAAATAAAATTATGATAGCTCATATTATTAAAAAAAATTGGTGGGGCAACAGCTGCACTCTCACCAACAACCTTGCAATAATGTTGTCTCTTTTTATTAAACAAGCTTGAATAATAATTTAAATTACCACCGCAATAGTAAGTCTAACTTGATAATTCCCCATGGAGATGCACACCACGTTTTAGCAATTAATTCTTAAGAATAATGCACACATTTAAAAGCTCATATTCATTTTAGTTTTGAAGCTAGAAGACTTGGTGTGCCTCAATGAGATGACCTATTATCAAGCTATTTACTCAAAATATGAATGACAACAATGATTAAATGTGGTACTATAGACCATAATGCAACCTGATCTCCCCATGCTAAACTTCCAAAAATGCAATCCAAACATGAACCCTTTAGTTACGCCTATTATAATAGAAGGGGGTGAATTCACTGGTTAAAAACACTAAGTGAAGGCTACCAAATATAGTTTTCATAGAAAAATCATAACACCCTTGCTGTCGACAAGACATTCACATTAAAGGAATAGCATTCTCATTTATAGAAAGTTTATATTCAGTACTAGTTAAATATATATTTATTAATGGTATAAGAGCTGTAACAATACAATTACATGACCCACAAAAAGTTTAAGCATTTTTTTTATTTTTTTTTTGGGTATGTTGATGATATCAACTGCACTAGCCCTTTTGCCAAGTCACAATTAGGCCCATGTACAAGATTCTCCAAATTGCACACATGCATGAAGGCTTATATCAAAGAAGATAAAGTCGATGTCCCATGAAATTATTGTATTATATGTAGGGCATGACATCCCCCTTCCTTTATAAAAGCATCATCTTCAATGCGAGTAATTCTTGAGGTCAAGATTTACTTAATTGTTTTAAAAAAATGGATTTTTTTATCATAATTTAACTTATAATATTAATAAAGGTGGAGATAAATTATCCAAAAGAGGAGAAACTCACTTTTTTAATAAAGTAATATCCACAAATAAGATCAAAACTTGTAGTAAGACGCATCACTACTAGAGACTCCAACATTGTCTTCAACGTTTTTGACATGTCGAAATGTCTAACACCATGGCTTCACCTATGCACCAATGCCATTGATATATTAACACCATTATTATACCCATGCATTGGTAATAACTTAAGGTCTTTAATAAGGTATTTAAATGTGGTTACCATTTTAAACAGGTTCAAAATTTTAAAATAAGGGTAGCCTTTGCAAAACATTCTCGCATGATAACCACTTCTCCTTTCTCAAGAGATGTACACTTGTCAACATAATCATAACACAATTATCAAAATAAGGTTGGTCAAAGCCTATTTGCAGGGTAGTAGGTCATAAAAGATAACATGGGTTGAACAAGATCCTATTAGGTTAAGAGACTAACACCATAATTTGTGAAATCAGTTGAAATTTTACAAGTTTAAAAGGAGTTTTTGGTGATGTGGAAAATACACTTTCATCTATAATAGCAGTTTCAAAAAAATATATAAGAGGACAATCATAATGTACTACTAAAATTATAAGTACCAATAATAAGGTATAAGTTAAAAATAAGTGATTCAAAACACACCACAAAAGAAGATTATGAGGTTTTTCCCCAAATCCCATCATAGAAACAACATTCGTAAATTGATCCATTTACCACCATAGATAATCCACACAAAAACTACGTACTCATATGATGATACTATTTATTATAATATATATATTCATCTATGCATTCACCAAGTATCATATGATAATCACAATTTTAATGAAACATAACATTAACTTCCCTTGTTCACCTTCCACCTTAACTCTTTCCACCTACATTCCAAGTGTATGTTAAAATGTTCATGGATATCTATCATAAACAGTCAAAATAAATACATTAAATAAGGTCTTACCAACCCATGACCTTTTTCATGGCCATGCAATACAATATCGATGCCTTCATATTATAAAATATTATCGACAATGTAGATGATGTAGAAAAAATAGGTCAACCTTATGGAGACCAGAACTTTTGACTCGTAACTTCGTTTGAGCTCTTCCACACACCAAAGTGATTGTATAAAAAAGGTTGTTGCTCTCTTAGGCTTTTTTATCAGCCTAGCAATGTTTTTGATATTTTTGGAGGCCATATGTGATGATTTGAGGGTCCAAAATTGTGATTTAATGATTTTTTAGGTTTTTTCTATTTTTAGAAATTGTATATTTTTAAAATTGAAAGTCAAATTTGGTTGAATTTCATCCCAATACTAATTATAGTGTTTAGGATATTTCAGGAGATTTTTGGGCTATTTCAGGAGTTTTTAAAAATAGGCATGTTTTTTTAGATTTTAGTTTTTTTTCAAATTTTGCATGTAAACTCTAATTTATGAGTTGAGACTTATTTAAGCATGGTTTGGGTTTGTAATTATTTCAAGCAATCAATATGAATCAATTCTAAGTATTGTTTCAAGATCTTGGCCTATTGGTAATTTTTTTGTTCTTGTTAGTTTTTGGGTCCACTATCTGGTATCAAATTGTTTCCCTTTGAAGAGATAACATTCTTGTATAAGATACTCATCATGAATAACATTTGTCCCACCTATTAATGGATTCCATTTGGGTCTGTAAGAGACAATATAATAAGAGAATTATGTAGTGGTGGTTTAGCTGGACATTTTGGTAAGATGAAGACAATAGCTTTGGTGGAGGAAAAATATTTTTGGCCAAAGATGAAGAGAGATGTCACAAGGTATGTTTCAAGGTGTATAATATGTCAGTGGGCTAAAAACATGTACAGAATACTGAACTTTACATGCCATTATCAATTCCAAGAGGGCCATGGATAGATTTAAGTATGGATTTTGTCTTGGGATTGCCAAACCCACAAAGACTTAATTATTCAATTTTTGTTGTTTTAGATAAATTTTCTAAAATAGTTCATTTCAATGCATGTAATAAAACCAATTATGCCACTAGAGTTTCAGAATTATTTTTTATGGATATTGTGAGATTACATAGTGTTCCAAAAACTATTACTTCAAATAGGGATAAGAAATATCTAAATCATTTTTGGAGGACTTTGTAGAAGAATATGGGTACTAAGATACAATTCAGTAGTGCATATCACCCACAAACAAATAGATAGATAGAAGTTGTGAATAGGAGCTTGGGAAATTTATTGAGATGCATAGTGGGAGAGAAGCCAAAACAATGGGACTTGGCTTTACCACAAGTTAAGTTTGTATATAATAGTTCAGTGAATACATCAACAAGAAAGTCACTTTTTCAAATTATTTATGGGAGAAATCCTATGGGTATTTTATATTTGGTACAATTTCCAATTGCGGATCGAATTAGTGATGATGCAAAATCATTTGCAAAGTATATGCAACTGTTACAAGGAGTAAGAAGAAAGTTATAATAAAGTAATGATAAATCGAAAGCAACAGTAGATGTTAGAAGAAGATCCAAGGTGTTTGAAGAATAAGAGTTGGTAATGGTTTCCTTAAGGAAAGAGAGATTTCTAAAAGGCACATGCAATAAGTTGAAGTACAAGAAAATTGGACTATGCAAAATTGTGAAGAAAATCAATGATAGTGTCTATGAGGTAAGTTTACCACAAAATTTTGATATATCTCTAGTATTTAATGTTTCAAATTTATATTAATTCCATGGATAAGATGGTGAATATGATGAAGATGAAGAAGTAAATTGGAAGCAGTAGGATCCAAAGAAGAAGAAAGAAAAAATAGTGTAGGTTTTGGATATGAATATAGTGAGCACAAGGCAAAGGAATTATAATAGGTATTTGGTGTGGTGAGAAAGACTGCAACAAGAAGACAACAATTGGATTACAAAATCAGAGCTAAAAAATATTGATAATTAAAAATGATAACAATACAATTAGGGTAACTCGTAGGAGATAAGTTATTTTCAACCAAAGGATAATGATGTAGAAAAAATAGGTCAACCTTTTGGAGGACATAACTTTTAACTCGTAATTCCGTTTGAGCTCTTCCATGCACCAAAATGATTGTATTGAAAAGGTTGTTGCTCTTCTATGCCATTCTATCATCCTAAAAATGTTTTTAATATTTTTTTAAGGCTATACGTGATCATCTGAGGGTCTAAAATCATGATTTTTACATATTTTTTTATTTTTTAAAATTGTATATTTTTATAACTAGAAGTCAACTTCAGTATAATTTTTTCCCATAGTCTAATTATAGTGTTTAGGATATTTTGAGATATTTTTGGGCTATTTCGTGAGTTTCTAAAAATAGGCATTTTTTTTAGATTTTAGTTTTTTTTGAATTTTACATGTAAACTCTAATTTTTGAGTTGAGGCTTATTTAAGCATGGTTTGGGTTTTTAAGTATTTCAAGAAATCAATACGAATCAATTCTAAGTATTATTACAAGATCTTGGCATGTTGGTAATTTTCTTGTTCTTGTTAGTTTTTAGGTTCATTAGTAGATCACACACACACACACACACACACACACACACACACACACACACACACACACACACACACACACACACACACACACACACACACACACACACACACACACGCACGCACGCACGCACACACACGCACACACACACGCACACACGCACACATATAGTTTAAAGAGAACCATAATACAACCTCTCATAGACTCAAGTTCCTCCTTTGAGTCCATCAATAATGTGTATTTATCATATTAATATTATGAGCGGAACCGACAAGCAACTAATCATGGCCCCAAGTTCCTCCTTCAAATCCATCAATAGTGTGTTTATAGCATAGTTATAAGATGAGGGGGACCAACAAGTAGCCAATCATGGCCCCAAGTTCCTCCTCAAGTATATAGAAGAAGGGAAGCTAGCAATCAGCCCATTAGGCCCCAAGTTTCTCTTTCAGGAGTTCATAATAATGTGCATGTATATAAATGATTATAAGAAGGGAACCAACAACCAATCAGTCATGGCCCAAATTTTCACTTCCAAGCCTCATGGTAATGCACCTTCTATCCATCACCCATATAAATGTCATTATTATAGTGACCAATAACACATGTGGGTGTGACGGTGTCACCTATCATGATAGTCTTGCATAGATCATCAAGCCAACTCAACAGATATGTCATTATCTAATACTGGTTAGATCACACACATAATGATCCATCATAATAAATAAAAAAGTCTAGATTTCATTTTATCACAATGCAATGAACCATTATAAAAAAAAATTATGATCATATCTAATGCTCTCAAATAATAATAATTAATTCCTATATTAATTCCATCATTTTTAATAGAGTAAAAAGCAACAATAGTCTCAATGATTGTTAGAAAATAATTCATCCAAACTCTATGACAACCAAACTCATTAGAAAAATATCAGTTCTCTTATGCCAAAGTTATTGCACTAACATTCAAGGAGAGAATTATTTGTCTACTTGGATCATTATTACATATAAGGCACATATACAAAATTTATAAACAAGATTAATATCAACTATCATTTTTCAATATATATAGTTTTGGTGTGATAATATTCTCAATCATGAGGGTACCACATGCAAGGTTCAAGGGCTACATATACATAAATAACACTCCAACAATTTCTTTGTTTGGTCTAAAGTTTATTGATGCTATAGACATATCCATTATAGAAGTATCACATGTGTAAGTTTTTGTTTGACATGAATTTGAATGAACCAAGATAATAATTAATCACAAAGCTCCTGATGTTGCAACCTAACTCTGATACCATATGTAATGTATTGCATGGCACAAAACACCACAATTTATTTTTTGCATTATAATGCTTGACACACATGTTTCAAGAAAAATAACACCACAAAAACAATGAACCTCAATATTTGGCTAGGATACAATCCATAGTAATGATTATAATATCTTTATTGGAACAAAACATGTCATGACAACTCATCATTACCCAAATGAATTATTCCTAATTACCACAATCAACCATAAAGAAAATAATAACCACCCCTGATAGTTTTACTAGCTTGTTAATGAACTCAAGCTTATAACATAATATAATTATAATAAACCAAGATAGTTAAAAGGGTTTAATAAAATTAATTCTTATCTTAAATGTGGTAATAATGATAACACAAGGATTAGTTTCAATGAATACACTACCTCTTTTCATATTATGTAGTTAACAAATTGATGAAAAGTTATTTTAGTGAGAAAATAAAAGTATCACCCTTATGACTAACATCCCAAGCCCAAGCCAACACCACTACTCCATTCCACTAAGATTATCCTAAGGAATAGTCAAGTCAAATGTCACCCATGTTTGATATCATAATTAATTACTCCATATCATAATTAATACCCTATCTTGATGGAATAATATTATTCATTCTCAACAATGTATCATTATATTTTAAATTGTTTACATAATTGTACAAGTGATTGATCATTTAAGCTTATCCTAAATATTCATATATTTTGAAGAATTTTTAGCTAACCCTAATTGTTCAAGGTATGATATTATTACTTGGGTTGTCTTCACTCTTTAAGGTTTTTATATAATTAGCTCAAGAGATATAATCCTCTTAGAAAATCATAGGTATAACAATAGGTGAACTACAAGTCCTAATCATTTTGTCTATTAAAAAAAAAATTACCTTCTCCTTTAGTTCAAACATTATTTAATATTTTTTACTTTAACATTCAAACGAGGGCTACACAAATTGATTAATCATGGAAGATGTTTTTCTCATTCGAAAAATAATATTATTTTTTTTATTATTAACCATTTTTCTCCCTCCATGATAAGACATTCACAAGGAATATATATTCCATTGTAATAACTAAATGTAAATATAATCCTACTTCTATTATTCCATTATTAGTTAACCCCTAAAGTATATTTGTCCATTTAAATAGTAAAAGCTCAAAAGTGGAAGGGGGTGTGATAAACCATTCACTTCCTCATTATTAATTATAGATGTAAAATAAGTAACTCACACTTAATATTTATAATCAAAATTAGTTAAAATTAATTTAAGTTTTTAACACATTCATCACATAGTTAATATCCTTACTAAGTTAGCCTCCCAATGACTTACAACCTCCTCAAATTCTCAACTCAGGAAGGCTACTAGAATAATAGTCTATTCACATGGATTTCTCAAATGAATTATTATTATTATTATTATTATTATTATTATTATTATTATTATTATTATTATTATTATTTTATTTTTTTCTATGTATTTATTTATTTCATCCTTTTGTTGATACTCTAGTAGTTAGGTTGTGGAGCTAAAAGCTTCTCTGATGCAGACATTGGAGGAGGTTGCTGAGTGTCACAGTCACCGGCATCGATCAAGCCAACCGACGTTAGTCAGGTGGAGACAAGAAGCTGCCGACATCAGTCAGGGATCGGCCGACGTCGATTGCCTGTGCGGTTCTAAAACTGCGAGTTGACGAACTGTTAGTTTAACAAACCGATTGTTTGCATGTAAAAGACTATTTTTGGTCTTGAGTTGCATGTCTAATTATTTTAATTAGGGTATAATTATTGTATGCATGAGATCTATATAATAGACTCATGGGTTGTATTGTAAAGTGTGCTAGATAGCCATTGTGCTTATAGAGAGAGGAAGAGTAGCTCCTCCTAGTTCCAAAGGGGTGCTGAGTGTGTATGATCAGGGAGAGTTGCAAGTTGTGCAAGTTTTGGTAGAAGATCCACCAGGGTAATGGTTGAAGAATCATAAGGACTTGGTGAGGCAAGGACAAGGGTTCTTCAGGGTGTAGACATATCTACATGGTAAGTAAGGTCTATTGATTTGCAGGTTGTTGCAAGAGAAGGGAGATCTACTTGGAGTACGGTTGTGTACTTGGTGTACTAGTAGTGTTGTTACTGACTGGTGGAGGTGAACAACAACTCTGTGTTTGAGTTTATTGTTGTGACCATAATTGAGAGAGTGAACTATTAAAGGATAATTACTGGTGAGCCCTAGAAGTGTGGGAGCTCTAGAGGTGTGGGAAGAAGAAGTGTGGCATCTTCTTTATTGTATTTTCTTCTGAATGAGTATTAATACAATTGGGTATTGTCTCTCATATTTTATGTTGTTTCATATTTCTAGTTACTTATCATTCTGGTTAAATTTTGTGTTTAGTTGCTTATACAAAGGTAATCATGTGTGCTCTTATGGAGCAGTAAACCCTGACAAATTGGTATCAGAGCAGTTTATTGTTCTAGATTCCTGACAAAGTGGTATCAGAGCTAAGGTTGTAGGGAGTAGGTTTGTGTTTGATTACAGGTCACTCTCAGGGGTTTCTGATTGAGTGGGAGTAAAGCAATGGCAGAAGAAAGTACACTAAGAATGGAGGAATTCAAAGGCACGAATGGTCAATTACGGTGTTATGGAAAGAAAGAGCAGGAAAAGAAATATTGTTGGTTGGTAGAAGATCAGCATGAAGAAACTAAAGAAGCAAATGTTATAGGGGTTGTTACATAGGATGCTCTGGTATGTTCCTTGGATAAAGTAGAATCTTGTTTTATAGATTTTGTTGCCTCTTTCCATGCAGCCCGAAATAGAGTATTTTTCCATGTTAAGGTCTTTAGAGACTTTGGAAAGATTTATTTTGGTGTTGGTGAGCCTTGTCAAAGTATTGGCAAATGGGAAGTGCGACTGAAATTGCAGATGGCCAACACATGGGTGTTGAAGGAAGTCATGCAGGTCCCAGTCCTGGAGATGCGGCTAATTTCTACAGGAAAGTTGGGTGATGAGAGATGCACAGTAACTCTCACAGTGGATTCTTGGAATGTTACCAAGGATGCACTTGAATTAGCAGGTGGTAAGAAAGTAGGTATCCTTTATCTATCTACTTATATTACTGATTCTTCTTCTGTTGTGAAGACATGGCTTTGTAGGCTTGGTCACATGAGCAAGAAAGAGATGCATGTTCTTAAGAGGAAGTCAGATGTCTTTGACAGACTTAAGAACTGGAAAGCCTTAGTGTTCATGGAGGAGATGATGGGTAGATATCAGTGGAGAAGGTTGAGTAACTCTGAGCAAGGCAGTTTAGATAGGGTTTTGATCCAAAGAGAGCTTGCAGGTAAAAAGTCATCACTCACAGGAGAACACAGGTACCAGCATCGATCAGGAGGAACCGGCGTCGAATAGATAGGTGCCAATGTCGGTCATGTGCAGACCAGAGCCGGCGGTGTCAGGCAGGGTAAGATTGATGTCGGTTAGGGAATCGACATCGGTGACAAGTAGACACCGACGTTGGTCAGGAAATTGGCATCGATAGTCAGGACAGTCGCATGAAATTGATGTTAATTGGATGCAGACTGTGTGGTGACCGAGGTCAGTCATTGGAACGGATTTTGGGTGAACAGCAAGCTGTCAAGGAGTCTCAAATGCCCATATGGAGGACTGAAAGGGTAAGTAAGCTTCAAATTCATTATTCCTCTTCTTTATACTCATTGCTCACTACAGAGTAGGAAGGATCTAGGAAATAGTGGGAGCATGGCATGAATGAGGAATTTGATTCCTAGGATGCAGAACTAAATGGGAGATTTGGTAGGGTTGCCAGCCGAAAGAAAGCACTAAAAGACAAATGGATTCTTTGGTTAAAGAATAGAGAGAATGGATACGTGAGATGGAAGGCCAGGTCATATGGTCTTGAGGAAGCTCCAGGACAGTGGTACAAGTTTGACAGGTGGATGACAAAGCATGGCTTTAGTCAATGTCATTGTAACTATTGTGGTTTCTTTACCAAGTGGATGATGGTCGTGACATTATCTTGTTACTGTATGTTGTGTGTTTTCTTGATGCAGGGTCACACATGCAGGGTTTTTTCTAAGCTAAAGGTAAAGTTAGTTCAGAGGTGTGTCATGAAGAATTTGAAGGAGTGAAATTCTTTGGCATAAGTGTGTTTCTAGAGACATGGAAGATCACAAGTTGATTTTGTCTTCGGATGATTGTGTGAAACCGGTTAGCACGTCAATGGGTTAGACAGTTCTATGAACAATGTCCTGATTCACATAATGAGGTTAAGTACATGCGTACTGGACCTGAGGTTACCCACGCAGTGGGAGCTGTCAACAAGTTTGGAGCCAATCCAGGAAAGAAGCACTGGAGGGCAGTTCAGTGGATTCTCAGGTATCTGAGAGGGACCAGTGGCAGGTCGACATGCTATGCAGGGTCAAGTTCTTTTCTACATGGGTTTGTAGATGCGGATGTAGTAGGTTACTTGGATGACAGGAGGTGCACCACAGGTTGTGTGGTGGGTGGTCTTCAGGATTGAGCTTGAAGAGGGATACAAGCCAAGAAACAAATTAGATGGTGTATAGGTATAGGTACAGTGTAGCTGTTTATCTCCAAGTGGGAGATTGTTAGGTTGTGGAGCTAAAAGCTTCACTGATGCAGACATTGGAGGAGGTTGCTGAGTGTCAAGTCACCGGTGTTGGTCAGGCCAATTGACATTGGTCAGGTGGAGATAGGAAGCTACTGACATTGGTTAGGAATCGGCTGACGTCAGTCATCCCTAGATAGACAGGGACCGACGTCAGTCGCCTGTGCAGTTCTAGAACTGTGAGTTGACAAACTGTTAGTTTAACAAACTGATTGTTTGCATGTAAAAGACTATTTTTGGTCTTGAGTTACATGTCTAATTATTGTAATTAGGGTCTAATTATTGTATGCATGAGATCTATATAATAGACTCATGGGCTGTATTGTAAAGTGTGCTAGATAGCCATTGTACTTGTAGAGAGAGCAAGAGTAGCTCCTCCTAGTTCCAAAGGGGTGCTGAGTGTGTATGATCAGGGAGAGTTGTAGGTTGTGCAAGTTCTAGTAGAAGATCCACCGGGGTACTGGTTGAAGAATCATAAGGACTTGGTGAGGCAAGGACAAGGATTCTTCAGGGTGTAGAGATATCTACATGGTAAGTAAGGTCTGTTGATTTGCAGGTTGTTCCAAGAGAAGGGAGATCTACTTGGAGTACGGTTGTGTACTTGGTGTGTTGGCAGCATTGTTACTGACTGGTGGAGGTGAACAACAACTCTGTGTTTGAGTTGATTGTTGTGACCGTAATTGAGAGAGTGAACTGTTGAAGGAGAATTACTGGTGAGCCCTAGAAGTGTGGGAGCTCTAGAGGTGTGGGAAGAAGAAGTGTGGCATCTTCTTTATTGTATTTTCTTCTGAATGAGTATTAATACAATTGGGTATTGTCTCTCATATTCTGTGTTGTTTCATATTTCTAGTTACTTATCATTCTAGTTAAATTTTGTGTTTAGTTGCTTATACAAAGGTAATCATGTGTGCTCTTATGGAGCAGTTGATCCTGACAGTAGTAATCACAATGGCTAAAAGAATTTAAATAAAGAATAGTCAACAAGAATAAATTCTCTATTCTTTATAAACTTATGTAAGAGAAAGCAAGACTACAATTGAAGGCTATGAGAAATTGAAGAAAAAGTAGGGAGAGTAAGCTAACAATAACAAATTCTTGAAATAGATTTTCTTGGATCTAGGGTAAGTAATTAAAGACTCATAGCGTAATTCTACTACTTATAGCACTTTTTCAACATAATATAACAAATATTAAATAACTATATGTAAATCAAAAATAAGGAAGTGTGATTTTCCACAAATTTGGCACATTTATATAGTTAATCAAGATAAATATGAACAACTAATATAATCATAAAAGAATACATATGGATTGTATATTTTAAAAGTATAGTTATACATCAATAGAGAAGACTACAAAAAATACAATCGCAAGGATATTTTTTATGAAATATACAATCAATGTATAATTTTCATCAAGAAGCAATAAGAAATATCTCATATATGTTCTTTGGCATAAAATGTAAAATAATTTTTCTTTTACATTTTTTTCTTTAGATATTTATTATTTAAAATCAATAATACCTACATTAAAATCAACAAACAAGTGTACTTAACATAATATTAGCATCCTCCCTTTAATAATAAGCTCACAAAAATCTTATTATTACGTGCACGTGCATGAACGCGCACACGCACACATGCGCGCGTGCACACACACACACACACACACACACACACACACACACACACACACACACACACACACACACACACACACACACACACACACACACACACACACACACACACACACAAGTGGATCTTAATATTTAATATCCATTTATTTTATATCAATACACAACATAGTAAAAGAGAAATCACAAGAAACTCTTACTTTATCTATTTATACTCATCTCACCATATTATTACCAAAATTTCCATAGAATATACCTCCTTCGTACGCATTTGTCTAACTATCAAGTTCATAAAAATTCCTTTCTAACATAACCCATATTTCTTGATGGAAAGCAACGTGGATTTTCAACTCTATTTCCTAAGCTAGTTATCCATTTAAACTTAGGATGAGAAAAGTGAGTTGTGGTAATGCTCATAATCTAACACCTTTCTTCTCAAAAGGAAATAAAATGATGATAGCTCATATTATTAAATATTTTGACAGGGCAATAGCTACCCTCTCCCCCAATCACCTTGCAATAAAGGAATAATATTTTTGATGAGGCATTGACATTAAAGGAACAAGTGCCATGAACACATTTAGTACCTACATGTAAAGAATTTTAAGACTACTCAAGTGTGTGTTTCCTTGATTTATTCTAGCAAGCAAAAGAAATCTTCTATATTGTTGTTGATGTGGTGTATGGATTCACTTCATCTTTTCAAAGAGATGATGATGGATCCATATTTTATATAAAGTTTAGCAAACAAATATTATAATTGCATTCATTCAATCGTAAACTACATTCATTCAATTCTACATTAATTTGTAAGGTAGGTACTATAAACAACATGAAAAAATGATGTATCCAATGAGATCAGTGGATCAAGAATGATTGAAAGATCTATGCTAGCCACCACAACTATGAACTTTGATGTTTTAAAGTACAATAACCTAGTTATTGCCACACTGCCACACATAAACTATATAGTTTTGCACAACCCAAACAAACAAGAAGTAAAATTTTATTAAACATAACCAAGCTATAAAAATAGAAGAATAATTTAAACAAATAAATAAATACATAAGAAATTGGCACCATCATTCAACTTATAAAATAATTGATTATATAAATAAACTTCTATTAAAAAAAACATTAACCACCCTAAAAAAATATTAATCAAACTTCACATCTATATATATTTTAAGTATTGTACACTACATCTCAATAGAGCACGACTTTATCTTGGGGATAATAAAAGCATGGACAAGTGTCACTAAACTGATCAGCTTCTTCCTTCCATAAAATTTTCTAATATTACAATCTAGATAGGCATGACCTTATGACAAAACATTTTTTCCTTCATTGCATTTAGAAGCTTGCAATAAAATTGTATAAATTACTATGGAGAGCGTGTCACTTACCAATGAAGTAAATTTGGCATTATTCCCATGCAACATACATATAAATAAAATATAGGCATAAATAAAGTCAATATGAAAAAAAACTAGCCAATTCTAAAAATTTATTTGAAAAATAAAAATTAAAAATAGATCCATCAAATATCTAAAGGTAAGGTTGTCATACATCACAGAACAGTTGCTAGCTGCCACTATAGCACGTTCCGAACACATAACAGAGGCAAAGACAAATGAATCAAAATTTGTGTATGGTGGTTTAAAAAACCTCAAATCTTTAATAATAGTGTTGTTTTGTACCAAAAACAATAACCATTTTTTATGTTGTTTCAGAGATGGGAGAGAGGTTTTCAAAGGTAGGATATGCAGTGTTTGGTATAGATTATGAAAGGCATGGAAAGTATACTCAAATTCATGGCTATTTTAAAGTTTTTAGGTGCTTGAAAACAATTATGCAACTTTATTCAAAAGAATCATTGGTATTTCTACTATTAGAAGTCATTTCTCTCTCTGCTACCCTATGATTGCATATGTAGTATTTTTTATGATAAAAAATATGGATCATGATATTGTCAGAGAAAGAAGAGTATAAAAGG
Organism: Torreya grandis; assembly: GCA_037957365.1. Taxonomy (NCBI): domain Eukaryota; kingdom Viridiplantae; phylum Streptophyta; class Pinopsida; order Cupressales; family Taxaceae; genus Torreya; species Torreya grandis. Next base: position 5,234,761 of record JARHVA010000184.1, read on the forward strand.
AAAGCGAGGTTCTTTTATGGAGAATCCATGGGTGGGGCCATGTTCATAGAAAATAACCCACCTTTTGGAATGGTGCAGTTCTAGTTTCACCTATGTGTAAGGTAATGTTAGAATAGGGGGGAAAAAATATTATGTGAAGGGTACACAAAATGAAGATAAAATACATCAAAGCCATCTAGCTGGTTTTGGAAAGCTATAGGTGGGTATGCAAATGATTCTATGTATTCAAATATGCAATTTACATGATTTTTATATAACTTTTTTTCCACCTAGATTCCCCTCATCACTAATCCACCATCGAGCAATGGCCCTGCATTTATGGACTGCCATTTCACCTGTGTGGAAGAAGGTTGGGCAATTACTTGCAATTCTTGCATAGAGTTGGAAGGGGCATATGTAGACTATTTTTAAGCAACCACCAAGTGATTAATGTTTTTATTGATAGCCAACCTACCATTGCACCATGCTTCTGAGCACTACCTTGCCTAGGTGGATTAACAACACTCTCTTTAGTGGTATTGGCCTCATTTGGTAGCGAATGCACTCTAACATTTGAACTATGACTACTCTCCACCTTTCCCTTTGTTCTATCAACTTTTGTTCATTCGAACCAACATTAAATAAAATTAGGAAAAATAACATAAATAAATATGACACTAGATCACTACCATAAACCTACATGGTATAGTACCATCTACCAATGGTAAACACGTGTCAGCTACTCCAGTCTCCATAATTTCTTGCCTTATCTCTAACCTTGTCTTAGCAAAATGAGAAACATATAAAATGTGAAGCCATCTCATTGGCCCTAATGAAACAAACTATTCCCTACTTAGTGCTAACTAGCAAAAATATTATTTTATTGCCTAAAACATTATAAAATAGTAAAAGTGTCATCTAGATAGCATTTCAATTCGTTGGTAAGGAAATTTTGACCAAAATAAATGAATGAGGTGATTACAATAGTACCGAGCGGGTACTAATAATGTTCTCATTTACAACAAGTTTATATTCAGTTTCAGTTGAAAATATATATTGATTAAAGATTTAAAAGAGATAAAAATACAACTATGTAATATGATTTTTCATAAAATAAGAAGAGAGAGAGGTAACAACACAATCACTGAATAGGGTTGAGTAGAAACCATAGGCTATTTAAAAGCAAACAACTTACCACCATTTACCAAAACCATCAAATTTTCTTAGATTAAATATAACATAATTAAAATTCAAGCCTACATAATATTTATCAACAATTATCACATTTAACATTGTCCAACTAGTGACCCAAAGCTGAAGTAATGCAATAATAGGGAGGTTATCATGTTGGATAAAATAAATAGTCATAAAGTTATAAATGTTGAAGATAAGTGAAATGTAGAAGTCATTTTATGAACGGTAAGAAAAGAGAGCCTTAACAGTGCCATTGCATGTGTAGTAAAACACATTTGAAGTTTATACCCTTCTTGATTCCACACAAGTTCATCTTTCTTTAAGGCAAACTCAAAAATTACACACTATTGAATCCACACATAATGACAACAAATGCTCAATTCTAGATTTATATATTAGAAATTATAATATTTGATGTTTATTCAATAAATACTCAAACTTGTTTACCTCAAATAAAATCCTTAGGGCCTGAAACTTAAATAATAACATAGAGAGGTAACTTTCCAGGAACAAACCCCATGCTTCATAGCAATCTTTTCCTAAGGACATCTTCACTATATGTTCCAATTAGTCCTTTAAATTGTTTCATTCTGGCAGATCAGGAAGAATTAATAAATTAAAACACCAATGTTGACCACTTTAGGCCTGTAGTGGTCATGATTATATGCCTCTTATTATCCTTTCTTGGTTTGGTTCTTTGAAGCCCACATGGACATTATTTTTGTCTTTCCTAGAATGCATTTAATGTATTCTATAAGAAAATTATTATTATTTATTCCATACCTTAGAATTCCATCCACGTATTAGGGTTTCAAGGGTTTACATGTCCAACAAAATAATGAGTGTGAGATATTCCATGCCACTCTATGTTTATTTCAATAAAATTATTTTCTTCAATTAAGCGCCACGTCCTTAGCTGATTCAACCCATTGCCAAGGTTCCATCCACCTCACATCATGCTTGCCCAACAAAAGGGCCAATCATGTTCAAAAATTCATTTAATTTAGTGTTATTATATTTATCAATACTCTTAAATCAATTTTAATCATTTAATACCTAACAACCTATACTCCAATTTCATATCACTTTATCAAGACACTAGCAACTGGTCTATGGCCACCATCATCATAATAATAATAATAGGTTTTACTAATACGCCAATAAAGTTAATTATGAGAAAAATATATAATGATCAAAGGTTGCAAAAGGATTCTTCCATGGAAATCGGTGCTACTTTGAGTTTGTATAAGTGTGCCAATATTAATAAGGGCACCTGCGTCAAGCCCCTGTGAGGATAGAGTAGAACTAAATTTCATTTTTAGTATTTTAAGAAAAAAATTGAATTTAAGTTTAAAAAGAGTTTTTATGAAGAGAGAATTAGGTAATATATTAACTTTTTTTTTAATTAATTTGATGAAATCATTATTATTCTATATTATTATTGTACACATTTTACTTTTTGCCTATTAGGAAATAATTAGACAAAAAATGGTTATAGATAAATACATCCTCATAGTATTCATTTATTGTGTTGTATATGTTATGAACTATCTTAAAAAATCATTTTAACCTAAGATATTTTGTACATTAATTTGATTGAGAACTATTGAAGAATTGGGTACATATTTGTTTTATTGTATAAATCCATGGCAAAAATTATGCATAATAAATATAGGAGTATTAAATTATTAAACTCATGTTTAAATATTTTGGAAAGCAACATGCCTTTTTTGCTCTGTGAGAGGTACCAAAAAAAAAAAAAACATTAACATGATACAAAACTAAACAAATAATTCATAATATCCATACCATCTAAAATTCAAATAAAAAGAAATAAGTTATACTACTATGCACAAGTTACTTTAGTATATTGATTTATAAAATATGTTATAGAAAATATATTTAATCATCAAGAATGTTGTTAAACAATTTAATTCATAAGTTCCGTCATATGTCATTTGAAATTGTATTCAAATTGAGTATAACATTATCATTTAGAATGTAAGATCAGAGTATTTTATATGAAGAGGAATCACTAAAATTTAATGATCTTAGAAGGATTGTATCCAATATAATAGATATGCTTTCAATCATTTTTTTATAAAAATGGGCACACCTACAATGTTGATGGATAGTTGAATATCTATTGTTTATGCTAATTACAAGAAATTGGCATGGAAGGAAAACAAAATTAGAGTAACATATGTTATATGAAATTTCAAATGGAGCTAAAAGAGCTTCAAGGCTTTCAGGGGTTCTTTATGTTTCAACTCTAGATTAGGAAACATCTAATGTCCATGCAGGGCTTTAATAACATATTTCTAAATATCAAAACAAAAAGGAATTAGAATTAAAGACCAATAGGAACTGCAAATAATGAATGGGAATGCAGATAATTGTTTGTGTTATAAATATTTTTTGAAAAGTTTAAAAGAATAACCTTTGTGAGTTCCCTATTTGTCATTATGTGATAGAAAATAGTCCAAAATGCCCCATCCATAACAAGAAGTATTGCATCATGCCATGCATGGATCATTGTTATTGACTGATAAATTCACATGAAGAACTATGAGATTTTTGGGGATATGCAAAACATATGTATGTTTGTTTTTCAAATTGAAAAAACATATGTAGTTATTGATTATTTCTTACCAAAAAATATCTAATCAAGTTGTTATGTAGTTAAAGAAACACATGTAACTAAAATGGTGACATACCCTCACATGTGATTATTCATTCCATAACTCCTTGGAGATTATTGCAAGGCCCTGCAATGGGAAATGCTTCGACAGCTCAAATCAAGAATAGCTAGATGCTCAGGATTCCAGTGTTACGACAAGCTTTCCAATCCACCCATTTTACACATTCACCATTTTAAATATGGGGACAATTTATTTTTATGATCTTTCATTATGGTATTGTATCAGAGATCATTCATTGAAGCTAAAGATACCTCACACAATGCTCCATAGGTGAAATACATCACTTATCAAATATCTAACATTCCATTCATTTGTTTCATCCTAAAAATGAAGAGAATATAATTTTGGTTATATATATAGGAACATTAAGTCTTTTAAGAAGAGAGGCCTATAGAGTAAAGCACTCAGACCCTACTGTTAAGTGTCTCACCCTTGCACCCATCAATTTTCATTTATCTACTTTAGGCATGTCCACCTGCTTCCATACTTTGCTTCGATTACTTAGATTATCATGATATTCATCTAACACTATAGCTCTTCCCATACTCATAAAATATCATTCATTGTGACCACATTATCATCCCCAATACTTATAAGTAATTTATGCTAAATATTTTCTAGAGCTATATTTACATCTAATCCTGATTTTCTACATAAGATAGATGGATCTTCAATATTTTCTCCTCTAAAATTTTAGGCAATGTCTAAGAATATCTCTTTCCAATATGGGAGAAGAGAATCATAACTACTTTTCAAGAAATCAAAAATCTCTAGATGTATTCTAAGTACTTCAATCTAGCATTTATTATCATGTTTTTTATCATACAATTCTTCACCAAGAACCTCTAATACAAGAGGAACTCCCCTAGAAGCCTTGATGATCTTTCTAGACATGTCTCTATAGAATTCATTTGGATGTGATTTCATGTGAAATATGTGCCAACTAAATAAATATAAAGCTTCTTCCTCTTGGAGCCCCTCCAATTTATAAATATTTTGAGTCCTGACCTAAATTTAGGACATGTATGTCATGAGCTATTAGAATTAACCTACTTCCAGGCCCATAACAATCTAATATGAAGTTATCCAACTGCCTCCAGTTTCCAATATTATCTATGATGACAAGAGATTGTAGGGAGCCCAAGTGAAATTGCATAAGGGATTTTCCATGGTCAATATAGGTTACTAGGATATCAGCATTTGTCGAATCCCATAACAATTTTTTTTACAATTATACGAGACCACCACACTCTTGTTCAAAGCTTCTTACGTCTAATATAAATTAAGAAGATTTAAAGTTTAGATAAATTTGATTGAAAATAACCTTGGCTAGAGTTATCTTACCAATGCCTCTAATGCCCCAAATGCCAAGGGTAATCCTTTTGTCCTCCAAATCTAAGGCTAACATGTCCATGAGCTTGGATACTGATCACATCCTGCACAACATACTTCACCAATTTCCCTTCGTACCTAAAAATCTTGAAATCTATATTGATTAAATGTCGAAGAGTTAAAAAAATCACTTGAGCATATGAAAGGACTTCAAAATAAACTTACCCTTCGGCTAGCTAGAGAGACCATCGAGACAAGCAAGAGATGTAATGAAGAGGATCTATCCATTCACCAATTTTGTGTGTGTCAGATCTTCCTTTAATGTAATTATAATTATTTATTTATTTATAATTATTACATGATTAATGGATACTATTGGTTCCCTCATTAATCTCCCTAAAGACATTCTAAAAGGTAACTTTTTAATTGAGCATCTGATTATTCTAGCCCATCAGTCTATGGCTCCTTTTCAAATTTGTAAAATTAATGATCCTAGTCTCCTTTGGTTCCATGAAATTAAAATTTACATCCATGACAACATCCTCCCTCTTAACCTCAACCACCACTAACATAAAGCCTTCATTCATCGCAAATATTGATGCATAATCTTTGGTAGTACATTTTATCATAGGGGCTATGATAGAACCTTGTTGAGGTGTCTAACATCAGAAGAGGCCTTTCAAGTGATCAAGGAGGTTCACAATGGTATATGTGGTGGGCACATTAGTGGAATGAACCTAGCCAAGAAACTTCTCTGAACTAGATATTATTGGCCAACAATGGAACAAGACTCATGTCACTATGTGAGAAAATACATGGCATGTTAGAAACATGGGAATCTCATTCATGCTCCTACACAAGAATTGTAGAGAAACATCCAATAAATAAATAAATAATTTTCATAATATTGACAGCCTTTGAACCTTTTGGATAGGTCTAGTTTAAGTATGTTATAGTAACAATGTTGCGCTAAGAAGATATGTTTTATCCTTTGTATCTATCTTGGAATAAATGTGTTATGTATATAAGCATGCTTTATCTGTATTTTGGTAGTTTAAAGAATGTACATGTCAGGTTAGCATTTCATAACTACATAATTAAAAACAAACCAAAAAATATCATTATGCTTGATGTCATTTTCAAAAACTTAAATGAGTTTGTATTGAATGTGGTTTTAGTGTAATTTTTTTCAAAATGTCATTTCATCTAAATTTATTATATCATCGTAAGTATCAAAAAAAGTTTTAAAATAAAATTAGTAAAAATCAAAATAACAAAATCAAAATAAATAAATAAATAAACAAACAAAAGAGAGAAATAGAGAGAGGTGGAATTTTCAATAGTTGGATATTCATGTATGTCAAAAGAATCAAACTATTAATATTTTGTTTCTCTACAAAATGATTGATTAAAAATTAAACCATCGAAACATACTAATCATCTATTTTACAGGTTGAACAATTTTGGAGTCAAATAAAAATTTCATTTTTTAATCATTTATCTAAATGTTTGCTTGATTGACATAGTTAACTTGTGATTGTAGATAACACGATTGGCACAAGTAAATTATCAAAACTAGTAATGTTCTTGCCTTACAGATCCTATCTGTTTAAGTGCCACCCATCAAACTACTAATAGTGTGCTTTTAGGATGCCAGTCAAAGATATATTTGGCACTCTTGGAATCATTTTTTACTCTTTTTTGCCTTGTAATCATCTTGTGTATATATCTTCTTGATCATTCCTTGTAAATACTCATTTAAACATGTGTGTTGACTTGTAGATAACTTTATCATATCATGCCCTTCACATGTGGCTAATTAATTTTTTAATTAATTGTATCATGTGTTTGCCTATTTATCAACCCCTTCCCTAGGATAACAAGTGATGTGGAATTGACACCCATGCACGGGCTTAGTCTATAGGGGTTAATGTTATGAATTTTATCACTGCGCATTAACCAAACTCTGTGTTTTGATAGAGTATAAAAATTAGGGACAACTATTGTTAGGCTAAGCGATTGACCCCATACAGGTCATCTATGAAGGGGAAGAGTTAATTATTTGAACCAGACATTAGACAGCACCCTATACAAACTTGGGCCCCAACGTACTATCATATATATAGGGGACACCCTTAGAGAACCCATTCAGCCTAGCATAAGACCTTTTAGCCATAATAGGTGTTCCACTATAGGTGTCAATATCAGCACTAAAGTAGCCATCGAGTGTAAGCAAGGTTGAGAGGGTTTGATTGATTCTGTAATGGGTCACTAGCCTACATTTTCACTTGTGTAACTATTAGATGGTGTGGACATCAGGTTATGCACCTATTATTTTAATAATCATAGGTTATGTCTTGTTTTTTTGGGTGTGTTGTGTTAGACATGTACTATTTATGAGCTGAGTTAGCCTTTTACCTATCTAAGCCTTTCTAGGACCTTCTTAAAAATCTATCTTGTATATTCCATCCTCATCATTTTATCATCTTGTACATACCTCTCCCACCATCCTTTTATATAAATCCTTGCCATCATCTTGTCTTAATCCAAATCCCCATCGCTTACTTTTCATCTTGTATATCCTAGACATCATTGTACATAGTCTCTTTGTATATCCTTTTCTTTGGAATACCCACTCATCCTTATCCATACCCTTACCCTAATCAGATCTTGCATCCCTAACTAAGTCCACATCATCACCCACTTACCATAATCACCTCATCTCTTCCTAGTCTCACCATATCCCATTACCCTTGGTCATCACCCCATTACCTTCTACATCCTTACCTAATCACCATATTATCCATCCCCTCCATCTTGTATCCATTATTTAATCCCATCTACCATATCATCTCAATCATATCTTATTTTAACCATATCCCCCTATCATTGATCATCTTAATCATCATTATTTTATATCCTAATATAATCCCCTTGTACATAATTTGTTCTCTTAGTTATACCATATCATAGTCCTACTTGTCATTCATCATCCTCTACCATATCCTAATCACATCTTGATTCATAATCCATATCCTACCTTAGTTCAATCCATACCCGATCACTTGTCTTGACCTTGCCTTCATCACCCATCTAGTCATCACCTCATCTTATCCTAGTTGGCATACAGGTCTAAACCCTCCACCTTTCATTACCCCTTTATCATTTCATTATCACACTTATCCTCATTCCATTATCCTAATCAACTAATCCTACCCCATCCCATCTTGAGAAAAATTAGTCTAAGGTTTTGAACTAGTTATATCATCCACATCATCCTATCATCTTACTCCACTATCATTCATCCACTTGGTCAAATCTCATACATAGTCAATATCTTGTTAGCACCTTATCACTTTGTCAGTTTCAATCTAGAAAACCCATCAACTATCAATCATCCTTAGTCTAATCATCTTGACTTATTCATAACTAGCACCCATCATATCATCCTCTTGCTAGTTTAAATTTAGGGACCCATCACTATCCTCAATCCTCTTTGTTATCTTGACAACTAGGCATTGTTGATAGGTTGTTATCACTTATTGCACTATCATTTAAAATTTGACCCTAGTTTTATACCATCCTAATTTCATTTGGTCTCCCTCATCCTCATCATCATCTATCATACTATCTTGATCCTTTAGACCTATTCTATTCAATAGACCATTTATAATTCTTAATCATCCCCTTAATCATCCATCTTTTCCCATGGATTTGGACTTGGTCCTCATACACCAATACATCTTGTCCCATTAGGATGAAGTCCTTCTGAGAGCACTAGATATGGGTGCCCACATACCTTCTAGCCTTGATCCCATTCATCCCGAACCAACATCCCATACACAATTCTCTAGCTTGTCAAAATCAGTATCAACATTCCTTGATGTAGTCATCCTAATCAATCAAAACATCAAAGAAAATGAAGATGAATACCTCTTATAGCTATGGAATATGGGTGTCTATTTTCCCAATGATTTTGACCCCATAATCCTAAAGTCACCACCTAAACAAGTCCAACATCAACCCTTATCCCATCCCCTTACACCATCTTCTAAATTTATTCAAAACCCCTTGGCCCCAATTCATACCCATCCACCATCAAATCCTCCTACTAATCATAATCCATCCCCTTTATCACCCACCACTATGCAATTGGACCCATCTCTCATAGACTAATACATATCTTCCAATAAGGATGAAATCCTCTTACAATTCATTATGATGGGTGTACCACTTCCCCAAGGTGTTGACCCCCTTTCACTCATTGTACCCCCAACAGAAACCCCTTCATACAAGTCCCCTTCCAATCCCTCATCCACTAGTTATAGCCAACCATCCATCCCTTCCTTTACTAGAAAAGGGAATCCAATCTTGGCCACTTGTCCATACACCTAGTCATGTTAAACACCACCTGATCTAAAGTCCAAAGCTTCCATAACTAAGTCAAAAATCAAAGTGGTTCCTTATCCTCCCCTTTCTTGTCCACCCATACCACATATCAATCCCACCAAGCCTAAGCCCTCTTGGTATAAAGCAAACCAATATTGTTTGTATCGTCAAACATGGGGTCATTCCATTAAATGATGTCAAAACTTCTGAGATTATGTCCAAGACCTCATTGATCATGGTGACATAGTAATTGAAAATGAATCATATGAATATATATCCTTTGGGTGAACAAGAAGAGGAATTCCAAGATTCCATTCCCTATCACAATCAAGCCTTTCCACTTCCAATCCAAGGTCAAGACATCTTATTTATTCTTCATGATCCCCCATCTTCAACCCCCCATCCATTCAAAACAAGTCTATTTTGCATAAGCCTAGTCATCTTAGTTCAAATCAAACTGATATTATTTGTATCATCAAACTTGGGGGCATTCCATTAAATGATGTCAAAACTTCTGAGACTATGTCCAAGACCTCATCAATCGTGGTGACATAGTAATTGAAAATGAATAACATGAATATCTATCCTTTGGGTGAACAAGAAGAGGAATTCTAAGATTCCATTCCCTATCACAATCAAGCCCTTCCCCTTCCAATCCAAGGTCAAGACATCTTATCTATTCTCCATGATCCCCCCATCTTCAACCCCCAATCCATTCAAAACAAGTCTATTTTGCATAATCCTAGTCCTCCCATATCCCATTATTCCTTTCATGACCCTCTCTTTTCTCAACCCATCATTCAACCATCATTTCCATCTCACCCATCACATCAAATACCCCCCATTGATAAAATAATCATGGACAAATCATCTTTTACTAGTAGCATAGCATCATGCACACCAAATTTGGCATTGTATTCATTATCAGGGTCATGTTCTATACTAGCATCTAAATCAGATTCCTCATCAGAACCATCATATTTAGTTAATATTACAACAAATAATGATAATGCCAATTCTTTTAAACATCCTACTTAGGATGATGATGTCATAATCGAGTTCCTAAATGCTTTATCTTATTTTCAAAGTGGATCTAATCCTACCATAGGGGCATATCTTAGTGATCCTTTGGAGATTCTTGAGGACACTTTCTCCAACAGTGAGGTTAGTGATCTGTTGACGCAGTGGATTGCACCCTTAACAGGAGGCTGAGCTCCTACCTTCCACGCATCACAATGGAAACTCCCCTCTTTCCTATGGGTCTAGCAAAACTGGGGGGAGAGTCTCTAGATAAGGGCTAGCTCCCTTTGATGCATCTGAGTTATTCCAGTAAGTTGCTAATACATATATATATAATGGGGGGTAAAAAGGGAGAAGGATTACTAAAAAAATAAAACCTAACCTAAGAGGGTGATGCACCAAACAAGTTTGATCTACTCATACTCACACTCTGAACCATAAGAACACATACATACACTTTAACTGGTAAAAGGACCAGATTGTAGGGAGCTTGACAGGGAGGCTTTAATGGAAACACACAGAAAAAGGACTTACCATAGGCACTATAGGAAAAGAACATTGTGTATTAACCTCCTTCTACCTCTGTGCTCTAGGTACAGCTCTTCTTGTCACCTGTGAGAATGGCACTTTGTATATGCCAGGTCCATTGGTGTCAACCCTGTGAAAGCATTAGGAAGCAATGACTAAACACAAGACTAACACTCAGACCATCCTTATAGAAGAGGACTACTAGAACCATGTTGTGTAATCATCGATCTTGACTTTGGCATTTAAACATTAATGTGAAAGCATGGGCCGCACCTTTTTTTCTACAAACAAGACTGCTCCTTCCAAATATTCACATGATTTGTCTGCTCATTAATGTAAAGTGAAGAAAACGGGTCACACCGTTCACTGTTTGTGTCCCTTGATGACCACTTGGCAAATACTGTGTCAACCACTAGAGTAACTCCTTGAGTCGACACCTTATTTTTCCACTTGGACTATTTTGTCCATTTCTACACTTTGTCTCTTCCTGGCTTTGTCTTTTCTAGCTCCTTCGACCCTCAGGGGCTATCTTCCCAGCCTTGTTGGCTCCTTGGGCTCTTCTCTCAGTGGTTCTTCCTTTTGGCCTTAAGGCCTTTGAATGCATTTAGGTCCACACTCAAGCCTTTAAAGATCAATAGCTATTTCATTACTGTAAAGTTGACATTTGCACGCCTATCACCATTTGGAAGCCAACGGCTAGTTCATGGTGCTTAATCTTGACGTCTTCGGGCCCGTCACCCTCCTTGGCAATTCCTTCATCTTTTTTCCTTTGCTTCGGCTTTTTGCTTCCTTTCCTTCAAGATTTTGTGAAAGGTCCTTTCATTTTTGGCTGAGAGTCCACCGCAAGGGTACCTACCCTTCGAGGTCCTTTAGGCTCTTTGGTCCTCAAATCCTTCGAACAAAATGTCCGAATGAATTCCTTCAGACATTTTATCCAAAGGATTTCTTCCTTTGTTTTTTCACTTATTTCCTCGGGTTTTCTTTCGGCCATTTTTCCCATGGCTCTTTCTCTAAATTTTTTCAGACTTTTTTTCTGAAGGAATTCCTTCGAACAAAAATTTTGAAGGAAATCATTTCTTGCTTTTGCCTTAGTCTTTTTATTGCCGCAGGATTTTATTCCGAAGGACATTGTCTTTGCCTTATGAATTTTTTCGGACAAAATGTCTGAAGGAATTCCTTTGGGCATTTTGTTTGAAGAAATTCTCTTTTCCTTTGCCTTGAACAAATTTGAAATAATTCCAACTTTCCTGCCTTGTTCATTTTTTTGAGGAAAAACTTACCCTTTTGGCCTTCTCTTTGATCCCTTTGCAAGTGTTCCCTGCCCTCCACAAGGGCACTTGGGTCTGAAACTGCCTTCCATAAGGCACTGGAATGGTCCCTTTTATGCTTGACTACCCTCTGCAAGGGCACTGGTCCTTCGAGAGACTATCTTGAACCTTCTGATTGAACTGTTGATTGAACCAACTAGTTGAACCAATAATGTTTCAGTGGTTCAATGGTTTAATGGTGCATCCTGCTCATTAAATTGACCATTTGAACCACCCACTTCAAACCATTTGATTGAACCCTTTGATTGAACTGACCGATTGAACCATTTGATTGAACCAAGCTGACTAAACCAAGTCATTGAACCAAACCAATTGAATCGACTGATTGAACCAAAGATCGAACCAACTGATTGAACCATACTATTGATCTAACTACTTGAACCAACTCGTTGAACCAAAACAATTGAACCAAGCTGACTTAACTAAAAATGGTTCAAAGTTCAAGTTCAAAGTTCTTAGAAAGATCATGCCATTGGACACTGACATCAAACCATTGAACTAGTTCCTCCTTTTGCTGAAAGACTTGTGAAAAATCAAAATTGAACTAGCTCAGAATAGCAAGGGAAGAAGGAAACTGATTTTGGCCTGTTGAACCAAAAATGGTCAACAAATTAGCGATTCCCAGGGGAAGCATCCCTGCTATGCTTAGAAACTAGTTGCCTTAAAGTCCATTGGGCATGGAGTCAAGATGAAACTTTGAAAGAGTTATTAGCTACCTTGAGATGTCCAAGAATCAATCATGAAGCTTTTATCCCAAACACAAAGGAAAACACACACAAGGCTAAAAAACACTACTTGTGCGAATAACACTTAGGGAAAACAAGAAAGAAAACTAAAAGCAAACTACTATGTAAAACTAACCAGGTATATTTGCCTCTCTCCTGGATCAAAGGGAAATTTTCTCAAGTCTCTTTCATGGCAAGGAAACTTATAGTGCCAGACAAGTGGCTGAATGGAATGGAGATTTGGTGACCTACTCCTCTTGCCTGCCACCTCGATTGGCTTGCATCTGAGTGGATCAGAGTCAAACATGCTTCCAACATATATGTACTCTTCTTGTTCTTGGAAGCTTTTCGAATGTTGGCTCTTCATGCTGGTGTGTTTCATCAAGAAATCAATGGATGTTGGCTCATTACCATAATCCCTTTAATATGCACAGTCCCTTTGCAATGCATCATGGTTTGACCCGTTCCCTTCTGTTTCATTGAAGATCCTAGTAAACTCATTTTCTACTCCCTTATGGATTTCTTGAAGAAGGGTAACTGTTGTGATGTCTGAAATGGAATCACAAACTAATTGCTCATCCCATAGAACATCACCCTTTTGTCCAAAGCTCTCTTCTTCAAAGTTGTCCTCAAGATGGACAGGCCTCTCCTTTTCCTGCTCAAGGACCAGTGTTTCTAGTTGTTCAAAAACATCCACCTAATCCTCCTCTAACTCAAGCTCCATGGCATGGCCATCCTCCTCATCAAAGCAATAAGGAAGTTCATCAAACAAGGGAGGAGAGAGCTCACCATGCTTACTTTCATGTTCATATTGTTGGAACATCCGCATGTATGCATGACCTGTGTCTTCTCCATTGTCGATGATGTCCTCAGAAGGAGCATCCACGATGAGTTCCTCTTCATTGTCACTCATGATAGCCTCTTGGATAGCTGCAAATTGGATCTTCTCTTCTTCAATTGCCTCTTGCAAAATAGGTTCCTCCTTGAGAAGGGATGAAGTGGAAGGTTGATGATTAAACCCATGTAGAAGAGGAGGCAGTCCCTGAGCTAGAATTGACTGATTCTCCTCCTTCCATTTGGATAGCACTTCATCTATATTAGATGTGGCCTGATATCTCTCTTGAAGGTGTGTAGATGGGGTGTGTTCAGGCATGGAATTTGTCATTTGGTCTAAACCATCCATCACACATTGGTTGAGGAACCGCATTCTAGACTCCAACTCTAAAATTTGCCTATCTATATCTTCTTGGAAGAGCCTTTCTTGGAGGTCACAAGCATCATCATGATGAGTAGGAGCAGCTTCATCCTCTTCAAGGTTTTGAGCAAAACCTTTCTCCTCCTCCTTCATGCCCCAAGATTCCATTGTTTGCTTCCAACTCATGACCTTGGGATTGGAATTTTCCCTTTGTGAATAGGGAGCAACTTTATCCTCTTCAAGTTCCTGAGTTGGTTCATGATATTCCCTCTTCCAACTTGGAATCTTGACATCATGTTGAAAGACTTGAGGAGGTCGAGGAAGACTAGGAAGGGTTTGCTCATGCACAGGAAGAGATGCTTCAAGAGAGATGTGTTGGTTCATGGTATTCCCTTCAAAGGAGGATTCACATTCTAAGGAATTGAGAAGTTTCATTTCCATGAGAGGTTTCTCTAATTCCCTTTGATGTTTGAAAGCTAGGCATATGGGGTTAAGAGTAGGAGTGATTAATGCATCAAATGAGCTAGAGTGAGCAAGTGTTATTTGGTAGAAAGGATTTGGTGCACAAGAGGGGGTTTTCTTTAGAATAGGAGGGGGCGCATAAGGCTGACTGCCTTGAATGAATGGACTCTTCCATTTTTTACCTCCTCCTCCATGGATTTCAAGGCCTGAGCTTGCCTGAATAAACACTCCTCTTTGTACATAAGCTCTTGATGATATCTATATTGCTCATCTAATCTGTCTATTTCCATCACTTGCTTCTCAAACTCTAGTGCTAATTCCCTTATTGTTGAAGGGCAACTAGGAGAGCTACTTGAGGTGATTTCATGAACATCTTGAGCTTGATCATGGTTAAATGAAGGAAAAAAGGACCCATTATGCTGGGTGAAGGGACCAAACATACAAAGATGTGATTTCTTGATGGCACTAGGGCTGCTTAACCAGATGATTCAACTCGAAGTCACCATTGGTGTTGATAAAGAAGCCTCTAAAGGCTGGTTAGTTGAAGACACACCAAAATTCTTCAACTCTTTGGATAAAAAACTAGTTGGTTCCATCAGGCGTGCCAAAAACTATTAACGTAGTGGATTGCATCTCCTTGATAGGAGAATGAACTCCTGCCTTCCATGCATCACAATGGAAACTCCCCTCTTGCTTATGGGTCTGGCAAAACTGGGGGGAGAGTCTCTAGATAAGGGTTAGCTCCCTTTGATACATCTAAGTTATTCTAGTAAGTTGCTAATACATACATACATACATATATATATATATATATATATATATATATATATATATATATATATATATATAATGGGGGGTGAAAAAGGAGAAGGATTACTAAAAAATAGAACTTAACCTAAGAGGGTCATGCACCGAACAAGTTTGATCTACTCATACTCACACTCTGAACCATAAGAACACATACATACACTTTAACTTGTAAAAGGACCAGACTGTAGGGAGCTTGATAGGGAGGCTTTAATGGAAACACATAGAAAAAGGACTTACCATAGGCACTATAGGAAAAGCACACTATCTAGTAACCTCCTTCTACCTCTATGCTCCAGGTACAGCTCTTCTTGTCACCTGTAGGAATGGCACTTTGTATATACTAGGTGCATTGGTGTCAACCTTGTAAAAGCATTAGGAAGCAATGACTGAACACAAGACTAACACTCAGACACACTCAGAGATATATCCAACCAGAATAGAGGTAAAAAATGCGTATTATATTGATTCCAAGTGAAAAATGGTAGGGCTTCACCTTAAAATATGGGAGAGATGTCTTTCTCAAATGCGAAGGTATAATATATATAGGAAGAAAGAGGCCTTTTGGTGCACTCTTGGAAAAGACTTTGGCACCCTTTGACAAGTGGCCCAAGTCTACTGAGAGCATTGGGAAGGGGAAGCCATTGTTTTTGGTATCATCCTTCTAGAAGAGGACTGCTAAAACCATGTATAATCACCAGTCTTGACTTTGGCATTCAAACATTAATGTGAAAGCATGGACCATGCCTCTTTTTCTGCAAACAAGACTGCTCCTTCCAGATATTCATGCAGTTTGTCTACTCAATAATGTAAAGTGAAGAAAATGGGTCGCACCGTTCACTATTTTCGCCCCTTGATGACCACTTGGTAGATATTGTGTCAACCACTTGAGTAACTCCTTGAGTTGACACCTTCCTTTGCCACTTGGACTATTTTGTCCATTTTTGCACTTTGTCTCTTTCTAGCTTTGTCTTTTCTAGCTCCTTTGGCCCTTGAGGGCTATCTTCCTAGCCTTGTTGGCTCTTTGGGCTCTTCTCTCAGTGGTTCTTCCTTTTGGCCTTAAGGCCTTTGAATGCATTTGGGTCTGTGCTCAATCCTTTAAAGATCAAAGGCTATTTCATTGCCATAATTTTATGTTCACGTGCCTGTCACCATTTGGAAGCCAATAGCTAGTTCATGGTGCTTAATCTTGACGTCTTCGGGCCCATCACCCTCCTTGGCAATTCCTTCAGCTTTTTTCTTTGCTTCAGATTTTTGCTTCCTTTCCTTCAAGATTTTGAGAAAGGTCCTTTCATTTTTGGCCGAGAGTCCCCTACAAGGGTACCTTCCCTTCAGGGTCCTTCAGGCTCCTTGGTCCTCAAATCCTTCAGACAAACTGTCCGAAGGAATTCCTTCAAAAATTTTGTCCGAAGGATTTCTTCCTTTGTTTTTTTTGCTTATTTACTCAGCTTTTCTTTTGGCCATTTTTCCTGTGGCTCTTTGTCTAAATTTCTTCAGACTTTTTGTTTGAAGGAATTCCTTCAGACAAAAAGTCTAAAGGAAATCATTTCCTACTTTTGCCTCAGTCTTTTTATTGCCATGGGATTTTCTTTCGAAGGACATTGTCTTTGCCTTATGAATTTCTGCAGACAAAATGTCTGAAGGAATTCCTTCGAGCATTTTGTCTAAAGAAATTATCTTGTCCTTTGCCTTGAACAAATCCAAAGGAATTCCAACTTTCCTACCTTGTTCATTTTTCTGAGGAAAAACTTACCCTTTCGGCCTTCTCTTTGATCCCTTTGCAAGTGTTCCCTGCCCTCCGCAAGGGCATTGGTCCTTTGGGAGACTCTCTTGAACCTTCTAATTGAACCGTTGATTGAACCAACTGGTTGAACCAACAATTGTTCAATAATTCAACGGTTCAATGGTTCAATGGTGTGTCCTACTCATTCAATTGACCATTTTAACCACCCACTTTGAATCATCTGATTGAACCCTTTGATTAAACTGACTGATTAAACCATTTGATTAAACCAAGCTAACTGAACCAATTCATTAAACCAAACCAATTGAATCTATTTATTGAACCAAAGATCGAACCAACTGATTGAACCATCTTGTTGAGCTAACTGCTTGAACCAACTCGTTGAACCAAAATAATTGAACCAAGCCAACTTAACCAAAAATGGTTCAAAGTTCAAGTTTAAAGTTCTTGGAAAGATCATGCCATTGGACACTAATGTCAAACCATTGAACTGGTTCCTCCTTTTGCTGAAAGACTTTTGCAAAATCAAAGTTGAACTAGCTTAGAACAGCAAGGGAAGAAGGAGACCGATTTTGGCCTGCTGGACCAAAAATGGTCAACATGATTGTAGTGACCTTTATGAGGATTACACTTCCCATTATACCCTTAATCCATCACACCACAATCATCCACCCCTCATCCATAATCCTAATATCCCACTCCATCTAGGGGATAAATAGGAACATGCATCGTTGGATTCTCCTCTACATTTACTATCATGTGACCCAAATACAAAGATCCAATATCTTATTCTAAAAGTCATCAATCAAGAGAAAATCATCTTTGATCCTATCAATCAAAATAGGCAAAGCCAAATCATCAGCCTAATCAAATGATGTCTTCCCTTAGTGAAGCCCAATATCAAGCACTAGGGGCATATCAAAGTTAAAATAATCATATATCACGTCAAAATTCAATCTCCCCTAGTGAAGCCCAAAATTAGGCACCAAGGGGCAGTCAATATCAAATCCAATATATAAATAAAGTCAAAAATCATATGGTCAACCATCTTCTTAATGTTTGGATCAAATAATCAACAAATCAAAAGGTCTTGGATCCCTTAATCTCTTGGCACCAATATAAATAATCCCCTCCACCATATCTAATGATGTATGCAACTATTGAACCCCATTTTCGCTCACCATCTCATCATATCATTCATGATCACATCCCTCCTTCCCATCCTATATCCTATCATCATAGTCACAACATCCTCCCATCCATACCATATCTCTAATCCCTAGATAGATTTATCCCTTATAGGGGTCATGAAGACACCTGGTTAAAACATTCAGAGGATGTTAAATCAAGAGTCACTAAAGGTCATTATCAGATAGTCCTAGCATCACACATCCCTATAAAAAGTGTTGGCTAAATAATTAATCAAATTTATACACCTTTTATCTCACCTATCAACTAATAAATCGAGATACCCAATAAAAAAGTTAAAAAGTCAAAAAAGTCAAAAAAAATTGTCCAGTGGTAAAAACTAGTCTTCTAGCACCTTGGGAAAGTACCATGATGAAAATTGGTTTTTGGCATCATGGTAGAATAATATATTGTCCACATTATTCCTCAAAATTTGGAGGCAAACCTGTCCATTTCATATTCTCATCCATCCATCCCACTTGTCACATCCTTTGTCAATCTTGTCCATATCAACCATCCTTATCCATGTTATCCCTTGCTCTATTATCCATATCCCTTGTCTACCATCATATCATGCATCTTATTATGACCATCATGCCTTCTATCATCCCTATCTTGAACTTTGTAAGGAAGTGGAATATGACTTGAGAAATGTCCCAAAACCATCTTGGCATATCCTCCAATGGACACTTGGGCAAATAACCATCTACTTCTTTCATGATGTGGTCATTGACTATCCCTAGTATATTCATCCTTGGTATCCAACATCATCATCCTTTGTCATCCCATCCATCTATCCCTCCACCCTCCTCCTATTATTTAGGGTTGGTATTCCATTTTCTAGTAACCCCATTTTTATAGTGTATATACATATGTCAAAAATCCCTAAAAATTGAAAAATGTCAAAAACCCTAAAAATCATAAAATTTAAAAAAGCCAAAAAATAGTCCATCATGTTTTGTCTTATGCGTAATCTACTAGTCACATCCATCTCCATGTCATGTCTTTTCTTATACCCCATCTTTTGGATATCACATTTCATCTTGATAACAAATTGGAGTGGTCACCCATCTCCCCATATCTTTCTCATCTTATTGGTCAGGTCCTATCAACATACATCACTATTACCAAAGATTTCAATCTGGCACCCATCACTTCCTATCATGGCCTTTTCATACCTATCACCCATCCAATTACCCTTTGTTATTATGGAATGTACTTGATCCCATCACTATCCTTATCATTGCCTCTTCATATCTATCACACAATCAATCATTTTTGCTATCATGAAAGGTATTTGATCCCATCATCATCTTTTAGTCTCCTTGCTACATTGGATCCTTGCAAGGCCTTGTTTGTTGGTAATCCTTGGTCATCACTTTTTTCCAACCACCATCCTTTACCACTTTTTGATCTAATTTTGAGACCAAATCAATATTCAAAGACCTTATCACACCCAATCATGTCATCCATTCTTCCATCCTAAACTAAGGGCAACACCTCATCTTAATCCTAATCCTCATCATTAGTCCTATCCAAATCCAACCTTGTCCAAATTCCACCATCACATCATGATCATACTATTCCCCCATCACCCACTCACTCATCACATCATTAGGCAAGACTCTGGGGTGCTGCATGTATATAAAAGACATATAAATAAGAAAAATAGAACAAACAAGCAACACATACATACATACATACATATTTATATATATATATACATACATACATATATATATACATACATACATACATACATACATACATACATACATACATATATATATATATATATATATATACATATATATATATATATACATATATATATATATATATATATATATACATACATACATACATACATACATACATATATATATATATATATATATACACACATATATATACATGTGTGTGTGTGTGTGTGTGTGTGTGTGTGTGTGTGTGTATGTATATATATATATATATATATATATATATATATATATATATATATATATATATATATATATATATATGTATATGTATGTATGTATGTATGTATGTATGTATGTATGTATATGTATGTATGTATGTATATGTATATATATGTATATATATATATGTATATGTATATATGTATATATATATATATATATATATATATATATATATATATATATATATATATGTATGTATGTATGTATGTATGTATATGTGTGTGTGTGTGTGTGTGTGTGTGTATATATATATATATATGTATGTATGTATGTATGTATGTATGTATGTATGTATGTATGTGTGTGTGTGTGTGTTGCTTGTTGTTCTATTTGTCTTATTTGTATGTCTTTTATATATCTTGTTTATATTTTGTCTTGTTTGTATCATGTCTATTTTATCTCTTGGGAAATTAATGAGTATTTTATGAGAGCACCCAAATTTCCTTGAGGATGCGGAGTTTGCTACTTTCCCATGCACTTTGGCACAATGTCCTCTTGGTCATGTCTATATCATGGGGCATCTTTTCAAGTGCTATATTTTTGGATTACATAGACTATGATGAGCCTTATGACATTTGTGATGGATTCATCTCATCATCCTTCTCTCCATCACAACCCATCCAAATAACATCCAATCTTTTATCCTTATCCTTTAATCAATAACATCATCTTTTAATCCCTAATCATCATCATCATCATTGCCCTCTATCCTCTCGTTATAACTACATTGGCCTAAGGTATTAGATTGACACATGTTCATGATAGCTTCTTGACTTCTTTTCCACTTCATTCCATGTTATTTTAACTGATTCTCACATTTTAACACTTGGACTTGTGATCTTTGAGCTTCATTCCTTCTCTCTCCTCTCATAAGTTCTATATATTCAAGCCCTTTGGCTTTGTAATGGATTCACAATTGGTATGTTGAAGCCCTATTGGTTTTCACACCTTATTTTCCTTTGAATAAAAGTTTTCCAAAGTTGATTCATTCTCTGCAATCTCCTACTTAAGTGTGTTAAGTGTTGTGTGTGGTTGACAAGTGATAAGTATGTTCTCCTTGCTTCCATTTCTGCTATTACATGTTTGTATGAGTGATATCTTTTCTAATAATTTTCATAAAGTGTATTGTTTGTTAAGTGTGTCTTGAAGTGTGAAAGGGATAGTAGTGTCTTGTATCAGGACCTCTTTTCACCCACTTCTAGTAGTGCCTTATATAAGGACTCATTAGAAAAATGCCAATCCTCTTAGTCCAAAGATATTCCACTAACATTCAATGAGAACAACATTTTTCTACTCTGATTCTTGTTACATATAAGGCACAAATGCACAAGCTATTAACAATATTAGTATCAATTATAATTTATTAACATATATAGTTTTGGCTCTATACTATTTTGAATCATGAGGGTACCACATGCAAGGTTCAAGGATTGTATATGTAGAAATAACACTTCAATAATTACTTTATTTGGTCAAAAGCTTATTAATGCTATAGACATAATGACTATATAAGTATCACATGCATAAGGATTTTTTTGACATGAAAGTGAATGAACCAAGAGAATAATTCATCCCAAAACTCTTGGTATTATAACCTAGATCTGATATCAAGTGTAATGCACCACATGACATAAAACACCAATATTATATTTTAATGCTTGCCACACATGATTCAATAAGAATAATGTGACAAAAGGAATGAACCTCAAAATTTGTCTAAGATACAATCCATAACAATGATTACAATATGCTTATTGGAACAACACATGTCATGATGACTCATCATTCCTCAAATGAGTTATTCCTTGTTACCACAATAAACCATAGAGAAAATAATAACAATACCTCATAGTTTTACTAAATTCTTAATGAAGGAAATTTAATAACCTAATATCATTATAATAAACCAAGATAGTTAAGGGTGCTCAAGAGAATGAGTTCTTATCGTATTATAAATATGGTGATAATGATAACACAAGGATTAGTTCCAAGGGATCAACTACCTCTTTTCATAGTATGTACACACTATAGTATCATATTTATGAAACATTATTTTCGTGAGAAAATAAAAAGTGTCATGCTTAGGACTAACATCCCAAGTCCAAACCAGCACCACTACTCAATTCCACTAAGCATAATCCCATGGAATACTCAAGTAAAACATCACTAGTGATTGATATCATAATTAATTGATTCATATCATAATTAATACCATGTCTTGATGGAATAATATTATTCATTTTCAATAATGTATCCTAATATTCCCAATTCATTTATAGAATTCTACAAGTGATTGTTCATTTAAGCTTAGCCTAAATATTCATATACTTTTCAAGATTTGCTGCCAACACCAATTGGTCAAGGTATGATAATAGTACTCAGGATGTGTCATGCTCTTTAAGGTTTTGTTATAATTATCCCAAGACATCCAATCATGTTATAAAATCACAAGTATAAGAATAAGGTGTACTACAAGTCTTAATCATTTTGTCTATTAAGATAAAAGAAAGGTACCTCCTCTTTTAGTTCAAACTCCATCTAATATTATTTACTTTAACATTCAAGTGAGGGCTACACAAACTGATTAATAATGGAAGATGTTGTTCTCATTTGGGAAATAATATTGAAATTTTTAATATTAAATAAATTTCTCCCTCCATGGTATGACATTCACAAGGAATGTATCTTCAAATATGATGACAAAATTTACATATACACCTACTTCTATTATTCAATCATTAGTTGACATGTAAGGAATATTTGGGGCCACTTAAATGGTAAAAGCTTTGATACCATATGTAATGCATCACATGGCACAAAACACCACCATTTGTGTTTTGCATTTTAACACTTGACACACATGTTTCAAGAAAAAAACACCATAAAAACAATGAACCTCAATATTTGGCTAGGATACAATCCATAGTAATGATTATAATATTTTTATTGGAATAAAGCATGTCATGACAACGCATCATTACCCAAATGAATTATTCCTAATTACCACAATAAATCATAAAGAATATAATAACCACCCCTGATAGTTTTACTAGCTTCTCAATGAACTCAAGCTTATAAACTAATATCATTATAATAAACCAAGATAGTTAATAGGGATTAATAAAATTAATTCTTATATTATCTTAAATATGGTAATAATGATAACACAAGGATTATTTCCAAGGAATCCACTACCTCTTTTCATAGTATGTAGTTATCAGATTGATGAAACATTATTTTAGTGAGAAAATAAAAAGTGTCACCCTTATGACTAACATCCCAAGCCCAAGCAAACACCACTACTCCATTCCACTAAGATTATCCTAAGGAATAGTCAAGTAAAACATCACATGTGTTTGATATCATAATTAATTGCTCCATATCATAATTAATAACCTATCTTGATGGAAGAATATTATTCATTCTCAACAATGTATTATAATATTTTAAATTATTTACATAATTGTACAAGTGATTGATCATTTAAGCTTATCCTAAATATTCATATATTTTAAAGAGTTTTTATCTAACCCTAATTGTTCAAGGTATGATATTAGTACTTGGGATGTCTTTGCTCTTTAAGTTTTTGCTATAATTAGCTTAAGAGATATAATCCTCTTAGAAAATCATAGGTATAAAAATAAGGTAAACTACAAGTCTTAATCATTTTATCTATTAAAACAAAATAAATTTACCTTATCCTTTAGTTCAAACATTATTTAATACTATTTACTTTAACATTAAAGTGAAGGCTACACAAATTGATTAATCATGGAAGATGTTTTTCTCATTCGAAAATAATTTTTTTTTATTATTATTAACCATTTTTCTCCCTCCATGATAAGACATTCACAAGGAATATATCTTCAAGTATAATAACTAAATGTAAATATAAGACTACTTCTATTATTACATTATTAGTTAACCCCTAAATTATATTTGTCCACTTAAATAGTAAAAGCTCGAAAGTGGAAGGGATGTGATAAACCATACACTTCCTCATTATTAATTATAGATGTAAAATAAGTAACTCGTACTTAATATTTATAATATAAATTAATTACAATTAATTTAAATTTTTAACACATTAGTCACATAGTTAAGATCCTTACTAAGTTAGCCTCCCAATGATTTACAGCGTCTTCAAATTCTCGACTCAAGAAGGCTACTAGAATAATAGTCTATTCACATAGATTTCTCAAATGTATTATTATTATTATTATTATTATTATTATTATTATTATTATTATTATTATTATTATTATTAATTTTTTTCTATTTATTCCATCCTTTTGTTGGTACTCTAGTAGTAATCACAATGGCTAGAAGAATTTCAATAAAGAATAGTCAATAAGAATAAATTCTCCCTTCTTTATAAATTTATGTAAGAGAAAGCAAGACTACAAATGAAGGCTATGAGAAACTGAAGAAAAAGTAGGGAGAGTAAGCGAACAATAATAAATTCTTGAAACAAATTTTCTTGGATCTAGGGTAAGTAATTAAAGACTCCTAGCATACTTCCACTACTTATAGCACTTTCTCAACATAATATAACAAATATTAAATAGATATATTTAAATCAAGAATAAGGAAGTGTGTTTTTCCACATATTTGGCACATTTATATAGTTAATCAAGATAAATACGAACAACTAATATAATTATAAAATAATACATATGGATTGTAGATTTTAAAAGTATAGTTATACATCAATAGACAAGACTACAAAAAATATAATCACAAGGATATTTTTCATGAAAGATACAATCAATGTATAATTTTCATCAAGAATCAATAATAAATATCTCATATATTTGCTTTGGCATAAAATATAAAAGTTTTATTTTATATTTTGTTCTTTAGATATTCATTATTTATAATCAATAATAATTACATTACAATCAATAAACAAGTGTGACTAACACAATACTAGCATGCTCCTTTTAATAATAAGCTCACAAAAATCTTATTATTACGTGTGTACGCATGCACACTCTCACGCACGCACACACACACACAAGTGGATCTTAATATTTAATATACATTTATTTTATATCAATACACAACATAGTAAAAGAGAAATCAAAAGAAACTCTTACTTTATCTATTTATACTCATCTCACCATATTATTACCAAAAGTTCCACAAAATCTACCTCCTTTATAAGCATTTGTCTAACTATCACGTTCATAAAAAATCCTTTCTAACATAGCCCATATTTTTTGATGTAAAGTAACGTGGATTTTCAACTCTGTTTCGTAAGCTAGTTGTCCATTTAAACTTGGGATGTGAAAAATGAGTTATGGTATTGCTCATAATATAACACCTTTCTTCTCAAAAGGAAATAAAATGATGATAGCTCATATTATTAAATATTTTGACAAGGAAATAGTTTCCCTCACCCCTAATCACATTGCAATAAAGGAATAATATTTTTGATGAGGCATTGACATTAAAGGAACAAGTGCCATGAATAGTTTTAGTACCTACCTTGCGTTGAATTTTGAGACTGCTCAAGTGTGTGTTTCCTTGATTCATTCCAACAAGCAAAATAACTCTTCTATATTTTTGTTGATGTGGTGGATGGCTTCACTTCATCTTTTCAAAGAGACGATGATGGATCCATATTTTACATAAAGTTTAGAAAACATATATTATAATTGCATTCATTCAATCTTAAACTGCATTCATTCAATTCTATATTAATTTGTTAGGTAGTACTATAAACAACAAGAAAAAATGATGTAGCCAATGAGATCAATGGATCAAGAATGGTTGAAATATCTATGTTAGCCACCATAATTATGAACTTTGATGTTGCAATGTACAATAACCTAGTTACTGCCACACACAAAACTATATAGTTTTGCACAACCCAAATAAATAAGAATTAAAAGCTTATTAAACATAACCAAGATATAAAAATAGAACAATTTAAACAAATAAATAATGACATAAGTGATTGGCACTATTATTCAAATTATAAAATAATTTATTATATACATAAACTTCTATTAAAAAAACATTAACCACCCTGAAAAACTATTAATCGAACTTAACGTCTATATAGATTTTAAGTCTTGTAGATTACATCACCATAGAGCATATATTTATCTTCACCTATGAATCCATTGGATGGTACGATTATCAGGTTACACACCCATAATAGTTGACCAATTTAGGGATTATACTTGTGTGTGTTGTTTGAGTGTTGTGTAAAGACTTGTATTGTTTGTGAGCTAAGTCAACCATACCTATATTTTGTATGACACCTTAGACACCTCTAGGTTAAGACTCATCATCTTATCATCACATATTTATCTACACACCATTCACCCATATATATTGGTCATTCATCCCCATTTGTCATTTCTTCTTCAACACCTAACATCACTCATGTTTGATATCATCACCCACATCTCATTCCCATAGCCTATAAACCTTTACGCCATCCTAAAGCTAATTAATCCCCTCATTAAACCCATAATAGATCCTATTACCCACTAACCTACCTCTTAAGCCAACTATCCAATGTAAAACTCCAAAATAATCTACCTATGGGGAGATTTATAGAATTGGAGGATTCTAGAAATCTTCCCCAATCTAGCCCCCTTCTCTAGAATTCTCTAATTCTAGAGATTTTCATGGAAATAAAAATTATATGAAAAATTCCTAGCCCTTGATATCAATGGCCCAAATTTGAATTTGGGTCATTGATCTTCTTCCTCCATGCTTATTTAAACAAACTTTTCTCCACCCTCAAACTATCTAAAAAATCCATCATATTGTTATTATCTTGCATCCATAAGATCTCTCTTACAGTCATTTAAGACATTATCAACCACATCCAACCATTGGAAGACATTATCAAGAATTATCAAGAAATCCAATATTTCAAATGTTTGACATCAAACAACCCATGTACAAATCCTAGAGTGGATCCATAAGGAGGTAAAAATGATGGTAAGCCTATTCTTATTGTTCTAATTTGTCTCTTTTATCCACTCTTAATGGTATGATTGAGTTTTAGGTTTTAATATTAAGTTTGGTAATATTTTTTGAATCTAAAATTTGGTGCACATTTTGGTGACCACAATGGGATATTACTCACTTAACTAACATTATAATACTACTGGATGTGATTTGAGTATTTTTAGGACAAACTAGACATCAACTAAAGGCTGAATTTTCAATTTTTATCATGCACGGGTGAATCGTGACTTTGTATTGGTATTAGTGGTATTGTAGTTGTGGTTTATATAGATGGTAGTGGTGATTTTGTTGATTAACTGCTAATGGTTAGGTTTTTTGTAGGATTTTTAGTTTTCAACAAAAATACAACTATGAGAGTTATAATTTACCCTGATAATAGCAATATTGTAGTTTGTAGTCATGATTTTACCAAACTTAATAGTTAGAATGGATCTATGGTTTGTTCTTACAAACCTCTCCATATGTAGGTGTCTTGTTGTCTATTTATATATTTTTGTGTACAGGACAAGGAAGGGATTTACCTGATATTCTACCATTGATAAATTTTCAATAAAATTGTGTCTCTGATAGTTAGGTTTTTACATTGGTAATAGTGATTTTGTCAAATAGTCATAATTTTACAAAAAAAATAGATTTACCCCAGACCTCCTACTATCATCTAACAATTGACATATCTATGAGTTGATTTTGTTGCTTGGGAAGGGATTCTGGTTTCTGTGTATTGGGGCAATAAAGTTACATCACACTTTTGAGTATTTAGACACTTTCTATAAAATTATGACTCTAACAGTTACATTTTTACACTAGTAATATTGATTTTGTTATCAATAATTGTGGTTTTGTCTTTCCTCATAAAACTAGTAAAATTTTGAGCAATCTATTTCCCGTATAATCAATAGAAGGATCTTAGGTTCTATAAAAGAGGTTATAAGGTTCTTTAAAATTGCCTTTTTTTCAAAAAAATTAACCATTTATCAATTTAAGTATTTGGACCTAACCCCTTTACCTAAATAAATGTTCTTACATTAGTGTCTCTATGTTTGCAAGATTAACATAAGGAAGAAATAAAACAATACAAACATTCCAGACCCCATCTCAAGGCTGTTTTAAACCTTATCACAAACCTGCAAGTCTTAAAAATCATGATTTTGTCTTGGCAATCAGGATTTTGTTAGTAGTAGTCATGATTTTATAGTTGTAGAACTGATAAGGTAGTTTAGTCTTATCTAGCTAACATTAGGTTTAATTTTCATTATTATTAGTCTCTAATAGTATCTTTTTTATTTAGTTTAGAACCATAAATTCATGTCATAATATTGGACTTATTTTCTATTTTGTAATCATTTAAATACATTTTATAGCTCTATAATTAATTTGATAATATAGTTACCTTAGTAACACTTAGGCATATATTTTTATAATTCTTTTATTTAAAAAATTGAATATTATGTTTTCCCAATAGTTATGATTTTGTTAGACTATGTAGTGATTTTATTTGACAGTCACAATTTTTTCAAATGGCCATAGCAGTTTTATTACCCCTATGTAAAGTCGTGACTTATGATTTTGTTGGCTAAGTTGTAATTTTGTGCATTCTAGTTTTGGTTTTGCTCTGTGTATTTATGGTTTTGCAATGTCTTGGGATTTAGTAAAAATCCAAACTACTAAGCCCTTTTGGTGTAGGACCCTTCAAGACCTAGGCACTCCACTTGGATTTCTAACCTTTGTGCTTGCATGGAGGGGTGCCTCTAGTATATTATCCTATTTTTTGTATTATCTTTGATATTATATCATCTTAGTTTTTCTTATATATATATATATATATATATACATTGTGAAAAGAGATTCCTTGTATATACTTGCTTATGTGTGTGTGTGTTGACTTATGAATGATTATTGTGTTGTGCCCCTCACATGTAGGTAAATAATTTATGAATCAATCGTATCATGTTTGATTATTTTTTATCCCCCACTCTGGGATATCATGTGATGTGGAATTCACCCCATGCACAAGCTTAGTGTATAAGGGTTGGTGGCATGGATTTCATCGCCATGTACTAACCAAACTCTATGTTATGGTAGAGTCTAAAAATTAGGAGAGCTATCATTATGCATCTAAGTAGAATTCTCCATAAAGATTTCTATGGAATGAGGGGTGATCAGTCTCTAAGATACAGGATGGTTAGACAGTATCCTATATAAACTTAGGACCAACATACCTATGCATATATAAGAGACACACCTAGAACCTTTTTTGTATACCTATATTAGGATCCTTCAGCCATAATAGGTGTACCTCTGTAGAGTTAGTATCATATCTAAACTAGCCATCAGATACAAGCAAGGTTGAGAGGGTTCAATCGATACCATAATAGGTCATCAGCCTACAGCCACGTATGAATCCATTGGATGGTGTGATTATCAGGTTACACACCCATAATTATTGACCAATTTAGGAATTATACTTGTGTGTGTTGTTTGAGTGTTGTGCAAAGACTCATATTATTTGTGAGCTGAGTCGGCCATACCTATATTTTGTATGACACCTTAGACACCTCTAGGTTAACACTCATCATCTTATCATCACATCTTAATCTACACACCATTCACCCATATATATTGGTCATTCATCCCCATTTGTCATTTATTATTCAACACCTAACATCCACATAATACCCATTTAGATATCCCTCTTGTTTAATCTATATCCATATCACCTTTGACCATTATATTTTGTTCAAAAGCCTTGTCTATCTTATCATCTCATATTCACCCCATATCCTCCATATCCTAATCTTTCATCCCTCTTCTACATCCACTAGTTACCTCATTTATATCCATCCCACAACACTTTCTTATAGTAATTACCCCCTTTTCATGTCTTTCTTTTGTACATATCTTGTATATACCTCATTATCTCTTGACCAATCTTGTATTCTTTCTATCATACCACCTCATACTTACCACATCATCTACCCATCCTATCCACCTCTAAAACACTCCCTATAGTTATTATCCATGCCATTATATCCAACATAGTTTTCATCCCCTTCACATCTTTCATAAGCATTTAGCTACTATCTACTTCACTTCATACCAAAACACATTCTCATCATCATCCTTCCTCCCATAACTAGTTTGTCTATACTTGTCTTTAGTGGTTTTCATTCTTGTCCAATCTTATATTCAACCACATACTCCACCCACCTAATACACATCATAATTTTCATCCTATATATCATAAATCTCCCATTCACCATCCATCTTATCACCTTTAAATACTATATTCCATCTTGAAATCAATTTATAGTGGTCACTCATACTCTATAATTTACCTTATACATATTTTAGGCTAGGTCTGATCAATACACATATTCTTATAA
Source organism: Torreya grandis (assembly GCA_037957365.1). Classification (NCBI taxonomy): domain Eukaryota; kingdom Viridiplantae; phylum Streptophyta; class Pinopsida; order Cupressales; family Taxaceae; genus Torreya; species Torreya grandis. The sequence continues at coordinate 5,265,715 of JARHVA010000184.1, forward strand.
GACTCTAATCTAGCACTCATCACTTATCTTAGTCTTTATCAAGTATATTTATCACCTAGCACCCATCAAATTATCTCTTTGCTAGTAGGCAATGTCTTTGATCCCATCACTCTTCTTTATCCTTTATAGATTGGACTCTTACGAGACTTTGTCTTTTGGTAATTCTTAGTCACCTCATCATATTATAAAAATCATAACATCACTCTCCTTTGACCACTAGTTGATTTGGTCTATAGACAGAGATAGTATTTGAGGACTCCAATTTCATCACATCTCTCTTGAAAAATGGTTATCCATGCCCATACCCAACTCAGGATTGGACAGGTCTCCAACCAAGATAATGATCCATTTGGGGATATAGTTTTTCCCAATAAATAATATGATGAAACTCATAGTGATAAACACAAACCTGGAGGAGAGGTTGATAGGTTTAACCCCTTCCATAATGATGAAGTTTAGAACATAATTGACCACTATTTATATGAGAATCGTGATCATGTCTTAGCTCATGTAATAAAATAGGAGGCAATTTACCTTCCACCTTTGATCATACTCTCTTACATAATCTAGTCCTCCCTCCATCCCATCCAAACACACCCCATCAAAATATACATGCCAATCAAATATCCCAAAAAGTGGAAGGTGTAAACCATGGATTTATAGAAGAGAAATGACCACTACCCCTTCAAAATAACCATATTGAGGTTAATCAAAGACAAGTTGTCATAGAATATAGCTTAGACCAATTAACACAACAAATTAACCTTCTATTCCACAATCAACGTCCACCATCCCCTCAATAAAACATCCCAAATAATAATGATGATATTAATAATACCACCAATAATGTCAATAATGTTAACAACACCAATAACACTCATAGCACTCATAATGTCCATAACACCCATATTCCTTAAGGAAGTCAAAATCAAACCATCAATCCTCTTAGGGATCCCACCTTTGCATAATAATGGAGAGCAATGTAAGAGACCCTCCAATAAATAAATCCACAATCACAAGCCCTTAAATATAAGTATGAAGACATTTGTTCCTCACCATTGGTCACAATTATTTTACAAATATGATTTCCTTCACACTTTGAGGTACCTAAATTTGAGAAATGTCATGGAAAAGGACATCCTAGAGATCATGTCCAATAATTTTATGTGGCTTTCCATGAGGTTTCTTATGAATATTCTTATTTATTGAGACTATTTCACAAAAGGCTCACAGGACCTGCTTTAGATTGGTTTATGCATTTACCCAAGGGGTCAATATCTAGCTTTGGATAGTTGATAGAACAATTTGTCAATCATTTCTCATTTAATATTAAACATGATATCTCCATAATTGACCCCTATAATACTAAGCAATGAAGAAATGAAATTCTATCATACTTCTTACAAAGATGGCAAAGTTTGGTAAGCCACCTAAGATGTATAGTACCTGAGAAAGAATTGGCTAAGATATTTGTAGACAATATTAATGTTGAACTCAAATATCAATTAAAACTACAGTGTTCCAAGACCTTTGATGAGATAATAGAAAAAGGGATGCAAATTGAGAAGGCCCTTGTTGAAAAAGGGATAATCAATATATATTCTTGGAATGAGCACACCCAAAATCAAAATAATTACTTATCAGGGAAATATAAAATCTTCAATAAAAACAAGAATGTAATAGGTGATGGGGTAACTAATTATAAGAAGCAACATGTATAAATAGTTCAAAAGAAAGGCCCCACACAATAACTAAGTGTCTCTTCCATCCAAGTACCATGAAGCAAGCCAAATCCTCGTACATGTAAAAGACCACTCACAAGCATAGGATTTCCACTATAAATAGCCTCGGATCAATTAATTTGTACCAATATGATCACCTTACTTTAAATCAGACCTATGGATGATCACCAACCAAAACTAGATTGGTATCATGAAGATGATTTTTTTAAATACCACAGGGTTAAAGGGCATGATATAGAATGATGTATGTAGCTTAAATACTACATTCAAGATTTATTTGAAATGGGTGATACTAAAATTGAAGGAGAAATTCCCCCAAATAATTTATCAAATGGACAACTCAGCATCTACAAAGATCCACTCCCTAAGCATGACCAAAAAAATTGGAGGCCACAAAGAGACTAGGGCCAAGCCTCTTCATCTAACCACATCGACTACCACAATGTGTATTACCACTAGATTAACACCATTATAATTTGTATCATACAATATCCAACTCCATCCTCATCCCCCATCCTAAAAATCAATTAGGCCATTGTTGACTACGTACTTACTACCAGACATAATAAAATAGTAGTCTCTCTGGTATCACCTAAAGACCTGTCCACTTCATATGCCACCCAAAAATGAATGTTCCTAAAATAGCTTCAAGTTTCTCTTATAAATATTATGACATCATTCAAAAACTTGAGAAAATCCATCTCAAATATCCTTAATCAAACTTCTTAAAACATCTACTTTACACCAAGAAATATTAAATCAAGTATAAAATGATTTAAAATTCCCTAGTGACTTAGATACTAATTAATTTTAGGCACTAGTAGCACATTTATCCCTTTCACAATATATCATTTTTGGTGCCCAGGATATGTCTCCCATTGTTCCACACCATAATTACTGCTATACATTGAAGTGTCCATATCCCATCATGTTTCTTGAGTTCTCATAGATAGAGGATCATCGCTAAATTTATGTAATCTAGAAATTTTGAAGAAACTGGGATATTCTTAAACATCATTAGGGACCACCTTGATAATTATCAAAGCCCATAATGACAATGAAAGGCCATCAACTGGGATTATTTATCTTTATATTGTTGTGGGACCCATAGTGCATCAAAAACAAGTTCATGTTGTGGTGGTGTATTTACCTTATAACATGTTTCTTGGAAGAATGTGGATTCATGAGATGTAAGCTATTCCATCCACTTTAAATGTGTGGCTAATATTCCCTCATTTTATAAGGGAGGTCACCATCCCTAGGGTCATAGACCATCTTCACAACTATCAGATGGACCAATCATTAGCACCATCACCTTATCCTAGCACAAATAATTTTATCTTAAGTCTAATAGCTGCCAAATACATCTCCCTTGACTAGATTAAATCCACATCTAACCCAATACTCAATCTCACTCATTTGAAGATCACATCTATAGGTTATGAAGAATATGAATATAAAACATTCAGCATCGGTGACCTACCTCTCTCTCCATGCAGCTATGGGTCCCCATCCATGAGGAAGATTAATCCCATCAAATACCAATTTGGACCAATAGTTTTTTGAAGCACTAAATTCTTATCTAAAGAATACATTAAAGAATCAAATGATTCATGGCTTATCTCTAATGACGAGGACCTTATCTCTCCAAAAAATCAATATCCCCAAGTCTAGAAGATGATGAAGAATATGCATTATAAAGGGAAAGGACTAGCAAAATAAGAGAAAAGCCAACTTAAACCCATCATATTTCAAGAATATCCATAATATTTTGGTCTAGGGTATAGACTATATGATTATGACCTAAACAATATCATTATGGATTCTCTTTCGATCCCTAGGTCATCTCTACCAAATGAAGACATTAAAATAGGTTCTATTTATAGTTTCATCAAGGACCTTACTGCCACTAACCTCTTCCTAGATACTACCATTTTCACCATTAATACTTCCCTCTGCTATCCAACACTTATACACTAGGATTCAAAATAGGAGCCTTCTTTTGACATATTTCAAAATGATGAAGCAATTTTGGAATATATGGGAGCTAGATATTTCATCTGATATGGTGACCATAAAAAGGAATTTTCTATAAATCTTTATCAATCTGCATAATTTGGGGAATAACAAGAATCCCATGATCAAATTGATAAAGATTACTCTAAAGAGAAAGAGCCTACCAAAGAGCCAAACGAACTTACACATATCTCATTAAGATCAAAAGAATATTTTAACATTGACATAGAGCTTCCAGGTTGATTTGCTTTAGATGTTCCCAAAATATCACTGCCTCCTTATTTAAAAAACAATCACCATATCTTATTGATGATGCAGTAGAAGTCAACATTGGGATGGATAAACATCTCAAAATAGTTAAATTGGGGGCATTTTTACACCTGTGGAACATGAAATCATCATAGAGATGCTTAAATAATTTATTGACATATTTGCATGGATTTATGCTAACATGCCTAGGTTAGATCCCTCATTGGTAGTACACCACTTGGTTATGCATCTGAATGCAAAAGTGATCAAATATAAATTATAAAAGATGCACCCCAAAGTGGTATTATTGGGCAAAGAGGAGCTACAAAAATTCTTGGAAGCTAATTTTATTCACCCCATAGATTATTCAAACTGGATTTCTAATATTGTCCCTCTGACCAAGCCACAAGGTGAAATCCAAATTTGTACAGACTTCTGAGATGTAAATAAGGCATGTCTTAAGGATGATTTCTCCCTTCTAAACATCAACATGATTGTATACTCAATAGTTGGATATGAAATGCTCTCTCTCACAAATGTTTTATTAGGGTATAATAAAATTAAAATCGTACTTGAGGATAAATGCAAAATAGATTTTATCACTCTATGGGAAATATTTTGTTATTAGGTCATGCCCTTTAGCCTTAAAATGTAGGTGCAACATATCAACTGGCCATCATAGTAAATTTTCATGACATGATGAATGACACAGTCAAGGATTATGTAGATGACATCTTGGGGAAGTCTTGCCTAAGATATGAACACCATGTTTTAAGAAGAATCTTTGAATGATTGCAAGAGTACAAAGTTAGGCTAAATGCCAAGAAATGTGTATTCGGTATCACTTCAAGAAAAAATTTGGGATTTATAGTTTCAATAAAAGGCATAGAAGTCGATCCTAAAAAAGTAAAAGCAATCATAGAAATACCTCCACCTCACAATATTAAGCATCTCAAGATTCTTCAAGGAAAATGACAAGCCACACAACATTTTATTTCCAGATAAGTTCCACCCCTTCACCCATCTCCTCAATAAGGGAACAACCTTTTACTAGAATTTAGAATGTCATCAAGATTTTGAAAACCTCAAACAATATTTATCTAATCCACCTGTCTTATTGCCACCCATCTTGAGAAGATCATTGTTCCTCTATATTTCAGCAATCCCATGTACAATAAATTCCCTCCTAGCACAACACAATGATTAGGGCAAGGAGCAAGCCATATACTATCTGAGTCGCATGTTAATATCCTACGAGCTAAACTATACTATAATAGAAAAGGCATATTTAGCCATGGTTTTTACCTCATAGAAACTTCGTCACTACACACTAAATAACTAGGTATAGCTCATTGCCAAAGTTGACCCCATAAAATATTTATTGTCCAAATCAGCTCTTATTGGAAGAATGGCAAAATGGATATTTTTTTTGAGTGATTTTGATATTGAATAGGTCAATCAAAAATCTATAAGTGGTAGGTTATCATGGATCAATTAGTTGAGGTACAACTTGAAGTGACAGATCCCCTTATAACAAATTTCATAGATGAATCTATCATGAGTACTTCACAATCAAGTAGTTGGAAATTATATTTTGATGGCTCATTCACTATTCATGGTTCAGGGCCAAGCATTCTCTTCATCACCCTACAAGGTGATTTTATTCCAAAATCTTTCTACCTAGCCTTCCCATGCACTAATAACATTTTAGAATATGAATCCTAGATAGTCAGTCTTCACCTAGCTATTCAGTGGAACATCCAACACTTACAACTATTTGGTGACTCATAGTTAATAATCAAATAAGTCAATGATGAATTATTTATGAAGGATGAAAAGTTACTCCCTTCTAAGTAGTTGGTGTATAAGTTAAAGTCAAATTTGTAATCCATAATATTTTAATAGTTTCCACGAGGGAGTAACAAAGTAGATGATTCAATGGATACTATTGGCTCCCTCCTTGATCTCCCTAAAGACGTTCTGAAAGGTAACTTTTTAATTGAGCATCTAATTATTCTAGCCCATTAGTCTATGGCTCCTTTTCAAATTTGTGTAATTCACAATCCTAGTCTCCCTTGGTTGCATGACATTTAAAGGTACCTCCATGACAACATCCTCCCTCTTAACGTAAAACCTTCATTCATCATAAATCTTGATACGTAATCCTTGGTAGTACATTTTATCATAGGGGCTATGATAAAACCTTGTTGAGGTGTCTAACATTGGAAGAGGCCTCTCAAGTGATCAAGGAGGTTCACAATGGTATATGTGGTGGGTACATCAGTGGAATGGCCCTAGCCAAGAAACTTCTCTAAACTGGATATTATTGGCCAATAATGGAATAAGACACCTGTCAATATGTGAGAAAATGCATGGCATGTCAGAAACATGGGAATCTCATTCATGCTCCTACACAAGAATTGTAGCCTACCAATTAGAATTTTACCAATGGTAAACATGGGATTAGAAGTTTACCAATTACATCAGATGATAAGAAATATATATTAAAAAATGTTAACATTACATGACCCTAATATTAATATTAAAGTAGTGATATTAATATAAGGGAGAATTAAGATACATTTTTATTTCAAAATCAAGTTTTAAATTGGTAAAGTTTAATGCAATTTATTTAATTATTATTATAATAAAAAAATAGTATTTTCGTTAAATAAAATATGGGACAATAATAATAGAACCTATATACACCTAAAACTACTCGCTTCATTATAGTCAATTAATATTCCTATTAGTCGACACTAATTTTACTTATCTGATTTTATCTCGCTAATTTATCCTATTTATATCCACATATCCAATATACCCCTTTAATAATTCTCCATTTCACCAACCTTATCCCATCCTAATATTCCATTAATTATTCTAAATCTCCCATTATCCTAATCTAATTCTAATTATCCATTATATGGGAATTTTAAATTCCCATAAACCCCATTACCTACTAACCTACTCCCTAATCCCATTAGCCAATTTTGAAATAAAAAATATTCTAACTACCCACCCACCACCCTACACTAGCCTTACCTAAATCCCTAAACCCTATGGAGATATTTCTATAATTGAAGGATTCTAAAAATATCTCTAATTTAATCCCCCTTCCTCTAGAATTTTCCTATTCTAAAGATTTCCATTGAATTAAAAATTTGATGAAAATTCCTCAACCATGGATCTTGATGGCCCAAAATTTAATTTGGACCATAGATTTTCCCTTCATTTTCCTATAAAACCAACCTCTCCCTCCACTCTCAAACCATGAAGAAGAATTTTAGGGAAACCATGTCAAAATGAATCTAGAGATCTTGTGAGCAAGTCCATGATCAACTATCAAGTTTCCATTATCACAATCCAACATCAAGCTATCACTTTATCAAATTTAAGTCTAGTCACATGCATTTAAATCCTATAATGAAGGCATGAGAAGGTAAAGAGTGTGGTAAGAATGTTCTATTGGTTCTGCTTTATCTTTTCTATCCTTTCCTAATAGTGTTTATCAAGGTTTTATATTTTATTGTTATTTTGATAATATATCTTGAATCTAAATTTTGGTACACATATTGGTGACCATGGTGGGATCGAGCCTCCTTTTGAACTGATAAATTGTGCTTTTGAGTGAATTTTTATTCCAAGTTGCAGGATAGGTTAAAGGCTTTTGTGTTTTAGTTTTTAGGAAATTTACATTTTTCACTAAAACAAGTTGTGAGCTACTCTTTACTTACAAATAATTTCATGAAACATTTTCTAGGTTATGAGCATCACACTTTTAGCTTTCCAATGAGTTTTACAATTTTTAATTTCATTAATTATTAGATAAATTATTATAAGTTTAATATTGTGATTTTGGGTATTTTCTATCATTGTTTTACCATTTTTCAAGTTTGCAAGTAGGATATATATATATATATATATATATATATATATATATATATATATATATATATATATATATATAAACTTAAAATTCTAGTTTAATTGAGATTTTCAAGCCATTTTAATGATAATAATCTATATGTTGATATAATTCACGAAAATTAACCTTTAAACTCAACATTTTATCCGAATGATTTTTGTCCCTCCTTTTGGTTATGATGAATGCCTATTTCCTAGCTCTTAGTTTAGCCTAGGCTAGGGAGAATGCTGACCAAGGTGAATTGATTGGGTGAAATGTTGGTCTATTACATTTAGTGAAATAGTGTTGAAATAGTGTTGATAGCACAAGCTGGGAGTCTGCTGGCAAAGATCAAACTCCATGTAATAGTGAAAGTGGACTGCTAGAAGTTCCAGACAAAATGGTGGCCATAAACTTGACCCTAGAAATATTGATCCCTTTAATAAAAGCATTCACTTATTAAAAACACAGTCCACCGATGCCTTTTAATATATAATGTGGCCTAATATTTTTCCATATAATTAGAATTGTCTATAGGGCTGTAGAGAAACTTCCAGCAAATAAATAAATAATTTTCATAATATTGACAGTCTTCAAACCTTTTGGATAGGTCTAGTTCAAGTATGTTACAGTGACAGTGTTGCACTAAGAAGATATGTTTTATCCTTTGTATATATTTTGGAATACGTGTGGTTCCGTATATAAGCTTGCTTTATCTGTGTTTTGGTAGTTTAAAGATGTACATGTCAGGTTAGCATTTCATAACTACATAATTAAAAACAAACCAAAAAAATGTCATTATGCTCGCTATCATTTTCAAAAACTTAAATTAATTTGTATTGAATGTGGTTTTAGTGTAATTTTTGTCAATATGTCATTTCATATAAATTTATTATATCATCGTAAGTATCAAAAAAAGTTTTAAAATAAAATCAGTAAAAATCAAAATAATAAAATCAAAATAAATAAATAAACAAGAGAGAGAATGAGAGAAAGGTGGAATTTTTAATAGTTGGATATTCATGTACGACAAAAGAATCAAACTATTAACATTTTGTTTCTCTATGAAATGATTGATCAAAAATTAAACCATCAAAACATACTAATCATCTATTTTGCAGGTTGACTAATTTTGGAGTCAAATAAAAATTTCATTTTTTAATCATTTATCTAAATTTTTGCTTGATTGACACAATTGACTTGTGATTGTAGGTAACATGATTGTCACAAGCAAATTATCAAAACTAGTAATGTTCTTGTCTTGTAGATCCTATCTGTTTAAGTGCCACCCATCAAACTACTAATGGTGTGCTTTTAGGATGTTAGTCAAAGATATAGTTGGCACTCTTGGAATCATTTTTGACTCTTTTATGCCTTGTAATCATCTTGTGTATATATCTTCTTGATCATTCCTTGTAAATACTCATTTACATGTGTGTGTTGATTTGTAGATAACTTTATCATTACCTGCCCTTCACACTTGGCTAATTAATTTTTTAATTAATCATATCATGTGTTTGCCTATTTGTCAACCCCTTCCCTAGGATAACAAGTGATGTGGAATTGAAACCCACGCACAGACTTAGTCTATAGGGGTTGATGTTATGGATTTCATCACTGCACACTAACCAAACTCCATGTTCTAACAAAGTATAACAATCAAGGATAACTATTGTTAGGCTAAGCAGTTGACCCCATACAGGTCATCCATGAAAGGGAAGAGTTCATTCTCTAAACCAAGCATTAGACAACACCCTATACAAACTTGGGCCCCGACATACTATCATGTATATAGAGGACACCCTTAAAGAGCCCATTCAACCTAGCATCAGACCTTTTGGCCGTAACAGGTGTTCCACTATAGGTGTCAATATCAGCACTAAAGTAGCCATCAAGTGCAAGCAAGGTTAAGAGGGTTTGGTTGATCCTATAATGGATCACCATCATACATCCTCACTTGTGTAACCATTGGATGGTGTGTACACTAGGTTACACACCTATCAGTTTACTGATCATAGGTTGTATCTTTTTTATTTGGGTGTGTGTTGTGTTAGACATGTACTATTTGTGAGTTGAGTCATCCTTTCACCTATCTAAGCTTATCTAGGTCCTTTGTACATATCCATCTTATATATTCTATCCTCATCATTCTATCATCTTTTTCATACCTCTCCCACCATCCTTTTGGATAAATCCTTGTCATCATCTTATTTTAATCCACATCCCCATCACCTACTTTTCATCTTGTATATCATAGACATCATTCTACATAGTCTATTTATATATCCTTCTCTTTGTATAAAACTAAAACTATAAGTCATATGGATGAACCATAATATCCCTCTTATGTATTTGAAATCCCTCTAATTTCACCCCAAATCTAGTCTTCATCACCTTTGATAGAAATGCATGGTAGAAGTTGTAGCAATGGATCCTAAAATGCAACTTTTGGCATTGAAGAGACAACTTGTTAACCTCCAACTAGCTTTTTTACCTTCAAAACCCAAAAGTGTAAATCCATCACTTCAAACACATTTATATAGGAAAATTACACATGTTCAATGATCATGACATCCAATTCCACCTGTAAGTGCATTTTCACTACTATCCAGGAGTACGAAAACACTAACAATAAATGTTGTCAAAGTTGAAGCTATAGTCTGAGAACTCCATTTTTGGTACTTGTTAGCTAAAAATTGGAGCTGTTAACATGTTTGTAGGGTGGATAGCATCTAGAACTAGTTTTTTAGCCTTCCATCTAACCCAGTTGATAAACCCATCACCCATTCTAGGCTCAAGAACTCCCTTCCCATTACAAGAAAGATGTTGATTTTAGCCTAACTTAAGGCATGCATAAAACCAAAAATATAAGTCGTATGGATGAACCATAAGATCCCTTATATGCATTTTAAATCTCTTTAATTTCACCCTAGATCTAATTTATAGCACCTGTGAGAGAAATTTGTGGTAGAAGTTGCAGTAACATGTCCTAAAATATATTTTTTTGGTAGTGAAGAGATAACTTGTTAACCTCTAACTAGTGTTTTACCTCTACAACCCATAGGTGAAAATCCATAACTTTATCACATCTATATAGTTAAATTACACATTTTAAAATGACCACGACATCCAATTCCACCTACAAGTATATTTTCACTATTGTTCAAGGGCATGAAAATATTGACAACAAATTTTGTCAAAGTTAAAGCTACATTCCAAGAACTCCATTTTCGGTGCTTATTGGCTGAAAAATAGCACTACCAACACATATGGAAGGGTAGATAATTTATAAGACCAATTTATTGACCTCTCATTTGGCCCAATTGAAAAACCCACCACCCATTTTAGGCTCAAGATCACCCTTCCCAATATAAGAAAGATGTTGATTTTTAGCCTAACTTCAAGCATGCATAAAACCAAAAATATAAGTCATATGAATGAACCATAAGATCCATTTTTTACATGTGAAATCCATCTAATTTCATGATAGATCTAGTCTATATCACCTCTAAGAGCAATCCCTGGTAGAATTTACAATAATATGTCTTAAAATGTAACTTTTTAGCAGTGAAGAGACAATTTGACCTCCAACTAGTGTTTTTGCCTCTGAAACCCACAAGTGAAAATCCATCACTTTGAGCATGTCTATATATAAAAATTACATGTTCTTCAATGAACATGACATCCAAATCCACCTTGAAGTGCATTTTCACTATTTTTTAGGAGCATATAAATACTGACAACAAATGTTGTCAAAATTAAAGCTACATTCTGAGAACTCCATTTTTGGTGCTTATTGGTTGAAAAATGGCATTGAAAACATGTCTATAGAGGTAAATAATATTCAATACCAAGTTTTTGGCCTCCCATTTGGCTCGAGCAACAAACCCACCACCCATTCTGGGCTCAATAACACCCTTGCCAATATTAAAAAGATGTTGATTTTTAACCTAATTTCAGGCATGCATAAAAGCAAAATTGTAAGTCATATGGATGAACCATAATATCCCTCATGTAGATGTAAAATCCCTCTAATTACACCCTATATCTATTCTATATCACCTTTGAGATCAATTAGTGTTATAAGTTACAATAATGGGTCCTACAATGTAACTTTTTGGTAGTGAAAAGATGATGTGTTGACCTCTAACTAGCATTTTTGCCTTTGGGACCTACAGGTGCAAATCCATCACTTTAAAAATGCCTATATAGGAAAATAACATGTGATCCACTGACTATGACATCAGTGTATTTTCACTATTGTTTAAGAGAACGAAAACATTGACAATAAATGTTGTCAAAGTTGAAGCTAAATTCTAAGAACTCCATTTTGGGTGCTTGTTAGATGAAAAATAACATTGTCAACACATCTTAAGGGATGGATAATGTCCATGACCAAGTTCTTGGCCTCCTATGTGTCCTGATCAATAAATCCACCACCTATTTTAGGCTCAAGAATGCCCTTCCCAATATAAGAATGATGTTAATTTTTAACCTAACTTCGGGCATGTATAAAACAAAAATTTTAAGTTGTATGAATGAACCATAAGATCCCTCCTATGCATGTGAATCCTTATAATTTCACCCTAGATCTAGTTTGCAGCACCTCTTAGAGTAATACGTGGTATAAGTTATAATAATGGGTCCTAAAATGCAAATTTTTGGTAGTGAAGAGACAACTTGTTGACCTTCAACTAGTGTTTTTACCTATAGGAACTATAGGTGCAAATCTATCACTTCGAGCACATCTATATAGGCAAATTACACATTTTCCAATGAATGTGACATCTAATTCCACCCACAACTGCATTTTCACTATTGTTCAAGAATGCCATACCAATGAAAATATGCAAATTAATGAAAAGTGTGTTTGTTTTGTGTGTAACATTAGTATGTAATGTCATTTGAGGAAATTTTAATGCATTTGGTTTAGCTAAAATCCATGTAGATCATTCTAAACAAGGACATTTATGTGTTTGAAAGGCTACAAGGAGAAACATACTTGTCATGAGAAATTGTTCAAGAGTGCAAAAACACCTAATACTTTTAATAAGCTTCTCTTAGCTTAAATAATATGAAATTATTTACTAATGGTGCAAACCATGTGAAGGTGGAAGCTTATTTGGCACCACTAACCTATAAAAAAATGTTAGTAAGTAATTAAAGATTAAATTTATGCGCATACTACCTACAAAATAAAAAACATTTGATAAAATTGATTACATCAACATTTTAGAAGTCAACATACCTACGTATTTCAATCTAATGAACCACTAGGATCTGCTTTAATCTTTATAGCATCAAGAATAGTTTCATGGTCTGACTTGTAAACTTTTCATAAATTCTTGTTTTTTGGCCTCCCACAATATTTTTACAATTGAATATTCATTACAAGAACCAAATTTGAATAGTTCAGTATCTTCCTATGTGTTTCAAAGTCTTCAAACAACCATACATTTGAATTTTTTATAAGATATCATCAAAGCCAAGTTCCAGTGACTACTATAGACCTAGTGGGATATTCAATGTTTTCTCCATCTATGAATAGAGAAGTCAATTTTTAATTCCCATGTACACACTAACATTAGTAGTAATATGTTCCCTCTTCATTATCCTCATCTACAATAATTACAAAAACATGGCCTATATCACAAAAAATAATTTTTAATGACATAATGAAGATAGATAATGAGAATAAATAGTATGTAAAGATTAATCTTCTACCTAGCTTCACTAGATCAGACATATAGTCAATGTCATGTGATGATGTCATATTTATAAGGCACAATATTGATGGAACTTGATATATGTTGATTGGGATTAGAGGTCTGGAACTCCAGTCATCCACCCACTCTTGTGACTCACACTCATTCCAAACAGAGTCCATGCATGTAGAATAAAAACATGCCAAGTGTCATGTATGAATAGTCCAAGAACCTATATTTGAGATATGAAATGAGTGGATCTCACTTGAACCCATTAGAGTCATATAATCCTCATATTTTTCCAAGTCTTTTTCCTCTATTAACCAAAAATATTTGTGAACAGTGGAATTTTATTGACCACCATCACATATGTTCTCATTACACCATTCAGCCATTATTTTTGCATCAGTTAAATTAGTAACATGGTTAAATTTTAACTCCTCCCTTGCAATGGCTCTTTTTACACATGTTCCAACAGTGTCATGTTCCCCTTTTCCATGGCCAACCTCAATAAAAATTTAAATATGTTCTACACTAGTGGTAACAAGCATATTCCTCAACCAAAAAAACATTCTATAATGTAATGTTATTGAATTATAATGTGCAATTATCTGACCAAATATAATGTTGATTGAAATTAATGTTCCTTTGAGTCAACTGTCCATAGAAATTCTCAAAATAACTTTACACGTACTCTGTACAATGTGATCGGTCATCACTGATATATAAATGGTACTCCCTTAATATTTTTTGATATTTCTATGTATTATCAAGTACATGAATGAATGTTATATGTATGAATATGTCAACTTGTGATGAGTTGCAATATTGAAATTAAACTTCCATTTGTGATTTTAATGTTTAATTTTTAGCAAAGTTGACTACTAAAATAATAAAACCAAGTGGGAATATGTCCTTGCTTAGTTTGAAATGTTCATACAACCATTTACCCCTATGTGTGTGCCTTGCATACTCATAAATAATTTTCTCCATGAATTTGACCATAAAATTCTGAAATAAGAATTTCTTTCATAACAAGCTCACACCATTTAGATTATTTGTCATCTTTTAGTTGATAAGTCAAAGATTTGTATTTTTTTGAACCAACTAATTCCTATCCAATTATACTTATACACTCCTCATGGATACAATTTTTTAATTTTGGCAATCCAATGTAAATGTTGTAATTTCCATCCAAACATGTTTTTTTATAAAAGAACTGTCCATCTGGTATTTCACAAAAAATATTTGGAATAAATTCTCTGGCTAATTTTGGTAGAAATTCTATGTCATACTCTTGAAAAATGTTGTTAGTATATAAATTATAATGAATATGGTGAAAAACATCATAGTGCATTGAAAATTCAACATGTTGCCTACAACAAGTGGTGCGCGTGTGATTTATTTTTACATAAAAAGGTTTGGCCATCTCAAAAAATCTTTGACTAATAGAAATTTGTGGATATTTTTTCAAAAACTTAGAGTACATTTGTGTTTGAGTCATATCTAAGAAATTTTTTGGATGCAATTCATGATTACGAGAACCAACTCTTCTTTTCACTACATCTCTTACATTGGCCGAAACTCTTGTATTGTCTTTCCAAAATTATGCAAGTAAGTCTTTCAAATCATCAGTTATAGCCTTGTCCTTTCATGAAAGTCTACCATAGAATTTATAGAGCTCTTTGGTATTGAGCTCATTAAGTATTTCATGTCTTGTAATTGCTTTCATTAATGTTTTTCTATTTATATCAAGTGTTTGGCTTGTTTTTGAAATCAGTCATTTTTTTCCTATTTCAACACTAACTACACAAGTTATCACTATACACTGAGAAGCACTACAATATTTATTATGTGATCTCAAGCCTATAGTATGATATGCATCATGTAGATTTTCAACAATTTCATCATTCATATTTTATGTTCTTAGTCCTAATGTGTACATTGTATGTCTCATCTTAACCAATTTCATCAATGAAACAAATAATTGACATCTTTGACTATCATAATCCAATTTATGAAAGAAACTATCCCAAAATTATTGAGCCAGTCTTCTTGAATGATGGTCAAACATTTTGTTATTCATTATTTTAAAAAAAAATCATCGACTTCAATTAAGTACTTGTCTTTTCTATGCACAATTCTTAGAGGTGTTGTTAATGGTGGAATCCATTGAGAGGGTGTTTCAAAATCATTATATGTTTCCATAAAAAAAAATGCATTGTTTGTTTCTTCATTATATGTTTTTATGAAATTTTTTCATTGTTAATTTCATCATTAGTTGTTTCCATGAAATTTTCTTCATTGTTGGTGCGTAAAGTATCATGCATAGGCTCATCGTCAACACAAAAAAAACTTTAAACTTTGAATATGAACTTCCAACATTATCTAGTTCATTATTGTCAATTTCATCATAATTCAATTCATTATTAACAATTTCATCATAATTCAATTCATTATTGTGACTTTCATCATTATTCAATTCTTTATTGTCAATTGCCTCATTATATAAGGCATTTGGCTCATCAGGGTTAGTGTTTTTACCTTGTCTAAAATGAAATGCTTGCATTTGTAGCTTTTTTTTCTCTCAACTCTTCTAACTGGTTTGGCATTTTGTTCTTCAACTTCTTCCTCTTCCTTGAATGTAAACCAGAGCCCATTTTGACAATTAATAGCTTTTCAAAGGTGGGGTCCAAAAAAATACTTCAAAATTTATGCAGAGAATATGCAAAGTTCACCTAGGGAATGTCTGTGGGGACAGGAATCTTGATTTAGAATAAAAATAGACATTGAAAAGTAAGTTTTGTCTATACTTCAAGGAACGTGTACACATTATAGAAACGCATATGATTTATAGAAATGCATACACATTATAGTAACACATACACGTTCCTTGAAGTATAGACATATTCTATAGAAATAAGCAATAACACTATCTTATTCAATGCAAAAATCCCTAATATGATGCAATAAGGCTATCATACGATGCAATAAGGTTCAATATGATGTAATAAAACTTAATATGATGCAATAAGACTATCATATGATGCAATAAATCCCAAATATGATGTAATAAGATTATCATATGATGCAATAAGGCTATCATATGATGCAATAAGGCTCAATATGATGCACAAATCTCCAATATGATGCAATAAGACTCTTGATAAGACTATGAAGCAATAATACTATCATATGATGCAATAAGGCTTAATATGTAAGTCAAAATGAGATAATTTTACCCTAAATCTCACCATAAGTCCTTGAAAAACTAGGTTCAACGGGTTCACAAATTAGAACTAATCACATTCATGAATTTATGCATTTGTGATGAAATCAGGGAACTTAGGGGTTGTGTTTGTTATAAAATTAATATTTAGGGTTAGGGGTTTAGTGTAACAGGTTTGTACATGTGTACATGTCATGAAATTAGGGTTTAGGAGAACTGTACATGTTCAAGTGATAAGATTAATTAGGGTTTATGGTCAACATGTCATGAAACATGATCTAGTTTAGCCCCTTTAATCACATTGTAGATTCCAATTTAAGTTCAATGGGTTCAAATTGGCCATATTTGCATTTGTATTTGCATTTTTTATTAAATTAGGGTCAATTAAGCCATATATATTGCATAGATTATACAATCGATTAGGCCATAAATTTGGTTTAGGGGCTCATTTTTTCCCAAATCACATCCCTAATTACACCAATTAACTAATTGGTTTAATTCATGATAGAATCGTACTTAATTTTGGGCTATGACACATAAGTGAGTCCCACTTGATAGCCACATGCATCCAAATCTGGAAAAAAAAAATTAGGGTTCAAACAAACCCTCTTCTTTCGAAGGGGGTTCATTCAACCCCCCACGTGTACTTTTGAAGGGGGTTCAAACAAAGGGGGTCAAAGGTTTACTTTGGCATTTAATTAATTTTTGATTAATTTGACTGAACTAGCCAATAAAATGATTTATTTGGGGGGAACTCCCTTCGTTCGAACCCCATGTGGCATCAAATCCTCACCCATTGAAGTGAAAAGCTACTATTGGCCTAAAATTGTCACTTCAGATGCCATGTATTAGGATGAAAAAATAAAATAAAAATATGTGGCTCTATATATAAATAGGTATTTTTATGAGATTTCTAATAATATGATTTTTTTTGTAAATTATAATAATATTTATTTAGTAAAATATGCATATTTATAAAATGAAGTACCATATGTTTGAGACACTAAGAAAAATAGGAGACTATGGCCAATTTTTTTTTAAAAATATCAGTGCACTCGAATTTAATGTCCTTGTTCTAATGGTGAAAAAAATAATCTATTTCGACACACACACACACACACACATATATTGAGAAGAAGACATAAGCATTGATATTTCTTGCCTTCATCATTAAAAAAATACTTTTTAATAAAAAAATAAAAATAAAATATCTTGCACTAAGTCCATGTTTCTAAGACCTCTTTGCAAAAAATCTTGAGAAAATATTATGTTTTGAGAAAATTATGAGGAGGAGAAATCAAGTAATCTAAAAAATTTTATACAAGAAACATATACACTGTGTATTTAGGTATTAAAAATTCTATTTTTTATTTATTTTTTCAAAAAATTAATAAATGTAATCTACACTTAAAATGAAACATTTCATTAGTTTACACCATTTTCACATTTTATGCGGTTAAGTCACAATTGTCTATACAAATTGAGAAATGTTCACATTTTCATTTTTTGTTGGCCCATTTGTACCAAAAAGTGGGACACAATATTATTCTTCAACCCTTTTGTCCCAAATCATATATCATGCTCTTATATTTACATCAAGAAAGGGTTCAAATTAGCCTCTCATGCCTCCTCGATTGAATGAATAAATTCTTTGGTTCATTATATATATATATATATATATATATATATATATATATATATATATATATATGATGATGATGATGATGATGATGATGATGACATTATAGGGTTAATTTCACTCCAAATCAGATCATGTATACAATTTAAAATAGGTTCATACATGGCTTATTTTCACCCTAATTTCCCTTATAATTGAACCTTGTTGTGTCACGTGTGTAACTTGTACACCCAAAAGTGTTAAAGTTATTAGAGATACATCAAGTCCTAGAAGTTTCAGATTTGATGATGCCCTAGGAAACCAAATCCAATTACATATCATCATGTGTACCTCGTACACTCAGAAGTGTCAGCATTATTAGAGGTGTCAGGTCCTAGAAGTGTTAAAGAGTTATCAGAGCCCTGTGAGGTGTTGTCCCCCAAAAATATCACTCATTTTTGGAACAACATTTGAACTATTTTGGTCCTACAGACCAAAATCCTCTCTTCCCCTTTCAAAAATTGTTCTGAGCATTCAAGTTCTTTATTTTTCAAGCTTTCTAGAAATCTACGGACTCTACAGGCTTGAATCTACGGACTCTGCAGGCTCAAATCTATGGACTCTCAAGGTTGGTTTCTACGGACTCTACAGGAAAGAAACGGGTTCAACACTTAGCCAAATAATGAAGAATGAATCGATTGGACCATTGAACCATTGAACCAAAGTTGGTTCGATCGGTAGGTTCAAAGGTTCAACCAAAGCTTAGAAAGATAAAGGAAGCAGTGTTTGAGTGAGACACAGAATAAACTAATGAACCGATTGAACTTTGAACCGAAAGAGTTCAAAGTTAAATGGTTCAACATGGTTCAAAAGTTCAAAAGTGATTGAACCAATAAAGCAATTGAAGCAAGAAAGCGATTGAACCAAGGAGCCGAGAAAGCCATCGAGAAAGCCCCCCGAACCATTGAAACAGTCAACCAATGACGTCCCCATAGACATCAAATTTAAGGTAAGGGAATATCCATTGAAATTCAAATAAAGCGTAGAACTTGAAAGAAAAACCAAGCGACTAGCTGAAAAGATAGCTCGATAGCTCAAATCACAGCAGGAAGAGACAAAACTAGAAAAGACAAAAGCAGAAAGAGGGAAAAGCCTGAAATGTCTGCACAGAAGTAATTTCAGTAGGTGGAATAGTCCACTAAGTAGGTATTTTGGCTTGCAATTTAAAGACGTCGCCAGTTTTTTCCTTCCATGAAGTAAAGAAAAATGGATAGTTGTGTAGATGTCAGAGGGGACAAACTAGATGATCCAAACTTGGGAGAAGACATATGGGATGAAATGGCACGCCATAGTTAAGACAACTGCCCTATTTTCAATGCAGTCCTTTGACAAACCTAGAAATGCATTCAAGGCATTGAATGCACAGCATGGGCCGTTCTATGGAAAACAAGTGCCCAAGTATTTCTTGGAGTGCTATATATTGTAATCTCTCATTTGTTACAAAGGGACTTTTCATTTTACAAGAGCGAAACTCTGCCCATTTTGAAAGAGAAAGACCAAGACTTTGAGCTCAGGTTGTAATTTCATTTCCATTGTTATCTGAATGAGAAAGCAAGTTTTTCATAGAATTTGTGATGTTCTAACTTGTGTCATCTGCAGGTGTCCTTATTCATTTAATTTGGTACGCAAAATTAGTGAAGGTAATAGGGAAGTGTCTTGAAACCGACTGTGGGAAGACTTTATGCTTTCACAATTGATTTCAATCTGTGTTTTCTTTTTTTTTTTTTATGTTGAGTATTCTGGGGTGACTTTGTGCCCCTATTATCCTTTGTGGTATACTCTTTAAGCAGTTGAGGTGGAGACTTTGCACTCTGTTTCATCCTGTTGTTACTATGCCCTTTTGATCACTGGTTATTTCACTATCTGAAAGAAACTCCTGTTGTTTCTTGTAAGGACACTTTTGAAAGAAGAGAAGTGCCTTCAGTGTTTATAGCCAAGATTTTCTCCTTTGTTTGTGTGCATCATCTCTAAAAGAAGAGAGATGGATGGTTTGTCCCACCCCTGTGTCTTAATTTTTGCTTATTTATATTGTATATAGCTCCGCATATTTAATAGGAAACCTCCCCTTGATGAGAGGAGAGATTTGTCTCCGGTTGATGTAGTAAAGCTGCACACTAGGATGACCCATCTCCCTATGCTATGGTGATAGGAACTATTTTGGTCACTAGTTAGCTGGCCAACAAAATATTCACCCAACAGTTTTTGGTGACTCTGTTGGGGACACAATAATTTTGTGCAATTTGGAACCTCAAGTTTCAGATTGAAACATCACCTGTGTCTTACCCATTATCATTATAACCCTTATCCATTACAAACTCTGGAGACTCCATTATATGTCTTACCAATTATCATTATAGCCTTACCATCTTCCTCCATCTCCGTTATATTATCTAGTCTGCAAAACCAGAGCTGTTGGGAAAGAAAGTGCAGTTTGAAGCCTCAAGCTTTAAGCTAAAGCAGGGCCAATTTCTTTTCCATTTTTTTCCTATAATCTGGAAACTATACTCAGATGTGTTATCCCTATTTTTCATAATCTAATCATGGTAGTTCGAGGCCCCTGGGGTAACTCATTTGGCCCACTTAATCTAACTCCACCCCTGCATGAGCTACCACTCAGTTCAAGGAAGAATTTCCCCAAATTCTTTGGTGATGGAAGAGTCCACCCTAATGAACACATTGCAGCCTTCACCATAGCCTGTGGTGTGATAGGGGTGGAATTTGAAGACGTGGCAGTCAAGATTTTTGTGGAGACACTACAAGGTGCCACTACAGACTAGTTTTACCATCTGCAGACTGGATCAATGACTGGCTGGGACACTATCAAAGCCAAGTTTGAAGCAAGGTTCAAACCTATAGAAGATGCTCATGCTTTTCTAGCCTAACTTACGCAAATGAAGAAGGAACCCCGTGAGCCCATGAGGGATTTTATTACAAAATTTGACAAGCTGAGAAATAGGATTCCCGCAGTTGCTCAGCCCACACTCGAGAACCTCAAATGCTTATTCATAAACTCACAGCTACCTGAAGTGAGTTTTCTGCTAAGACGTGTTGGCCGCATAGATATTAAAGCTTCTCAAGACTTAGCCACTGAGTTATAAGATGACTTTATCTTGGCTGGAAAGATAAGAAGGGATTCAAACAGAGGAGCATCTTCTGATAACTCACCTGCAGCCACCACTGATCCAATGGTGTAAAAGCTAGCAAATGAAGTGTTGGCCCTCAGAAGACAAATGGCACAATGGATGTCATCTGCTCCTTCATACAGAGATGTACCAAGGATGACATTCCCTAATCAAGCACATCAAGGGCAACCCAATTGTCTTCCTCCCCCACAGAGGAACCTTGCCATTGAAGCACCTCTAGCCAACTCAGCAGTTGGGTATTTGGAAATAGAGCATGATTTCTCTTTCCAACCTGAGTTTAATCAATAAAATGACGGTGGTCTCTTCACAGAGGATCAAGAAGAGTCAGCTGGTGACTCCCACATCAATTTCTTAGATTACCAGGATGAACCCAGAAGTAAAGGTGAAGCATTCAAGGGATCATATGATGTGGTCACCCAGTCCCAGAATCAGTCAGCTCAACAAGCTGATAAAGGAGAAACAAAGGAGCGACCTCAACCTGCAATTTTGATTGCTAAGCATGAGGCCACTCTGCCTATCTAGCCAAAGGACCCAGTGATTGCTAAGAAAGTAAGTATCCCTAACATTTCTACACCTTCTACTTCAAATTCACCGGCCAGTCCTCCCACCTCTCCCATAAACCAAAAGGAAGAACTCCCATCCCCTATGCCTAGTCCAACCCAGCCATTTGACATAATTGATCATGTCAAATGTATCAAGACCCAAATGGCGGCCCCTGCAGCCCAAATTTTGTTTGAGTCTTCAGGCAGGGATGAAATAGCAGAAGAATTGGTGGAGTGCAACATAAGTGCAGAAGAACCCTCCCCTCCAAATGAAGAATAATCTGAGATATCTGAGGAGGACAATCAAGACATGTGCTGGGCTGAGCTATCAAAACAACAAATTATGGTACTAGGGTCGTGTTGCTACCCATCAAAATTAGGAAAAGGAACTCTTTGCTAGGAGAGAAAATATTCATGGTTTTTCGACCAAAATTCAAGTCTTGATTTGGGGCAAGAAGAGAATAAAACCAAGGGGAAGACACAGAAAAGTGGTTTCCTGGTGGAGAGTTCCATTCGCCCATCACCAATTTTGGGGACAAATAGTTTCCTACTGGTTTATCAGGATAGGGTGCCATTTTCACTGTCTCACAATGGGCGGCATCTGAAGTGCTTCAAATCTTGAGGCATCAAATAAGATCATCTGTACATATGTATATCTGTATAGTCTTTAGTTCTGTTTTGTGCTTTTCATTTTTATTTTTTGGAGCCTTTCTTTTTGGGTAGCATGACTCTGTAGCCCAATGGCACACTTCAAGGCACTGGAGATTCTGGTTTCTACTCCCCTCAGTTGTTCCAAGTTCTCATCTGAAGGGAGTTCCCCAACTGGAGCCAGCTGTTGTCCCCCAAAAATATCACTCATTTTTGGGACAACATTTGAACTATTTTTGTCCTACAGACCAAAATCCTCTCTTCCCCTTACAAAAATTATTTTGAGCATTCAAGTTCTTCATTTTTCAAACTTTCCAAAAATCTACGGACTCTGCAGGCTTGAATCTATGGACTCTACAGGCTTGAATCTATGAACTCTGCAGGCTTGAATCTACGAACTCTGCAGGCAGGCTCAAATCTATGGACTCTCAAGGTTGGTTTCTATGGACTCTGCAGGAAAGAAATGAGTTCAACACTTAGCCAAATAATGAAGAATGAATTGATTTGACCATTGAATCATTGAACCAAAGTTGGTTCAATCAATTAGTTCAATAGGTAGGTTCAAAGGTTCAACCAAAGCTTAGAAAGATAAAGGAAGCAGTGTTTGAGCGAGACACAGAATAAACCAATGAACTGATTGAACTTTGAACCGAAAGGGTTCAAAGTTCAATGGTTCAAAAGTTCAAAAGTGATTGAACCAATAAAGCAATTGAAGCAAGAAAGTGATTGAACCAAGGAGCCGAGAAGGCCGCTCGAATCGTTGAAATTCAAATAAAGCGTGGAACTTGAAGGAAGAACCAAGTGACTAGCTGAAAAGATAGCCTGATAGCTTAAATCATAGCAGGAAGAGACAAACCTGGAAAAGACAAAAGTAGAAAGAGGGAAAAGCCTAAAATGTCTGCACAGAAGTAATTTTAGTAGGTGGAATAGTCCACTAAGTAGGTATTTTGGCTTACAATTTAAGGACGCGGCCTATTTTTTCCTTCCATGAAGTAAAGACAAATGGACAGTTGCGCAGACGTCAGAGGGGATAGACCAGATGATCCATACTCGGGAGAAGACATATGGGATGAAATGACACGCCATAGTTAAGATAGCTGCCCTATTTTGAATGTAGTCCTTTGACAAACCTGGAAATGCATTCAAGGCATTGAATGCATAGCATGGGTCATTCTATGGAAAACAAGCACCCAAGTATTTCTTGGAGTGCTATATATTGTAATCTCTCATTTGTTACAAAGGGACTTTTCATTTTACAAAAGCGAAACTCTGCCCATTTTAAAAGAAAAAGACTGAGACTTTGAGCTCAGGTTGTAATTTCATTTCCATTGTTATCTGAATGAGAAAGCAGGTTTTTCACAGACTTTGTGCTATTCTGACTTGTGTCATCTAAAGGTGTCCTTATTCATTTAATTTGGTATGCAAAATTAGTGAAGGTAATAGGGAAGTGTCCTAAAGCCAACTGTGGGAAGACTTTGTGCTTTCACAATTGATTTCAATCTGTGTTTTCCTTTTGTTTTTGTGTTGAGGATTCTGGGGCGACTTTGTGCCCCCATTATCCTTTGTGATATACTCTTTGAGCAATTGAGGTGGAGACTTTGCACTCTATTTCATCCTGTTGTTATTACGCCCTTTTCATCACTGGTTATTTTACTATCTGAAAGAAACTCATATTGTTTCCTATAAGGACACTTCTGAAAGAAGAGAAGTGCCTTCAGCGTTTATAGCCAAGATTTTCTCCTTTGTCTGTGTGCATCATCTATGAAAGAAGAGAGATGGATGGTTTGTCCCACCCCTGTGTCTTACTTTCTACTTATTTATATTGTATATAGTTCTGCATATTTAATAGGGAACCTCCCCTTGATGAGAGGAGAGATTTGTCTCCAGTTGATGTAGTAAAGCTGCACACTAGGATGACCCATCTCCCTATGTTGTGGTGATAGGAACTATTTTGGTCACCAGTTAGCTGGCCGAAAAAATATTTACCCAACATGAGGCTCGATCCAATAGATGTCACCACATGTACCTCATACACACATATAAGTGTTAGAGATCTAACTAGTCCTAGAAACATTAAATTTGTTAGAGCCTCATGATGCCCAATCTAATCAAATATTTCCACATGTAGGTCTAAAACACCTAGAGAAGTATTAGAGTTGTTAGATATACATATATTCTAGATCCCAAAAGGATCAGAGATGTTAGCACTTCGAGAGTCTTGATCTAATCAAATATGGCCACATGTACTTCTATACACCAAGTGTCTGATTCAAATAGATAATATTGATAGGATGGGCCTAGCCCCACTATGTCAAGTCATCAAAAGTACTCAATGATCCTATCATCAATAAGAAACACTTGAAAAAATATGAACACATCTTAGATGCCAAGAGGGCCAAAAATAGGCATGTGCATGTTGCATTGTCTACATTTATTAACTCACATGAGTGGAACTCGTGATCTTTGATACCTAGACAACTCCCATCACCTCCAACCAATTAAATTAAGGCCTCTTCACAAATATCATACATACATATAAGCCAAAAGATATTTAAAGATTGATAGATCGATCCCATCAACTCATGTCTAATAAATAATTCACATGATGCGAGCCTCTAAATTGCCATTATTGTATGAAAAATGTCATGTAAATCCCTTTAAGGTCCCATCTAAATTGAGCAAGCACTGTTATCAATTTTTTATGTGTGTATTCAAATTATTTAGATCCCTCTGCCTTGAATCACCTCTAGATCCCAAAGTACATTCATATTAAGTCCTACACACAAAAAAGAACAAAATTCATAAATGGACTCCTCAACCTCAAATCCTAAGCCGGAGCAAGAATTCTGAGATACTACTTTCTTGCAATCCACATTATAAGGTTTAAGCTCATTACAATGAAATATGAACAAGATGATTGAAGATATACAAAAAATATAATCTTGAAACCTTCAATGAGGGGGTGCACACTGGTATTGAATTTTTATCAAC
Organism: Torreya grandis; assembly: GCA_037957365.1. Lineage (NCBI taxonomy): Eukaryota > Viridiplantae > Streptophyta > Pinopsida > Cupressales > Taxaceae > Torreya > Torreya grandis. The sequence goes on from JARHVA010000184.1 coordinate 5,291,565, forward strand.
CATCTATTGAGGTGAGCAACATCATCCACATGAACAATTACTAGGTCCCTCTGCTCAACATCATCCTTGAGAGGAAGCAAGTCTCAAATTTAGGGGACATTATCACCTTTAATATATCTTGAATAATCTCAATAGATTTTATGTTGGGGTAACTTATACATATATCGTACTTGGACAATGTTAGGTCTACACGACCTTATATTTCTAAGGCATATCCATCCTTAATGGTTTCGAACAAGGTCCCTAGTACATTTAAATATTTTCTAAGCTATGCATTCATCACTACAGGCACAACATCAAGGATACATGTGACCATTTCAAGTTTATTGAGCTCAAAACCACATCTTCTACAAAATAAAATATGTACCTAAACACCAAAATATCAAAATATAAGGAAAACATGTACCCAAAGACCCTATTTAGCTGTTTGGTCTCATTACAAAATAATACATACGTGTTATATAATGCATCCATGCTATATAATACATTATATAATGTGTAAACACTATATAATACATTATATAATGCATGCACAATATTTAAATTTGAATTTAAAACTGAGCCTTAAGGCTCAAAAATGGCTTGGATTTCTGAACCAAAGGCTTGTGACTGTGCATCTACAATCGAGACCGAGAGTTTTGATAGAAAATAAAAAATTTCAACTTCAATCTTCAAATACGCTATGGATTTCAACAATAAAATTCAAAAAACTATTATCATCATGACGAACACATTGTCCTTCTAAATATATGATTTTTATAATTTTTAGGCTATTTTAAGGGTTCAAACTATATTTATTTCTAACTACACCTTTTTTAGGCCATTACATGTCATACATATACATGCCTATTCATGTTTATGTAAGTTTTTTTCGTTGATCCAAGTGCAAAATAAATTATATGGTAAAAACATTAAAAAAACAAACATTTTTTTTTAAGTAGTTATGGGGGTGCATGGTCGGCTCTCAATTTTTTTGTCAGTTTTCAAGATCTACTTAATTATAAAATTAATAAAAAAATATTCATTGAAAAAATATTAAAATAAATCATAAAACACAAGAAGATCTTATCTAAATATTCACCAAAGGTTTTCAAACAATATTTAACAATCCTAAAAAAATGGTGGGCCACACAACCATCTATCTACTATATTTTCTTAAAACAAAATAAGTTCTCTTCAAATTTTAGATGTTTGATCTATTTATACTTAACTATTTTTCAAAAAAATAGTTTTTAAGAAACTAGACTCGAAATGCTACAATTCATGTTTTTATACCATCTTCAAATTTTGAGTGTAACCATCTCAAATTATCTATAGAAGTTCAAATTTCTAAAATTTTAGAAAAATCATGTCCATGGTAGGCCCTTTTTGTCCCCCAATTTTGTGCACTTACCTGTATGTGAAATTTGGTTTTGATAAATATATCCCACCATGATTCTATCTTGGTTAGTGTAAGCTTCCAAAATACAAGTGGAAACCTTCCTATGCACATTAGTTACCCAAGGTTCGTACGACACCAATATATGTTGGCATAAAATTTGTTATTTGGAAAAGATTATGTATAGGATTTTGAAGATCTTGGTTAGAAATAATATTACACAAGTATTGATGTTATTCCTTAGTGAGTTATGAAATTCAAAATTTTTGAAGTATGTCTCCTCTTACTCAGACATGCACATACATAGTGTGAACAAGGATTATAATAGAGGAGAGGTTAGTCTTATGTTAGTCCAAGAAATAAAACTCAGATAAGCACACTAAAATCCTAACACCTCTAACCTAGACACTAGGGAGAGTATGGGTAACAAGCAAGGATATGAAAAAAAAACTAAAACATAAAAGAAAATCATCTTTTACCTTCCTTGGAGCTCTAAATGGCTTGTAAAATGACTTTTTTGGTTTGTGCATCAAGAAATCTTCATCAATGGAGCTTTGTTGGCTTCACCTTTTCTTGACACCTTGGCTTTGATTGCTTGGATTAATATTTGAGCATGGTAACACTACTTCCATAACATGTAGGCATTATAACACTACTCTTATCAAAGATTTGAAGATATTTGTATATGATAAATTTGCACCAAAATAACTTAAAAATCAATAGGCATGGCCTTGTATTTATAACTTCAAGAATTAACTCTCACCTACGATGAGTTAAGGTTGAGTTTAAACATGGAATGGGTTCAAACTAACCTTAGATGAGTTGAGACTAACTCCAGTTAAGTTAAAAATTATCATATGATTATGATTTTCAATTAGTAGGCATGGTTCTCAAATTAGATATTTTTGAAAGAGCTTGACAACTCATAAAGACAATGATAAAAAGATTTGATCTTTTGATTAAATTTGAAATTTTTATTTTTAGATATTTATTAATTTAAAATGGATAATTCAACTAAGAATTTAATCTTGTTTAATGAAATAATTTATTTTGATTAGTATTTTAGCTCTTTTAAGATTTGATCAAGTGCCCCACTTAATGGGTCCATAGGCCAAATTGATAGTTGTTATGCCATAAGATGATTGGGGGTGAATTCATGAGAAACTATTGTTGCATAGGGCTAGTATCCCAAATAGGGAGGCCTCAACACGATTCTAAGCTTTTATAAATAATGCACAAACAAATTTGGAACGTTTAGTGATTCTAAGACATAATTTACAATGGTTAGTAAAAATTAGTCTAAAGTCTAGTCAAAAGTTAGTTGTATCCAAAATTAGATGTCTACACATAAAACACAAATATTTCCTAATCTATCTTCTGTATTCATATGTTATAAACTCTCGTTACATTATGTATATACTCTTTAGTCTCTACCTTTTCTCTTTCACTTACAATATATGTTTATCAAATTTATTATTATAGCTTTGTTCTCATTCTATCTCTCTTTATCTTCGTATCTCTATCTTCACTTTATTTTTTATATCATCTTACATATTTTATAGTAATGTGGTATAAATACCAACTTGATTCCTCTACCTAATCAATAGACATGTGTTGTAAGACATGCCCCTTCTTCGTTTAATGCTTCTTGTGTTACCATGATGTATCATACCATACCTTAGGTCCTGGTCCTCTAAAACTACTTACATTTCTAATTTTTTGAACTCAGTAAAAATGGGTCTTTAATGGTTGAAGATAAGTTCCATGGGGAAATACAAGTGCCTTGCATCTCGAAGCTTGTCACATCCATTGTGATTTTTATTTGAGATTGAAAGATACCCACTTGGTTGATTTTCAGCTAGATCAATGTTGTGGATTTGAGATAAATTTCCCAATCAATAGTAATAGAACTAGAAAAACCATTTGAATTTAAAGATCTAAATTGAAGATCAATGTATCACTAATTACATATTGCATGCGACTAAAGTGTGACCAAAATTAATGTCAAGAGATCATTTATATTTATATATATACACACAAAATTATAATATTAAACGAATAATTTAATAGATTCGCTAACTTATTTGGAATTTGTCCAAAAAATTTGCAATCAATCATCATTATTTATTTGAAGTCATGTTATGTGAATATATTTTAATTTATATTTCTTATCATATGATGTAATTGGTACGATTCTAATCACACACAATTAGTATATATTCTATTAATTAAATATTTTTTTCATTATAATTAATTTACATGGCGATTAAATTAATTTAAAAAATCAAAAATCAAAAAAAGGGAGAAAATAGTATAGATGATAATATAACACAAACTTAAATATCGTAATTATGACAAGGATAGATGACTAATAATATTTAATTACTCTTTCTAGAATCACTTTTTAATTATTTAACTTTTAATTATCTAATCAAAAAACTTAAAATATATTTTTTAATAATAATTATAATTTTTTTAATTTATTATATAAATAATAATATATTTTTTTAATATTATTAAGATATATATATTTTTATATTTAATAGAACTTTAAATGTATCCAATTTGAACTCATCAATTCATCGTTATATTTCTATAAATTTAATCATCGTTATATTTCTATACATTTAATCCAAAATTAACACATCACTAAAAAGTTTGAAAAAAACAAACCAACAAACTGAGGTGGTGTACAATCTATATCTGTGCTATTAAGTTCTAATACCAAAAATTGCAATGAATCATCACTATTTATTTAGAATCATGTTATATCTTTTATCACACAATTAATAAATATCCTATTAATTGTAGATTTTTTTTTATTATAATTAATTTACAGACCAATTAACTTAATTTAAAAAATAAAGAACCAAAAAATGAAGAAAATAATGTAAATGATAATATAACACAAGCTTAATTAATTATCATAATTATGACAGTAGTAGACGACTAATCATCCTTATGTAAATAGTAAGCAAAGCAGACAAAGTGCTTATTTAAAGAGTCTTATGGCTGCTTAGTGGTGGGCTCTTCTTTCCATGGGCGTCCTGGTCTCCCACTCTGCTTTAAACCCCTCCTGCCAACTGCGTTTTCCATCACTCCTGCATATACATACACATCATTTCATTTAATTTCTTTCCATACTAGAATTAAAATAAATTTAAAACCCAACCAAATCAAATTTGAGCCTTGAATAATGTGGAGATGAACAGGTGATAGCTGATCATAGATAATCGAGCTGCCTTGGAATCTGATAAAAGACTGAAATGGATAATCGAGTTTCCCACTTAATTGCTGCATATTCAATTAATTCAATCTCCATTACGTACTCTCCCTCTCTCTCATTTGCATTATTTCTACAGGTAAAAATTGTCAAATAATTCAGTACAATTAATCTAAATCAATATTAATAAATAATTGGAAAAAATGGGACTTCTAATTTTATGTTTTTTTTTAGTGCGTCATCTAGAATATAATATGCCAAACATATGGTTAGAAATGAAAAGTTATATAGAGAATATATAAAATGAAATGAATATATTCTTTCTAGACGTACAGGTTTTTGATGTGTGGTGGTTAAGATTGTCATTTTCAATTAAAATATCATAAAAAAATTGATTCAATTAGAAGTAAAAAGTGGGACATTTAATATAATGTTTTTAATTCAAATTAATATCAACAAATAATTAGGAAACACTGGGACTTTTAACATTTCTTTTTTTTCCGTCAAATGATAAAGTGCATGCTCTAGAGTATAGTATGCGCAAAGTGCAGTCTAAAATGAAAGGTTATATGAAAAGCATCAACAATGAAATGAATGGTGATATGGAGAATACATGAAGTAAAATTAAAGGAAATATGGAGAATATGTGCAAGTAAATTTGTGATTGATTTCAATTTTTATTATACATTATACACTAAAGTAAATTTATATAGCAAATTTTAATGATTTTTTTCTCCACAACTTTACAATTTAAAAAAAATAAGAAAACACTTATTTAGAAGAAATAACAATTTTATAAAAATAACATTATACTATGTTAAAATATAAAATATAGAATTCACTAAAAATTTATTTAATTATTAGGAGTTATTAGAAAAAGATACTTAACTTTTATATTTTATTTCCTTTTTCTCTTATAAATTTCTATTTAAAATATATTTTTCTTACAATTCTATCAATTTATTATGATTACTATTAAAATTAATATATATTCATATTCATATAATTTTTTAAAATGTTGATTCCAAACACTCGTTCAAAACAAAAACGAGATAAAAAAGCTACTACGTGTTAAAACCCAATATTTTATCCATGTCATTTTACATTATAAAAAAACATTAGCAAAAACAAGAGGTGAAGTTTACCTGCTTTTTTTATTGTATGTTGGAAGGCATTATATGGAATTATTGAATTACATATAATGTTGGCATCTCTAACCATATTTCGGAAATAAACATATAGCTGATCTACAACGCTGAGTAAACATACATCTAAATGAGTGAATTCCTTTGGCCAAATAACCACGAGTAAGGAGCATCTTCTTAACTCTCCATATCACGTATCTAAAAAGATTTATACCTTTATAATTGAATATTAATAATCATTTTCTTCACCAACTAAACTACAACCCTTTCAATAAAATTTACCCATTTGGAAGAAGAAAAAAAATTAAACTGTCCAAATATAAAAACCCAATACCATGCATGTAATCCCATGTCGAGAAACTTAAATAAATGTATAAATGTATGCGAATGATTTTTTTGAGGGAAAAAATCACAACATCAACTCAGGGTTTTTTTAAGCAATCTGTTAGGTATAGTAGGAGACAATACCAATATTTATCCCATGCACTGCAAAATAGCGCTGAACACACAACGAGCACATGAAATATTTTTAATATATTATATTATTCATACTTGAATTCATAAAACATCTGGGAGTTTACATATATATAGGAATATCATTCCTATATTCATGGAGATTATGTCTCCATTAATCTCTCGCTCAAATCTCTCAGATTATGCACATACCTATATACGATATATTGTTGTAAATCATAACAATATATCTTAACAATATAATCTAATCTAATTTATATTCATAACTTTGTTTGTAATAATATTACGATAGTTTATTACAACCAAATATAACTAACAACCAATTACTATTTACCTCTCGGTAAATACACAATGTAAAAGCTAATCCCTAAGATTCACCCCCATAGTTTTTACATAGTACAAAAACATTCACACTCTCACCTGAAATATGCTCACTTCTTGTAGCATGCCCCATTTGGCTCATGACCTTGATATAAAGAGAGCCTCACTCCTCTCATGGTTTTATAGGTTTACCACAAACCTTGACATGAACATGACCCATCAACTGTTTACCTCGTGTAGCTTTCTAAATATCTATCACAAACTTTTTCAAAATCCATGAACTGACTTACATTGATGTTTTTTATCCTTTCACATTAGGGAATTATGTTTGGAATTTACACACAAATTACATTACATGAATAGGCATTATTCTTTTGTTCTTATTTTGCAAACACACAGCAAAAACTATAAAAACACACCACATAAAATGTCACCAAATCATTGGTGTGGCTCCATCATTGGTGACTGACGAGAGGTCACTGAAAGACCTCCATCCTCCGTATATCCTCCAACCTCCAGTATGTAACTCAAATCGCTATATCAGTGAAGAGAATTCCTCACCGCCCCCCCCCACCCCCGCCCTCGCCCCCCCGCCCACCACACTCTTGACATATCATTTACAAAATAGACGTCAGTTACCCTGATAATATGTCCATGTACAATTTTGATTTTTAACATAAAATTTTTGAGACAACGACTCAACACACAAATTGACTCTTGACTTATTATTATTTTCACGACTAAAAGACTAATGACCTTGACATTCGACTTAAATTTGTTGACTTGATGAAACATTGACACACTATATAATAACCCAAATAACTAATTGATTGACTATCAACTTATATTCTCTTAAATACAAAATCAACTCATATAAAAAGACTTTTTAATACCTAATGGAGACAATCTATATTGACTTAAACTGAACTATGGGCTTATGGGCTTAGCATTCACTCAAATGTATTTACGAATAAACCAAACAAAAAACTTATGATTATACCACTAATAAATGGAAATCAAACCAAACTAAAATAAATGACTTTAAAAAATTGTCACTTTCCTTGTTGCAATAGAGGATGTAGCTGTCAACTCATAGCTAGAAAAAAACCACAAAAGAAGAGACTATGTAGAGTTGATTGTCGAGATGTGAAGTGACTGGCGTAGGTCTTCAATATAAACATGCAAGAATAATACCTCTTAAAAAGAGATCTACTAATATGCATCGTTTAATAGAACAGATACACACATAATTATTTGAAGAGTGTATGCGCCAAGCTTGAATGTTTGATGAGGCACAACCCACAGCTGGAAAGATTAAGGCAGTCAAAGCAGAATTGTAAATGATCAAATGCATGGATCTTTCCACTTACAGCAAAGCTCCAATGACCAGCACAAAGATCTTAAACAAAACTAGACAGCGATGCCCCAATACAAACAACAGCTAAACCAAATTATCTTAATTTGTGCTTGTTGTCTATATAGGGCAATAGAACAAAGTTGCCCCTTAACAAATTATTCTCACAGAAAATTCCCTGCTCTGATACCAAAGTTAGGTATAGTAGGAGACTACACCAATATTTATCTCATGCACTGTAAAATAGAGCCAAACACATAGCGAGCACATAAAATATTTTTAATACACTATATTATATTATTTATACTCTGATTCATTAAACATCTAGGAGTTTACATATATAGGAATATCATTCTTATATTCATGAAGATTATTTCTCTATTAATTTCTTGCCCAAATCTTTCAGATTATGCACACACCTATATACAAAATATTGTTATAAATCATAACAATATATCTTAACAATATAATATAATCTAATCTATATTCGTAACATTGTTTATAATAATATTACGCCAGTTAATTACAATCAAATATAACTAACCAATTACTATTTAACTCTGAATAAATACACAATGTAAAATTTAATACCTAACACAATCATTATAAAATTTTACATTATTAATGTTAGATTTAAAGTTGTTTTTAAGATATTTTAAAATTGAAATATCTTCACAAAACTTTTCTTTTTCCAAATTTTAAATTGACTTGTTAAATTCAGATTTAAATTTATATATGGATAACGTTAATCCAATTTTAATACATATACTTAATACAAAGATTGGTTAAATTCACCTTCCTATGAAGGTGAGTTTAGATTGATTTTTATGTCAACTTGGGGACAACGTTAGGGCAATGATAGGGGGGTGATGATAACCCATCTTTAACCCAGCCACTATGTCTATGATTGGTCCAAATTTAATTCCTATATTACTTCCTATTTGAAGGTGATATTGAGTTCAACATTTTATTTTATTTTAAGTTAATTTTAAATACGATATTAAGTTTACTTCATTGACATTATTAATCTGACACTAATTTTTAAAATTATATTAAAAATTATTAATTTTTAATTAATTCATATTATTTTTTATTGTAAAACAATATAGTTCTATTATATAATTATATGGCTAATGTACCTATTAAATGATAAAGTAAACATGTAACCCATGTAATGATAAAGTAAACACAATAATAAATTTCAAGATATAATAATACATTTATAACATCAAAGGTATAATAATAGAGTCAAAGTTTAAGTCACAATAATATTATAATATAATGGTAATATATCCCAACAGTTATAATTGACCCTCGAAACCATGATTGTTAGTGTCAGCAATATCATCCCACCGCTCATTGACAAGTGCCTAGCCGTTTGACACCACCATTGTTAGAATTGGTTTGGGACCCACTCACACCACCTCAACAACTTGAAGTCTAATAGTTATTATTAGCGCATCTATAATTAGAATCATTTTAATATTTTGAATTAGGGAGGATACAAAATTTCCCTTACATAAAATGTAACACAATGAATATTTAAAATATCGTAAAATACATTCATAAAACACAAGAAAACAAATATTAAAAATCATAAAACGCAACACAATGACTTACACATGCCATATACAACACAATTACTATGAATAATTTTCAAGTATATATTCTACATAAAAATAGATAATCAATTAAAATAATGTACCTTTTCTAGATGGTATCCATTGCTTTTCATTTCCTTTTCCAAAGAAACATATCCATAACTATGAATATGCTCCTCATGTCAAGGTTGGAGCCTTTCCTCATATTCATACCCTCGTTAGAAAATACAAATATAATAATTAATGGGGTGGATGAATATTAATGTGACGCACAAGGTGGCCTCTTGGAATTTTTGAATTTTTTATTGGATGGGTTTCAAAAAAATCCATGAGAATCCCCAACAACGGTTCTAGTAACACCACCAACCCTGTTCTTACAACATGTAGTAACTATTTTTTTAACTCAATGGTTTACAGTACTATAGAATATTATTCATAGGTTTGTGGTACCTTTAATATCATCAAATTCTATTTATTAGATGTTACATACACTCCTACAGTGGCATAGTGAAATCTATGTATATTAGACCTGGCACCACTAATCCATATACCCAACCTTTGGCAGTAACTACCATTAGGTTCAATTAGGTATGAACCAACTTTACACCAAATAAGAGTGACCAACTCATGCTACACAATACCAAGCTTTTTTTAGTGTTACATTCTTGACATTGACTAGCCCTATCCCTACACCATTTTAGGTGGTACTCTCGAGGTTCACATGGTGCGAGAGCACCTATTAGTATATGGCACACCTAATAGTCAACCCATATACCCATCAAAATATGGAGAGTCACATATGGAAAAAGTTATAATTCTATAATTATTCTCTATGTTATTTTCACTTTGTAATATATGTACATAAATCTATAGCTTTAGCTAACAATCAAAGTAGAAGATAAACATGCAAGCATATTTTTAAAGAGTATGAAATATACAGGACACATAATTAAATAGAAAATGTACTCATCTCTCTCTCTCTCTCTCTCTCTCTCTCTCTCTCTCTCTCTCTCTCTCTCTCTCTCTCTCTCTCTCTCTCTCTCTCTCTCTCTCTCTCTCATCATTGAATATTCATATAGCTTCTTCATACACATATAGGTCCTTACTTAGATTTTTATACACAAGGTCACCTTTTGGGCCCTGGATTAGTGATATCAAATAAGTTCGTATTATTTTTGTAAGTCCCATCAAACCTAGTTATATCATTTTAATCTCATCATCAAGCCACGAGACCCATTCGATTACCTACCATGTTATTTCAATCAAGTTAAGATGGCAAAAGATAACAAGTCACAAGATGCAATCTAAGAGATGATCAATAACAACACCACAAATTCACTTTCAATAGACAAAAATATTTATGTTCGACCAATTAATTAAATTCATCAAGGGGGTGGTTCAATCAACTCATCAATCAAGTAAAGTGTTCAGTGGTCATATCCCACTAGATCTTAAATAAGGCTAGACGTTCTTATGTTTGAGGGTAAAATAAATGTAGATGCAATAGATAAATTGTTAGATTAATTCAAAAAAAAATTATCTATGAATGAAATTTTAGATGAATAGAATATCAAGATGTCACTTTTGAAATATTTTTCTCCCATCAAGAAGTGGTGTCAATACCATTTACTTTGGAGGAAAGATCATATAGAAGATGAGTTTGAGCCAACCTAGGATAAATTCATTGAATCCTTCATGGATGAATATTATATTAGATATGTCTATGATGATCGATAAAATTATTATAAAAAAACTTATACAAGGGCATGATCAGTCAATCCTAACCCATAGAGAGCCTTCCATGACATATATGCAATATTAGGCTCATTTGACTTAGAGTAACACAGAATATGTAAGAACTGCAGCAACCTACAACCATCCATTTAGTGCAAATTGAATCTAGCTAAGGTCAAGATAATGGAATAAGTATATAACTATGTGGGAACCATTGAAGAAGAGTCTAAGATTAATGAAAAGTGGACCACATTTTTTTCACCAAAAGAACTTCCTTCTTCACATAGAAAGTAACCATAGTCTAAGATAGAAAAATTGTGTGACAAACATAAAAGAAACAACCATTCCAATGTAGAGTACTATGATCACAAGAGTTTACTTAAAAAATTATAAACAAACGATGATGAATTCAAGACCTGAGATGGAATTATTGACATGGATCCAAATGTTTTAGTCACCACAACACAATAAATGCCCATAGTGTCAGTTGTTGAAGTAGAACACACATTCCAATTGTAGATGTGGGTTCAAGGGCAACCAATAATTATTTTAACCAATGGTTGTAGCATGTAGAAACTTATGTCTAGAAAAAATGTCAAGTGACTAAATTTTCAAACCATGCTTCATATACAACCTTAAAATTTTGGACAGTTTTATACCTGTAGCACCAATGGTATACATGTCACTCGTTGCTTATAATATGATATTCATTATTTCAAAAAGGATATAATATTTTATGTAGTGGAAATTGATGTTTGTGATGTACTAATAAGGAATATTTGTATAAATATTCATTGGTGTGTGTACAACATGAATCATCATAGTTTACTTGTATTATTGAGTAGGGTAAGTGCATGGAATTGTGGGGCCAAAAAGAGGTCTTAAGTGGAAATTTTTTTAGAAAAATAATAAAACTTAACTTGTACAAATTATTTGAGACACCTAGACTAAAAATTTGAAGATGCTATAAGAACATGAATTATAGAATTTTGAGTCTAGTTTCTAAACTACTATTTTTTTTTAAAATGGTCAATTATAAGTAGTTCAAACATCATAAATTCAAAGAGACACTACTATTTTTCATAAAAATCATAATAGATATCCTATCATACAACACATCATTTCTTTAGCATCATTTAATTTTTTTAACCCATTTATGAAAAGTTAGATAAGATCATCTAGTTTGTAACAAATATTTTCAAAAAATAATAATAAATATTTATTTTTTACTAATGTCACAAATCAGTAAACCCTGAAATATGATCAATAATGCACATCCAACCGTGTGCCCCCTTAACTACCTCAAAAAATATCAAAAATTAGATTTTTTTTGGAATGTGTAAATAATTAAGTCTAGTTTGTAACCCTATAATTTTTTCAATTTGAATCAATGAAATGAAAGATACATAAATAAATATAAACATGTATAGTTGCATCATATAGAACTGTAAAAAGACATATTTAGAAATAAATATAGATAAAAACGTTAAAGTAATGAAAATATATAAAAAAATGAAATCTTTATTTGATAAGAATGTTTCTAAGAAGAAGAGTAGGGTTAGAGATGGATGGAGATGCAAACGTTTGCAATAAAAGGTTAACAATATGTAGAGCTATGATTATCTCCAAATTTATTTCCATGAATCGACGTGCCAATATCAAGGATTTATGGCCTAATTTTGATAAGTTTTAATAATTCATTAATGGGAAAGTTGTAATATAAAACTCATCCATTAAATTTGAAGGCTACAACAATGACAATTTTATGGAATTTGACGATGGTGCCTTTCAGATGCCAAAGAAATGTAGCAATGATGACACTTTGATTTGTTCAGATAGGGTTTGTGATGGTGAGTGATATGGTGGCCAATTAAAGATGGAAGGCACTTAGATTTCAAAAGGTGAGTTGTCCAAAACTGTGGTTCTTGAGGATGATGATCAAGTGTTTGACAAAATGATTGAACAAAAGAACCCAAAAATTGAGCAACCAGGGTACCAATTAATGGTGCACTATCTTTCAAGATTAACAAAAATGTTTTTGGGTGAAATGGGAAGATATTATGATATATTTAAAACAAATCTTTAGTTGTTCTAGTTGACTTTCAGTGTTTGGTGTATTTAGGCAAGGAATTGCAAAAAATTTTACCATTCGCTTGCTATGATTAAGGAAAATAATCGGTCATCTCTATGCTTCTATATTGTGGGGATGGATGGATGGTTAAAATAAATGTCTAACCCATAACCTGCATCCTTCAAAGCTGTATTCAAAAATGTTGCTTCTAATCAAAATTCAACAAAATGTTCTCCTCCTCCTCAAGCTTATATTATTGATCAAGCAAAGGAAGTTCTTTCTATTTAGATTTTAAATATGGATGTGGATGATTATTTTAATTCTCTAGATAAATATATAGTTATCTATAAATTTAATGGTCTATGGTCTTTTTCATCTACTTTATATAAATGGATTCATGAGACATGGTCAAATTAATGTGAAATTTCTATGTGTTCTAAAGGTTTTTTTTGTTATCCACTTCTGCAATCATCAAGATTATCAAAAATGTATTTTGGAAGGCCCTTGGTTTTGGGGAAATACGGGCTTTTTTATCACTCCGTGGTTTCCAGATTTTAACCCTCTCACTCTCTCAGTCACTAAGATGCCAGTATAGGTTCATCTCCCTAATCTACATCTACATTTTTGGCATGCTTATAAGGAAATAGCTAATGCTTTTGGGTCATTTTTAAATAATTATCATGAGAGAGATGCTACAAGCTTATAAACTTATGATAGAATTTGTCTAGAGATTGATTTAACCAAAGGGGTTCTAGAAAAATTCATTTTAAAATATGATAAAGTTCAGCATGTTCAAGTTCTAGATTATGAGAATATCACTTTTAGATTCCATAACTGCAAAGCATCAGGTCATCTTCAGGCATCTTGTCCTCAAGGGCATTCATAAGTGTTAAAAAGGGGAGAAAAGTCTAAATTAAACAAATGGAGTACACCAAATCCATCGCCAGTGGCTGAAGGTTGTTTTAAAGATTTAGAACCTCAAGAAAATTCAGATTTGGGAGATAGTAAGAGAGGATAAAAAGTCACTTCTGCTAAAGAAGCAATGCCCAATGAAGGGGTAATAAAAATTGTTTAGAACTTTCCTTTGAATAAGTCATTAGGGGGAGTGAAGAGAGGACATGAGTCTGAAAACTTAGGATTAGACAAGGAATTGTCTAAAAATAGAAATTTGGAAGCTCAAAATCTAGACAAATAATTAGTTGTGGTGAATCTCAAGTAAAGAAAGTGGTAGGACATAAAAAAGAAAAAACATAAAAAAGGCAAGACAACTAGTCTATTAAACTACTTTCCCACAAGTTGATGGCATTGTTTTTGCTACCGATATGTTGTTTGATTATTTTTAGCCTTGTGGCTGTTTAGTATAATTGGTTCTTCTTAGCCATGGCGTTTTAGCCTTGTTTGTTGTATAATATATTTATTAACATAAGGTCCTATCAAAACTAGTAATTATCATTATATAGAGAGAGAGAGAAAAAGGAGAGTGTCTCTGAGGTTGTAGTCATATTTTTAAGAAATTTCTTGATAAAAATCACAATTTGTAGTATGGTGGAAGTTACATTTTGTTGTTTTTAGTCAAAAACACACATTCAGTTGTGTGTTTTCACATCCATGCCTTAGGATCAAGAATCCAAGACATTATCGATCTTTGATGCATGTGTTTGAAATGTCAAACATTAGAACCATGTATGCATAAAAATTGTATACGAAGAAAAACTGCATATGTAGTATATTTTACTACTACATTGACATGCATTTGGCTATCTTATTGATTTTCTTGTAGTAGTTTTTTTATTTTCAAAGTTCATACATGGCCTTAGTTGATGTTAGTTATTAACATTGAAGTGTTATACATCAAAAAAATGTAAACTGGATTCCAACTATAATCTTGATGTCATTTTCCTAGCTAAATAGATTTATGATTATATAATGTGATTTTAGGCTCAATTAACCCCAATGTCATCACATATTGATCCAATTAGTCAATTGGGGTAATAAGTGATTTGATTTGGGCTGAATTGATCCATAAAAACATAATTCTTTCTCAAAAGGATGTTTATTGGGGCTAAATCAATTGGTTTAGGGTTTAGGATTTAGGGATTAGGGCTTAGGGTATAGCGTATAGGGTTTAGGGTTCAATCATGAAGGTAATTAATCCTAATTTGAGATTGTTAAACCTATTTGTGACTACATAATGTAGTTTTAGGATTAATTATCCTTGATTTCATCATAGATTAAGCCAATTAGTCAATTAGGGCAATCAATGATGTAATTTTGGCAAAATTGAGCCCTTTGAAACTAAGTCTTACTCTATAAGGGACGTTAATTCAAGTCTAAATCAATTAGTTTAGGGTATAGAGTTTACAATTTAAGGTTTAAGATTTAGGTTTTAAGGATTAGGGCTTAGGGTTTAGGGTATATGGTATAGGGTCTAATCGCAAAGGTAATTAGGGATAATTTGATCTCCTTAAACTTATTTCTAACTATAGAATGTGATTTTGGGCTCAATTAGCCTCAATGTCATCATATATTGAGACAATTAGTTAATTGGGGAAACCAATGATGTGATTTGGGCTAAGTTAAACTCTTTGCACCTATTTTTTACTCTAAAAGATGTTAATTGGGGATAAATCCCTCAGTTTAGGGTTTAGGGTTTAGGGCTTATGGATTAGGGGTTAGGGTATACGATATAGGGTCTAATGGTGAAGGCAATTGGGGCTAATTTGAGCTCATTGAACTTATTTATGACTATAAAATGTGCTTTTGGGCTCAATAAGCCCCAAAATCATTATAGATTGAGCCAATTAGTCAATTGGGGCAATTTATGATGTGATTTGGGCCAAACTGAGCCATGTGAACCTAATTCTTACTATAAAGGGTGTTAATTAGGGCTAAATCGATTAGCTTAGGGTTTAGGGCTTAAGGATTAAGTTTTAGGGTTTAGGGTTTAGGGTAAAAGGTCCAATCACAAAGGAAATTTAGCCTAATGTGAGCCCGTTGAACCTACATATGACTAGAGAATGTGATTTTGGGCTCAATTGGCCCAAACATCATCATAAATTGAGCTAATTAGTTAATTAGGGCAATCAATTATGTGATTTTGGTTAAATTGAGCCCTATGCACCTAATTCTTAATATAAAGGATGTTAATTGGGATTAAATCTATTTTTTTAGGGTTTAGGATTTACAATTTAGGGTTTAGGGTTTAGGTCTTAGGGTTTATGGTTTAGGGTATAGGGTCCAATCATAAATGCAATTGGGGCCAATTTAAGCTTGTTTAACCTATTTATGACTACAAAACTTGATTTTGGGCTTAGTTTTCCCTAATGTTATCATAAATTATGCCAATTAATCAATTAGGGTAATTAGTGATATGATTTGGGCCAAATTGAGCACTGTGAACATAATTTGTTTAGGGTTTACAGTTTAGAGTTTAAGGTTTTAGTTTTTAGGGTTTAGGTTTAGGTCAATTATGCAAGAAATATATGCATGAAGGAATGCATATGTGGTTTATACATGTACACACTTTTAACATGTGCACATTATTAATGTGTACGTGGTCCTATGGGTAGTAAAATAGTAAAAAGTGAATGCACCAACATCATTTTTATCTCATTGAGAGTTGTTTCCCCTCTGTAATATACTTTGTTTCATTATTCATAGTTAAAGTCTATATTTTAGTGATTTGATCATTGTCCCCACCCTCAAAATTAGATAAATTTATCTAATCATGGTTGACTACATAGTGCAGATCTATCTTTTAATGATTTGATCATTTTCCCCACTACATCACTTAATGCACTTCAGCAAGCAATTCATGGATGTAAGCCTTTATCCTAAATGAATTTTTGTGCTATAATGAACAAGTAGAGTAATGAAATAATTGTGTTTCTTCTAAATTTTATAGGTTATATATTTCTAGATTGGTTCCTAGACCTTTCTTCCCCTAATTTCATCCTTCAGTAGTACATAGATTTGATACAATTTGATATTTATCTCAAAACCCTAACTTGTACACATGCATTAATGATTATTTTATTTTATTACTCATGTAAACTAATTTCCCTTAAAACAACAAGACACTAGAAGCATTTTAACAACACTTTTATTGGCCTTACATGCACATAGTTATTGAGCACCACATTAAGTATTGCATTCCTTTTTGCATCTCCAAACCAATGAATAGAAATTTGGAACTTTACACACATTTTTCAGTCCTATCCAAGTCTTAGGGATATATCACTATGGATTTCATGATTGGAATACCTATGACAGATCACCTAGATAAAAAAAAATTCATTTTAGTGGAGAAGTTTTCCAAGATAGTTATCATGGTTGCTTGTGAGAAAATAAAATATGTGCAATAAACCATGCATTAATTATTCAACCATATACTCAACAAGGGACTTGTCTTCAAGTATATATGCCCACTTCAGTTCACTCGAGGTGTAGTCTGGTACACTGATCTCATCAAATACCATTAACAATGAAAATACCCCCATGGAAACTTATGGCCTAGTATTCGATTGGTCTTCACATCATCCTCTGTAATCTTGTTGGAAAAATACATTTCCCCATTATGTTTTAGGGCCTCAATTACCTAGTGAGTGATGTAGAGGTGAGCCATATCCACCTATTTCTAATGATCGGTGCCATTGATCTTAGTTATGATGATGCACATGACTACCCAGAGGGTAGGATATTATAAATCCTTTATGTGTATGGAATGGCCCTACTTTTGGTACATGAGCATCATTGTTTTTTTCCTTATTTCCTCTAAGTCTTCTAATTCAAACTCCATGTCCATGATAGAGCAATGTATTATTGACACCTTGCTTATTCTCTCAAGTATAATCTTCATGCTACACCCAACAAAGTAAAAGTTATCTTTATGGATGCATGAGAGTGAAAACTTAACTACTTCCACAAGTTTCCCAAAGTATGTAAGGTTGAACAACTAAAATATCCCTACAAATTCCAAGGCATTAAAAATTTTGAGGTCATACACCAATTGATTTTTGGTGTTCTAGCACTCAACTTGGTAGCCATTTTGCAATTCAACCTCAATCCTTGGTTAATAGTGGTTGTAATCAAATATAGTACAAGAGGGTACTTTTGATACCTAATTTTATGCATGCAGCACCATCTCTGGGTACTACATCTCTTCTATCATTAATGGTGGGGGTAGAGGTGCTTGTGCCTTCTTTGCTTGGCATCCCATCCTAGATTCTTTGCCTTTCATGCATTGTACTTATTCTTCAGGTGTTTCTGCTCTGATTAGTAATGTATCCCCCCAAGTGATACTTCCTTTTCTGGTATGGTTGGTAGTGGATCACTTCTTAATGCCTTCTTAGGCTGCATCACCCTCAGTGGATCCTGAAGGTTGAGGCACGACCATCCAACATTCCCAAAAGAATACATGATGGTGTTGTAGATGACTTGGCTTTTCCTACTTCATCTCCCTTTAATGGCAGATGTCTACCTATACAACCTGTAACTACCAATTCTCTTTGTCATAAATCATGTTTCAAGGTTAACTTTGTGCTTGATTACTTAGTTAATGTCCTCCTCAATAGCTATTCACATAATTTTGATGCTCTAAACTTACACTTGCTCTAGAATCACCTAGACTCTAGTTCACTTTTAGATTCTCTAAAACTCAAATGAAATCAAAATTAAAAGATAAAATAAGCTCTCAAGTCCTTTTTATAGGTTCGAGGGGGTAACTTGAATTTACTGCCCCCTTCTTTTTTACCATCACTTATCATTATTAATGCATTTATAACGACCACCTTTCTTCAACTGTCACTTCTCATCATAAATGAATTTAATGGTATTGTCTTGTCATTATGTTGGCACATTTATTTTAACTACTACTCCTTTCACATTAATGACATGTCTTGTCCCATGCTTTGCTTTAGAGTGGAATATTGTTGTGTCCCGTGTTTTTCTTTGGAGTGGAAGACAAATTTTCCAATTTTCAAACTTTTTGGTAGGAATCTCTTATCATAAGGTTTTTTAACTTGAGCACTTTAAGTTTCATGCACATCCTCAATCATGAATACACGTATTACCTCTTAACCCACACTAAAAGTGTGTCGTGGTCCTCCATGAAATTACAAGTACAAAAAAAAAACATTTTATAAAAGAAACGTAGCACACAACTAAGGTAGCGGCTTTTATTGAAAATAAGAAATCCTAAACTAATGTCATAAGCCTTATTTTTACAAAAATTATATTGTTTAAGTAGAGAAAAATGGTTGTAACAATGTCAAGGAAGAAATTGGCCATCCAATTATTATAAATGGTAAGCACTAGTAGGGCAAATGCTATGAACAATAAAAGGACCATCCTGATGAATACAAAGTTTCCTAGAATGAAGTGCACAGTAGTAGTAGTAGTAGTAGTAGTAGTAGTAGTAGTAGTAGTAGTAGTAGTAGTAGTAGTAGTAGTAGTAGTAGTAGTAGTAGTATAATCCCTTATTGGTATGACCTCAGCCCCGTGTGTGAGATAATAGATTGTTGTAATGATATAATGGGAACTTGTAGTCATCCAACTAGATTGATGAGGCCAACAAAATCAATGGCCCAATTTTCCAATAGTTATTGAGATAGAATCGCACGTAATGGTGTGGCATCATGATGATTTGGTTTTCTAACATGCTGATAAATATCACATTGCCTAGCATGCATATTGTAATCTTGAAAAATGGTGGGCAACCATAGTTCAACCTGTAGCACCTTGTACGCAGTAGCCTCTATAGCATAGTGTCCACATGCAATGCCTTCATGAACTTCTTGGAGTACTTTGGAGTGCTCATGTTTTATGACACATTGTCAAAGAACTTCATCTCGTTTAATTTTATAGAGGTCCCCTCCATTGAGATGAAAAGGTACAACATGGACTGTGAGTTATTTCTTAGCTTGTGGAGTCAGATAATTGGGCACTGAACTAGTAGTTAAGAAAGTTACAATATCTTCTAGTTCCTTAGAAACACGAAAAACATGGAATAGTTTTACATCAAGCACATTATCTTGAATAGCACATAGTGGTTCTCCAGAATCAATTCGAGAAAGATGGTCAAGATCACAATTAGTTTTTCTTGGTTTGACCATGATAGAGAATTAACATTCTTAAAACAATATGATCCAATGATAGATGTAGCCATGCAAAATAGGTTTATTTACTAGATATTTTAAAGCTTTATGGTTTGAATAGAATACGAAAGGAGTGGCCATCAAGTATTATCAAAAAAATTACAAAGCATAAACCATTGAAAGTGATTTGTGCTCTATGGTGGTGTAATTCCTCTCAACTAGAGTAAGTTTTCTACTGAAAAATAGATAGGGTGATCAAGGTGACCTTCACCTAATTATGCAAGAACTACACCAATGGCTATTCTAGAGGCATCAACATGGACATGGAATGGTTTTGTCCAATTAGGGAACTGTAGAATAAGATCAGTGACAAGTTTATCTTATAAGGCCTCAAAGGATTTTTGGCAAGAGCAAGTCCAGATGAAGTGTTTGTTATGTTTTAAGATTTCCTCCAAAGGCACGACAATCTTTACATATCCTTAGATGAATTTATGATAATACCTAGTATGCCCAAGAAAGGCATGAACTTTGTGTTGAGACTCTGGCGCTAGGATGCAAAGAATGACAAATACCTTTGTTGGTTCTCCAAAAATTCCATCCTTGCAGATAATATGACCTAGAAGAACATTGAAAGGTGGAGAAAAAAGACACTTCTTTAAATTTAGTGATATTTGTAGTACTCAGCAACAGTCAAGCATGAGCCTTAGATTAGGACAATGGTCCTTTACCAAACCATAGACTGTCCAGACATCCAAATAAAATTGAAGGAATTTATGGATGAAGTATTTAAAGGCCTCAATAATTATATGAGAAAATATAGCAGGGGTGTTCCTCAACCTAAAAGGCATGATGATATATGTGAACGATCTCCATTCGATGGTAAATGTAGTCTTAGGTCGATCCTCCTTAATGATCTAGCCCTGATGGTACCTGAAGAATCCTTCTATGAAAGTATAAATTTTATGACCAACAACACCTTCAAGGATTTATTCTATGAATGGCATTGGGAAGGGATCAGTAATGCAAGATGTGTTAAGTATATGGTAATAAAAAAAATGCTAATGTGTTTATCTTTTTTTATACTTATGACCATGAGACTAACACACTAAGATTCATCAATTGGGGTGATCACTCCAACATGCAACATAGTATCAATTTATTCCTTCATGTGCATGCATAAATTTTGATTCATCCTATATGGCCTTTTCCTAACTAATCAAACACCATCAACCAGTTTAATATGCATTTTTCCTAGAGACGGATGAACACCTATCATCTCACTATAGCTTCTTGGGAAGACATTCTATTATTATTTTAACAATTTAAATATTTTTAAAACCTCTATGTTAGCTAGTAGTTACTTGCGATAGCTATTTTTGGTTCTTTATCAGTGCCAATGTTGCGTTGGATAGTCTAAAGAGGACCTGAGTATAGGTGGTTTGTATTAAGACTAGTATCACGAAAATTTCATTTCCCATGGTCTATAGGGACATCCAAATAATTTTCCAATGGGTCAGGTCAATTGGACCTTTCACCTTCATCCACCTGAAATACTAGTTTTTTCTTCCCTAGATGTATTTCTTCATGACATTCCTAATCAAAGACAGGGTCTAGCACATGAATGGATTTTTTTTATGGATCATTAAGGATAACTAAACCTTCTTTTAGGATATCATGTATATATTTTAGGCAATCTTCAATGGGACTAGGGTCACCAACAACTAATTCATGCATGACCTAGAGAGTGAGGTGCAAATTCATTCTCGGATATGAGTAAGATAACGTTGAGTTCATGTTCTCTTTCAACATATGCCAAAAATGGGTACCCATATTTTATTTTTCATGAACATACCATGCTCTAGCCTAGGTTTATAAGGTACCATAAAAAGCATATACCTATAGGTACTCTGGTAGGAAAGACTCTTCAGTCCTCCACATGGATTCACAAGCTTCTATAGGTGGTTCTAGTTCTTGTACTTCTCTATAGCTAATTTTAACCCAAATTCGATTATCATGATGAAATCGATGATGAAAATAAGAGCATCGTTGATCCCAATAGAGAAGTCACTTATGATGGGTGCACCACCACCTTAAGATTGTGCCATAAAAAAGGTGAACCAATGATCACATACGATCATTATTAGAATTATATAAGTCTTCAAGGCACTGGATGAAGTCAAAAACTTCCATCTGCCCTTGAAATCAAAGATCTTCATCAATTCTTTCTAATGGTGCATCTATAAATAGTCCTCTTATGATTTATTTGATAACAAGGAAAAAAATATGTGGTGTTTATGATACTGGCACAAAACATTCTAACAACTACCAATGGCACTACACACTCTTCCAATGAGGTCATAGTCATCATGGGCCTAATAATTATAAGCATTACTTGTAGTATCAGAAAGGGACTGAGTGTCCATCCATCAGAGGATCCCATCAGGAGTAGGATCATTTTGTTCCCTATCTTTGGATATGATGTTATAAATTTGGTTAACATTTTATTCTGTATTAACAGGTTCTATGTATGGGGTCCCATGTGTTTGATCCAATGAAATAACAACACGTTGATAAGTATTCTCAAAAGTGATGTAGCATTTTTTGAAGCTCAAGTCTACATTGTTTGCATAGCACCAAGGTTTCCCCAATAGAGATGGAAAATCATCTGCCTCAGCTAACTCGAGAACTTTGAAATCAACTTTGAAAGGTACTCCAAGTATATTGATCGTTGCATTTTTAAGAATGCCAATTGGTAGAGCATGATTTTTATTAGCCATAAACAACACATAAAAAAATGGTTGTAATGTTGGAGTAACCATTTTTCACCATGCATCCTTGGTGAGGACATTGACCTCATTTCCAATGTCAACCAAGATATCCCCAATTAACCAACCATTGATGGCAGCATTCACTATTATTTCCTTATCCTCTTGAGGACTAGGAGGAATAGGGGTGTCTTGTTGCTGAGCATGATTCAATCAATGATATTCAGTTGGCCAAATCAATTGATGTTGAGCATCAGTTGGTGTTTGTACCTAATTTTTAAGCCAATTACTCAGTTGTGGGATAATGTCTTCATTCAACATACGCTTGCAAAGATCTTAAAAATTATATCATGCCAGGTTTTGAGGTTATGTGGCCTTCTACATATCATCATGTTGTGTTGCTTCGTGGTCTTTAAAAAATTGTATTTCTCCTTGTAGTCCCTTACCAATATCAAAGTATCCTGGAGTACATCCTTCTATTGATGGGCATCAAGATACTTCCTTGTACGAGGCTCTTCTCATTATATCTTCTCAATAGAAGTAGATGTATAGTGATATTATCCACTACTACGCATAGTGATATTTACCTATTGAGCTATTAGAGTGTTAGAGCGCATTCGCCAGTGAGGTTTCTCAATGTGAATCATTCCTGCACCTTTTTCATTTCTCTTATTAGTGATGGTTATGTATAGGTCAAGACATTCTTATTAGTGATGGTTATAAAAAGCACATGTTGGATAAACTAGATAATCATGTTGATAGTAGTCTGGTGATCCACACTTATAACATGTTCTTGATGGGAAACGACCACCTCCTCATCCTTAACCTCATCAATGATATCCACCATTATCATTTTTTTTGGAAACAAAGGTATGACAAGTACCGCACATGCATGCTTCATTTATATCACTGATTAGCCAATAATCATTTATGTCATGGGTGTAGGCATCACATATTTTGTAATTTTTAGACATCTTATAATGTGTATCCCATTATAGGAGAGGACATAAGTGTACATCATGCTCTTCATGTCAAATTTCACATGACTGCTTCAGTACAACATGAATGTTTTTACGTGGGTAATTGCTTTGGTTATGACCTTCAGACTCATAATTGGTACACCAAAGACCATTACAAGTGTCATACGCATTATTTATAGTCAATTTTTCTAGTTGTGATTTCATTGAAGCTATTTGGGCTTCCATGAAAGAAATGATCCCAGTGTCAATACTACCCATAGCTTTAGTATAGAGAGTGGCTTCTAGAGCTTTGTGTGGGCTGGTAAAGATCTTTTGAGACAATGTTCATCTAAAGGGAAGCAAAAAACATCCCACAAACCATTGGGTATGCTAAGAAACATTAATCTCAAATGAAATATTTGACAAACATGTATTGAACTATACATCATATTCCTATACACTTTCGGTGAGCTCATGCTTTATATCTTTTAGCACGACAATACTTTTTTTCTCAAATTTGGGAATGTCGAATTCTTGAAGGAATGTTATTTTGAGCTAATCATAGTCAATCACTACTTGTTGAGGTTCAAACTTCCTATACCACTTATGCACTTTTTCCAAGAGTGTGGTCACGAATTGTGTAGCCTTTCACTTAGAGGAAATTATGCCCCACGCCCTCCAAATGAGTTTGCACTTATGGACATGCTCTGTAGCATTCTCCATGCCTTGATATTTAGGTAGGTGAAGCATCATTTCATAATATACTATTGGCATTTGAATTACTTACGTTGGTGGCTATTGAGAACCCCCAAATCATATTCCTTGAGAGGGAAGTCCACCACTTCCTCCCATATTACCTCCTAGTTCCCCTCTAATGCCTCTAGTAGCAACACCCATGTCGTGGGGCATGATAGCTGGTTGATTAACAATATTTGGGCCTATACTCTACCCATGATGAATGATAGGTCCACTAGGCATACGAAGTTGGGCCATGAAATTCCCTTAAAAAGGAAGAGAGATTATTAATTCAGTATGAGTTAAAACTAGCTCAGTTACAATTTCCATTATAAATCAATTTTTGATTCTACACTATATGTATCCCAATTATGTATAAGTAATTCATCTGATGCAAAATCATGAGCACACATAATGGTTGGGGAACTTGATTGGTTCAAACGAGGTTCTTTAGTCACTCCTGTTTAGCTAGTTTCTCCTTCATATGATGAAATTGGCATTAGGTACCATTTGAAAGTGAATGAGTCCTCCTTGTGCCTTCTTGCTTCCCTGCAGATCTTAACATCACTCCCTGAGTTATCCCATTCCTTTCCTATATCACTTTTGCCTATGATCCTCTGTCGAGATTCATCATATTTTCACTTTCACAATGCCCGCTGACTGGCTACCATTATAAACCTAAAAATTATTTGCCAACACCTCTATATTCCCCTTCCAACTATGCGGCTCATGCAAAGATGGATTTAGCCCTCTATTGGCAAAGTTTCAAGTTCACAATCAATAAATAATTTTTTTACTTCTAATGGTAAATATATAATATACTGACCACACAATTCACTGAGAAAATAGAATTTAGATTCTTCAAGACAAGAGTAAGTGGTTACAACATACTCCCAAATGTAGTTATTCAACACTCCTCTCCACCAAATATTAATAGCCCATGTTCACAATGTTCCTAGTTGTGCTAAAGCCCTTTGACATTCTAATGTCAAATCTTGTCTTCTCCTAAAATTTCATGATTGACCTTGAGTATCAGCAGATAGCCAAGCATGTAAATGAACAGGGACTTTGACAAAGAAGATTCAATATAACACGTTGTAGAGATGTTGTTCCACACATTCATGGGCAAAAATTCCTAGTTCAAGATAAGCAACTGCAAAATTATCCTTGACCTCGATAATCCATTGTTCAATACATTCAAGGGTTATATGTTCAAGCATCTTCATAACTATGTAGCAAGCACTACAGGTCTTGACAATCAAACCAAATATTGGGTTTTTATTCTCTTAATCACATTTTATTTAGGCATTGAAATGTAGCCCCAACAAGCTTACGCATTGGCCTTTCATATAAGACTAAGGTCTTGCATGCTCACCTAAAACATGCAGTAAGAAATTGGTTCACATGGGTTATGTTGTGTAGTAACATACTAGTCAAATATTTGAGTTTGAACCTATATCTAATTAAAAGATACACACAAAAAGAAATACACTGTTGTGGACCTTGGCTCATAAATCATAATAACCATAAATACAAGGATAAATGCCATGGAGTTCAAAAGATTGTTTCTTCAAACTCGTATAGTGCATGTTCTACAAATCTTATAATGAGTTATTGAAAGTAGTTACATAATAAATGACATGAGTGATTTTCCAACGAATTCATAGTAGACTAAGAGTCATGGCAGTCTTTTAATTGTTTTCTCCTAAGGACCTGGGCCTTTGTGCCCCCTATATTCGTATTCGATGCTAGATCTTTGTTTCCAAATGTCATCCTTCTCGTGGGCCAGTTTGAAACTCATGATGGTTAAAGTATAGATGGTCTTTGAGAATTGCTCCTCAACCGTCCCCTGTTTCCCATGCGTTCCCCAAATCTTCATTCTTGTTTTGAGACCTATGCTCTCGGGTTCTTTGTAGTTATGTTATGTCTTTGACTGGGTTTTCTCGCACTGATAACTTTCACGCCCTTGTCTTTTCACACCTCGCTAGTTCCACGCCATGGTCTTCTTGTGTCTTGCTAGTTTTGTGCCATGGTCTTTTTGTGTCCTATTAGTTTTGTGCCATGGTCTTCCTATGCCATGCTCCTCTCACGACGTACCAATTCCATGCAAAAAATCCAAAACACTTGGTCAAAATTTGGGGGTATAACATAGAATTTAGATTTGACCTCATATTTAGAGGGTGGGTCTAAAGCACGTTGACTCCACACTAATGGAGAGTTTGACGTTTACTGTTATTCATATGTACTAACTGTAGCATTTTAGTTGAGGTATGAGGTGGAAAATCAGAATCTTATTTCACTAAAGGCACACCATTATGATCAAAGGGTTCTTGAATTTGTTAAAAAAGTGGCACTTTTAATCAGGCCTACTCGTAGAACTTCACAGATGGGTATAAAACCATCTGTTTTCAACTTGAAATCTAAAATATTGGTTTATTCAATGATGCAGAAATACAAGTATGCTACTAATTTATATGTATTCAGTATTCACCAGTGTTAATCATGTATTTTCATTTGTTGTCATAGACTTACTCTCTTACTGTAATTACATGAACTTCTTTGGTATAGACCTCTTCAAAACAGGGAACACTACAAGTTCTGATGTTATGTTTAGAGCCTTCTGGAATCATCAAGATGCAATAATTTGTTGTGCTTCAAAGGTACTTCTACATAGGCACATTTATTTGCTTGAGTCATATTGCTTCCAGTTTCTATCTCTTATCTTTTGAATCTAGACTTTGCTTTATTTACAATTTACACTGGAGCACATACCATAGGATATAGAACATCTGAATGAAATTTGTAGATTTTTGTGTTTTCTTGCCAAATTAATATAAGGCTAGTATAATAGAAGTTTCTTGACCAAAAAGGCCCCAGATTTTCCAAACTATTTATTTGTATATTTTAATAGGAAATGGTATTGACAAGATGAAAATGGAAACACATGACAATACCATAGTTGTAGGTAGATAACAGGAATCATCATTCCCCCGCTTTTGAGCCATCAAATTACAGATGCATTGTTTAATATGATGCATTTATAAATAAACTCCCTTTTTACCCCACAAGTCAGTGATATTGATTTTTAAGAAGTACAATTTTTACATGTGCATGTTTTGTTATTACCTGCTAAATAACTACCCCCTAAATGTTTCTTTTGAATTAATCTATATGAAAAATTGAAAATCATTTCAACAATCGTTCAGGACTTTCTGCTAGAAGAACTTGATTCAGAATGCTTTTTGTTAAGGAAATTTATCCACCGTGAAAATTTGATCAGTATCCTATAATAAAGTTTTTTTTCTTGATTTCAAGAGATCTTAAACAGTTACCACAGCCTCTTGTAGGTAGTCATATAAAATTTAAAACCTTCTATAAAATTGTGTTCATGTCATTGCAACATATGTATAATATAGGAACTTCTTATTACATTTAAAGTGGCAGATACGATTGTTTAGTGTTTGAAAAATCTTACAGATGTAACTTGAGCGGCATGTCATATTGTCATTCTCCTATAAAGACATCTGAGCACTAGCATGTCTCATTCTATTTCAGGTCAAAAAGGGATTCAGATTAACTTGCACATTCACACAGGTCTTTCCTAGCTTAATATTGTTTTCATGATTATCAGATTGCATAGAAAGTGCAATAGTTACTTTCAATGAAAATTAGGACTTGCTTTTTGCAAATAATTTATAATATTCATGGTGTTTGTAATAATTGCCAGAACGTTCCCGAGTATGTTTTTGAAAATCAGGAAGGCCTCCAAATGCTGGAAATAACTGAAGATTCTTTGCCTGGACTTCCATGGGAACAAACCATTCCTGAAATTGAGAAAGAAATTACTTACAAAAACTTATTTTAAGTCCTCCATTAGGTGCGTGAACGCATGATGATTAAGTGTCGTATTTGGTCCATGTTTTTTGTACATCTGCACTTATGTATGTTTTTATGTTTTTTGAGATCCTATTTTTAAAGTGGCTTTAGGTGTTAAGAGTATGTTTGGTTCATTTTCTTTAGGGATATTCTTTCATGCCAGAAGGTGTCCGAGTATCCAGTAAGGGTAGGGATGTTACCTTCGAACGAGCAGTGGCCTGGGATGTTCTAGATGGCAATAACAACACTAACTTTATTGCAATCGTGTTTATGAACTGGTCATTTCTACATTTAAATGTTGGATGCTAACTCTCATAACAGAAATACATATAATTTTAAGGTTATCCTCATAGCCAAAAGCACAGGCCATGGTTTCTTTAAGAAGAGTTGAAGCTTATCACAACAGATATGCTGCAAAATGGACAAATAAGGTAAGGGACATACATAATTGTGTGGATGGTCTATGCATTTTTTATTGTATATTATCATGTTTACAAACTGAGCAGTATCTTATAAAAGGAATAAAATTATGTAGTCCGAAAAGGTTGGAGGTGATGATGCAGATTTGGCAATTTGATTTTAAAGAATCTATGCTCAAGAGATTTCTACTCTGTATTGAGAATAATGGCCAGAATTATTTTTCAAATGCCATTTTTATATTTTACAATTCGATTTCAGATATTTTCCACACTAATAAATTTGGGACACTAGATGTCAAATTACCACTTTTTGTGGTGCACTCAATAATGTTTACATGTATGGTATTTACCTTGATAGGCATTCTATAATGCCCTTAGGGTGGAGTAGGGAGACCTGTAAAGTTTGTGGATAAACAAATAGTTTCAACTTCAAATTGATATTCATTTGATCATTATAAGGTAGTTTCAATCTAGAAATTGACATCCATTTATTGACATAATTTTTTTTTAACATCTTTTTTCAGGTAAAGTTTGGAGCCCCTTTTTTAATTTTTGGGAAAGATTTTTTTTGACAAACACTTGCGATATAAGTGCATTGTGAAAGCCTATGTATTGTCTGGCTTTTCTACTGAGCGGGCAACCTTGAGAAATGTAGTGCCTCAACAAAATTTTCTAGGCTTCATCTCCTTCCAAGCTTTTGATGATCCATTTAACTCCAAGAGTGGTCCCCTGAAGCTTGATTTCAATAAGCCCCAACCCGCCAATGTCTTTATGACGAAAATAGATGGCTTAGGAGACTCGATGAAAGCCCTGGAGCCCCACAAAATTAGCCCATATAAA
This sequence comes from Torreya grandis, assembly GCA_037957365.1. NCBI lineage: Eukaryota > Viridiplantae > Streptophyta > Pinopsida > Cupressales > Taxaceae > Torreya > Torreya grandis. The sequence goes on from JARHVA010000184.1 coordinate 5,321,554, forward strand.
GTCTCATAGAATATTACATCAAGCACCTTAGAACAAATCTTGAACTTTATGGCTAAAGTCGAAGGCTTAGTGATCCAGAAAGAGATTTTTTTCTCCACTCTTTGAACCATGTTGGACCACAATTCTACAAGAGAGGCTCTGAAAGCAAATGAAATGCCTAAAATTTTAAACTGAACCACATAAGAATCCATTGCCACATATATCCCTCCAACCAAGGAGGTTTGGGTGACAAAGATTAGCAGTAACACTAGGTCTTATGCCATTGGATAGATGACCCAGATGCAAGGCAAAAAATATCTAATCATTCCATGGCATGTTTGATAGAGTCTTCATGCTCCTATAGAGTGAGGAAGTAATCATCATCAAAGTGCCCACTAATTAGCTGGTGGTCTGAATTAGGCAGAGAGATCCCTTTGACCAAATCATTGGAAGTCTAACTAGCCAATAAATAACTAAAACCTTCAGCAGCCAACATGTAAAGCACAGGGGCCAGGGGATAACCTTGTTTGATGGATTCATGGTGTTCAAAGTGTTGAGGATTAGAGCCACTGATGGAGATGCAAGTGCCCACATCATGAAACAACATATTGACAGTTTGAACAAACTTGGGGCCAAATCCTAGAGCCTATAGCATAGCTATAATAAAAGGCCACTCTATCTAGTCATAGGCTTTCTCAAAATCAATCTTGATGGATAATGCCTTCTAGTTAGATATGTTAGCCCATTCATACCTTCCTATATGGTAATAACATTTTCCAAAATATATCTATGTTAAGTGAAACCAGTTTGCTCACTTTACACAATTAAGGGAAGCAAGTGTTTGATTATGAGATTTAATACTTTGGCTATGATTTTGTAGGACACATTGAGCAAAGTTATGGGTCTCTAGTTGGTAATTACCTCAGGTATCCCCTACCTTGGGGATGAATTTGATGTTGCCCTGATTGATGAGATGACCTAAAGAATTGGTTAGGACTGCTTCAAAATAAACTCTATAGAGATTAGGGCCAATAATATCCTATGAGGTTTGATATAATTCATAGGGAAAGCCATCAATACCTTGGGCTTTATCAGAGGTCATCTGCATAATAGATTCCTTAAGGTCATTGACACTGATAGGTCTATCACAAGCAACTCTCTGAGCTTTTGAGAGTTTACAGGGGACCACAACGAGACATTGAGAGAGGGCAATCTCACGAGCAAAAGATGAAGGTATATAAGGGATGCACCTAGATAAACCTATTTATTCCTAGATTACAACCTTCAGCCATAAACGACACCTAGTACAAGGAAAATAATATTCTCAAAGATTATCCATCACATACGGATGCTTAGTGAGGGTTGGGAGACCAACCATTTCACCGCTTTCTGTGAATAAATCGATGCAGCGGAGGTCGCATTGAAAACCCATTTATCACTAAGCATAGGGCTTGTGCTTTTGTGCTTGATTATTTTTTATCAATACCCATGTTGTGTGTTGTCATATATACTTTGACAAACAAGTCTAAATTTCCTAAGCCCAATCTTGTCACGTATAATTACAAATGTTAGACGATAATGCGTTAATATGCCTAAATCAAGACTCATCCTATCCTATCATAATGTTATGATGTCCATATAATATTTTTACTATGTCCAATTTGAACCACTTGTAAAATCCAATCAGGTCCATTTTGACCAATATATAATTCTAATTCAACTATTCAAATCCAGACCCCCTTTCCAAATTGAGTCAAATCAAGTCAAACTCGGCCAAATATTTTTAAGTCAACCTTCCAACATTGTGTCAAAGTCAAACTTCATAATCAAATCAAATCAACTTAGTCAAAATAAAAAAATAAAATTTAACTTTCAAAGTCAAATTTGGTCAACTTTGACCAATTCCAAGTCAAATTAGGGCATCTTCAACCGATTCAAATCCAATTCAAATGTCAAATCAGGTCAATTTTGACCAAGTCCAGCAATCAAAAGTAAAACAAGATCTATTTTGACCAAGTCACATCAATTCTAAATTAATTGAACATCTAAATTCAAGTCATCCTTGTCTTTCCATTCAATCTCCTACCCCTGTCAATTGGCAATGATGAAATCACAACATCCATATTTTCTTATATCCAAACCAAATTTAAAATCCAATCTAAGCTAAATCAAATCAAATCCAAAATCCTAATCAAGTCACATCAACCAATCCTACATTAAATTCTATCAAGACCTATGGCATGCAAAATATATCTAGATATAGTCCAAATTGAATGGTACCTATTTGAGAACAAAACCAAGGTATTTTTACTAATATTAGAAATAGGTGCACAAATTATTATAGATTGTGATCTAAAAATTTTAAGTTTTATCCTAAATAGGCAAATTTAAATCCATCCACATCAAAACAATCAACATCAATCAAATATCCCATCTACTAGTTACAATCTTGATCATCATGCCCTCCATCACACTAGCAAAGGGAAAACCATTTTGGCACCCTATCCAACATCCGTCCAGCCCCTGAGCCATAAAAATCACATAGATAATCAATTCCTTCTACATCAAAATCAGGTTTTAAACAAAAACACTATAATTTTCTCAATCAACCCTTGGCAAAAACACATTTTACCAACCAATCACAATCAACATGATCGTGTATCCACGCACCAAGTATTTTGATGAAAAAAATCCAAAACCTGAGTGGTATCGAAAATATGAATATTGCACATATCATAATATATAAGGTCATTCTCTTGATCAATGTACTAAACCTAGTATTTATATCCAAGGTTTGATTGACCACTAAAACATCCAAGTAGAACTAGAAACATCCACGCCTTAAAATCAACAAACAAGGCTATGCTAAGATCCCTTTCCCCATCGTGTAATCAAACTCGTCCATTTCCACATCAAGTTCAATACAGTCAACCCATCTTCGATGAGTCAATCTTTGATGATTCACCCTTCAACCATCCTCCCATATTTGATGAGCCTCACTTCAATGAGCCTCTCTATGATCATCCACCCATCCTTAATGAACCCTTCTTCAATTAACCCATCTCCAAAGAACCCATCCCCAACCAAAAATCCATCGCATAAAAACCCTTATTTTTGAAAGTTACTTAGTCCTAAAGCCTTCATTACCAAATGAAAATTGAAAAAGGTTATCGTGTACAATGTAATCCAACATGTCCTCCATGTGGCCAAATCCTCAACCAATCCTATCAACAATAGAAAATCGAAATCAAAATCAAAACCAACATCAGAATTAAAATTCAAATAACCATTAGTATCAACACCATAATTAGATACCAAATTAACATCAATATTTGAATTAGCTTCAATTTCTTTTAGCATTAGTGACACACATCCTACAGATCAGTTTGAACACATTAGTGATCCTTCCATAGTTTTTGAGGAAGTTTCCTTAAGCATCAATCAAGTTCTCCTATTAGCCTCCATGAGGGTTGTGTAACATTTAACCCTCCCATCACTATCACCAATATTTTTCATCCTACTCCCTATCTTGACATACAATATCTTGCCCCTGTTGATTGGGACCAATAGAATCACACTTCATTAAGATTACTCCATATCAATTTCAGAATTTATAAGGATCCAAAATAGCATTCAGTTAGAAGAAAAGTTCTGTAGTGAAACCTTGCTTAAGGCACTCTAGGACCATCAAAGTAAAAATCTTGGAAGTCCAAAGGAAAAGTTCCCTAGTGAAACCTTGTTTGAAGCACTAGGGGGAAATCAAAATAAAAAATTCTAAACCCTTAGTGAAAACTTATTTGAGGCGCTATTGAACAATCAAAATCAAAATCAGTTTAATCAAAAAGACTCTATTGGTGAAAACCTTTTCGAGGTAACAATAGATTAACAAATCAGTTTTGCATCACTTGATGAAAATATCATTGAAGCCAATATCAAAACATCTGATAATCCAAAAATCATTCAAATCGCAGCAACTCAACATATGGCCTCAACATATCTCCACCAATATAATAAATTTGTGATTTTGTTGGTGAGATTTATTAATGTTCAATCCATTTCATAGATTTCACACATATTAATGTTCATGAAGAGGACATCATAAACAGTTAGGAAAGCTTAATGTTCATGATGTTAACATTATAAGTAATTGGGAAAGGTTAATACACAATGGTCAAGGCATGCTAATGTAATACAATGATTTACACATGTCGGCAATTCGTGTTGGTATATAATTTCAAGCTTTTCCATCTATTATATTGTAATATCATTTTGATTGGATCATAAAGATATGTCTACAAATACTCACATGTGTTAATAATAAAACAAAATTTTGAAATATGTTATTGTATTATGAGATCGCATTTTGAAGTATGTTATTATATTGTGAAATTATTGCATTGATACAATAAAAAAAAAAGTGTGTTGGATTTTTTCTTAAAAATTTACCAAATAAAAATATCATATTTAATGTGTAACATTTTTTTATATGATATAATTTAAGATTATTTCAATATAACTTCCCCTACATAAATTTATTTGTTTTTTTCTCATGATGTTATATAAGTGTATATGACCTCAACATATCTCCACCAATCGAATAATTTTTTGATTTTCTTGGTGAGAGTTATTAATGTTCAGTCCCTTTCCTAACTTTCTCACATATTAATGTTCATGAAAAGGACATTATAAAATATTAGGAAAGCTTAATATATAATTCTCAAGATATGTTAATGTAATACACTTCCACAAGATAATCTAAGCGATTCAAAAGCATGCCAAGATTTTATAAGGAAAACTACAGAGAATAAGTGAAAAATCACCTCAATTTTAATTGTTTCGCTTATATCGATATAAACTAGTATATATTCATCACATATTGAATCTAACATATGTTGAAACATATTCAAAATATTTAAGATATTAATCTTTATACTCATATATTTATGTAGTTGTGATACCTACATTTCAAATATTTTGGATACATCTTAACACATCTTAAATCTAACTAAGACTAGTTCATGCTAATATTAAATCTTTTGTTATAGTTGTAAATGTATCATATTAGTTAAGGATGTTATTTTATAATTGACCTACATTTGATATATAAATTGATATTAAAAATTAAATAATAAAAATTATTATTTTAAAATAAACAATATTATATTAAATCAAAAACATTTTTCAAAAAATAAATTTTAAATTGAATAAATATGAAAGTTTGAATGAACAATAAAGTTACATTAATATTTAGAGTTTTATATAAGGGCTATGAGCAAAATTGGTTATGTGAATCTAACCACATTATAGATTACAAATTGAAGTCTATATACAACGTGATTCCCATATTGCCTGCTGATAATTCTAATTAGCATATTTTATGCATCCTTGGAGACGCTAGACCACATGGATAAATCCATTTCATTGTTCATGGCAGTTTGTCATGTATGTACTAATTTTTATTTTTTTAAAAATTGTGCAGGTTATAATAAACAGCGTTCACATGAAATCACTAAATTACATAGAATGTCAACTTCTTAGTTCATATTTTGGAAATAGACATACAACATATTACAATGATGAGTAAGCATACATGTAAATCAATAAACTCCTTAGACTAAACAGTCATGAGTAAAGAACATCAACACCGTCAAAATCACTCAAAACAAGATCCTCACCTTAACAAATAAATAAAAATAACAAATTTGATTAGATATTAAAATACCAATATTTTTTAAATCATTATATATTATAAAAAATTATAAAAATATTCTTTAAAATATCATATTACATTATTAACAAAATTTTAATTCTATATAAATAAAGTAAATATTATTAAGTAAATTATAAAATAATTAAAAATAAAATATTTATTAAAATAAGATTTGTCTTCATATGCTACAGATGACCACACATTTAACCATTATGATATACAATGAACATAATGTCCCACAAATAAAAAATAATAATTATAACAAATTTTAGTTTAGATATTAAAATTTTAATTTTCTATTATTAAAATTATCAGTATGGACATTACTCAACTTTTGCATAGTAAAAATTTGCCATTTACTTTCTCTAAAAGTTAAAAGTTAAAATATAGATATTAATGTCCCCCCGACCAGAATTAATGAATATGACTCAAAAGTATATTCAATTAGAACAATGCAGTGTCTCTAGGCTGCAAAAAAAAAGTATTAAACAACAATAAAAACAAATACTGGAGGGGTAAACCAAATGCTGTTAAATCCAGAATACTATACCATATTATGTAAATGTAATTATTAATAGTCATGTAAGAAAAGAACATCAAAATTGTTTATATCTGTTAAATCCAAAATACTATATCATATAAATACATAAAAACAAGACATCGAAAACTATTCTAGGTTTCGGTGATGTTTAAAATCTATGCTTGATATAGATATTTTAAATATACTTATTTAAAAAATGTCAATAGATGTCAATCTTAAAATTTTTATCTTGGATTTTTCGTATACCACATTGATTACTAACTCCAATACCAAAAGTACATGCAATTAGAACAATGCAGCGTCTCTAGGCCAAGAAAAAGTACTAAACAACGATAAAAACAAATACTGGAAGTGGTAAACCAAAAGCTGTTAGATCCAAAATAACATCAAATTTGTTTGCATCTGTTAGACTCGCAATACCATATAAGTAAATACACAAAAACAAGACAATGAAAATGAGAAGTCTATTCAAGATATCAGGATTCGATGATGTTTGAAGTATATAATTAGTATAGATATCTTAAATGTATCTATTTTAAAAACATGGATAAATGTCAATCTTAAAACTTTTATTTTAGATTTTAAGTACACCACATTGATTACCAACTCCAATACGTTCTTCAAAAATTTCCCGCTGACTGATGACAAATGTCATAAATCTAGTTGCACCAATATGTAAGGGTCAAAAAAAAATCTTTCCCAGAAATAAAAAAGGGACTCCAAAATCTATCCAGAAAATATATATATATATATCAGTCAGTCAAATGGACGTCAATTTGAAGTCTATCAAACTTTACAGGTCTCCCTACCCTGCCATAAGAACTATTGTAGACTTTATTTCCTTTTCTTTTTCGCCAAGTCTTAGTGCACCACAAAAAGTGGTAATTTGACATCCAGTGTCCCAAATTTCTTCAAGCGGAAAATATCTGAAATTGAATTGCAACATACAAAAATGGCATTTGAAAAATAATTCCGGCCATCCTTCTCAATATAGAGCAGAATCATCTTAAGCATAGATGCTTTAAAATCAAATTGCCAAATCTGCATCATCGCCTCCAACCTTTTCGGATTACATAATTTTATTCCTTTGACAAGATACTGCTCAGTTTGTAAACATGATCATATACAATAAAAAATGCATAGATGATCCACACAATTATGTATGTCCCTTCCCTTATTTGTCCATTTTGCAGCATATCTGTTGTGAGAAGCTTCAACTCTTCTTAAAGAAACCGTGACCTGTGCTTCTGGCTTTGAGGATAGACTTAAAATTTTGTGTATTTCCGTTATACATGAGAGTTAGCATCCAACATTTCTATGTAGAAATGACCAGTTCACAAACACGATTGCAACAAAGTGAGTGTTGCTATTGCCATCTAGAACATCCCTGCACACTGCCCGTTCAAAGGCAACAGCCCTACCCTTACTGGATACTCGGACACCTGCTGGCATGCAAGAATATCCCTGAAGAAAATGAACCCAACATACTCTTAGCACCTAAAGCCACTTTACAATAGGATCTCAAAAAACATAAAAACATAATCAGTGCAGATGTACAGAAAATCTGGACCAAATACGACACTTGTTCATAATGCGTTCACCCACCTGATGGAAGACTTAGACACAAGTATTTGTAAGCAATTTCTTTCTCGCTTTCAGGAATGGTTTGTTCCCATGGAAATCCAGGCAAAGAATCTTCAGTTATTTCCAGCATGCGGAGGCCTGCCTGATTTGCAAAAACATACTCGGGAACATTCTGGCAATTGCAAACACCATGAATATTATAAATTATTTGAAAAAAGCAAGTCCTAATTTTCATTGAAAGTAACTATTGCACTTTCTATTGCAATCTGATAATCATGAAAACAATATTAAGCTAGGAAAGAACTGTGTGAATGTGCAAGTTAATCCGAATCCCTTTTTGACCTGAAACAGAATGAGACATGCTAGTGCTCTCTTTAGGAGAATGGCAATATGCATAGTATTAATATTAGGTACCTGTGGAAAACCCGATTTTTTTCACAAAACGGGTAGATGACCGGGTAACCACTGGCTGGTTACCAAGCCAAAAATCACGGTTTTCTGAGAGCAGTTACCCTCCAAAAACTGCGGGTTTTGGCTAGGTAACCGGCCAAAAACCAGCAACCTAAATAATTTAACACAAGTGCACCCTTATTTGCTTAAAAACTAATATTAAATATGTTTATGACTGAGTTATGTGTTCTCTGAATCTCTACCATGGTATTAAAAAATGCAGGTACCCTCCGGGTACCCGCGGAAAACTTAATTTTTTTTGCAAAATGGGTAGACAGAAGAGTAATCACTGGCCAACCGAGGTTTTATGAGAGCAGTTACCCTCCGAAAACCACTATTTTTGGCTCGGTAACCAACCAAAAACCGGCAACCTAAATAATTTAATACAAGTGCACTCTTATTTGCTTAAAAACTAATATAAAATATGTTTATGACTCTAGAGTTGTGTGTTCTTTGAATCTCTACATTAATTCCATTTTCTTATGCATTTTATGAATTTATATATTTTTTAAATTAGCGATAAAAGTGCCGAGTAATTGCGAGTAATTGCCAAGTCCCGAGTATGGGTCACAATTTTTGGCTGCCGAGTAACTGCAGTTCCCGAGTTTTTGTACTATGATCTCTATAATCATTTCTCTAAATTAATTTCATTTTCTTATGTATTTTAGTGTATTTTATAAATTTATATATTTTTTAAAGTAGCGATAAAAGTGCCGAGTCCCGAGTACGGGTCACAATTTTTGGCTGCCGAGTAACCGCAGTTCCCAAGTTTTTCTATTATGGCAATATGACGTGCTGCTCAAGTTATATCTGTAATATTTTTCAAAAACTAAACAAGCGTATCTGCCACTTCAAATATAATAAGAAGTGCCTATATTATAGGAATGTTGCAATGACATGAACACAATTTTATAGCAGGTTTTAAATTTTATATGACTACCTACAAGAGGCTGTGGTAGCTGTTTAAGATCTCTTGAAATCAAGAACAAAAACTTTATTATAGGATAGTGATCAAATTTTCATGGTGGATAAATTTCCTTAACAAAAAGCATCCTGAATCAAGTTCTTTTGCAGGAAGTCCTGAACAGTTGTTGAAATAATTTCCAATTTTTCATATAGAATAATTCAAAAGAAACATTCAGGGGGCAGCTATTTAGCAGGTAATAACCAAACAAGCAAATGTAAATATTGTACTTCTTAAAAAACAATATCACTGGCTTGTGGGCTAAAAAGGAGCTGTATTTATAAATGCGTCTGTAATTTTGTGGCTCAGATGCAGGAGAATGATGATTCATGTTATCTGTCTACAGGCTATGGTATTGTCATGTCTTACCATTTTCGTCTTGTTGATACCATTTGCTATTAAAATATACAAATAAACAGTATGGAGAATTTAGGGCATTTTTGGTCAAGAAACTTCTATTATACTAGCATTATATTAATTTGGCAAGAAAACAAGAAATTTCATTCGGATATATGATATCTGCTTCAGTGTAAATTGTAAATAAATCAAAGTCTAAATTTAAAGGATTTGAGATAGAAATTGGAAGCAGTATGATTCAAGCAAAGAAATATGCCTATGCAGAGGTACCTTTGAAGCACAACAAATTATTGCATCCTGATGATTCCAGAAGGCTCTGAACATAACGTCAGAACTTGCAGTATTCCCTATTTTGAAGAGGTTCATACCAAAGAAGATCCTGTAATAACAGTAAGAGAGAAGTCTAAGACAGCAAAGGAAAATACATGATTAACACTGGTGATTAGTGAATACATAGAAATTAGTAGCATACATGTATTTCTGCATCATTCAATAAACCAACATCTTAGATTCCAAGCTGAAAATATATGGTTTTATACCCGTCTGTGAAGTTCCACAAGCAAGTCTAATTAAAAGTGCCGCTTTTTTAACAAATTCAAGAACCCTTTGAGCATAATGGTGTGCCCTCAGTGCAACAAGATCCCATGTTTCCACCTCATACATCAACTGAAATGCTACAGTTGGTACAGATGAATGGCAGTAAACGTCAAACTCTCCAGCAGTGTGGAATCAACGTGCTTCAGACCCACCCTCTAAATATGAGGTCAAATCTAAAGTCCATGAGAGGCTGCACTGATCCTGCAAATACAACAACAGATCAGAATGTTCTATGGTCTTGAAGCACATGGAAATCTAGACAAACTTTAGTTGCCAAGGAAGATTACCGTGTAATTATTTATAGTTATTATCCGAAAGCCTGATGGCAGTAGAGGAAGGTCATCAGACAATCAGGTATCGACTGGCACAAATACACACTGTGCCCAGCCCCTAGAGGGAGACTCACTTAAGCCATTGCATAGCTTTTAAAATCAACAATATAATATATATTAGATGCTACATAATCTAATAAACATCAAGCCCCCAAACCATTTCTTCAAGGCAATGTCAAAAATAAATACTAATCCCATTTGCTCAGCAATCAATCACTGCAGCCCTCGAGAAAACAAAAGGCTTATATAAAAGTACCTGCAAAATAAATTCTTCATTTGATGAAATATCACTCTCTTGTCCAGAACCCTCAAGTTTTATCAATTGTAAGAACTGCAAATCAGATTATCAAATTGCAAAATGAGTAACAGTCCACAGATATTACCTGTAAGCTCATTTCAGAAGAAATCACTAATCTAGGTGCTTTCCTCATCCTGGTCAACTGACCGGGTCAAAGGCATGAAAACCTGTCTAAAACTATTACAAAATGTTGAAGTTTGCGTGCTTTCAAGAAGAGACCTTTTATAGTTGAATTCCAGTTCACCATCTGTCCACTCAATTCGTTTTTCCTGCAGAAATCGGGCCAGCATTTTAGGAGAGACTTCCTGAAGACCATAGCACTAAGTGCATTAGTTATTATATACTCAGAGTTATACTGTCAAGATTCTTCAAGCAACATTGGAATGGATGTTTAACAGAGCCCAGAAAACCTTTCAATACATCCACAAACAATAATTCCACATATAATGATTAATCTTTAAATATAGAAATATAACCAGAGTTTTGAAGAAAATGTTAACAACCTGTAAAAGAAGACAAGCTTTGACACACAAAACACCCATGTCTGCTGAGCATGGACTGTTTAACATTGAGATCTGGTTCTGTGTTGGTTTAGAATTTGACAAAGGTTTTATATATGTAGCCATACATCTCATCCCATCTTTGGATAGTGAAAACCAGCCATCATCAGGCAATGTGTTAAACTGCCTCATTAAAGCCCCTGAAAATAACTTCAAAACTCATTTTGTCATGAAACTTGTAGTGTTTATCAAAAGTAGAAAAAATGTGTTTGATATGCACTCCTTGATTCTAACTAACCGTACGACCTTCAAGCTGCTTAAGCCCGCCTGCTAAGGTGTTGACTGTATGACCGTAAGTCGTATGGCTGTTGGATTTTCTGTGATAAGGCAATTGTTTCTGGTTGAAGATGACAAGATGCCCGAAAAATATGATCTAGACTGGTAAGAACTCAATAGTGATCATGCAAACTAAATTCATACATCTATTAAGACATGAGAGAACTATTTTTATAAACAAGTGTTCACCTCTATTGTCATCTTCTGCATAAAGAATGTGGAAGACTCGTATAAGGGATGCAGCAATTCTGGTAAAGTAGAGACCTGGCAATCCCAGAAACACATCCATGAATGCACTAAATATCAAATTAGATAGAAACAAAATAACGATAAAAACAGGTGAACTGCAAAGAACATATAACTTCAGTTCTCTGTGGTCAACCATGATGACCAGTGCTCCTCTGCCTTGACAAGGATGAATTAAACACTCGCTAGGTACGAGTTCACTATGAACAAATATTTGTGATTGTGATATCATAGGTGGGCCTCGTGCAGGAGGCAGAGACCTTTCACAGATCTTTTGAATTCAAGTTTTGACACAAACCAGTTAAAAAAAAGCTTAACTAAGTACTTCAACAGGAAAAATTAAAAAGAGGACAAGCATAGAGGATTCCATTAAGACATCAGCCAAAAATCGAGTAACCTCATCCTCCACTTGCTTTTATCTATAAATCTATTGCAGAATAGAGTCTAGCATCCATACCAACAAGCTTCCATCATCTAAAGTTGAAGTGTATCGTAATGTATAGAAAATCCTTGGTGATGCAAGGGTTGTTGGAGCATACGTCTATAAAGAAAATGTAAATAGCCTGATAAGTACCAAAACTTCTCGTTTCTAGTTATAATCTAATGTTAGATTATCTTTGTAGAAAAAAATATCAATCAGTAAGAAATGGATAGAGTTGGCAAGATACAAAGTGTAGTTGGCACCTCTGTATATAGCGATTCCACTATTTGTCCATTACTCGAATGAAAAGTTCCCAAAACTTCCCTCTTCTGGCAGTCATAGAATCAAGATAATTCATCTCTCAAAGCTTCTGCTACCTGAATGAGACTTGTCTTAGGAACTCTCTAAAAACTATTAACTAATGCATTAAAATTTCAAATCATTCAGTACTAACAGGGAGCAACGCCCAAAATATAAAAAAATAATCATAATAAAAGAATAGTTTCCTAAACAATCAGGACTGTGCTCTGTGTTTCTTAAAGTACAAATGCATTTCTTGTCAAATGAAAATGCATTGCATCCGTAAATACCCTGGACAGTATGGGGCTGACTATAATAAAATGTGCACTCCAATAGTTATAGAATGAACAACAGATGATTATAATATGTATAAAATTAAATATAAATAAAAAATATAGAATAATAAATATAATAACCATATACAAATGTACATTGTAAACTGTATCTCTAATAATAATTTATCTATATTATTAATTAAGTTGAAACGAGTTGATCATTGAAGTCTAGTCCCTTATATTTATCTAAAAAGAATTGAAAGTGTGGAGAAGGGTGTGCTGGATTACCAAGTTACTTTGTTTCAATTTTTGCGCTCGACCATTTTGGTTTGGGAAATGCTACAAAAGCCATCCACAAATGTAGATTACTTGACTTCAATAAATATCAAATGGATATATTTGTTCATGCAGGCTGGCTTGTGTTGACGCAGCGGATTGCACCCTTGACAGGAGGCCGAGCTCTTGCCTTCCATGCGCAACAATGGGAACTCCCCTCTTACCTGTGGGCCTGGCAAAACTAGGGGGAGAGTCTCTAAATAAGGGCTAGCTCCCTTTGATGTATATCTGAGGTCCTGGATTTCCTACTGCTAACAATTGGGGGGGATGAAAAGGGAGAAAGATGCTGAAAAACAGAACCTAAACCTAAACTAAAAGGTGATACACCAAAAAAGTTGATCTACTTAGCTCGAACCTACACTTTCCACCAAGGACAAGCTAACATACACTTCATTTGATACAAGAAATTCTTCTGTATCAGTGAGTCAGGGGTCCGTAGAGATACAGGGAGGAAGAACTCCCAGAAGTGTTCTAAGACACACTTTGACAGCCTATTCACAGGCACCTATACTCCGCTAGGGACATTTTTGGCTAACTTGCAAAAGGAAAACTCACAATCCACTAGACATGCTGAAATCATCTTGCGAAAGCATAAAGGAAAATGACTTAACACAGAACAAAGGCATAGACACATACGAAAGTGCAAACTCATAATGGAGGTAAAAATGCTATGTCTTGATTCAAGGTAGAATCCGACAGAGTTCTGCCTTACAAACCAAGAGATTTTTGGGTAGAGCTTTGCCTTATAGGCCAAGAGCTTTCTTCTCAAATGAGAAGTTTACAACATATATAGAGAGAAGTAAAGGCGCCCCTTTGGAAAAGACTTTGGCACCTTTTTACAAGTTGGCCCATGTGCCTTGAGAGCATCGGAAAGAGGAAGTCGCTGTTGCTGATATCATCCTTCTAGAAGAGGCTTGCTAGAACCATGCTGTGTAATCGCCGGTCTTGACTTTGGCGTTCAAACATTAATGTAAAAACATAGGTCGCACCTCTTTTTCTGCAAACAAGACTGCTCCTTCAAGATATTCACGCGGTTTGTCTGCTCATAAATGCAAAGTGGAAAAAACAGGGCGCACCGTTCACTGTTTGCGCTCCTTGATGACCACTTGGCGGACACTGTGTCAATCGCTAGAATAAATCACCTCCCTTTTGCCCCCTGAGCTGTTTTGCCAATTTCTGCGCTTGGCGCTTTTGTCTCTTCCTAGCTTTGTCTTTTCTGTCTCCTTCGGCCCTCGGGGCTATCTTTTCGACGAGTCGCTAAGTTCACTCGTGCCCTATCGTTAAACTTTTTCAAAATCAACGGCTATTTCACCGCCTTAAATTTGACGTCTGTGCACCCGTCACTGAGCGTTTGAACCTCCAACGACTAGTTCACCGTGCTTGATTTTGACGTCTTTCGACACATCACCCCTTTGAATTTCTTCAGCGTTTTCCTTTCCTTCAGCGTTTTGCTCTGGTCAGACTTTTCCATTGTCGGGTCTGTTGGGTGAATATTTTGTCGTTAACTAACTGATGAAAAAATGGGTATATCAACCACAACACAGGAAGATTTATGCCACGAAAAGTGTGGGTTTACCAGATCTGCACGAGCGAAATCTCTCCTCTCATCAAGGGGAGGTTCCCTATGAATATTTATACGCTATATGTATATATAATTAAGCAAAAAATAATACTTGGGGTGGTATAACAGCATCCACCTCTCTTTTTTCAGAGGTGATGTTCAAAGAACAAAAGAGAAAAATTCTGATCGTTGACCAACAACATTCCTCTTCTTTCAGGGATGGTATCCAGCGTAGAGCAGAAAATCACCTAAAGTAACAAAGTTAACAAAAAAACCTACGTAAGCACAAAGTCTTCCGTTGTCTCCTTCACCGATTCGGAATACGCGTAACCGTAGATTGAAACGAAGCACAAAGTCTTCGCCTAAAACTACAAAAGATAAAAGGATCACAAAGATAAAAGTAGCTCAAAGTCTCTCTTCTATCTTTTAGAAATGTCCTCAGATAATATCAACACACACTTTGTTATTAAATCAAACAAATAAGAGATTATCAGGAAAGAGGACATAAGAACTATTTCCTAAATAACGCAGATAACTTCAACACAAAGTCTGAAATAAACCTGCTTCTCATTCATTCAACAAAATATGATTTACAAATTGAGCACAAAGTCTCAAGAAGTGTCTCAATTTCAGCAGAGTTTTTGCTCTCAATTATTAGAGATCCATTTACAAAAGAGGTCTCCCCTATATATAAGGAGAAACTTTCAAAATTTTAAAAATATTAAAATACAAAAATATCCTAGTCAAAGATGACTCATCTTTGACTTTGAAATATTTTCTGGATTTTTTACATGTAATTACACATTACAAAATTGCATGCACTTTTCCACGACAAAAGTGCATGAGAAGAGAGAAAGAAGAGAGAAGGAGAAAATGGTTCAGCTCTTGCCGCCAGACTTCTTCAGATGAGCATCGTACATAGCGATAGATCCCTGAATTCCTATAGTGTCTAGCGCAATGGTGTTCCTGAAGATGACTCTAGCCTTGATTATAACGTCCTTCAATGCTGTGATTGCCTTAGCATGACTAGTTAACCTGGATCTTAAATTATCTAGAGTTCACTGAGTATCTAAAATATTGTCCACAGAAGTCATTGAGAACACTTTTTCTTCAAAATCCCTCTGAATCATACCTTTGAATCCTCGGATCATCTCTTCGACTGAGAGAAATCGATTATCCCTAGAGGTGAGATCGCAAGGCAGTTCTTCCAGTCTATTCAACAGGCCTGTGTCAATTTTCCCGCTAGCATCTTTGGAAGACTCGAGATCTTCAATCAGCTCCTTGAGTACCTGAATCCTGTATATCAGTGATTCTTTGATCTCAACATAGGAATCTTTGCTGGAAATAACACCGATGGATATCAAAGTGTTTTTCTTTAATTTTTTCATTTCCCTCCACTTGCCAAGATATTTCTCCGTACTGTCAATGTCCTGAGAGATAAGAGAGACAAGGTCCTCTAGATCCGTCCTCACCTTCTTCATCTTGTCTGTCTTCTCAGTGACTTCTGTAAGTAAGAAAATTCCGAGTGTGCATCTTTTCAATGTAATCCTCTAGCACTTTCCCTTTCATATAGGTTTTCTCTGCCTTTTGAACAACAGGTTCGTCTATAAAAAAGGCTTCCGTGGTTGCCGCTTCAGGGGCAAGGGTGAATTTTCTTACTATTGCGGTCAATTGCTCCGCCTTGGCCTTATAGTAATCCTTCATCTCCTTTTCTCTGTCAAATTTATAGACCATGATGTCCATTGCAGACTGTAGATCGCTTTTCGCACCTTCGTGAGTAACTTTTCCAAGTTCAACACGAGAAATGGAATAGATGCTCATGTCAAAACCCTCAAGGGTTGCGTCATGCGGTGGTTTAGTTATTTCCAGAAATTTATGCCCATTTTCCTCAACCAATTTTGAAAGGATCCTTGGTCTCTTAGGGGCATTGGCTTTCACCGGCACTAACTTGCCAAAATCGAAGTCATCTACAGAGATGGCTAGCTTCTTTCTTTTGGGCGTGAAAGCCGACATCCAAAGAGGGAGAGAAGTATTTACTGTGGCAATGGTTCCGACAGCGGGTGTTACCGTGGTAACTTCTGCACTTTTAGTGGTAACAGTGGTCGCGATTAGAGTAACTGGTGAAACCGTACCCGCTATTGATTGATCAAGGGCAGAACTTTTTCCTAGATTAAAAGGAGATGCCAGACTAGGAATAGAACCTGAGGAGCGAAGAGTATCTTCAGAAGCGCCTTGAGGATCGCCAAACATGAATTTGGAAAGAGAGGCGGCTCCAAAAGAAGGAACACTGATAGGAGATAGAGGTGGTGAAGGAGAGACGTCTGTAAGTGGTTGTGCCCCTTTTTGGGAAGGTAGAGGCTCAGTTCTTTGCTGCTCTGAGGGCCTGTCATCTGTCTCCATTTGTTGAGCTGCCTGTTTCTGAGAGTTTTGTTCTCCAACTCCCTTAGCCGTTGATTCAGACTCAACAACCTTCGATTTCTTGAAAACAAAGATGATTCTAGGCTTGTAAGGCCTAAATGAAAAAGGAACATCACCTTTGTTCTGGGTCCTGTTTTTTGCCCTCTTCCTCGTTTCTGCATGAAATTCAGCCTCAGATCCTGTAACAAACTCTTTCAACGTGATCCCTTTGGCTATTAACCAATCATTGGTGTTAGCCAATATTGGTTCAAATCTCTTCCTCAAAGAAGTCAATTCTTTTTGGGACCACTGAATAGGAGGAAGAGGAGAGTCAACAACCTTCTCGGCTAGGTACCTGCTGTTGATCATGTTCTTGTCATCGACCAAATTGGAGGGAATATCCGCAAGCCCCAAATATTTGATCTGTTCCAGGGTCAGCTTACTGTAGTCCATCCTCCTGATTTCTTCGGCTGTCTTCAGGTCTACCCAGATGTCTTCAATCATAGGCTCATAAAACTGAGTCTTTCTTATGATCATGTCTTTAACACCCCTGTAGTCAAACTTGTCCCTTCTTTTGAACTATTTCATAGTAACCAGTTGCATCTCTGTCTGCATGACTTTGACTTTGGCTGCAGTCAAAACCGAGTATCTGCCAATTTCAATCGAAAACTTAAACCGTTCCATTTGTCTAGTGTGTACGACGACCATTTGTCTACACGACTCCATTAGAACTAGCTTGTCAAAAAGAAATCTGGAGAGCATATAGGGATAGCCTTGGAAAAAGCCCACCTGAAGATAGCAAGAGAAAAATTGTATGAACATACAGCGATAGTCGTTGACGACCGTCCAAGCTTCATCAGATATTCTTTTCTATTCAAGCTGAGGATCGAAGAGGCAAAAAAATTTCACGAAAAAAACGTCATTTACCCTCCTAAAATGACAAATTGATCCTTGCAGTGTTAACTGAAGGTAATATGAGTAGACGGGTGGTCTTCATGTCTCCTTCAGTTGTCAAACCTGGAAAGGTTCGCATTGAAGCAGCTATGTACACTAGGTACGAAGTCATATAGAACTTCGAAGTAGTGGATACCTTGGTCAACTGCTCGTGAAAAGTGTTGCTAATCTGCTCACTCGAGGATGATCTTGATGAAGGGATACATCCATTCGTGAAATTGTGAGGAAGATGGGAGGCCTCGCACTCAGCTGACAAGAGTAATCAAGTCACCAACTTCTTCAATGAAATCACTTCTTGAGAAATTTTGCGGCCATCTGGACAAGTTGGTTCTGGGGGTCTTAAGCCCCCTGTGATTCATCACTTTATTTGCCCTCTCGGGGTCCTTGTCATACTCTTTTTGTGCTTCTATGAAGTCAATCCTCAGTACTTCAGTAGCAGGAGTGCATATGAAGACTTTATCAATGAATTTAGGGTCCAGCCGAATTATTACGTTGCCGCTAGCATCAGAGACCGATCAGGTCTCCTTGTTGAAGAACTGGGCGCACTGGAGGACGAACTCCGTATGATGTGTCGCTACTGGAAAAGCAGCAACCAGATGAATGTTGCTCTCGATGATCCTCTTCATTTCAGAGCTTGGGTTTGTTGCCTTGGTTCTGGTCACGAACTCGGCCATATCCACGTGACCAATCTCTGTATCTCTAATGTCGTCGACATTAGAGGTGACCGAGGTGATCGAAAAAATGCCCTAGTACTTGTACTTCATGGCCTTTGACTTTTTCGGAGAAGTTTCAGACATCGGAACTGGCCTTGATTGAGCAAGTGCCGACGAATAAGAATCTTCGGAGGAGACTGCAATCATGATCGTGCAATTAGGGAACAATGGGCAAATTGAGAAATTCGTACATTGGGTGATCATGACCAAGGAAGGGCACTTAACAGGGCTGAGTCAAAAAACGAAGAAAAAAGAGAGGCGAAAAAAATGAAAAAGATCTAGATCTCTCCAAAGTTGGAGAAATTTGGAAGAAAAATGCAAGGGCGGTGAAAATCGCCATCCTAGCATGAAGAATGCACTTGGCATGCACGGGCGGCGAATTTCGCCGCCCTTGCATGAAGGGGAAGAAGAGAAAAGAGCACGGGCGATGAATTTTGCCACCCGTGCATGAAGAATTGCTATGTAAGTGCAGGGGCGGCGAAATTCGCCGCTCGTGCACTTTTGGCCTGCATCGGCGGTGAAATTCGCCGCCCCTGCAAGTCAATGGAAAACAGCAAGGGAGAAAAAGGGAGCACGGGCGGCGAATTTCGCCGCCCGTGCAGAGTTGTCTGAAAAGACCAGGGGCGGCAAAATTCGCCGCCCGTGCACTTTCAGCGTACATCGGCGGCAAATTTTGCCCCCAGTGCGAGTCGAAAGGGACGAACCTGTATCGGCGGCAAATTTCACCGCCGATGCAGGTGTTGGATAGGGCATGGTTAGGGCGGCAAATTTTGCCGCTCGTAGTAGGTAAGACCAAGAGATCCGCGGGCAAGAAGGGAGGGCGGCGAAATTTGCTGCCCTAACATGAAGAGGAAGCCTGGAAGGCCGACGGGGAAGGGGAGAGAAACAAAAACAAAACTTAAAGCAAACTTTAAGAGAAAGAAGAAACAGAAATACACGCCAAAAATAAGGCCTACCTGGGAAACCACACGCACCACGAGGAAGAGAGAAAGGAATGAAGCGAAATGAGGTTAAAATCGGATTAAATGGGGTGAAAATCGACCCCAACAACCCAACGAGTGCGAAAATAAATGCCACGCGCAAAAATCGAAGCAGTGCAGGGGCGGCGATTTTGCACTGAGAATTAGAAGAGACATGTAGGGGCAGCAAATTTTGCCGCTCCTGTATGTGAGAGGAGGAAAAAAATGCAGGGGCGACAAAATTCACCGCCCATGCAGGTCCAGATGTAGGGGTAGCGAAAATCGCCGCTCCTGCATGTCAAAGGTAAAAAAAATGCACTGGCGGCGAAATTCGCCGTCCGTGCATGAAAATGGAAGAAAAACACTAACTCTGAAAAACCCAAATTTTGGTCCCCTGGTCGTATCAAGACCGTAACAACCTTCACGTTTTGAAGAAAACGTAACGACGTTACGAATTTCGAACGGTGCCAGTTGAGCCAATACAAGAATGAGAAAAACCCGTCTCGAAAACAGACTTAGAGAGACAAAAGGCGAAATGGACAAGTTTCGCAAGAAGTTGTTCCAAAAACGAGTTGCGCTGATTTTGGAAACAGCTGGCTCCTGTTGGAAATTTTTTTTTGATTGAAACGATCAACGAGAGTAGAAACTAGTCTCTAAGTGCCTTCATCCAAGCCATTGGGCTACGGAGTCAAGCTAAAAACGAAAGTAAAACAAACAAAACGTAAAAACTATATATATATATATATATATACAAGTGGATCCATCTAAACTTCAAACACTGAACAGCTTCAGATGTTGCCCACTATGGGGTAGTGCAAACGGCATTCCATCCTGATACTCTAGCAAGAAGCTATTTTCTCTACAGAGCTGTCGAATGGCGAACAAACCTCTCCATAAGAAGTCAAATTTGCCGTGCATTCCCTTTGGTTCTCTCCTCTTATCCCATTACAAGACTTGATCTCCGATTTGAAAATCACAGACCTTAGCCTTTTTATCAAAAAGTTTCTTCACATGGTTTTGATGCGCCGTAATCCGATCCACCACCATGGTTCGCTGCTCATTCAGTTCGATCAGACACATGATTCTTTTGTCGATCGAACTTTCGAAGGTTGAATCTTCGATTGCTTTGGCTAATCTGAGCGCTGATAGTTCTAGAGTGATGGGTATCTCCGCATTTAAGCCATACAAAAGTTGGAAAGGCGACATACCTATGGCCCTCTTGAGTGTAATCCTATCCGCCCATAAAGCATCAAATAGTGCTTTGTGCCACGTTCTCTGATTATCATCTACCAATTTCTTGATAATAGCGATCAGGTTCTTATTGCTCGATTCTGCTTGGCCATTTCCCTGTGGGAAATAATCTGAAGTGTGGGTTAGGGTAACCCCATAATAAAAACAGAATTGAGTAATTTCATACGAAAAAAAACAGGCTGCATTATCTGTTACAATTTTGAGTGGGACCCCAAACCGAAAAATGATATTTTTTTTGAGAAAAATGCACACCATTTCAGACGTAGCGTGTTTGGTCGGGATGGCCTCCACCCACTTGGTAAAGTAATCAGTTGCCGTGAGGACATAATCATGTCCGACGCTTGAAGATGGGTTCACTGTGCCAATGAAGTCAATACCCCACTGTTCAAAAGGCTCTTCGATTATTACTGGCTTGAGAGGCAATGCAGCCAGTTTAGGCTTTCCAACAGACTGTTGACACAATTCGCATCTACGCACCCATTTGTAAGCACCCTGAAACAGCGTAGGCTAATAGTACCTTGCTCGCAAAATCTTGTGCATTGTCACTGGTGCAGAAAAATGCCCTTCACAAGCCAAATCATGGAAAGACTCCAAGAGTTTATCTTGTACCTTATTGACACAACGAAAAAATGCTCCGTCCAGACTCCTTTTGTATAGACCATTATCCCACAAAACATAGCTAACAGCTTTCAGTTTAACATTCTGTTTTTTCTTATAGGAGAGATGAGCGGGACACTCACCGTAAGTCAGAAAATAGGCGATGTCAGAATACCACGCATCAGTAGTGGCAACAAAGAGGACCGTGGGTACGCCTTCGATCTCTATTTCTTCATTTTCTGCTTCCTCAGGAATGTTGTTGGCAATCAACTGACACAGACCCTTTCCCCGCACGAGTTTGGTAGGTTTGATGTCCAAATCAAACTCTTGAATCTTAAAGATCCAATTACCCCTCTTCGTACCAAACTCCTGTTGAGTCAAAATAGACTTCACTGTTGTATCAGGCACCAGCACTTCAGTGTGCGAGTTCAGAATATAAAACCTGAAGTGTTTGATTGCTTTGACCACCGCATATGCATGCTTCTCCATGTTGGGATATTTCAGCGCACGAGCCTTGAGTGGACAACTCATGAAGGAAATAAGAGATTCTATGCCTTCTTGGTCCTATTGAACTAGAATCGCTGAGAGTGTATGTTCGGAAGCATAACTGTATATTTTGAAACTTTTGGTGTAATCCAGACAAACCAGAATTAGTACACAAGCAATCGCTTCTTTGATGTCTTTGAATGTTGATTTGCCCTCGGCAGTCCACCTAAAGGTGGCGTTACCTTTCATCATATTGACAATGTGGCGAGTCTTCTCAGCGAACTCGGGGATGAACCTTCGAAGAAAATTCACCTTTAAGAAAAAAGAGTGAACCGCAGTTTTACTAGTAGGCAGAATAAGTTCTTTGATGAATTTGACTCTTTTTGAGTCAATTTTAATACCTTCTCGGGACACAATGTGCCCGAGAAGTTTCCCTTCAGTCACCCCAAAGACAGATTTCTTTGGATTTAGATAATACCGTTTTGACGACAGCGTTTCAGTATTCTTTGTAAATGGTGGACATGGTCAGAACAGTGCTTCGAAAATACCGTCAAATCATCCAAGTACACTACGATGAACTTACCCATTTCATCCTTGAAAGCGAGGTCCATTGCTCTTTGAAACGTGGCACCTACATTTATCAGACCGAAAGGCATTCTTCGATAGGCGAAAGTGCCCCAAGGTGTGGTGTAATCAGTCTTATGCTGATCTGCTTTTCCAACTTCACCCTGATTGTACCTCGAAAAACCGTCCAACATTGATAACATCTTTGACCCTGTTACCATTTGTAGAACTTGATCCATGATAGGGAGGGGGTAGTTATCTTTTAAAGATAACTAATTCAAATTCCTTAAATCCACGCAAATTCGAATTTCACCATTTTTCTTTCTGACAGGCACTATGTTGGCAATCCATGTGGAGTGATGGATTGGGAAAATTATCCGGTCATTAAGCATTTTTTGTATCTCAGCTAAAATGGTACCTGAGATTTTTAGATCATATTCCCTGGACTTTTGCTTGTAAGGCATAGAATTTGCCTTAAGAGGAATGTCGTGGCGAATGTCATCAGGGTTGAGTGATTTCAGGTCGTCACAGGAATAAGTCAAGAGGTCTATATATTGGTTGAGTAAATTAGCAAGCTTGAATCTCTCTTCGAGAGTGCAGCATTTCCCAATGTTTACCATCTTAGGATCTCCCTTGGTTCCCAAGTTTACCTGATCAAAATCCTGGGAGGAGTTTGAATCTGTTCGCTGTTGTTTAATAAACCTGTCATGGTTATCAAACAATTTTTCTAAGAAAACCAGGGCTTTGGGAATCTTATTCCCCTTACGCTGTAGGAAATCCTCAACTGTGTTCGCATTTGATTCAGAAGTTGCTTCACATTCTCGAAGGTTACTGCCTTCAAAATGTAGTTGTTCGACGCTGTCATTTTGCTCCAAAAAGGCAATGATTTGATTGTCGTTGTTGAATACTTGCCAATGGCCGGCATTATCAGGTACACTTGACCGAAAGACCAGTTCAATAGTTTACTTATCTCCTTTAAAATCTGGGTGGAGAACTAAGAGGGTAGCAGAAACAGCGAATGCATCCCCCCGGTCATTGAATTCTCTTGGAACGGCAGAGATGCTGAAAGTGTCGAAATTTTCGATTTGGTCCCAGACAAGATTGCGGTAGTGGTGCAATCTTTCATTCTTGGTCTGATAGAGGTTTCTTACCTGGCAAACCACCAATTCAGCGTCCCCTTTAGCATGGAGTAGTTTAATGCCTTTTTCTCTAGCAACCTGTAATCCAAGTAACAGGTATTCGTACTCAACTGTGTTGTTGGTGTTGTTGAACTCTAACTTGTAGGATAAAGGAACAATATCTCCCTGAGGAGATACCAACACAACTCCGGCTCCTAAACCGGTAAAAGAGCAGCTGCCGTCAAACTCTAAGATCCATACCTCATTAGACACCGCTTTTTCTTGGAAAACTTCTTCATTTGGGGGAAGAGGTTCTTCCATGCGTTCATTTTGGTGTGTCGATTCTCCTGCTGTGTCAGCGGAACACATTTCCAAGTTGTCACTTGTAGGAGTTTCGTTGGACGCCTCGCGGACTTCGTCCGTAGATAAGAAGTAGTTGCCCATGCCAAAAGACTCAAATAAAATTTGAGCTTACAGAGCTGATGATCGGGTGACTACATATCTTGCCTCTTTTTCAGGAAGCAATTTCTTCATAACGCCTTGAATTGGGATCCTTGCTTCCGACAAGTCCATGCTCAGCTCACCTCCAACATCCTTGCAAAAATTTTGCCCAAGCAAGACACCGTAAGACGCTGGAACATCGGCCACTAGAACCGTCATTTTTATCCTATTTTCTGAAAAAGCTGCGAAAGTGAATTGGGCATCTTTTATCTGACCAAGGAGTGGGACTTCTCTGTTTTCCATAGAAAAACACCTTCCAAAAGTTTTGGTCAAAGTTAGACCAAGGGAATCTACCACCTTGGCGGGCATGACATTATCTGAGGCTCCGGAGTCTATTATGCAATTACTCAATTTGTAACCATTTATTAGCAGGGAAACATAAAAAGGTTCTATTTTCCCGAGAGCAACTGGAGGAGTCACGACAAAATTATTTTGGGTGGATTTATCCTTGGGGGGATCATGAACGGCTTTTGAAGAATCTTGTCCTATGGGGACGGCCTTGTTTTTCACATATTTCGCCAACCTATCAAATTGTTCACGGTTAGCCCTCAAATATTCAATCTCTGTCATTTGGATTTTAGTCTTTCTGGCGTGATCAATTATATCAAATAATTGAAAAGAATTTGAAACAGAGGAAGATAGTCCATCATCTGGGTCTTTAGTAGATATGGCACTGCTCTGAGCAATAGAGGTGGAAGGTATAGGGCAGTTGGAGGTACTTACATTTTTGGGAGTTACCTGATCTTTTGATTGAGGAGGCAATGGAGTACCTCGCTTAGCGATAGAGACCACCGGCCGAAGTTCTTCTGCTTTTCTTTTGTCAGCGTGTGGCACTGACTGGCTTTGAGATTTGGTGAAAACAACATAAGATCCGTCCAACCCTTCTCCTTTACTTCCAGCTTCGCCCTGGTAATCTAGAAAACCAATATTAGAGTCGCCAGCTAATTCTTCTTCTTCCTCAGTGAAGAGATTAGCATTATCTTCGGGATTTAACTCGGGTTGGAATGAAAAATCTGCTTCAGCGTCTAGATATCCACCCGCTGAGTTGTTTGGAGGCGCTTCAAAGGCGAGGTTCTTCTGTGGAGGGGGAAGGCGATTTTGCTGTACCTGATTCTTGGCAGCATTGCCTTGGTACACCTGATTCTGAAATGTCCCCCTGGGTATATCTCTGTATGCAGGAGTAGATGACATTCCTTGCGCCATTTGTTTTTTGAGAGATAGCATCTCATTTGCTAGCTTTTGTACCATCGGGTCAGTGGTGGCTGCAAGTGAATACTCAAAAGATGAGGATTTCCCTTTATTAGGGTCTTTCCTTATCTTTCCTGCCAAGATAAGGTCATCTTCTACCTCAGTAGCCAAGCTCTGAGCAGCAGCAAAGTCTATGTGTCTGGCCCATCTCAGCAAGAAACCTACTTCAGGGAATGGTGAATTGATGAAGAAGCATTTGAGGTTCTGAGGCGTCCACTGGGCGACCATGGGGATTCTGCGCCTCAGCTTGTCGAATCTACCAATAAAATCCCTCATAGGTTCATGAAGCTCTTTCTTCATCTGAGTGAGCTGGGCCAACAAGGTATGCGCATCTTTTGCAGGCTTGAATCTGGCTTCAAATTTGTCTTTCAAGTTGTCCCAGTCAATCACTGATCCAGTCTGCAGGTGGAAGAACCAGTCTGCAACAGTGCCTTGTAGTGTCTTTACGAACATTCTAACTGCTGTCTTCGAATTTTACACCTATGACACGTCAGGCTATGCTGAAAGCTGCAATGTGTTCATCAGGATGAACCTTCCCATCACCGAAAAATTCAAAAAAATTCTTTCTTGAACTGCGTGGAAGCTCATGCAGAGGTGGAGTCAAATTTAGTGGACCGAAAGAATTACCCCGGGGGCCTTGAGCCATAATTTGATTATGCAAAAGCGGGATCACTAATCCAGGTGGAGCTTGGATAGGTAAAGCTCGGCCAACAGCAGAAAAAGAAGGTCCGCTTTGTGTTGATGCCCTGGTAGGGCTAGGAGGAAGACTCCTAATTCATCTAAAGTGAGGTTGTGGAGGAAACATCTCGAAATTACTCTGCTGCACCAACTCAAAAGCAGGGTCAACAACACTTTGGAATTTCTGGCCTCTGGTATAACGCAGACTTTTCAGATTGTAGAACAAAAAATGGAAAAGAGTAAGATCTGCTTCAGTTTGAAGTTTGAGACTTCAAATTGCGCGCTCTTTTCCAGCAGAGTCGCCAAACACTGTTGGGTGAATATTTTGTCGTCAACTAACTGATGACAAAATGGGTATATCAACCACAGCACAGGGAGATTTACGCCATGAAAAGTGTGGATTTACTAAATCTGGGTGAAGTAAATCTCTCTTCTCATCAAGGGGAGGTTCCCTATGAATATTTATACGCTATATGTATATATAATTAAGCAAAAAATAATACTTGAGGTGGTATAACAACATCCACCTCTCTTTTTTTAGAGGTGATTTCCAAGGAACAGGAGAAAAATCTTGGTCGTTGGCCAACAACATTCCTCTTCCTTCAGGTATGGTA
Organism: Torreya grandis; assembly: GCA_037957365.1. NCBI lineage: Eukaryota > Viridiplantae > Streptophyta > Pinopsida > Cupressales > Taxaceae > Torreya > Torreya grandis. Next base: position 5,348,421 of record JARHVA010000184.1, read on the forward strand.
TCCAGCGTAGAGCAGAAAATCACCTAAAGTAAGTTACAAAGTTAACAAAAAAACCTACGTAAGCACAAAGTCTTCTGTTGTCTCCTTCACCGATTCGGAATACGCGTAACTATAGAGTGAAACGAAGCACAAAGTCTTCGCCTAAAACTACAAAGAATAAAAAGATCACAAAAATAAAAGTAGCTCAAAGTCTCTCTTTTATCTTTTAGAAATGTCATCAGATAATATCAACACACACACTTTGCTTATTAAATCAAACAAATAAGAGATTATCAGGAAAGAGGACATAAGAACTATTTCCTAAATAACGCAGATAACTTCAACTTCAAAGTCTGAAATAACCCTGCTTCTCATTCATTCAACAAAATATGATTTACAAATTGAGCACAAAGTCTCAAGAAATGTCTCAATTGCAGCAGAATTTTTGCTCTCAATTATCAGAGATCCATTTATAAAAGAGGTCTCCCCTATATATAAGGAGAAACTTTCAAAATTTAGAAAATATTAAAATACAAAAATACCCTAGTCAAAGATGACTCATCTTTGACTTTGAGATATTTTTTCGAATTTTTTACATGTAATTACACATTACAAAATTACATGCACTTTTACACGACAAAAGTGCATGAGAAGAGAGGAAGAAGAGAGAAGGGGAAAATGGTTCAGCGCTTGCCGCCAGACTTTTTCAAACGAGCATTGTACATAGCGATAAATGCCTGAATTCCTATACTGTCTAGCGCAATGGTGTTCCTGAAGATGACTCTAGCCCTGATTATAGCGTCCGTCAATGCTGCGATTGCCTTAGCATGACTAGTTACCCTGGATCTTAGATTATCCAGAGTTAACTGAGTATCTAAAATATTGTCCACAGAAATCATTGAGAACACTTTTTCTTCGAAATCCCTCTGAATCATACCTTTGAATCCTCGGATCATCTCTTCGGCTGAGAGAAATCGATTATCCCTGGAGGTGAGATCGCAAGGCAGTTCTTCCAGTCTATTCAATAGGCTTGTGTCACTTTTCTCGCTAGCATCCTTGAAAGACTCGAGATCTTCAATCAGCGCCTTGAGTACCTGAATCATGTATATCGGTGATTCTTTGATCTCAACATAGGAATCTTTGCTGGAAATAACACCGATGGATATCAAGGTGCTTTTCTTTAGATCTTTCATTTCCCTCCACTTGTCAAGATATTTCTCCGTACTGTCAATGTCCTAAGAGATAAGAGAGACAAAGTCCTCTAGATCCGTCCTCACCTTCTTCATCTTGTTTGTCTTCTCAGCGACTTCTGTAAGTAAGGATATTCCCTGAGTGTGCATCTTTTCAATGTAATCCTCTAGCACTTTCCCTTTCATATAGGTTTTCTCTGCCTTCTGAACAACAAAGTCGTCTATAGAAAAGGCTTTCGGAGTTGCCGCTTCAGGGGCAAGGGTGAATTTCCTTACTACTGCGGTCAATTGCTCTGCTTGGCCTTATAGTAATCCTTCATCTCCTTTTCTCTGTCAAATTTCTGGACCATGATGTCCATTGTAGACTGTAGATCGCTCTTCGCACCTTCATGAATAACTTTTCCAAGTTCAACACGAGAAATGGAATCGCTGCTCATGTCAAAACCCTCAAGGGTTGCGTCCTGCGGTGGTTTAGCTATTTCTAGAAATTCATGCCCCTTTTCCTCAACCAATTTTGAAAGGATCCTTGGTCTCTTAGGGGCCTTGGCTTTCACCGGCACTAACTTGCCAAAATCGAAGTCATCTGCAAAGATGGCTAGCTTCTTTCTTTTGGGCGTAAAAGCCGACATCCAAGGAGGGAGAGAAGTACTTACTGTGGAAATGGTTCCAGCAGCTGGTGTTACCGTGGTAACTTCTGCATTGCTAGTGGTAACAGTAGTCGCTGTTGGAGTAACTGGTGAAACTGTACCGACTGTTGATTGATCAAGGGCAGAACTTTCTCCTAGATTAAAAGGAGATGCCAGACTAGGAATAGAACCTGAAGAGTGAAGAGTATCTCCAGAAGCGCCTTGAGCATCGCCAAACATGAATTTGGAAGGAGAGGTGGCTCCGAAAGAAGGAACACTGATAGGAGATAGAGGTGGTGAAGGAGAGACGTCTGTAAGTGGCTGTGCCCCTTCCTGAGAAGGTAGAGGCTTAGTTCTTTGTTGCTCTGAGGGCCTGTCATCTGTCTCCATTTGCCGAGCTACCTGTTCCTGGGAGCTTTGTTCTCCAACTCTCTTAGCCGTTGATTCAGACTCCTCAACAACCTTCGATTTCTTGGAAACAAAGATGATTCTAGGCTTGTGAGGCCTAGATGGAGAAGGAACATCACCTTTGTTCTTGGTTTTGTTTTCTGCCCTCTTTCTCTTTTCTGCTTGGAATTCAGCCTCCGATCTTGTGATAAACTCTTTTAACGTGATCCCTTTTGCTGTTAACCAATCATTGGTGTCAGCCAATATTGGTTCAAATCTCTTCCTCAAAGAAATCAATTCTTTTTGGGACCACTGAATAGGAGGAAGAGGAGAGTCAGCAACCTTCTCGGCCGGGTACCTGCTATTGATCATGTTCTTGTCATCGACCAAATTGGAGAGAATATCTGCAAGCCCCAAATATTCTATTTGTTCCAGGGTCAGCGTACTATAGTCCATCCTCCTGATTTTTTCCACTGTCCTTAGGTCTACCCAAATGTTTTCGATCATAGGCTCATGAAACTGAGTCTTTCTTCTGATCATGTCTTTAACACCCCTGTAGTCAAACTTGTCCCTTCTTTTGAACTATTTCATAGTAACTAGTGGCATCTTTGTCTCCATGACTTTGGCTTTGGCTACAGTCAAAACCGAGTGTCTGCCAATTTCAATTGAAACCCTGAAACCTGGCTTTTTCAGTTCCATCTGTCTAGTGTGTACGATGACCATTTGTCTACACAGCTCCATTAGAACTAGCTTGTCAGAAGGAAATCTAGGGAGCATATGGGAATAGATTTTGAAAAAGCCCACCCGAAGATAGCAGCAAGAGGAAAATTGTAGGAACATACAATCATAGTCGTTGACGACCGTCCATGCTTCATCAGATATTCTTTTCTGTTCACGCTGAGGGTCGAAGAGGCACAAAATTACCGCGAAGAAGACGTCATTTACCCTCCTAAAATGACGGATTGATCCCTGCAGTGTTAACTGAGGGTAATGAGTAGACTGGGGTGGTCTTCATGTCTCATTCAGTTGTCAAATCTGGAAAGGTTCGCATTGAAGCAGTGATGTACACCAGGTACGAAGTCATAGAACTTCGAAGTAGTGGATACCTTGGTCAACTGCTCGTGAAGAGCATTGTTGATCTGCTCACCCCAGAAGATGACTTGCTTCCCTTGAAAGATGATCTTGATGAAGGGATACATCCATTCGTGGAATTGTGAGAAAGATGAGAGGCCTCGCACTCGACTGAGAAGAGTAATCAAGTCACCAACTTCTTCAATGAAATCACTTCTTGGGAAATTCTGCAGCCATCTGGACAAGTTGGTTCTGGGGGTCTTAAGCCACCTGTGATTCATCACTTTCTTTGCCCTCTCGGGGTCCTTGTCATACTCTTTCTATGCTTCTACGAAGTCAATCCTCAGTACTTCAGTAGCAGGAGTGCACATGAAGACTTTATCAATGAATTCAGAGTCCAGCCGAATTATTATGTTGCCGCTGGCATTAGAGACCGATCTGGTCTCCTTGTTGAAGAACTGGGCGCACTGAAGGACGAACTCCATATGATGTGCCGCTACTGGGATAGCGGCAACCATATGAATGTTGCTCTCGATGATCCTCTTCATTTCGGAGCTTGAGTTCGTTGCCTTGGTTCTGGTCACGAACTCGGCCATATCCACATGGCCAATCTCTGTATCTCTAATGTCGTCGACATTAGAGGTGACCGAAGTGATCGAAAAAATGCCCTCATACTTGTACTTCATGGCCTTTGACTTTTTCGGAGAAGTTTCAGACATCGAAACTGGCCTTGATTGATCAGGTGCCGACGAACAAGAATCTTTGGAAGGGACTGCAATCATGATTGTGCAATTAGGGAAGAGTGGGCAAATTGAGGAATTCGCACATTGGGTGATCATGACCAAGGAATGGCACTTAACGGCGCTGAGTCGGAAAACGAGGGAAAACAGAGAGGCGGAAAAAATGGAAAAGATCTAGATCTCTTCAGAGTTGGAGAAATTTGGAAGAAAAATGCAAGGGCGGCGAAAATCGCCGCCCTAGCATGAAGAATGCACTTGGCATGCACAGGGGGCGAATTTCGCCACCCTTGCATAAAGGGGAAAAAGAGAAAAGGGCACGGGCGGCGAATTTTGCCGCCCGTGCATGAAGAATTGCTAGGTAAGTGCAGTGGCGGCGAAATTCGCCGCCCGTGCACTTTTGGCCTGCATTGGCGGCGAAATTTGCCGCCCGTGTAGGTCAATGGGAAACAACAAAGGAGAAAAAGGGAGCACGGGCGGCGAATTTTGCTGCCCGTGTAGGTTTGTTTGGAAAGTGCAGGGGCGGCGAAATTCACCGCCCGTGCACTTTCGGCCTGCATCGGCGGCGAATTTCGCTGCCTGTGCGAGTCAAAAGGGACGACCTGTATCGGCGGCGAATTTCACTACCGATGCAGGGGTTGGATAGGGCATGGTTAGGGCAGCGAATTTTGCCACCCGTAGTAGGTAAGACCAAGAGATCCGCTGGCAAGAAGGGAGGACAGCAAAATTCGCCGCCCTAGCATGAAGAGGAAGCCTGGAAGGCCGACAGGGAAGGGGAGAAAAACAAAAACAAAACTTAAAGCAAACTTTAAGAGAAGGAAGAAAAATAAATACACGCCAAAAACAAGGCCTACCCGGAAAACCACGCACGTCGAGAGCTCAAATCTGCCAAAATGCACTTTTGCTCATTCGTTGGATCATCCAGAGGCAGAAAGCAAGCGGAGGAGAGGAAGGAATGATGCGAAATGAGGTTAAAATTGAATTAAATGGAGTGAAAATCGACCTCAACAACCTGGCGCGCACGGCAATAAATGCCTCGCGCAAAAACCGAGGCAGTGAGAGGCTACGAAAATCACCGCCCTTGCACTGAGAATTAGAAGGGACATGCAGGGGCGGCAAATTTTGCGGCTCCTGCATATGAGAGGAGAAAAAAAATGCAAGGGCGGCGAAATTCGTCGCCCGTGCAGGTCCAGATGTAGGGGCGGCAAAAATCGCCGCTCCTGCATGTCAAAGGTAAAAAAAAATGCACTGGCGGCAAAATTCACCTCCTGTGCACGAAAACGAAAGAAAAACACTAACTTTGAAAAAGCCAAATTTTGGTCCCTTGGTCGTATTGAGACCGTAAGAACCTTCACGTTTTGATGAAAACATAACGATGTTACGAATTTTGAACGGTGCCAGTTGAGCCAATACGAGAATGAGAAAAATCCATCTCGAAAACGGACTTAGAGAGACAAAAGGCAAAATGGATAAGTTTCGCAGGGGGTTGTTCCAAAAATGAGCTGCGCTGATTTTGGAAACAATAGGGTCCTCATTGTTTTGGCGGCCGAATTTCTTTGGACTTTTGTCCAAAGGAAATCCTTCGGACTAAAAGTCCTAAGGATATCTTTCCTTCTATTTTGCTTTCGTTCGGGCTTTTCTTTTTGGTCATTTTCCCGCGGACAAAATGTCCACAAGAATTATCTCGATCACTTTGACCTTCGAAATCTTTCTTCGGGTTTTTTCCCGCGGCTCTTTCTCCGAATTTCTTCGGACTTTTTGTCCGAAGGAATTCCTTCGGACAAAAGTCCGAAAGAAATCATTTCCTGCCTTTGCCTTAGTCTTTTTATTTCGCGGGATTTTCTCTTGAAGGATTTCTTCGGACAAAATGTCCGAAGGAATTCCTTTGGACATTTTGTCCGAAGAAATTCTCCGTCTCTTTGCCTTGAACAAATCCGAAGAAAAACTTTTGCTTTCGGCCTTCTCTCCAAGTGTTTACCTGCCCTCTACAAGGGCACCTAGGTCTGGAATTGCCTACCGAAAGGGCACTTGAATGGTTCCTTTTATGTTTGACTGCCCTCCGCAAGGGCACTGGTCCTTCGAGAGACTCTCTTGAACCTTATGATTGAAGCGTTCCTTTGAACCAAACGTTGAACCAATTGAGTGAACCGTCCCTTTGAACCAACCCGTTGAACCCAACCGTTGAACCAAGCCGATGAACCAACCGATTGAACCAATCGTTGAACCAACTCTTTGAACCACTTCTTTGAACCAAGCCGACTGAACCAAGTTGTTGAACCAAGCTTTTGAACCGTTCCTTGAACTGACTGAACTAAACCAACTCATTGAACCAATTGAACTGAACCAACTCATTGAACGAACAATGGTTCACTAGGTCTGGAATTGCCTACCGCAAGGGCACTTGAATGGTTCCTTTTATGTTTGACTGCCCTCCGCAAGGGCACTGGTCCTTCGAGAGACTCTCTTGAACCTTCTGATTGAAGCGTTCCTTTGAACCAAACGTTGAACCAATTGAGTGAACCATCCCTTTGAACCAACCCGTTGAACCCAACCGTTGAACCAAGCCGATGAACCAACCGATTGAACCAATCGTTGAACCAACTCTTTGAACCACTTCTTTGAACCAAGCCGACTGAACCAAGTTGTTGAACCAAGCTGTTGAACCGTTCCTTGAACTGACTGAACTAAACCAACTCATTGAACCAATTGAACTGAACCAACTCATTGAACGAACAATGGTTCAAAGTTCAAGTTCAAAATTCTTGGAAAGATCATGCTGTTGGGCACTGATGTCGAACCATTGGACTAGTTCCTCCTTGCCGAAAGACTTGCCTGCAGAGTTTGTAGAATCAGCCTGCAGAGTCCGTAGAATCAGCGTGTAGAGTCCATAGAAAAAAGACTTGTGCAAAAAATCAAATTTGTACTGGCTTAGAACAAGGGAAAAGGGGGAGAGCGATTTTGGCCTACAGGATCAAAATGGTCAACAGCGTGTGTGTGGACAATGAGGGTTTGTGGGTGACTTGCAGGATGAAATGCAGAACAACTCCAACTTTTGAAAGGGATAGACTATTGAATTTTTTTGGGGAGTTAGGTGACCCCTTTTTTCTTAGCTTGGGAGGATTGAACACCTGGGATGGTGTCACACTAGGGATTCTAACCCTGAAAGCAACCCTAAGAATCAAACCTGGGCTAGCCAAGTTAAACTTGCACCAATTTATGGCTAAACCACAGCCCAACTAACAGAGCAAAACAACATTGTAGAAAAGAGATTTCCAGTAACAAGTGGAACACTAAGATGAGGATGGCTTGAGGGAATCATGCAGATGCCGAAATTGGGCACCAGATCCATAATTAGAATAATCTAATGATAGGTTCAACAAATAGCAGGTTTCGATATTTGGTGTAGTGTCACAACTAAGGGTGCCATAATTGGCAATGTACTATATTTCAATATTTTTTATAATTAGTATAATGCCACACAATGGTACAGCATGCAATGGACCTAATGAAGCTACTATATTTCAATATTTTTTATAATTAGTATAATGCCACACAATGGTACAGCATGCAATGGATCTAATCAAAAAGTTCTTTCGATGGTGAGGCCATATCAGAGCCTTGGTTAGAATAATTTCAAGGCAGAAAGAATGAAAGAAATAAATTATATTAATGTCCACAGATGACCAATGTAGGTCATGTTGACCATTTTTGGTCCAACAGGCCAAAATCGGTCCCCTTCTCTCCCTGTTGTTCTGAGCCAGTTCATTTTTTTTATTTTGCACAAGTCTGGAAATTTCTACGGACTCTACAGGCACTACAAGCATTTCTACGGACTCTGCAGAGTCTTTCTACGGACTCTGCAGGCAACAAATGGTTTCCCAACACTTAGGCGCAAAATGGACAAGTGTTTGGTTCAATATTCTGGTTCAGTCGTTTTGGTTCAAGTGCTTGGTTCATCGCTTTGGTTCAATGGCAAAGCTCATCGGCAAAGTCCAACAGTTGGTTCAACAACTTGGTTCGAAAGAACGGAGCAACGAGAAGGTTCAACAGAGTCTCTCGAAGGACAAGTGCCCTTACGGAGGGCACTTGGTTGGCTACAGTACCAAAGCAGATTTCCCGAAGGGCACTTTTGGAACGCAGTCAAAGGAAAAGACAGACATAATTCCTTTGGACAAAAAGTCCGAAGAAATTCGGAAGGGTTACGAACAAAAAAATCCCGCAAAAAAGGACTTAAAGCAAAGACGAGGCAAGAGTGACTTCTTTCGGACTTTTGTCCGAAGGAATTCCTTCGAACAAAAAGTCCGAATAAATTCGGGAAAAAGTCCGCGGGAAAAAAAAAGGCCGCGGGGAAAAGGTTTCGAAGAAAAGAAGCGGGCGAGACAATTCTTGCAGACATTTTGTCCGCGGGAAAATAGCCGAAGAGAAAAGGCCGCTGAAGGACCTCGAAGGGCAGGTACCCTTGCGGGGTACTCTCAGCTGTCGAAAGAAGGGCACTTCTCCAAAGCCGAAGGGACACCTTCCCTTCGGGAGGGTCCAAAACAAAAGGGCAAATCAAGAAAAAAGACCGAAGGAATTGCCAAGGACGGTGACGTCTCTGAAGCCATCAATTTCAAGGAAATAGACTAACCGTTGGTTTTCAAACGGTGACAGGCCCGCGAACGTCAATTTTACAGCAGAGAAATAGCCGTTTGATCTTTAAATTCTTGAGCGCCAACTAGAAAAGAGCCCAGAGAACAAAGAGAGAAAGAGATAAAACCAGGAAAAGACGACGTTGGGAAAAGACAAAAGTTGAGATTGAACTTAACAACCTGCTAATAGAAGAGCCCAAGGAGCCAGCAAGGCCAAGAAGATAGCCCCCGAGGGCCAAAGGATCCAAAAGAGACAAGGCAAGGAAAAGATGAAAGAGCCAAGTGCAGAAATAGACAAAACAGTCCAAGTGGCGAAGAAAGGTATCGACTCAAGGAGTTATTCTAGCGGTTGGAACAGTGCTTGCCAAGTGGTCATCAAGGGACGCAAACAGTGAATGATGCGACCCATTTTTCTCCATTTTGCATTTATGAGCAGACAAACCGCGTGGGTGCCTTCAAGGAGCAGTCTTATTTGTGGAGAAACGGTGCGGCCTACGTTTTTAAACGCCTGAAGTCAGAATCGGAGCCGACACAACATTTATATTTCAGCAGCTTCCTCTTCCCAACGCCCTCGAAACACACATGGGCCACTTGTCAAAGGGCGCCAAAAGTCTTTTTCAAAAGAGGCGCTTTTGTTCTCTCTTCTCGATATATATATTGTAACTTCTCATTTTAAAAGATCTATCTTTCACATTGTAAGGCGAAGCCCTAGCAATTTTCACTTGGAATCAATAAAAATGCACTTTTATCTCTATTCTAGTTAGATATCTCTGAGTGTGTCGGAGTGTTAGTCTTGTGTTCAGTCATTGCTTCCTAATGCTTTCACAGGGTTGAAACCAACGCATCTAGTATCTACAAGGCGTCATTCCTACAAGTGACAAGAAGAGTTGTACCTGGAGCGTAGAGGCAGAAGGAGGTTACTAGACAGTGTGCTTTTCTTACAGCGCCTATGGTAAGTCCTTTTTTTTGTCTTCCATTAAAGCCTCCATGTTAAGCTTCTTGCAGTCTAGTCCTTTTACCAGTTAAAGTGTATGTATGTGTTCTCATGGTTCAGAGTGTGAGTGTGAGTAGGTCGAATTATTTGGTGCATCACCCTCTTAGATTAGGTTTTGTTTTCCTATAATCTTCCTCCCTTTTCATCCCCCCCATTATATATATATATATATATATATATATATATATATATATATGTATTAGCACTTATTGGCATAACTCAAATGCATGAAAGGGAGCTAGCTCTTAGCTAGAAACTCTCCCCCCAGTTTTGCCTTGCCCACAGGTAAGAGGGGAGTTTCCATTGTTGCGTGTGGAAGGCAGGAGCACAGCCTCCTGTCAAGGGTGCAATCCACTGCGTCAACAGTTTTTGGCACGCCCGGTGGGACTCAGTTTTTCCACTTAGTAAAGTTTCAGGATTGATGCTGGTCCTGTTACAGCAAAATCAACTATTTTCAGCGTTTGGCAACTCCACTGGTAAGAGCTTCAGTTTCAAATCAAAGGCCAGTCTGACTTCCTATGCCTAAAATCACCACACGGTCTGCTGCTAAGGGTGTCTCTTTCGAATTCATTGAATTGCCTTTGAACTCAGCAAAGTGACTGAGGTTTGAGAGGACCCATCCTTATTCAGCAAACCACTTTTCCAAACCTGCTATAAATAACACCTACGCAAGAAGGCCATGGTTACATCCTGTCATAGCTATGGCATTACCCTTTGTGACTTTTCGTGGTCAGAGTCCCTTGAATCTCCCGCGTTATGACCCAATTCCAGGAGCAGTCCTCAAAAGTGTGCCTCCCTTTGATGGAGAGGGGTCCATTACAATTATTGAACACATCAAAAATATTGCTAATCTCTGCAATATTCACAATGTTACTGAGGATAATATTGCAACCACATTGCTGGCATTGTCCCTCAAGGGCAAAGTTCTGGACTGGTACGAGACCTTACCCATGAATTCAATCGGTTTCTAGAATGAATTGGGCACTCTTTTGACGAACCGATTTGGGGAGAAGAGCGACCACCTCTCGCTTGCCGAGAAGCTGACTACAATGAAAAGAGCTCCACATGAATACATGCAAGATTTCAACACTCGGTTTCAGAAGACATGAGATAGAATCCCCATTCTGGTAAGACCGACTCCTAGCTATGCTTCCCTGTATTACTTAAGAACATTGAACAGCGATATCTCTGTTATGATACAGTCCATGGGAGGACATGTGCTGCCTGCCGCCTATGACATAGCTATAGCGGCTGAAAATTGCCTAGTACAGGCTGGGAAAATAGCTCATAGACCTCATATGCCACTTGTTCCTGAAATGCTGCCTCCAATTCAGACTATAGCTCCCACCTTAGCTCTTTTGTCTAGCATAGAAAAGCCAGCTGCTACTTCATCAAATGAACTCCATGAAGTCAAAAGTCTGTTGCAAAATGTGACAAATGAACTAGTGGCAATTAAAAGGCAGCAAGCTCAAAACAGCGGATCGAATCAAGGATATCAGCAGTATGGTCAAACAAATAGACCCACTTTCCAAAATTACAATCAAGGGTAGGGTCAGTTTGCACAGACCAGACCTTTTCAAGGCTACAACCCAGGCGCCCCTTCATCATCCAAGGCTATGGTGCCCGTTCAAAACAATCTAATACAAGAACAACCAAGTTGTTCAACCATGGGATATGGTCAAGAGCAGGCTGTTTAAACAAATGAAATGACAGGTCACTACCCAAATGTACAAGACAATCAAGCAACCGCCCAATTCCAAGGTTTTGAGGCTTCAATTCAGCCCGACATGAGTAGCAATCAGACTCAGCGTGATTCTACTCTCATGAATCCCCTGGAATGTGAGTTCTATGCAGTCAATTACGTGGGTACTGCGGACAATCAGGGCGACTATGTCGCAGCCAACAAAAAATTCGAAAGGAGAGCAATGGAAGAAGCTCAAGCTGCTGCCCAAATGTCAGCAATACCTTCTTCATCACACGTAAACCAAAGGATTCCAAACTTCAGACCGCCGGTTGTACCTTCAGCTCCTCGGCCTGCGCCTCAGGGTGTAAATAATCCCAAAGAAAATTTGAAGGAAAGCAACCCTCGAGTCAATGTGGTAGATCAGATGAAGAAGCTTCACATGAACATCTCTTTGTGGGATTCGTTGTCAATACCAGGGCAAAAAGAATTGCATGAGCTGAATAAAGCTGTCCCAGCAAAGGCCGATAATGTCTTGATGATGAATGGACAGCCTTCCACCTCAGGGCAGGTCAAGAAAGAAAAAAACGTTCCCCCTTTTTATTTGTCCTTGGTCATAAGAGATTTCTTGGTGCACAATTGCATCATTGACAGTGGAGCAAGCACCTCAGTAATGCCCAAATGCAGATAAGCTAGGGTTGAAATACGAAGAAATGACTAAGGGAGTCCTGCAGCTCGATCGAACACCAACAAAGACAGTTGGGGTAGTGAAAGGTTTAAGCTTGACACTACACACTTGCCCGACCTTCTCAGTTCCTCATGATGTGGTAGTGGCGGATGTCCCTCCTTACTTTGCTATCTGTTTATCCAGAGATTTTACATTCAAGATAGGAGGCTACTTAGCAGCGAATTGGTCTTATCTAGTTTTTAGAACCAAGTATGAGACTAAAGTTAAGATTGAATCCGAGCCACTCCACAGAGATCATCTGGAACCATACTCGCTTAAGGCGGCAAATGTCAGCTACGCCATTATTGACTAAGAAGTGTTCCAAGTAGACCAATCTCCATCCTCTGCCCTTGAAGGAGTTGCAGACCTGCTTTTAGATGACTTGGGAAGTGACAACTTCGAGCATGATCCTTACAAATTCATAGAGGAAGCAGGCTTTGGAATTTATTGCATGCATGAAGAGAGTACTTTTGTACCAAATCTGATGAAAGCGAGCCAAGAAAGCTCAAGTCTATGGCAGCTATTCTTTGATAGTTCAAGAAGTAAGTTGGGAGCTGGTGGTGGAGCGGTGCTAGTTTCTCCTTCAAAGGAAAAATACTTTTCAGCTTTCCGGTTCCAATTTTCCTGTACATGCAATGTTGCGGAGTATGAATCCCTCATCCACGATTTGGAGTGGGCGAGGAAAAGAGGAATCAAAGAGCTACAAGTTTTTGGTGACAGTGAACTGATTGTCAATCAGGTAAGAGGCCAAAATTTGACAAAGAATTCTTTACTGAAGTCCTACAAACATAAGTTATGGGACTTAGTGAAAATTTTCTTTGCTTTCAATATTGCCTCCATTCCTAGAGAGTAGAACAAGCAAGCGGATAGGCTGGCAGCAGTTGGTGCCCAGTTTGATATCCCTAAGGAAATAGGCCGAGACCACAGCAAACGCCACTTGAAGGTAGTAATCCGGCCCTCTGTACCTAACAACATCACCAACTGGCAGGTCTTTGACAACGACCAGCAACTAGCACTCTTCTTGCAAAAGGAAGCTGAGTTTGCTACAAAAACCCAATTTAAGCTAGAACAGCAATATGTCAGCCAAATTGTTCAGCTGAAGAACAATAAGCTCTCCAAAGGTTTGGTCACTCTAGAGAGTATCTTCAATGGAGATGACCAGTTGAAAAGTGACAAGGCATGCATTGCAACGAAGGAGGAGCACCATGAGAAGGTTGAAATATTCAAAGATAAGCTGCTTGCACTTGGGAAAGTGTGCACGGACCGTGAAAGGCAAGCCTTCATCTTGTTGTGCCAAGAATTTGTTGATGTCTTCGCTTGGGAATATAGTGATTTGAAGGGTTTTGACCCCAGTGTGGCCCAGCATACCATTGCGCTGGAAGAAGGCGTCAGGCCAAACAAGCAAAAGCAGAGGCCTGTCAACCCAATGATTGAGCCTCTCATGCGGAAGGAACTCACCAAGTTGATTGAGTCCAGGATAATATTTCCAATCAGACACTCTTCTTGGCTAGCCAATCTTGTTCCTGTCCGAAAAAAGAATGGGGAGATCAGATCATGCGTTGATTTCAGAGACCTCAACAGTCTCTTTGAAAGACCATTATCCTCTCCCAAGCATGGAGCAGATCCTTCAAATGGTGACAGGCAGCAAGCGTTTCTCCCTCTTGGATGGGTATTCAAAAATAATCAGATTTTGGTGCGAGACTGTGACCAACACAAGACAGCGTTCACTACCAAATGGGGGACGTTTGCTTACAGGAAAATGCCATTCGGACTGTCTAATGCTGGTGCCACCTTCCAATGAGCCATGGACATGGCGTTTCGAGGCCTGATAAATAACACTGTGCTGGTATATCTTGATGATGTGACAGTTTTCTCCAAGGAGGCGAGCCAACACATGAAACACCTCGAACAAATCTTTGAGAGGTGTAGAGAGTTCGATATCTCTCTCAACCCTAGGAAATGAGTGTTCGCTGTCCACGAGGGCAAAATCTTTGGCCACATTGTTTCCAAGGAAGGCTTAACTATTGATCTAGAGAGAGTTCGCTCCATCCTAGAGCTGTCCTTGCCTAAGCACAAGAAAGGCCTACAAAGCTTCTTCAGCAAGATAAATTTCATTTGGAGATTTATCCCAAATTTTGAAGAGGTAGTCAAGCCGTTGACCTCTATGCTGAGGAAGGGTGAAGAGTTCACATGGACAACACAAAAAAATGACAGTTTTGAAGAAATTAAGCAAGCCATAGCCCGGGCTCCTACTTTGATCAGCGCTGACTTCACCAAAGATTTCAACCTCTACACCTTCGGCAATGAAGAGGTAATCTCCGCCATGATTACCCAAGCAAATGGTGATAACCTTGAACAACCAATTGCATTTTTTAGCCAAGGCCTAGAGGGTTTTGAGGTCAAATACACATATGTGGAGAAGCAAGTCCTTGCGGTCATACAGAGTCTAAAGAAATTCAGGGATATGCTGTCCAATAGCAAAATTCACCTCATGGTTCCACATCCCGGCATCAAGGGTTTCTTGATCAACCGAGACCTGAATGAAAAGAGAGTGGGGTGGATCACTAAGGTGATGGAATACAATGTGGATATCAAGATCACCAAACTGGTAAGAGGGAGAGGCTTGTGTGAGCACTTTGCTGCAGACTTTAAGCAGCAAAAAGAGGATAGTCTGTTAATTCATGATGCAACTACAACAAAAGAATCAGCTGTCATGAAGGATTGGACATCAGACTTGAGGCGTTTCCTTCTCACTTGTGAGTGCCTGCAAGGCCTTGATAGGACCAAAAGGAGATATTTTAGACTCCAGTGTCTCCCTTATGTCTTGATTGATGGAGTACTGTTCAAAAGGGATCTTTCAGGAGTCCTTTTAAGATGTTCAGAAGGGATCTTTCAGGAGTCCTTTTAAGATGCATAGACCCAGGTCAAGCCGACAGATCGCTGTCCGAGTTCCATGATGGGCCAGCCAGCAGTCATTTTGCTCCTAGGGCTACAGCTGCAAGAATAATGAGAGCTGGTTACTTCTGGCCTACTCTATTCAGGAATACCCATGCCTGGGTACGAAAGTGCCAGAACTGCGCACTCTTTGATGGGAAGCAATCGCTGGCTGCCATGCCTTTACAGCCTATTCAAGTAGAGTAGCCATTCATGCAATGGGGCCTTGACTTCATATGGATGATTAACCCTCCCTCCAGTGCTGGACACAAGTGGGTCTTGACCACCACAAATTATTTCACAAGATGGGTAGAGGCTGTTGCTTTAAAACAAGCCAACGAAAGTGCAGTCTTGGATTTTTATGAAGACCTAGTGACAAGGTTCGAGGTTCCAACCACCATAATCTCAAATAACGCGTTAGCTTTTTTGGGAACTAAAAAAAGTGAATGGGCGCTGAGATATGGTATCTATATTAGCACTTCGTCCAATTACTACCCACAGGGGAATGGGCTTGTTGAATCTACCGATAAGAATATAATCATGATCATCAAGCAAACAATGGAGGAGAATCATAGGACTTGGCATGCCAAGTTGAAAACAGTCATGTGGGCAGATAGGGTCACCCCAAAGAGGGCAATTGGTAACTCGTCGTACACGCTTATATATGAAAGGGAAACTAGGCTCCCCATTTCACTTGAGTTGCCAGCCTTGGACCTCGCTCACCAGCTGCAATTAGAAGAAGGAAATAGCATGGAGGTTAGGCTATGCGCGCTGATGGAGCTCCAAAAGACAAGAGACCAGGCTATGGCTTCAATGACCAGCCGCCAACAACAGACGAAGAGACACTTCGACAAGAAATCTTCATCAAAAGGTTTCTCTGAAGGAGACATCATCTTGAAATGGGATGAGGACCGAGCTAAACCTGGAAAGCACGCGAAGTTCAACGCCCTATGGAGTGGTCCATACGTCATCACTCAGTGCAAGCAGCATAATGCATTCCAACTCTCCAGATTGGATGGTGAAGAACTGTATATTCCAGTTAATGGGATACATCTTAAGCATTATCACTGAGCCCTTCTCCCATCATGTATATATTTTCTTTGCTTTTTCCCTGTTTTCCCTAAGTGCTTTTGCACATATTAGTAGTTTCCTTAGTTTTGTGTGTGTTTTCGTTTCCTTTTGGAGTAAACCTTCATGATTGATTCTTGGATGTCTCGAGGCGGTTGCCAACTTTTTTAAAGCTACATCTCAACTCCTTGCCCAATGGATTTTAAGGCAACTGATTTCTAAGCATAGCAGGCATGCTTCCCCTTGGAGTCGCCAATTTGTTGACAATTTTTGTCCAACAGGCCAAAATCGGTCCCCTTCTTTCCCTGTTGTTCTGAGTCAGTTCATTTTTTGATTTTGCACAAGTCTGCAAATTTCTACGGACTCTGCAAGCTTTTCTCGGCAGATGAAGAACCATTTCAAAGAGTGCAAGGTTTTACAAAGCTTCTTCGACTCTTATTAGAAGAAATTCGCTTTGGTTCAACGGCAAAGTTCATCGGCAAAGTTCAACAGTCGGTTCAATGCCTTGGTTCAATGGCTTGGTTCAAAGGAACCATTCAAGTGCCCTTGCGGAGGGCAGTTCTAGACACAAGTGCCCTTGCATAGGGCAAGGGACACTTGAAAAAGACCAAAAAGTGAACAAGGCCAAAAAAAGGTAAGTTCCCTTCGAAAATTTGCTTAAGGCAAAGAACAAGAATTTCTTCGAACAAAATGTCCGAAGGAATTCCTTCGGACTTTTTGTCCGAAGAAATTCTACGAACGAAAAGATCCTGCGAAAAAGGACTTAAGGCAAAGACAAAAGCAAGAATGATTTATTTTGGACTTTTGTTCGAAGGAATTCCTTCGAACAAAGAAATTCAAGAAAAAGGTCACGGGAGGAAAACCCGAAGAAATTTCAAAGGGTAAAGCAGAGTGGTCGAAATAATTCTTGCGGACTTTTTGTCCACGGAAAAAGTGGCCAATAAAAAATCCACGGGGAAAGTGGCCGAGTGAAAAGACTCCGAAGGAAAGGAAGTAAGCAAGACAATTCTTGCGGACATTTTGTCCGTGGGAAAAATGACTAGGACAAAAGCCCGACTGAAGAGAAAAGAACCGAAGGATTTGCCAAGGATGGTGACATCTCCAAAGCCGTCAAATTTAGGGAAGTAGACTAGCCGTTGGTTTTCAAATAGTGACGGGCCCGCAAACGTCAATTTTACAGCAAGAAAATAGCTGTTTGATCTTTAAATTCTTGAGCGCCGACCAGAAAAAAGTTCGAGAGCAGAAGCTGCCAAGTGTCATCTGCCGGGACACATTATAATTAGTCTCTAAAAGCAGCGGAATGTGCCACGTGTCCCTTGTAAAACTCGACGGAGCGCGACAAGTGTCTGTATCCGAGTTTCAAAGCTTCTTTTAAAAAGCTTCCCTCAGAGTTCTGCGGAGGACGCCAAGTGGCAATTGCGGAAGGTTTTGATATGTTTTTCTAAGAACAGTGGAACATGCCATGTATCCCTTGAAAGGCTCGGCGGAAGCCGACAAGTGTCAACATCCATGATCTCTTCCTTTAGTTCCGTTATTAAGGACTGTGGTGGGCCTCGGATGAATCGCTAAAGTAAGCAGAGCGCACCAAGTGTCATCGTCCGTGTGAATCTGAATGAGTCCCGAATGTTCCTATATTGTTTCTAAAGCTCAGCGGATGCCGCCACGCGTCATCTTCCACAGGAACTCTCAAAAGGTGTCTAATGCTTCTATAAGTTAAGCAGATGCTGCCACGTGTCCTCCCCTGTTTCATAGCGGAACACGCCACGCGTCACTTGTTGAGATCAGCGAAAAGCGGCCAAAGCAAACGGGAAAGACACGAAATAATTGCTAAGGAGGATGACGGACCCAAAGACGTCAATTTTGCAACAACGAAATAGCTGTTGAGCTTTACAGACTTAAGCGCGAACCCGAAGGAATTCAAAGGCTTAAGGCCAGAAGAAAGACAAAGCCAGGAAGGGGCAAAAGAGCTAAGTGCAAAAACGGACAAAACAATCCAAGTGGCGAAGGAAGTTGTTGACTCAAGGAGTAATTCCAGCGGTTGGAACAGTGCTTGCCAAGTGGTCATCAAGGGATGCAAACAGTGAACGATGCGAGCCATTTTTCTCAATTTTGCATTTATGAGCAGACAAACTGCGTGGGTGCCTTCAAGAAGCAGTCTTGTTTGTGGAGAAACGACGCGGCCTATGTTTTTAAACGCCGAAAATTAGAATCAGAGCTGACACAGCATTTATATTTCAGCGGCTTCCTCTTCCCAACACCCTCGGAATGCACATGGGCCACTTGTCAAAAGGCACCAAAAGTCTTTTTCAAAAGAGGCGTTTTTGTTCTCTCTTCTCCATATATATATTGTAACTTCTCATTTTAAAGGATCGGATCTTTCACAATTGTAAGGCGAGGCAATTTTCACCTAGAATCAATAAAAAATGCATTTTTACCTCTATTTTGGTTAGATATCCCTCTAAGTGTGTCTGAGTGTTAGTCTTGTTTTCAGTCATTGCTTCCTAATGCTTTCATAGGGTTGACACCAACGCCCTTGGTATCTACAAGGCGCCGTTCCTACAGGTGACAAGAAGAGCTGTACCTGGAGCGTAGAGGCAGAAGGAGGTTATTAGACAGTGTGTTTTTCCTATAGCGCCTTAGGGAAGTCCCTTTTTTTGTGTTCCATTAAAGCCTCCCTGTCAAGCTTCCTGCAGTCTGGTCCTTTTACCAGTTAAAGTGTATGTATGTGTTCTTATGGTTCTGAGTGTGAGTGTGAGTAGGTCGAAATTATTTGGTGCATCACCCTCTTAGATTAGGTTTTGTTTTCCTGTAATCCTTCTCCCTTTTCATCCCCCCCACCATTATATATATATATATATTGTTTTCCTGTAATCCTTCTCCCTTTTCATCCCCCCCACCATTATATATATATATATATTGTTTTCCTGTAATCCTTCTCCCTTTTCATCCCCCCCACCATTATATATATATCCTTCTCCCTTTTCATCCCCCCACCATTATATATATATATATATATATATATATTGTTTTCCTGTAATCCTTTTCCCTTTTCATCCCCCCCACCATTATATATATATCCTTCTCCCTTTTCATCCCCCCCACCATTATATATATATATATATATATATATATATATATATATATATATATATGTATATTGTTTTCCTGTAATCCTTCTCCCTTTTCATCCCCCCCACCATTATATATATATCCTTCTCCCTTTTCATCCCCCCACCATTATATATATATATATATATATATATATATATATATTGTTTTCCTGTAATCCTTCTCCCTTTTCATCCCCCCCACCATTATATATATATATCCTTCTCCCTTTTCATCCCCCCCACCATTATATATATATATATATATATATATATATATATTGTTTTCCTGTAATCCTTCTCTCTTTTCATCCCCCCCACCATTATATATATATATATATATATATATATATATTGTTTTCCTGTAATCCTTCTCCCTTTTCATCCCCCCCACCATTATATATATATATATATATATATATATATATATATATATATTGTTTTCCTATAATCCTTCTCCCTTTTCATCCCCCCCACTATATATAATGGTGGGGTGGATGAAAAGGGAGAAGGATATATATATAATGGTGGACGGATGAAAAGGGAGAAGGATTACAGGAAAACAATATATATATATATATATATATAGTAGTGGGGGGGATGAAAAGAGAGAAGGATTACAGAAATATATATATATATATATATATAATGGTGGGGGGGATGAAAAGGGAGAAAGATTACAGGAAAACAATATATATATATATAATGGTGGGGGGATGAAAAGGGAGAAGGATTACAAGAAAACAATATATATATATATAATGGTGGGGGGATGAAAAGGGAGAAGGATTACAAGAAAACAATATATATATATATCCCTTTTCATCCCCCTATATATATATAATGGTGGGGGAGATGAAAATGGATATATATATATATATATATTGTTTTCTTGTAATCCTTCTCCCTTTTCATCCCCCCCACCATTATATATATATATATATATATATATAGTTTTCCTGTAATCCTTCTCCCTTTTCATCCCCCCCACCATTATATATATATATATATTGTTTTCCTGTAATCCTTCTCCCTTTTCATCCCCCCCACCATTATATATATATATATATATATATAGTTTTCCTGTAATCCTTCTCCCTTTTCATCCCCCCCACCATTATATATATATATATATTGTTTTCCTGTAATCCTTCTCCCTTTTCATCCCCCCCACCATGATTACAAGAAAACAATATATATATATATATATATATACATATATATATAATGGTGGGGGGGGATGAAAAGGGAGAAGGATTACAGGAAGACAAAACCTAATCTAAGAGGGTGATGCACCAAATAATTTCGACCTACTATATATTATTTGGTGCATCACCCTCTTAGATTAGGTTTTGTCTTCCTATAATCCTTCTCCCTTTTCATCCCCCCCACCATTATATATATATATATATATATACGAAATTATTTGGTGCATCACCCTCTTAGATTAGGTTTTGTTTTCCTGTAATCCTTCTCCCTTTTCATCCCCCCCACCGACCATTATATATATATATATATATATATATATATATATATATATATATATATTAGGTTTTGTTTTCCTGTAATCCCTCTTAGATTAGAGAAGGATTACAGGAAAACAAAACCTAATCTAAGAGGGTGATGCATTATATATATATATATATATATATATATATAATGGTCGGTGGGGGGATGAAAAGGGAGAAGGATTATAGGAAAACAAAACCTAATCTAACAGGGGGGGAGGGGATGAAAAGGGAGAAGGATTACAGGAAAACAAAACCTAACCTAAGAGGGTGATGCATTATATATATATATATATATATATAATGGTCGGTGGGGGGAATGAAAAGGGAGAAGGATTACAGGAAAACAAAACCTAATCTAAGAGGGTGATGCAATATATATATAATGGTGGGGGGGATGAAAAGGGAGAAGGATTACAGGAAAACAAAACCTAATCTAAGAGGGTGATGCACCAAATAATTTCGACCTACTATATATAAACAAAAACCTAATCTAAGAGGGTGATGCACCAAATAATTTCGACCTACTATATATAAACAAAACCTAATCTAAGAGGGTGATGCACCAAATAATTTCGACTTACTATATATATAATTTCGACCTACTATATATATAAACAAAACCTAATCTAAGAGGGTGATGCACCAAATAATTTCGACCTGCTATATATATAATTTCGACCTACTATATATAGTAGGTCGAAATTATTTGGTGCATCACCCTCTTAGATTAGGTTTTGTTTATATATAGTAGGTTGAAATTATTTGGTGCATCACCCTCTTAGATTAGGTTTTGTTTTCCTGTAATCCTTCTCCCTTTTCATCCCCCCCATTATATATATATATATATATATATATATATATATATATATATATATATATTGCATCACCCTCTTAGATTAGGTTTTGTTTTCCTGTAATCCTCCTCCCTTTTCATCCCCCCCATTATATATATATATATATATATATATATATATTGCATCACCCTCTTAGATTAGGTTTTGTTTTCCTGTAATCCTTCTCCCTTTTCATGCACCAAATAATTTCGTATATATATATATATATATAGCACTTATTGGAATAACTCAGATTCATCAAAAGGAGCTAGCCCTTATCTAGAGACTCTCCCCCCAATTGTGCCTCGCCCACAGGCAAGAGGGGAGTTTCCATTGTTGCATGTGGAAGGCAGGAGCTTGGCCACCTGTCCAGGGTGCAATCCACTGCATCAACAGTAATGATTTGATATTTTTGCATTGAAGACATCTCTTCTCAACCATTAAATGATAACACAAGTAAACATATTTTGTTGACAATGAGAATTTTCTGGTAGCATTTGTTTGATGTCTCCTTCCTACAAAAAATAATTAATGACCCCGAAATGAAGTGCGAGAATAGAAATTTTTAAGGAGACTCCCTCATTGAATCAATTGAAAATCTTAATTTTTAGCTGTCTTGCCTTATGTACATCAGTTAATTACTTACATTGTCATGATTACTAGGTACCAAGCAGTATGTATTTGCATACTTTAAATTATGATTAATTAATTTAAACAATAGCATTTTTGGTTAATTGTCTATGACTATATTATTGATGTTATTCTTCTTTAGAATGTATAGGAAATAATTTTATCAATAAATTTGTTGGTTGAATATTTTGTCGATCAGTGTACTGATAAACAAAATAGGTCTGATCAGCCAAAGTAGGAAGATTAATCATCCAAATGTGTAGGTTTACCACATCAAAAGGGGACTAATCTCTCCTCTCATCAAGGGGAGGTTCCCTATAGATAAGCTATATATATATATATATATAAACAGAAAATAGTACTCAAGGGTAGGACAAACCATCCATCTCTCTTTTTTCATAGATGATGCGTGCGGATCAAAGGAAAAACTAAAGGGAAATGACAAACAGCACTCCTCTTCTTTTAGAAGTACTATTCAGCAAGCCACAAGAATACTCCAGGTAGTAACAGCAAAATGTAGCAAAAAATGTAATAACCAGCTAATCGAGATGCAGCACAAAGTCTTCACCTGGATTGCTCAAGAGTAAGATACGAAAGACAATGAGGGCACAAAGTCGCCCCAAGGTCCTTTACACAAAAATGAAAAGAAAACACACTGAAAGGCAATTATGGGGGCACAAAGTCTCTCCATAGTTGACTCTTCAAGACACCTTCCTGATTGTTGTCACTAATTTTGCTTGTTGAATTAAAAGAACAGAAAATATATTGAAGAAAAAGACATAAGAACAGTTTCCTCAACAACAAAGATATTACAGCACAAAGTCTGAAAAGTCGCTCTCTTAATCTAGTAACAAAATATGATCAACAATCTAAGCTCAAAGTCTCAGTAATGCCTTACAATTTGCGCAGAGTTTCATTTTAATTGTCAAAAAAGAGATAGCTTTTACAATAGAAGAGAGTTCCTTATATAGCCTCTTCAAGAAGGACTCGGGAACAGTAATACATCATGTTGCGTTGGAAACTGTTAAGAAGACAGGTTGGAACTTAGGGGCGTTTTACCCATTTGATTTTATCAATGCAGGGAAATAAGTCGCGCTTATTGAAAGTTTGCAACTTTCAATTGAAAGTTTGCAACTTTCAATGTCCACCTGGGGATCTGATCTTATCTTCATCATTCCTCCTTTTCTGGTTAATTGAATCGGGTCCTGGATTCAGTTTGTTGTTCTATTCCTTCCCCGCTTTCTGCTGGTCTTGGCCTTGAAATTTGTGAATGTATTCTGGTCTGTATGTTCAAAGGATCAACGGCTAGTTCACTGTGTTGAATTTGACGTTTTCAGGTGCGTCATTCCTTTGTCCTCTTTCGGCTTTTCTGTTTGGCACTTTTCCGGATTGAACTTGCCCTTTCGGGCCTTAAGAAATGACCCATTTTGAGTCGGGAAGAGCCTCCCGCAAGAGTATCTACCCTTCGGGCAGTCTTTGAATGGCCTTCGGGCTTCTTCGGGCGTCCCTTCGGCTTCAAGAAGTGTCTTTGAATTGGCAGCCGAGAGTCCCCCGCAAGGGCACCTGCCCTTTGGGGTCCTTCAGGTAGCTCTTTGAACTTTGGCGATGAACCAACTGTTGAACCGTTCCATTGAACCATGACTTTGAACCATTCCGTTGAACCAAGGCTTTGAACCTCTTGTTGAACTTGCCTTTGAACCATGTGTTTGAACCAAAAGATGAACCAAAACATTGAAACAAAGCGAAGGAACCGATTGAACCGAAAGCGTTGAACCGATTGAACCGAAGGGGTTCAAGCCTCTTTTGCTTGAATGCTTGCCGATAGACATTTTTTATTGAACCAAGGCACTGAAGCAATCCTGAAAATGACCAAGTGATAGAAACTGATTCTTTCGGTTGAACCTGCCTGCAGAAACTGTGAAGCCCGTTGAACTTGGCCTACAAAGTTCGTAAATTTCTCTTCCTGCTGAGTCTGTAGATTCAAGCCTACAGAGTCCGTAGATTTCTGAGAAGCTTGAAAATTTTAAAATTTGAATGCCCAGGGCAAATTTTGAAAAGGGAAGAGGCAAATTTGGTCTTGTAGGACCAAAATGGCTCATACGTTGTTCCAAAAAGAGTGACATTTTTTGGGGGACAACAGCTGGCTCCTGTTGGGGAACTTCCTTCAGATGAGAACTTGGAACAACTGAGGGGAGTAGAAACCAGAATCTCCAGTGCCTTGAAATGTGCCATTGGGCTACGGAGTCATGCTACCCAAAAATGGAAGGCATAAAAAACGGAAACAAACAAAACAAAACAAAATTAAAAACTGTACAAATATACATATATACATATGCAATGATCTAATACTTCAAGAATTGAAGTATTTCAGATGTTACTTCTTGAGAGACAGTGAAAATAGTGCGCCATCTTGGTAAACTAGCAAGAAGACATTTTGTCCCTAGAAACGGTGACGGGCGAATGGAGCTCTCCACTAGGAAACCAATTTTTTGCGTCTTCCTCTTGGTCTTTCCATATTTTTGCTTTGTGGCATGACATGGTCTTCAAACTGAAAACCATAACTCCTTGCTCTCCCTGCGAAGGGTTCCTTTGCCTGATTTTGATTTGTAGCAGCATGGTCCACCATCATAACTTGTTCTACTGGTCCAGTCCAGCACATGCTTTGATTGTCAGCATCAAACCCCTGACAAACCATCAATTCAACATCTCTTTTGATGTGAAGGAGTTTGACCTCTTCACCCTGAGCAGTGTTCAGTCCGAGCAACAGAGATCTGTATCCAGCTGTGGAAGAAATGCTGCCATCGGATTCCAAGATCCAAGCATCATCAGACGCTGATCTTCTATCAGATTTCTCTTCATTAGAAATGAAAGATCTTTCTTGATTTGTACTGCGCCCTACTAATTCTTCTGATGCCTTGTTTGAATCGAATCCTAGATTGCCAGCTACAGGACTTTCATCAGCGGAGACAGAAGCATCATCCGTGGTCAAGAAGTAATTACCGCTGCCTGAAGGCTCAAACAAAATTTGAGCTGCAGGGGCCGACGTTTGGGTGACCACAATTTTTGCTTCAGATAGGTCCACACTTGGTTCTCCATCAATGTCCAATTGCTCAGGATTGACTTTCAGGGATTCAAACTTAGTCATTTGAATTTTGGATTCCTCGACATGATTAATCATGGCAAATGACAGATGGATTTGGAAGAGAGGATGGGAGTTCATCCTTTTGATTTTTGGAAGGGGGAGCATTGATCTGCGAAGTTGAAGTAGACAGTGCAGAGATATTTGATGTACTTACTTCTTTGGTAATCACTGGGTCCTTTGAATGAAAAGGAAGAGGGATTCTCTGCTCAGCAATTGAAATTACTGGTTGGGGTCGCTCGTCTGTCTTCTCTTTGTCAGCTTGCTATATTCACTGATTCTCGGACTTTGTGAATACGGTGTATGATCCTTTGACTGCTTCACCTTCACTTCTGGGTTCATCCTGGTAATTCAGGAAACCAATGTGGGAGTCGCCAGCTGATTCTTCTAGATCCTCCCTGAAGAGATCAACGCCATTTTCTTGCTCTAACTCAGGTTGGCAATAGAAAACATGCTCTGTTTTCAGATATCCAACTACCGAGTTTGTTGAAGGTGCTTCAAGGGCAAGATTCCTCTATGGGGGAGGAAGACGATTTTGTTGCCCTTGACTTCTGGCAGCATTGCCTTGATATGGCTGATTAGGGAATGTCCTCCTTGGTATATCTTTATATAGAGGAGCAGAAGACATACTTTGTGCCATTTGCCTTTTCAAGGCTAGCAATTCATTTGCCAGCTTTTGCACCATTGGATCAGTGGTGCTTGTAGATAAATATTCAGAAGATGATGAAGCTCTATTTCTGTTAGGATCTCTTCTTATCTTTCCTGCCAAGATAAAGTCATCTTCTAGCTCAGTAGCCAAGTCTTGAGCAGCCTCAAAGTCTGTGTCTAGCCCGTCTCAACAGAAAACTCACTTCAGGCAGCTGTGAGTTGATGAAGAAACACATGAGATTTTGAGGTGTCCGCTGGGCGATCATGGGAATCTTGTGCCTCAGCTTGTTGAACCTGGCAATGAAGTCCCTCATAGGTTCATAGGGTTCCTTCTTCATCTATGTGAGCTAGGCCAACAAGGCATGTGCATCTTCTGCAGGCTTGAATCTAGCTTTGAACTTGGCTTTAAGTGTATCCCAGTCAGTCACTGATCCAGCTTGCAGATGGTAGAACCAGTCTGAAGCAGCACCTTGTAGTGTCTCCACAAAAAGCCTACTGCCACGTCTTCAAATTCTACCCCTGTAACACCACAGGCTATGTTGAAGGCTGCAATGTGTTTATCAGGGTGAACTATCCCATCACCAAAGAATTTGGGAAAAATCTTTCTTGAACTATGTGGGAGTTCATGCAGAGGTGGAGTCAAGTTGAGTGGGCCAAAAGAGTTACCCCAAGGGCCTCAAACTGCCATGATTTAATTAAGAAAAACAGAGATAACAAATTTGGACGGAGTGGCCAGATTACAAAACAAAAATGAAAAAGGACTGGCTCAGCTTCAGCTTGAGGCTTCAAACTGCGCACTCTTTCCCAGCAGCTCTGGTTTTGCAAACCAGATAACATAATGGAGGTGGAGGAAGATGGTAATGGATGAAAATGGTAAGGCTATAAATGGATAATGGGTAAGACCCAGATGGGAGTCGCTAGACTTTATAATGGATAATGGAAGGAACTGCTTCAATCTGAAACTTGAGGCTTCAAACTGCAGGTTCATCCCCAGCGAAGTCGCCAAAAACTGTTGGTTGAATATTTTGTCGATCAACATATTGATAAACAAAATTGCTCTGATCAGTGAAAGTAAAAAGATTAGTCGTCCAAATGTGTAGGTTTACCACATCAGAAGGGGACTGATCTCTCCTCTCATCAAGGGGAGGTTCCCTATATATATATATAAACAGAAAATAATACTCAGGGGTAGGACAAACCATCCATCTCTCTTTTTTCATAGATGATGCGTGTGGATCAAAGAAAAAACTCAAGGGAAATGACAGACAACACTCCTCTTCTTTCAGAAGTACTATTCAGCAAGCCACAAGAATACTCTAGGTAGTAACAGCAAAATGTAGCAAAAGATGTAATAACCAACAAATCGAGATGCGGCACAAAGTCTTCACCTGGATTGCTCAAGAGTAAGATACGAAGGACAATGAGGGCACAAAGTCGCCCCAAAGTCCTTTACACAGAAATGAAAAGAAAACACACTGAAAGGCAATTATGGGGGCACAAAGTCTCTCCACAGATGACTCTTCAGGACACCTTCCTGACTGTTGTCACTAATTTTGCTTGTTGAATTAGAGAACAGAAAATTTATTGAAGAAACAGACATAAGAACAGTTTCCTCATCAACAAAGATATTACAGCACAAAGTCTGAAAAGTCACTTGCTTTCTTATTCCAGTAACAAAATATGATCAACAATCTGAGCTCAAAGTCTCAGTAATGCCTTACAATTTGGGCAGAGTTTCGTTCTAATTGTCAAAAAAGAGATCCCTTTTACAATAGAAGAGAGTTCCTTATATAGCCTCTTCAAGAAGGACTCGAGAACAGTAATACATCATGTTGCATTGAAATCTGTTAAGAAGACAGGCTGGAACTTAGGGGCATTTTACCCATTTGATTTTATCAATGCAAGGAAACAAGTTGCGCTTATTGAAAGTTTGCAACTTTCAATGTCCACCTGGCGATCTGATCTTATCTTCATCGTTCCTCCTTTTCTGGTTAATTGAATCGGGTCCTGGATTCAGTTTGTTGTTCTGTTCCTTCCCCGCTTTCTGCTGGTCTTGGCCTTGAAATTTGTGAATGTATTATGGTCTATATGTTCAAAGGATCAACGGCTAGTTCACTGTGTTGAATTTGACGTTTTCGGGTGCGTCATTCCTTTGTCCTCTTTCAGCTTTTATGTTTGGCATTTTTTTGGATTGAACTTGCCCTTTCGGGCCTTAAGAAATGACCCATTTTGAGTCGAGAAAAGCCTCCCGCAAGGGTATCTACCCTTCGGGCAGTCTTTGAATGGCTTTCGGGCTTCTTCGGACGTCCCTTCGGCTTCAGGTAGTGTCTTCGAATTGGCAGCCGAGAGTCCCCCACAAGGGCACTTGCCATTTGGGGTCCTTCGGGAAGCTCTTTGAACTTTGGCGATGAACCAACTGTTGAACCATTCCATTGAACCACGACTTTGAACCATTTCTTTGAACCAAGGCTTTGAACCTCTTGTTGAACTTGCCTTTGAACCATGTGTTTGAACCAAAGGATGAACCAAAACCTTGAAACAAAGCGAAGGAACCGATTGAACCGAAAGTGTTGAACCGAATGAACCGAAGTGGTTTCAGCCTCTTTTGCTTGAATGCTTGCTGATAGACATTTTTTATTGAACCAAGGCACTGAAGCAATCCTGAAAATGACCAAGTGATAGAAACTAATTCTTTCGGTTGAACCTGCCTGCAGAAACTGTGAAGGCCGTTGAACTTGCCCTACAAAGTTTGTAGATTTCTCTTCCTTCTGAGTCTATAGATTCAAGCCTACAGAGTCCGTAGATTTCTGAGAAGCTTGAAAAATTTAAAATTTGAATGCCCAGGACAAATTTTGAAAAGGGAAGAGGCAAATTTGGTCTTGCAGGACCAAAATGGCTCATACGTTGTCCCAAAAAGAGTGACGTTTTTTGGGGGACAACAAAATTAATGTTTAAATTTATGAAATTTTATTTTGCCAAGTCATGTCGGGTTTTTCTCATTTTTTGTTTCTAATTCATAGTCCAATTTTGAGTCTAAAATGCACTTGATGAGTCTAATCCAAGTCCGAGTCTCAATATTTTGCTAACACTGCACTTGGTGTGTGTGTTAAAGTGAAACAATTGTTAATGCACAAATGGAAACGAACTACTTTTTTTTAGATCGATGCCAAAGTTATAGGGTCCCTGTCCCAAAAACATAATTTTCAAAAGAACATAAATAGCCTAACTTAACGGTCTTACCGTCCATGCATATAGCCAACCTATTAACAAAGAGACCAGCAAATTGAGAGTATTAAAAATACTTCAGCTTTAAAAACAAAATTAATCAAATGGGAAACCCATAATTACTTTTCTTATCCTTCTTAGTTATGTAGTGAGAACTAATAGTCCTAGGCAGAGAGCTAGGAATGAGACGACCTATTGTTCTACTTCTTACCATCTTCCAATCTTTTGCATTACCCAAATAATTCCTTGGGTTTGCCTCAAAAAACTAAGTACAAAGCACTAACAAACTAACTGAACCTACCAACTAAACCGAAATTGTCCAAGGACGAAACCCTCAGGGCAAACCAAATAAAAACCAACATCTGAAACTAGTGATCAGCACCAACGAACCAATCATCAAGACAAATACGACATCCGCAGAAAAGCTCCACCAAGATCGAAGACAACCTCACTCACTAGAAATGCCAATAGAGACAATAAGAAAAATCGCCCTGCAACGCCCATCAAGGCAAACCTAGTTGCCTTGACCAAGAGGCCCCAAACCCCCAATTGCAGTTAGAACCCTATGGATCAAGGCAAAGAAATAACAATGATTTCCATTTGACTCTGCACAATGAATGGGCCACACGGAGCAACTTTCTCAAAAAAACCCAAAAAGAATGTTTAGTGGCCCAAACTGCCCAGGCCAAGCCAGAAACCAACAAAACCACCAACCACAATGTTCCCTCAAAAGACTTCACTCCACATGAAAGAAAGACAAAACCCCCGAGGGGAGAACACTGCCGAAAGGAGAGAAACAAAACCAATCCTTTGACATCAATAGAAGCAACCCTCAATCTCATCAAACCATAAGGAACATACATCATCTCCAATGAGCTACCAGGCATGGAAAAAACCATTTCGACACCCTCAACAACCCTCATAACTAGAGAGGCGACAGGATTTGAGAGCATTCCTTCAGGGTCAACCACCTTGCCAATCTCTACCCCTAACTCAGTTGCAGGCTCCTCAAGGATGGATTTAAGTGAGTGTTGACGTAGTGGATTGCACCCTGGGTAGGAGGCCGAGCTCCTACCTTCCACACGCAACAATGGAAACTCCCCTCTCGCCTGTGGGACCAATGAAGTTGGGGGGAGAGTCTCTAGATAAGGGCTAGCTCCCTCTGATGTATCTTTTAGGTCCTGGACTTCCTACTGCTAACAAATAAATGAAAAAGGGGGGCTGAAAAAGGAGAAGGTGTTGAAACAGAACCTAAACCAAAACTTAAAAAGGTGATACACCAAAAAAGATGACCCACTCAGCCCGAACATACACTTTTCACCGAGAAGACGCTGCCATACACTTCATCTGATGTGGGAGACTCTTCTGTATCAATGAGTCAGGGGTCTATAGAGATACAGGGAGGAAGAACTATCAAAGGTGCTCTGAGACACACTTTGGCAGCCTGTTCACATGCGCCTATATTCCTGTTGTAGACAATTCCGGCAAACCTGCAGAAGAAGAAACTTCACCATGCACCAGACATGCTGGAATCGTTCTGTGAAAAGCATAAAAGAAAATGACTTAACACAAAAAGAAAACATAGACATACGCGTGAGTGCAAGTCCAAATGGAGGTAAAAATGCTAAGTCTTGATTCAAGGTAAAATCTGGCAGAGTTCTACCTTAAAAGTTAGAGAGATTTTTAGGCAGAGCTTTGCCTTATGGGCTAAGAGATCGGATCCTTCCCTCAAAAATGAGAAGTTTACAATATATAGAAAAAAGAGAAGTAAAGGTGCCGCTTTGGAAAAGACTTTGGCGCTCTTGACATGGTGGCCCATGTGCGTTTTTGAGCATCGAG
Organism: Torreya grandis; assembly: GCA_037957365.1. Lineage (NCBI taxonomy): Eukaryota > Viridiplantae > Streptophyta > Pinopsida > Cupressales > Taxaceae > Torreya > Torreya grandis. Next base: position 5,379,375 of record JARHVA010000184.1, read on the forward strand.
AAGGGGAAGTCACTGTTGTTGATGTCATTCTTCTAGAAGAGCCTGCTGGAGCCATGCTGTGTAATCGTTGATCTTGACTTTGGCATTCAAACATTGTTGTGAAAGCACGGGCCGCGCCTCTTTTTTGCAAACAAGACTGCTCCTTCCAGATATTCACGCGATTTGTCTGCTCATAAATGCAAAGTGAAAAAAATAGGCCGCGCCGCTTACTGTTTGCGTCGTTTGATGACAACTTGGCAAGCACTGTTCCAACTACAAGAATAAATCCCTGAGTTGACACCTCTTCTTTGCCACCTGGACTGTTTGTCCGCTTCTGCACTTTGTCTCTTCCTGGTATTGTCTCTTTTTGGCTCCTTTGGCCCTCGGGGCTATCTTCTTGGCGGGTTGCTGAGTTCCTTGGGCTGCTCTTGTAGCTTTTTCAAAATCAACGGCTATTTCACCGCCTTAAATTTGACGTTCATGGTCCCGTCACTGTTTGAAAACCAATGGCTAGTTTGCCGTGCTTGATTTTGACGTCTTCGGGCCTGTCACCCCTTGGACTTTCTTCGGCCTTTTTCTCTCTTTCGGCTTCTTATTGCTTCCTTTCCTTTGGACTCCTTGTTCTGAACCTTCTCGAATGGGAAGGTGACCCTTCGGCTTTTGGAGAAGTGTCCTTCATTTAGCAGCCGAGAGTCCCCCACAAGGGCACCTACCCTTCGGGGTCCTTCGGCTCCCTTGGTCTTCGGCTAATTTCCCGCGGACATTTTCCCGCAGACAAAAGTCCGCAAGAATTGTCTTGCTTGTTCCTTCGGAGACTTTCTTCGGGCTTTTCCCGCGGCCACTCTTCCCACGGAACTTCTCTTGGCCACTTTTCCCGTGGACAAAAAGTCCGCGAGAATTGTTTCGACCACCTTGTCTGTCCTTCAAAATTTTCTCTTTCGGGCTTTTCTCCCGCAGCTTCCCCGAATTTCTTTTGACTTTTTGTCCGAAGGAATTCCTTTGGACAAAAGTCCGAAAGAAATGACTTCTTGCATTAGTCTTTTCCGCGCCTTTCGAATTCCTTCGGACTTTTTGTCCAAAGGAATTCCTTCGGACCAAAAGTCTGAAGCATTTCTCCCTTTGCTTCTTCAACTGCCTTTGAAAAAAGCCCTTCGAGAAAATTTGAAACGACCCTTTCGAAGGGTATTTCTTTTGCCTTAGACAAATTTCTGAAAGAAACTTACCTCTTCGGCCTTTCTCTATGGCCTTTTTTGAAAGTGTTCCCTGCCCTTCGCAAGGGCTCTTGAGTCCCAAACTGCCCCTCCGCAAGGGCACTTAGAATGGTCCATTTTGTGCCTAAGTGTCGAGAACTCGTCTCTACTTGCAGAGTCCGTAGAAAACTTCTTTGCAAAGTCCGTAGAAACTTCACCTGCAGAGTCCGTAGAAAACTTCTTTGCAGAGTCCGTAGAAACTTCACCTGCAGAGTCCGTAGAAAACTTCTTTGCAGAGTCCGTAGAAACTTCACCTGCAGAGTCCGTAGAAAACTTCTTTGCAGAGTCCATAGAAACTTCACCTGCAGAGTCCGTAGAAACTTCACCTGCAAAGTCCGTAGAAAACCTGCAGAGTCTGTAGAAATTTCCAGACTTGTGTAAAGAATCAAATTTTGGACTGGTTCAGAACAGCAGGGAAAGAAGGGTACTGATTTTTTGCCCTGTTGGACCAAAAATGATCAACAATGAGGATGAACAAGAAGAGAGAACAAGATTAGGAAAAAAGGACGAATCGCAACTCCTGAGCACGACTCTTGAATGGAAAAAGGCAGCTCCAGTCCTAATTCTGTTGCCACCCACACCCTGCACCAAGGATTCACCTCTGCCTGAAGATTGTTGGTTTTAAACATTTCCAAAGCCACATTCCCCCTGAGACCAGCGTACAAACTATGGAACTTTTCATGCTCCAAATTTGAACCTTTTGTTGGGTGAATATTTTGTCGTCAACTAACTGATGACAAAATGGGTATATCAACCACAGCATAGGGATATTTACGCCACGAAAAGTGTGGGTTTACCATATATGGACGCGGTAAATCTCTCCTCTCATCAAGGGGAGGTTCCCTATGAATATTTACACGCTATATGTATATATAATTAAACAGAAAATAATACTTGGGGTGGTATAACAGCATCCACCTCTCTTTTTTCAGAGGTGATGTCCAAAGAACAAGAGAGAAACCCTGGTTGTTGGCCAACAACCTTCTTCTTTCAGGAATGGTATCTAGCGCAGAGCAAAAAATCCCCTGAAGTAGGTAACAAAGTTATCAAAGAAACCTACGTAAGCACAAAGTCTTTCGTTGTCTCCTTCACTGATTCGGAATATGCGTAATCGTAGAGTAAAACAAAACACAAAGTCTTTGCCTGAAACTACAAAGGATAATAGGATCACCAAGATGAAAGTAGCTCAAAGTCTCTCTTCTATCTTTTAGAAACGTTCTCAGATAATGTCAACACACACACTTTGCTTATAAGATCAAACAAATAAGGGGTTATCAGGAAAGAAGACATAAGAACTATTTCCTAATAACATAGATAACTTCAACACAAAGTCTGAAATAAACATGCTTCTCATTCATTCAACAAAATATGATTTACAAGTTGAGAAAAAAGTCTCAAGAAGTGTCTCAATTTCAGCAGAGTTTTTGCTCTCAATTATCAGAGATATATTTACAAAATAGGTTCCCTCTATATATAGGGAGAAACCTTCAAAAATAAAAAGATTAAAATATAAAAATATCTTAGTCAAAGATGAGTCATCTTTGACTTTTGAGATATTTTTCCGAATTTTTTACATGTAATTACACATTACAAAAGTACACGTGAAAAAGTCTCAAGTCAATTACAAAGTGCATTTTGAATAAAGCATGGAAGAACAGCGTCAATCTTTATTTCCAGTCTTCTTCATTGTCTTCGACTTCAGATAAACTTCAGTGATCCGGAAGAACTTTTGTTGAAAAGACGTCGATGAAGAGGGATCCTTTAAAGAAACTGCAGTAAGAATCATGTTTGTGCAATTAGGGAAAAAATTAGCAATCTGGGAAAACTGCACATTTGAGTGATCATGACTAGGGAAACGTGCTTGAAAAAGCCGGGTCGAAAATCGAGTCGGACAACGAGAAAAAAAGGAGAGGTGGAAAAACGAAAAAGAGAAAAATTTCTCCAGAGTTAGAGAAATTTGGAGAAAAAATGCAAGGGCGGCAAAATTCGCCGCCCAAGCATATGGAATGGACATGCATGCACGGGCAGCGAATTTTGCCACCCTTGCATGCAAAAGGGGAGAAGAAAATGGCACGGGGGACGAAATTCGCCGCCAGTGCAGTTTTGATAGGAAAGTGCAGGGGTGGCGAAATTCGCCGCTCCTGCATGTTCGACCTGCATCGGCGGCGAATTTCGCCGCCGATGCAGGGGAAGGAAAGCGACAAGGTGGAGGAAGGGAGCACGGGCGAGAAAAATAGAAAAAATGAAAATTTTCCAGAGTTAAGAAAAACGGGGAGAAGGTATGTAGGGGCGGCAAAAATTGCCACCCTTGCATATTGGAGAAGTTCTTGTGCATAGACGGCAAAAATTGCCGCCTGTGCACGTCACGGAGAGCATGTTGGCGGCAAAAATTGCCGCCGACGCATGTTGAAGAAGAACGTGTAAGGGAGGCAAAAATCGCTGCCCTTGCCCCTGGAGGAGAGAAAACGGAGATGCATGGACGGCAAAATTTGCCGCTCTTATATGGAAGAACCAAAAGATGCAAGGGCAGCAAAAATCGCCGCTCTTGCATGACGGATGCAAACACTTGTCATGTTCCGCTGAGTCGTAACAAGACACGTGACGTATTCCGCTGCACTTTGTCTTTTTCCATCGGGCGCTTTTCCACGGGGTTTTCTCTTCAGTCGGGCTTTTCCTTTGCTTTCTTCGGGCTCTCTTCCCAGGTGAATTCCTTCGAACTTTGGCGATGAACCAACTGTTTGAACCGTTCCATTGAACCACGGCTTTGAACCAATCTGTTGAACCCAGGCTTTGAACCTCTTGTTGAACTTGCCTTTGAACTGAAAGCATTGAACCGATTGACGAATTGTTTGATTGAACCAAAGGATGAACCAAAGCGTTGAACCGCTTGGTTGAACCGAGACATTGAACCATTTCTTTGATTGAACTCACCATTGAATCGAAAGCATTGAACCGATTAAACCTGGAACTCATTGAACTTGTAGAAATGACCCTGTTTGTAGAGTCCGTAGAAACCAAGTCCGTATTTTTCTCTAACCTTGAAAAAGTCCGTAGATTTCAACCTGTAAAAGCCCATTTAACTTGACCTGCTGAGTCCGTAGATTTTCGAGAAGCTTGAAAAATGAGGAATTTGAATGCCCAAGACAAATTTTGAAAAGGGAAGAGACAATTTTTGTTTGTAGGTTGTCCCAAAAATGAGTGGCATTTTTCGGGGACAACACCTTTCAAAACCCTAATCTCTTCCAACAGATCTTTCATAGCATCCTCTAACTGCGCCTCGAGCTTCTCCTCCTCTATCTACTCATCAACAAGTTGGCCCTTGAAAATCTCTCCCTTAAACACTCCTGCTCCCCCTCCTCATACTTTGTACTTTTGCGATTTGTGCACTGCTCCTCCATCGCACCCTCTTATTTGCTTATGCTCTATTACTATTACAGTGCATCCCTCATCCATTATATATTCAAAGTATAGAAAAACTATTAATGAATGGATGAACAAATATATTGAAAGCCTTGGAATCCTCTTCTTTTAAGTTGTTCGCCAATCAAAATCTTTCCTTGAAATTGCTATACACTAGAAAACATTAAAGTTTGGCCATGTTTTGAATTGTTATATCTTCTTCTTGACTTCCGAACAAAATGCCAAAGGGGCCACCTTAGCTAAGAAGCGATAACTAGCCATTACTGTGTCATTTCTACAACCCTTATGGTTCCAATTTATGATATTGTCCATTTCCGTCATGATCCTTTTAGATGCATGGAGGATAGAGAAGTAATATACTACTACAGATAGGAAGATTGATTTCAAAAGAGTTCATTACCCTACAAAAGAGGAACATTTCCCTTTTTGAAATTGTCAGTTTATTTTTTTTGCATAACTCCCATCTAAAGATTTCTTTTCTCCTTTTCTAGAAAATGGGATCCTCTAATATGTATCTAGTAAATAACCTTTTTCATAACCCAAGATCCTATCAAGGTAGTTTTTCTTTCAATCTCATATTTAGAAAAAAAGCTTTTGATTTCATTCTTTCTATTATTTACACTAAATCTAATTCATATTTTCGTGGAATGCCTTTGATATTACTATAAAGATAAATACTACTAAGGCAATATAGAGGGGAGATATAGGGCTTCAGGTGGTCAATCCTTTACTAACAGAAAGCATGGGGGAAGTGCTCAACCGATCCACTCTATCATCCTACCCTTTTTCTAGAGTACCATATAATTATATAGGGATGGCAATTCTATTTGTAGTGCCATTGTCCTCGTGTGTGTGTGTGTAGGCCTCTCCAAATAGAATATAGGGGCGCCATATAGATATATAGGGGGTTTTCATAGATAGCGATTGGGGTGCATATAAATCAATAGGCCCTCAACCCTAATCCCCCAACTAAGCCTCCTACCCCTTGACATATATATATCTAGTTGGACCCCAATCCCCAACCCTCTATATAGTATAGATAGATGGCCCCATCTATTGAGAACTAGGCAAGCCTACATCTATATATAGAGGAGGCCGAATGGGAGGGACTCCCCCAACGGTCTACTCTATAGCCTTTATAGATTTTTTTTCCAACTCATCTCGAATTGGGCATTAGGACAAAGAACAAAAAGCCCAATAGTCACATATGGTCCCTCCATGGGTTCACATCTGATCCGACCTAATGGTAAGCAATCCGCTCGAAAAAACCGAAAGAGTTTCTGGTAGATTTGGCGAAAACTTGAGCTACGAATATACAAACTTTTCATAAAATGTAGAGCTAATATAGATGGACACGAAGAATGGTATCAACAAACATCATGGCATCCTCCAAAAATTGCAGACTAATGATAGGGTTTGTATTTGTCAAAGATCTAATCCCCCATCAATTCATTCTTCCTCTTTTCCTCCTCCAATGTTCTCCATGAAGCTTCATCCAAAACGATGTGTAGATAGAGGTACAAGGCATTCCCTTGTAATCCATGAGAGGACTTGAAGAATCCTTGAGGGGATCGATTAATTAATAAGAACATGGGAAATGAATGCCATTATTTTAGTCAATCTAGCTACTCATTTGAAAATTCAAAATGCTCAAGGATCTTTTCCAAAAATTCCTAGCATCTATGTCATATGCCTTTAAAATGTCCAACTTTTGCATTATACCTTGCCTTCCACTAGTGGCCAGAGAATATAATGTTTCATGAAATTTTATTATACCATCCAAAACCTACATACCTTTCACAAATCCTCCCTACTCTTTACAGACAATAAGTGATAGGAGAAGTTTGAAATTTTCAACCTATTCACCTTGACTTTCAAGATAATTTTAAACATTTTATGCATAGGGAGATTCACTTGAAATTGTCAAGAGTTTTTGCATCCTTGATCTATTGGATGAAAACTATAAAAGTAGTGTTTATATATTTCAAGAACTTGCGTAAGGCCCTTGAATTCTACACTATTTGTTGTTACAACTTCTCTAAATCAATGGAAAAAGAAAGTTGCAAAGTTATTTTGGCTTCCATCCACTTGCATTTCGAAAACTAATTTTCTAACATCCTCTTTAGAAGTTGTCTTCATCAAAGACTGATTTCGATTCTCTATAATAAGATTAGTGATGTTACCTGGAAACAAATCTTGAGCTTACTCCCTATCCTCATCCTTCTCTATAGGAAGGTCTACAAAGTAGCGGATCACTTCCAAACCTAGGTCTTCTAATCTCAACATCTTATTCCACTACCAGTGCATGGGGGTCGATTGATGGAAAAATTAAATGTTTCTATCTTATTCCACTATTAGAAGTTTCCAATCTCAAGATCTTATTCTACTTCCAGTGTATGAGGGTCGATTGATGGAAAAAATACATGTTTCTATCTCCCTCTTGAAGCCATCGAATCTAGTTAATCCATGGCTTCTCCCTCTTCTTATATAAATGTATGATTGAGTCCATGTCACTGAATAGAATCTTGGATAACTTAGACCCTATTTTCTAATTGCTTTTGTTGAGAAGAAATATCTTGAACATTACCTTATTACATAATTTAAACTTACTTTTAATATAGTTCACTTTCTTGGCAAGGATGGAAATCTTCGACCCTCTCAAGGAGGACTTCTTGAATCCATGGGCTAATTGACCAATAACCTGACTCTCCTTCCTGTAAAATTGAACAAATGTCAAAATAAAGTTATGACTAATCCATACTTCCTTTCCTAGGAAGCAGTCTAATTGCTACACAATGAATCCCCTTCCTTTTCACTAGTTGCTCCAAGTGAAGAATCCATAGGCAAGTGTAATATCCCACATCTCCATACCTAAGTCAGTTTAGAAATCCCAACAAAGAGTCCTTCTAATGCTTCCAACAAAGTGTTGAAGTCACCTCATATTATCCATTTTTTATCTACCTTGAACACCTCATTGATCATGAAGTAAAAAAACAATCTCTTTGTTGTGCTATAGAGTGCGGGCCACAAAAATTAGTCAAATCAAAACTTAGCACATTGACATGTTATCTAATCCCTAAACGAAACTAGGATATTAAATGAAACTAAATTACAATCCCAAAGAATAACAATGCCCCTTTTTTTTCCTCCAGTCGTGACTCCTACCAAGTCATCCCTTTTCAAGATTAGAAATTGTATCTTTCTAGTTGAAGTAAGGTTAATCAGGTCTCTTATAACATTACTAGATTTAACTTTTCCTAATTTATAATATCTTTTAACAAATATCTTTTGGACAAGGCATGAACCATAAAGATTCCAAGGGATGATCTTAATTGATTGAATCCAAGTTTTTTTCTCTTTCCAAGCACCCCTACGAGCAGGGGATGCGATTCATTTGCTACCTCAGACATGGTTATGTTGTTAAGAACTAAATGTCCAATATACAAAATAATGCTGAAATATAATCAAAATGCACAACATAAGATGTATGTATGGTGGGTACCAATATACACTAATATTAAATATACTCGTAATAGAAATAAATAATTCATGATGACTACAATGATAGATGCCAATCTACATAATTCATGATGATTACTAATCTATATAATTCATGATGATTACAATGATAGATGCCTCTAAATATAACCTCTCATCCAATAACCCTAGATTTAGGGTAAACCTTCAACCCACATAATACATATTAGGCCAACTAATCACCCATTATAAGTTATCCCACAAATTACCCATTTGACCCATTACACATCACCCATTGGACCCATCCTATCTAAACATAGGTTATGAGAGTCACAAGTCAGCTACTCTATAACTCCATATACATCATAATGCCATATCTATAGATGCATAACATCTTGCCCCCTTATATCCTAACAAGTGCATGTTACATCTCCTCCTTTTCCCTTTCCTTCTATCTGAATATTTTCTATTCATTGATTGATTGCTTGATTAAGATTACTTGTTCTACTTTATTTTTGCTTTTCCCGGCATTCTCCTCTACATCAAAATCTTTCTCTAGAAGCATCCTGTTCTCATAATCTTCCTTTTCATCTCCTTCTAGATTTTCGTATGAATTCTCTTCTAAACACTTCCCCTTACCCACTTCCTCCAAAGTATCCTTCCATTAATTGCTTCTCCTCCAACCTAGTGTTTTGCTGATTTTCTTTTTGATTGTACTTAGCATCATTTTTCAACTTCTCCACTCCTTCCTATATGTTGAGCTTAGTTTACTTTTATCTTCTATGTTTCTCCACTTAGTTTTTTCTAGTATGCTTCTTTAGTTTCTAGAATCCATCACCATTAGCTTGTTCATGAATCTCCTATTGCATTGAACCCTCTAGCTTTTCCGCTGATGGGAACTCTCATACTAGATGTCCAAAATCATGGCATGCACTACACCTAAATGGATTGCATTCGCAGTCGATTAGAGGAATCCATGTCCATCTTTATACATATTCTCATATAGTTGGTCATCCCTCTGCCCATAGTTTATTTGGAAACACACATAAATTTCTCCATGGAATCTCCCATGATCTGAAATACATATTCTCTCCAAAGCTCATGGGAGATTACATAAAATCATATCTACTATGAAGCCTTCAATGGCATCTCTTCGATAGGCAGAATTGCATATGATCATATCCATTATAAAGCCTTCAATGGCATCTCTTCGGTAGGTGGGATTGCATACAATCATATCCATTATGAAGCCTTCAATGGCATCTCTTTGGTAGGCTTCAAACCAATATGCCAGCATTTCTTGAAATATCCTCACCCTAGCTACTTTGTTTACAAAGACTACTATGAAGTACCCTATAGATAAGATCTAATCTCTTATTCTTTGTCAGTCTTCTAGTTCTTCTTTGTCTAATCATACAAATCCTCGAAATACAGCTGCATGCCTAAGAATTTGCAAATCAGCCACCTAAAGGAAAGCATGTGAATGTTTCCTTCCAATTTTTCCATATCCGGTTCCAATATGTTGGTCTAGTGATCCAACTTTAGTTTTACATTTTTCAGTTTCTAGTGTTATGTACGGGGCATGTATCTCCTAGTGAGACACCCCCTTTAGTGCGTTAAAATATATTAATGTTTTGTTAGTATGTTGGTCAGTAACTTATGTCAATAATTTATATGGGTAGGTAATTGAGTTCCGTGCATATAATGGGTTGGCATTATTATATAAACTTGTTTTTAGCAAATATTGCAACACAATGATGTAACCCAAATTTTCATTAATAAAATTATAAGGCATAGACCATTTATGCATATCATGGTTCCCCATTTGTCATTAGTAGTATCAAAGCCGCAATGACAATGGGCTTGGCAGGTGAAGATTAACTTCTTTGTGATGACTGTGTGAAGAGTAAGCGATAAAGAATGAGGAAGGAGAGTAAGAATTTTATTCTTTATAATCAAGTTATTTGCAGTAAGGGGAATTTTATTCTTTATATTCAAGTTATTTGCAGTAAGATATTTGTGAGTTATGTTTTTGTCTAAGAGAAGATATTGAAAGAAAGAAATTTGTACATGAGGATACAAACTTGCCGAATAGGATAATTATCTTAAAATATATATTTTTAAATTAGAAGAGAATGCATATCTGATTGTCTGAATGGTTGGGAGGGAATAAAATCAACTCTCAATTCTCTTTATTTTGCATGTAGTGCAATCCCAAGAACTAGCATACACATATAGGGTATATGCATGTTTGTAAACATCATATATCAAGTGATTGTGTAGAAGACTTTGTCAAAGAGGCGTTTCTCAAGACATTGGGAGTATCGGAGGTCAATAGGTCCACTCCCACGAAGTAGAAAACCAATGCTTTAAATCCTGTCATTTAGGTGATTTAGCTTGTGCATAGGTTATTTTTTGTCAGTTTGCATTTTTGCATGAAGGCAGGCATGTGACCACTTGTTTTATAGGTTATCGAACATTTTGAGTCCATCAAAAAAGTTATATTTTCGTTTGTGTTGGGTGAATATTTTGTCGTCAACTAACTGATGAGAAAATGGGTATATCAACCACAGCACAAGGAGATTTACGCAACAAAAAGTGTGGGTTTACCACATCTGGACGAGGTAAATCTCTCCTCTCATCAAGGGGAGGTTCCCTATGAATATTTATATGCTATATGTATATATAAGTAAACAGAAAATAATACTCAGGGTAGTATAACAGCATCCACCTCTCTTTTTTCAGAGGTGATGTCCAAGGAACAAGAGAGAGATCCTGGTCGTTGGCTAAGAACATTCCTCTTCTTTCAGGAATGATATCCAACATAGAGCAGAAAATCCCCTGAAGTGGTAACAAAGTTCACAAAGAAACCCACGTAAGCACAAAATCTTCCATTGTCTCCTTCGCTGATCCAGAATACACGTAACCGTAGAGTAGAACAAAGCACAAAGTCTTCACCTAAAACTACAAAGGATAAAAGGATCACCAAGATAAAAGTAGCTCAAAGTCTTTCTTCTATCTTTTAGAAACGTCCTCAGATAATATAACCACACACACTTTGCTTATCAAATCAAACAGACAAGAGATTATCATGAAAGAAGACATAAGAACCACTTCCTAAATAACACAAACTCTGAAATAAACATGTTTCTCGTTCATTTGATAAAATATGATTTACAAGTTGAGCACAAAGTCTCAAGAAGTGTCTCAATTTCAGCAGAATTTTTGCTCTCAATTATCAGAGATATGTTTACAAAAGAGGTCCCCTTTATATATAGGGAGAAATCTTCAAAATTAAAAAGATTAAAATATAAAAATATCTTAGTCAAAGATGATTCAGTGTTGATTTTGGGATATTTTCCGGATTTTTCACATGTAATTACATATTACAAAAGTAAACGTGAAAATGTCCCAAGTCAATTACAAAGTGCATTTTGAATAAAGCATGGAAGAACATCATCAATCTTTATTTTCAATCTTCTTCATGGTCTTCGACTTCTTCAGAGAAACTTCAGTAATCTAGGAGAACTTTTGTTGAAAAGACGTCGATGAAGAGGGATCCTTTAGAGAAACTGCAGTAAGAATCATGATTGTGCAATCAGGGAAAAATTTAGCAATCTGAAAAAATTGCACATTTGAGTGATCATGACTAGGGAAACGTGTTTGAAAAAGCTGAGGCAAGAGCAGGTTGAAAAGCAGAAGAAAAAGGGAGTGGAAGTGGAAAATAGAAAAAATGAATTTCCCAGAGTTAGGAAAAACGGGGAGAAGGTATGTAGGGGCAAAAATTGCCACCCTTGTATATTGGAGAAGTTCTTGTGCATAGGCGGCAAAAATTGCCGCCTGTGCACGTCAAGGAGAAAGCATGTCGGCAGCGAAAATTGCCGCTGACGCATGTTGAAGAAGAACGTGTAAGGGTGGCAAAAATTGCCACCCTTGCACTTGGAGGAGAGGAAACGGGGATGCATGGGCGGAAAAATTTGCCGCTCCTGCATGGAATAACCAAAAGATGCAAGGGTGGCAAAAATTGCCGCTCTTGCATGACAGATGCAAACACTTGTCACATTCCACTCAGCCATAACAGGACACGCGACGTATTCCGCTGCACTTTGTCGTTTTCCATCGGGGGCTTTTCCGCGGGCTTTTATCTTCAGTCAGGGTTTTCCTTTGCTTTCTGTTTTTGTCTTTTCCAGCTTTGTCTCTTCCTGCTGCGATTTGAGCTATTGGGCTATCTTTCCAGCCAATCGCTTGGACCATGTTGAACCTTGAACCCGTTAAACCACTGAAAGTTCATCGGTTCATTGGTTCATTCTATCTCTTTGTTTTATCGCTCCTTAGTTCGATCGCTTCTTCACTCCTTGGTTGAACTATCCGTTGAACCACTTGTGTGCCGCTTTTCCTTTGACTGAGGCCGCCTTTGAGCTTTTGAACCACTGCTGCCCGCCCTCCGCAAGGGCACTTGTCTTTTTCGCTTTGGGGCAACCCCTTGAACCTTTCGATTGAACGAACCGATTGAACCAACTTTGGTTCAACGGTTCATTCTTCGTTATTTGGCTAAGTCCTTGTTCTTTTGCACCAAGAGCGTTGAACCAACTTGGTCGTTGAACCCATTGAACCTGCTAATCTCAAGCATGTTGAGTCCGTAGAAACATATCTGCAGAGTCCGTAGATTTCTGAGAAAGCTTTGAAAAATGAAGAACCGGAATGCTCAGAACAATTTTTGAAAGGGGAAGAGAGGATTTTGATCTGTAAGACCAAAATAGTTCAAATGTTGTCCCAAAAATGAGTGATATTTTTGGGGGACAACAATTTGTAAATATCCCCTAGTGTTTTTGAAGATAAATGTATTAAAAACAAAGAAATAAAATATTTTTATTGTAAAATGGGTTCATTTTCGATTGTATTTGACACCCAATTCTTATGTTGTATTTGAAAATGGGCATTTTTTGTATGATCAAAATGGATGTAATCCCATACTTTTCTGTTGCTAGACTCTTTAGAGTTCAGAATGTACTATCTTGTGGGCTACAGATCCATCATTATCAATCAGGTTGACAAAACTAAAGATCTACCCATCTTGAGTTCCTTGCTAGCTCAATGATAGGGAAAGTGATATACTGGCAATTTTGGTTGTGCCAGTTTTGTTTGACTTTTTTGCTTGTTAGTAGTTTTCTCAGTTATTTTTTGAGCTTTTACAATGAGTAGACCAATTATTTGGTGATTTTTTATTGCATATATTTCTTGCTTCTCATGTGCTAGGGGGAAGAGATTGTTTTGGTTTTTAATTAGTCTTCGAGTGATTGTACACACTGACAAAGGTTGTAAGCACCATTAGTGTTTGCAAAGTTGTTGGGAATCAAGTAAGATGTGTCATACATGAGTACAAAATCCTCATCCAGACAAGGGATCGATGTGGTTGAATATTTCCATAATGATGCTCATATTGCAGTACAGGTATCGATGATCAAAGGGATGAGTATTCCCAAGATAATGCTCATCTCCATGTCAAGTAGTGTCACAGGGCACAAGGCACAGAGCAAAGGGCAGATTGTGGTTGTAGTAGACATGTCAACAAAGGTTAATCAATGTCAAATGTACAGAGGGTCAGTTAGCAAATTGTGGCAAAGGTTGTTGGTGCCTTCATAGTCATGTTGCTCCAAATCATCTTTTGGCACCCTTTAAATTGGTTTGTTGGGTCTAGTGATCAAAGGTTTAGTTTTACATTTGTTAGTTGATAGTGTAATGTATGGGGCATGCATCTCTTAGTTTGACACCCCATTCAGTGTATTAAAATATATTAATGATTTGTTAGTATGTAAGTCATTACCTTATGTCATTAATGCTTTGCTAAAATGTTAATCATTATCTTACGTCAATAAGTTATGAGGGTAGTTGTACATGTAGGTAGTTGAGTCCTCTGCAAATAATGAATTGGCTTTGTTATATAAACTTGCTTTTAGCAAGCATTGTAACACAATGATGTAACCCAATTTTTCATTAATAAAATTATATGGTATACACCATTTCTGCATATCATAGTTTGCCCCTTTGCTGTCACACTAAGTTGGTTTTACTATAGAGCTTCCAATACGGTGTATTTCAACTATTGAAAACTGAGCACTTCTCTCATGTTTTTAAGAGTTCAATTATTGCAGGTTGCAATATAACACAGATCTAACAAACATTTTTTTTTTAATGCAAGCATGGAAATTTACAGCATAAGAGACAAAATTTCTTATTGAGCTTCGAATTTTCAATCAGGGTGTTTAAATTCACCAAAACATGTCTGTTTTCAGAAAATGTTCTCAAGGATTTTATAGCTTCAGACAGCAAGATCTATGGAAGTAACCTTTCAATCAGAGATTCCAACATATGTGAGAAATGTTACAGATCAAAAGCAAGAAGAATCTAATCTTGTTTTGATCTGAACTTTTAAAGTATAAAACTTGAAAAATTTCACAGATGAACTGTAAATTAAACTATGGTATGTATATTACATACAAAGCTATTGTTGATGAAAAGTTAAGAATCATTTTTTACTTTCTACTCTACATTGTATAAAAACAGTTAAACCCTCTAGATCTAGACAAACACAAAAATGACAATGCCAAACACCATTTCAAGCAGAAGATTCTTCCTCAAAGACCGATTGTTCAACTCAGAAAAACAAAACAACTCTAAAAGAGTTCTCAAAATATAAGCAACAAAGGCATATGCCAAATGATTAAATATCACCTTCGAAGGCTCCATCCCAAAAATACCCCATGCTTGCACAGCCAATCCACCACAAATATGTGCAACAACCACCACACCAATGGAATCCAGACCAGGCTACAAGCACAAAATGAGCTAATAATTGAGTAGCCAATCACATTAAATACAAAACTGTAATGTCCCCACTTTAGCAGTTGACCAAATGTGTGTGTGTTAGCCTAGTTCTACATGGTCCCGAGGGCTAACGAAGAGTTTAAAGGGATCCTAGAGTGTTTTGGCCTAGTAATTTCTAGTTTGGGCCAAAACGGATTTGATTTACTCAGTTTCAGGCATACTTACTATTTGTAGTAAGTTAGTAGGACATAGCGGAGGCCAGTTTTGGTGATTGGATTTGATACTCCTCAGCGAGAGCTTTCCGGCGAACTATCACTTGCGCTATTTGAAGTCCGATTGCTATTATATTTTAATGCCTAAAGTGTTATAAAAGTAACATTTAACTTAATTTGCAAAATATTAAGGTGTTACTTTAATATTTACTTTATGGAGATGGTACCCAAGGGAGACAAGTAATATTTTAAAATATAAAATGTTGCACATCTTTTATCCCACATTGCTCATGAGAGTTGAGTCACCCCTTGGAGAAAGAATAAAACTGTTTGTGGCTTCATTCAGCATGTTGGATAAGAAGAAAAAATTGATGCACTTGCAATTTGCAGGGTATTTTGGGCATTTGGGAACGTCCTTCTTGTTGACCATTTTTGGTCCAACGGGGAAAAAAATGGTCCCCTTCTTTCCCTGTTGTTCTGGGCCAATTCATTTTTTGATTTTGCACAAGTCTGGGATTTTCTACGGACTCCACAAGAATTTCTACGGACTCTGCAGGTCCATTTCTACGGACTCTGCAGGTCCTTTTATACGAACTCTGCAGGCATGGATTTTTATATGGACACTGCAGGAGAGATTTCTACAGACTCTGCAGGTCCATTTCTACGAACTCTGCAGGTGAAGTTTCTACAGACACTGCAGGGGAGTCTTTCGGCGCATGAAGAACCAGTTCAAAGAGTGCAAGGTTTTACAAAGCTTCTTCGGATTCTTGTCTGAAAAAATTCACAAGGAAAGAGAGCTAAAAGTGGCTCAACGACATGATCTTTCCAAGAGTTAGCATCTTTGAACCGTTGAACCATTGACCCTATTCAACGCTTTGGTTCAATGCTTTGGTTCAACGCTTTGGTTCAATGCTTTGGTTCAACGCTTTGGTTCAATGCTTCGGTTCAATCAGATGGTTCAATGCTTTGGTTCAGTCGGCTTGGTCCAATGCTTCGGTTCACTCAGTCAGTTCATCAAACAGTTCAACGGCTTTTCGTTCAATCAAAGGGTTCATCGGCTTGGTTCAAAGCTTGGTTCAACGCTTGGTTCAAAGGAGCGGTTCAATGCAAAAGTTCAAGAGAGCCTCCCGAAGGTCAAGTGCCCTTGCAGAGGGCAGAGAACACTTCAAAGAGGCCATAGAGAAAGCCGCAAAGGTAAGTTCTTTCGAAATTTTGTTTAAGGCAGTCGAAAGGCAAAGGCATAATTCCTTCGGACTTTTTGTCCGAATGAATTCCTTTAGACAAAAAGTCTGAAGGAATTCGGAAAGGCTGCAAACAAAAATCCCGCAAAAGACTAAGGCATTGAACGAATTCTTTCAGACTTTTTGTCTGATGGAATTCCTTCGAACAAAAAGTTCGAAGAAATTCGGAAGGAAGATAGCCGCGGGAAAAGTGGCCGGGAAGAAAACCCGAAAGAAATCAAAGCGGCCGAAACAATTCTTGCAGACTTTTTGTCCGCGGGAAAAACTCCATGGGAAAAAGCCCGAAGGAGAAACCTGCCGAAAAGCCGAAGGACCCTAAAGGGTAGGTGCCCTTACGGGGGACTCTCGACTACCAAAATGAAGGACGCTTTCCAAAAGCCGAAGGGTCACCTTCCCTTCGGGAAGGTGCAAAGAAGGGAGTCCGCAGAAAAGGCCAAATCAAGAAAGCCGGAGAAAGTCCAAGGGATGACGGGCCCGAAGACGTCAAAATCAAGCACGACAAACTAGTCGTTGGGTATTCAAACGCAGTGACGGGTGCGCGAACGTCAAATTCAAGGCTCGTGAAATAGTCGTTGATTTTGAAAAGCCTTAAAGAGGAGCTCAAGGAACGCAGTGACTCGCAAAAAGATAGCCCCGGGGGCTGAAGGAGCCAAAAAGAGACAAAGTGCAGAAGTGGACAAACAGTCCAGGTGGCAAAGGAGAGGTGTCAACTCAGGGATTTACTCCTGTAGTTGGAACAGCGCTTGCCAGGTGGTCACCAAACGGCGCAAACAGTAAGTGGCGCGGCTTGTTTTCTCCAGTTTGCATTTATAAGCAGACAAGCCGCGTAAATGCCTTGAAGAGAGCAGTTTGTTTGCAGAAAAGAGGCGCGGCCATGTTTTCACATTAATGTGGAATGCCAAAGTCAAAGCAGGAGCTGACAATCAAACGGCTTCCTCTTCCCAAGGCTCAGAGCGCACATGGGCCAACTTGCAAAAAGAGTGCCAAAGTCTTTTCCAGAAAGCGCCACGTTCCCTTCTCTTTTCTATATATTGTAAAAATTTTCATTTGAGAATCCATCTCTCAGCCTTAAGGCAAAGCTCCGCTCAAAAATCTCTTGGGCTTGTAAGGCAGAACTCTGCCAGTTTTTTACCTTGAATTAAGATTTAGCATTTTTACCTCCATTTGGACTTGCACTCACGTATATGTCTATGTTTTCTTTTGTGTTAAGTCATTGTCTTTGATGCTTTTCACATAACGACTTTAGCATGTCTAATGCATTGCGAGTTTCTTCTTCTGCAAGTCTGTCAGAAGTGTCTACAGCAGGCATATAGGCGCACGTGAACACGCTGCCAAAGTGTGTCTCAGAACACCTTTGATAGTTCTTCCTCCCTGTATCTCTACGGACCCCTGACTCACTGAAAAGAAGGGTTTCCCACACCAGATGAAGTGTATGGGCGTTTCTTCTTGGTGAAAAATGTATGTTCGCGCTGAGTGGGTCATCATTTTTTGGTGTATCACCTTTATTTTATTTTTAGGCTTAGATTCTGTTTTTAGCATCTCTCTCCCTTTTCATCCCCCCATTTTTTCATTTTATTTATTAGCGGTAGGAATCCAAAGCCTAAAAGATACATCAGAGGGAGCTAGCCCTTATCTAGAGACTCTCCCCTCCAGCTTCGTCGATCCCATAGGCGAGGGGAGTTTCCATTTTGATGTGTGGAAGGCAGGAGCTAGGCGTCCTGCCCCGGGTGCAATCCACTGCGTCAACACTTCCCATCTATAGCACTCTAGACATCAATCCTTGTGATTGGTCTTTGGAGTCTGTGCTTTCAACCTCATGCAGCCGCGCCACTGTAGTAGTCGCGCCACTATAGCAACCACATCACTGTAGCAGCCACATCATTTCGCAGTCGTGTCACTGTAGCAGCCCGTCACTGTAGTAGCCACGTCATTGCAACATCTCGTAGCAGCCGCTATCTGCAGTAAGAGTCGGGAGAAACAAGTCTGCGGAGTCCATAGAACCAAGTCTGTAGAGTCCGTAGAAGCAAGCCTGTAGAGTCCGTAGAAGCATGTCTGCAGAGTCCGTAGAAACAAGCCTGCAGAGTCCGTAGAAGCATGCCTGCAAAGTCTTTAGAAACAAGCCTGCGGAGTCCGTAGAAACAAGCCTGCAAAAGTCCGTAGAAGTAAGCCTGCGGAGTCTGTAGAAACAAGCCTGCAGAGTCCGTAGAAACCGGCTTGCAGAGTCCGTAGAAACAAGCCTGCGGAGTCCGTAGAAACAAGCCTGCAGAGTTCGTAGAAACCGGCTTGCAGAGTCCGTAGAAACAAGCCTGCGGAGTCCGTAGAAACAAGCCTGCAGAGTTTGTAGTTCTGCTGGACGGAGAACAAAATGATCGCACCTTCGATATTCGCTGGGGATATTCGCTTGAAACAATGTTCATTCCATTACTAGAGTATTTAGTGAGTTATCGCGTGGCCGCCATTGTACTTGTGTACTCATTTTGCAATCAATATAAATACAGTGTGTTGGTTATTTCAGCTATGTGTGTCTATGCTTTCAATTCTATATTTATGTTACATGCATAAAACCTTGCAAAACACAAAAAATAAAAATAAAAGCAAACCATTCCGGAGTCATAAGAGGTTGTAGCTGGGTTAGTTTTGGGCATAACAGGGGTGCCCATTACAGTGGTATCAGAGCCTGTTTTCCTGCCATCTTGTGAGGTTTCATGCATCCAACACATCAGTATTACTTGAGGAGGAACCGGACAAACCCAGACTTACGTAATTTTCCAGAGATTGAAGAGGAGGGTGACCCTTTTTCAGCACCAGCCATGGGTGACAGAGATGGGGAAAGGGGAGAACCTAGTACTAGGGAGACGCTTAGTGATCTTGTTGGGGGTCAAAGGGAGCTACAGGCTACATTGCAACATTTAGCTGTAGCCATTACACAACATTTGACTAGGGCAGATCAAGGCAATAATGCCAACCAAGGTAATAATGCCAATCAGGGTAATAATGTTAACCAGGTAAGTGGACAGGGTAATGGAGGTAATGGAGACGCATTGATTAATAGATGAACCAGGGCATATGCTAGAGCAGGTTCTACTACGAGACCACTCATGCCACGTTTTCCTCCGACACAGAATGACCAGAATAATGCTGGTCTTACACATCAGGAGATACAGGACCAAATACTGGAGGATTGGAGAAATTCTGGACTGGATTTTCAGGGTGAGATGTCTTTCAGGGAGTACATGGATGTTATGCTAAAACATTTACCTCAGAGAGGCAACAGGAAACAACATTATGAGCTTAAGAAGAAAGTGGGTAAGCTCTCAATTCCATATTTTGATGGTACAGGCAGGACTACAGCCAAAGCTTGGGTGCAAAAGCTCGATACATATTTCCAGCTCAGCCCAATGCCTGAGGATGATGCCATCAAGTACGCAGCTATACATCTAGATGGCAGTGCCCATGAGTGGTGGCACCATGGGATGGTGACACTTGGACATAACCAAGTTGATACATATGCAGAGTTCACCGAGAGGTTGATCGAGCAGTTTGACAGTAAGGACCCGGAATTGCATTTCAAAGAGCTAGCACAGTTAGACAGTGGGGTTCTGTGGAGGCCTATATCACTGAGTTCCAAAAGCTGGCAGTATTGGTAACAAATAAATCTGAGAGGAGACTAGTTGTTCTTTTCATGGATGGGCTTTTCGATCCCTTGCGAGGATGGGTAAAGGGACACAACCCTTCTTCACTACAAAAGGCTATTAAGAAAGTGAGAGACCTAGCATCTTCTTCCTACAGGAGTAAATTTCACTCTAAGGACTCTCATTTTAGGAAGGATAAGGAAAGAAAGACATTTCAGAAGGACCCTCAGTAGCCTAAGGGGGAAACTAAAGGGTTGGACAATGACACCCTCAACGAGCTCAGGAAGAAAAAACTATGTTTTCATTGTAGGGAGCCATGGGATCTTTCCCATAAATGTCTGCTTAAGGCGAAGGCTAAACCAATGGAGTATTTTTCAACAGATGAATCACCTTCCGAGGACAAAGAGCAACATTCAGATTCGGAGTCTAGTTAGGGTGATAGCACTGTTGAGGAGAGTTTGGATGATGAAAAGTCTCTTGCTCGGTTGACAGAGGTCCAAAAGGCCATTACCTTTAAGGTAAGAGGGATGATTCAGGGGCAGCGTCTCGTTTCATTGATTGACACAAGGGCAACGCATATCTTTATCGATGCACAAATGGTGGCCAAGAGAGGCCTTCAGACATAAGAGCATGTGGGGTTCAGAGTCATGGTGGCTAATGGCCACAAGTTATTATGCACCCAGAAGATTTCAAATCTTCGCATCAGATTGGGAGGAGGTTATGAGTTGGAGGACGATTTCTATGTAGTTGACATCGGTGATTATGATGTCATCTTGAGAATGACATGGATGGCTTCTCTGGTAGAGTTTACCTTCAACTTGGCTAAGTTGGAGATGATGTTTTAGCATCAGGGCAAGAAGGTGGTGCTTCGAGGTTTACCCGATGGGGGGCTCAGGGTGGTATCATTGAAGAGGATGGAACGGTTATTTAGACATGATGATGTAGAGTGGGCAGTTGAATGTTTGATCATGCCTACACCTCCAGAGCAATAGGTTAAAAGCCATCCTCCAGATATACAAGAGATCATTTCTAGGCATGATAAGGTGTTTGGTAGCATTCCACATGGGGTTCCTCTCGAGAGGGGTATAGAGCATGTTGTCGAGCTAGAGGAGGGGGCTAAACCAGTCATCATCACCCCCTACAGCCATCCTAAAAAGCATAAAGATGAGATAGAGAAGTCGATAAAGGAGCTATTGGAGATGGGGTATATTAGGCCAAGCAAAAGCCCCTTTGCTTGAGCGGTTGTTTTGGTAAAGAAGAAGGATGGGACAATGCGTATGTGCATTGATTATAGAGCTCTCAATAAGAAGACAATTAAGAACAGGTACCCTATCCCTAGGATTGATGAGTTGATTGATGAGCTGCATGGAGCACGGTATTTCTCTAAGATAGACTTACGTTCAGGATACCATCAGATTAGAATGCGAACAGAGGACATAGAAAAAATTGCCTTCAAATGTCACTATGGGCACTTTGAGTTTTTGGTTATGCCATTTGGGCTAACCAACGCTCTAGCTACCTTCTAGAGTTGTATGAATCTGGTGTTCAGAGAGCAGCTTCAAAGATTTGTATTGATATTCTTTGATGATATCCTGGTATTCAGTAGGACTTGGGAGGAGCACCGACAACAATTAGAGGAGGTGCTAGTTATTTTGGAGAAGGAATCACTGTATGCCAAGGAATCGAAGTGTGAGTTTGACATGACAAAGTTGCTCTACCTTGGCCATATTATCAGTGATGATGGAGTTAGGGTGGATCCAGGAAAAATTAAGGCGATTGTTGCTTGGCCTACTCCAACAAGCCTTACACAACTGAAAGGGTTTTTTGCATTATGTGGATTCTATAGGAGATTTGTGAAGGGTTTTTCACAGAATGCAACACCATTAACAGATCTCACCAAGAAGGGTGCTTTTGTATGGACAAAGGCAGCACAACTGTGTTTTGAACATTTCAAGCAGGTGATGTCTTCATGTCCAGTTCTAGCTCTACCCAACTTCACAAAGCCTTTTGAGCTTCATTGTGATGCATCGGGTGATGGGATTGGAGCAGTATTGATGCAGGAGAAGCATCCCATTGCTTTTGAGAGTAGGAAGCTCCGAGGGGTGGAGAGGAGTTATTCTATTTATGATCGAGAGATGTTGGCCATCATGCATGCCTTGGCCAAATTCCGATCCTACTTGGTTGGAGGGAAGTTTGTGATCAAGACGGATCACAATAGCATAAAGTATTTCATGGGCCAGCAAGACTTGAATGACAGGCAGCAGAAGTGGGTCACTAAATTGCAGTCTTATGACTTTGACATTGAGTTTGTCAAAGGAAAGAAGAATGTAGTAGCTGATGCCTTATCCAAAAGACCTCACATTTGTGCTCTTGCAGAGATTTTAGGAGATTGGAGGGATAAGATTATAGCAAAATATGCCGGAGATGCTTGGACTTTTGGATTGATTTCAAGTACTATACAAGATGATCGCTATGAGGTGATAGATGGGTTGATCAGATTTCAGGACAGGATTTATTTGATTCCGTCATCACATTTAAGAGAGGCGATACTGAGGGCATTTCATGATGCACCTACGACTGGGCATCCGGGGGTCTTCAAGACCTACAGGCAGATCCAAGAGCGGTTCTCATGGAGAGGGCTCAAGGATGATGTTCAGAGGTATGTCAGGGAGTGTGCAGTTTGTCAGCAGAATAAGGAAGAGCACACGTTTCCTGCTGGTTTACTACAGCCCTTATCCATTCCGGACAGGAAATGGGAAAGCATTTCTATGGACTTCATCACTGGCCTACCACGAGTGCAGGCAAGAGATTGCATTTATGTGCTGGTAGACAGATTGACGAAGTTTGCTCACTTCTTTGCTATCCCTTCTACTTACACAGCAGCTCAAGTGGCAAATTTGTTCTTCAGGGAGGTTTTTAGGTTGCATGGGTTATCGAGATTTATTATTAGTGACAGGGATAGCAAGTTCATGAGCGCCTTTTGGCAAGAGTTGTTTAGCGTGTGCGGTACAGATCTTACACCTAGTACGAGCTACCATCCTCAGACAGATGGCCAGATGAAGATAGTAAATAAATGGGTGGAAGGTTATTTGCGAAATTATGTGACTGCGCAACACAAACCCTGGGTTAAGTGGTTACACATGGGGGAGTATTGTTACAATACCACGTATCACATGACCATCAGAATGAATCCATTTATAGCATTGTATGGGTATGAAGCACTAAGCTTCATGGATATGGCTTTGGGGGACAGCAGCGTGCCCAAAGCCAAAGACCTATTGCAGGATAGTCAAGATATTCTGAGAGCGCTCAAGGAGAATATACAACAGGCTCAAAATTAGCAGAAGTTGTATGCTGATCAGCATAGGGTAGAGCGCAATTTCGAGGTGGAGGACATGGTGTATTTGAGGCTACAGCGATATAGGCAGTCATCGCTCAAGAAGAGCGAAGCAGAGAAGCTGAAGCCTAGATTTTACGGTCCCTACAGGGTGATTCGCAGAGTGGGTAAAGTCGCCTATGAACTTGATCTCCCAGAGGGCAATCGGGTGCACAATGTATTTCATGTGTCTAGGCTTAAGAAAGCCATTGGTCAGAGTGTAGTGCCTTCTGCAAATTTACCCCCTTTGGATGAGGAGGGGAAGCTCGTGTTAGTACCTGAGGCTATTCTGGACACCAGAGAGAGGAAACTCAGAAACAGGATAGTGAAGGAGTATTTGGTCAGAGATGGAGAGACCTGTCGGAGGAGGATGCTACATGGGAGAGTGAGCAGGTTATTCAGCAGACTGGGCTGAGATTGCTTGAGGACAATCAATTTCAAGGGGGGCAGACTGTAATGTCCCCACTTTAGTAGTTGACCAAATGTGTGTGTGCGTTAGCCTAGTTCTACATGGTCCCGAGGGCTAACGAAGAGTTTAAAGGGATCCTAGAGTGTTTTGGCCTAGTCATTTCTAGTTTGGGTCAAAACGGAGTTGATTTACTCAGTTTCAGGCATACTATTTGTAATAAGTTAGCAAGACAACACGGAGGCTAGTTTTGGTGATTGAATTTGATACTCCTTGGTGAGAGCTTTTCGACGAACTATCACTTGCGCTATTCGGAGTCCGATTGCTAATTATATTTTAATGCCTGAAGTGTTATAAAAGTAACATTTAACTTAATTTGCAAAATATTAAGGTGTTACTTTAATATTTACTTTATGGGGATGGTACCCAAGGGAGACATAAGTAATGTTTTAATATATAAAATGTTGCACATCTTTTATCCCACATTGCTCATGAGAGTTGAGTCGCCAATTGGAGAAAGAATAAGAGGAAGTGTTTGTGGCTTCATTCAGCATGTTGGATAAGAAGAAAAAATTGATGCACTTGCAGTTTGCAGGTTATTTTGGGCATTTGGGAACGTCCTTCCCATCTATAGTACTCTAAACATCAATCCTTGGGATTGGTCTTTGGAGTCTGTGCTTTCAGCCTCATGCAGCAGCGCCACTGTAGCAGTCGTGCCACCGTACCAGTCACGCCACTGTAGCAGCCACATCACTGTAGCAGCTGAGTCACTGTAGCAGCCACATCACTATAGCAGTCGTGTCACTGTAGCAGCACGTCACTATAGCAGCCACATCACTGTAACATCTCGTAGCAGCCGCTATCTGCAGTAAGAGTCGAGAGAAACAAGCCTGCGGAGTCCGTAGAACCAAGTCTGCAGAGTCCGTAGAAGCATGTCTGTGGAGTCCGTAGATACCAACCTGCGGAGTCCGTAGAAACAAGCCTACAGAGTCCGTAGAAGCATGCCTGCAGAGTCCGTAGAAACAAGCCTACAGAGTCCGTAGAAGCATGCCTGCAGAGTCCGTAGAAACAAGCATGTAGAGTCCGTAGAAACAAGCCTATAGAGTCCGTAGTTCTACTGGATGGAGAAAAAAATGATCGCACCTTCGGTATTCGCTGGGGATATTCGCTTGAAATAATGTTCATTCCATTATTGGAGTATTTAGTGAGTTATCGCGTGGCCGATATTGTACTTGTGTACTCATTTTGCAATCAATATAAATACAGTGTGTTGGTTATTTCAGTGATGTGTGTCTTTGCTTTCAATTCTATATTTATGTTACATGCATAAGACCTTGCAAAACACAAAAAAAAACAATACAAGCAAACCGTTCCGGAGTCATAAGAGGTTTCAGCTGGGTTAGTTTTGGGCGTAACAGGGGTGCCCATTACAAAAACACCTAATAAAACAATTTTATAACTTTTAGAATGATTTATTGAAATTTGACTAGGAAAATAATAAATAAATTTTATGATGACAAAAACCCTCATCCCAGGCATCTGGATCCAGTCCACTGCAGTCTCTGTTGCCTTTGCTAGAAACTCTGCCAAAGTCTCTGCAATGGTGAACAACTTGCCACCAAAGATTTGATTCAATATCACTCATACCATGTTATAAACAAGTTAAACATAATCCAATCTATGCTGGAATCAATATGACATATTTTAGAACACTCACCTGGAGGTACATACACTGCAGGGAGCATGTTGGGGTGAGTGTTGTTGTAGTTGCCCACATGTTACAACCGAATCAGAGGTGGTATCATTTGTATGCAATGTTGTCTGCTCACAAATTGAATTAATATGTAGAAAACATCAATCCTTCAAAATTTTCGAAACAGTAATCATACAATCATGCTATGTTTATTCGGAAGACTGAAAAATTCAGCTATGAAACAAATTTAGAGCTCTTCTGTAACAAATAGAGGAAACAAATTACAGCAGAACAGTTATGATACTTAAATAGCTACCAGGAAAATTATATAAATGAAAGAAGCAATGACATAATTCCAATTGTGTATAAGTTTCCTTAAACAGAAGAAAGGTTATGGCTTCAGAATGTACACATTAAGATTTAGGAAATGCATAAATGGCTATGTAAAATGTATACATAGAGAGATATATTTACACTGAACATTTAACACAGGCAAAGACAACCATAAACAACAAATATGAAGATCCACAAGTGCATTCTAGGGTTTGCTTAAAAGGGTTTCAAGATGCTAGCTTTTTTCTTTTTTTCTTTTTTTTTCAATTCAATTTTGTTAAGGATTGGACCCATGATCAAATATTTTAGTTCAACAAAAGAGGCTTCTAAACAGAGTTTAGTCTTTCCTTTGTCAAACCAAACCCCTTAGATGAAGATAAATAATGCTTATACAGTTGTACTAGCAGCTTATTATACACATCCATATCCAACTTATTATATTAATTTACCTACAAACATGTAACATAAGGGGTCTCACGAGTTGCCTCACGATGTCTAAATATGCTCAAAATACCTTGTAGACCAGAAATAACCCCTTTTTTTAAGGTGACATCAACATTTCATTAGAAAATACAATGGAAAATAAATAAATCAATATTACTTATTACTCAGTCTATAAAGATAAATATAGGATACCGCCAAGGGTCTGTAGTAGACATGATGTAACAAGAACGATCTGAGAACATAAATCATTCCTTGCTCACAATAAAAATAGCTGTTTCAAACATGCCATAATAACATATTTACTATATTACTCAGTCATTGTCTGCATGTCAAAGCATGCAAGCTCAATTTGCAGCTAAATCTTAATCGTAGAATGAATCAATTAAATTATGCTTAATAAGCTGGATTGGTCTATCCGATGAAGTCATCAGGATCACATGGGTTCCATAATTATGCAGATCATCTAACAGCACCCACGATTGACATGTTATATGTCATCTTTGAAACTCTAACAAACTTCTCCAAATACCTCCAAAGTTAAAATGATCTTATTATAAAAAAGCTTGGTCCTCTTGTAGACGGTAGACATTCCAAAAATGATCATTCCAAGAGTAGCAAAGTTCTTCTCTAGAAATCTTGTCCTTGATGGAAAAAAACAACTCTGCATTTGACCCATATGACTAAAATGGAAAGAATGCTAATAAATTTAAATCCGTTTTAACTTATTTATCCATACAGTTGCCTGTGATAATATGATGTCATAATCTCATTTTTTAAGGCAACGTTCTTCTTCTAGGGACCCTGTGGATTGGCCCAAAAAACCAAGTTAATGGCTCCATAGTTCCATGCTTTGGCTCCTTTGACTTCAATTATGACTTACTTATTCAAGTAGCCTTTCGTGGCCAATCATATCTTTCTATAAGTGGTTGAAAAATCTAAAAGGCAATTCTTCCTAAATTTTTGGTGAAGATTTCCTTTCTTTCGTGGGAAAGACCCCGGCTGCAATTTCAATTCTACCTTTTCCCTTTTAGAGGTAAGGGTTAAGAATCTGCAGCCTTGCATCAAAAAGTTTAATAACGAGTAAGCTTGTTCTTAGCAAATGATTTCCATGGATTCTAGATATTTTGCTTTTCTTACTTAACTAGCGATGAATAAACAGCAAATTTTACAAATTCTTATGTATTTATATTTACTCTGTTGGTTCCTTCAAATAATTCTTTACAAGCAGCAAATTTTAAATTCATTGGCTGGTGAACCAAGTCACAACATAAATCTAGGTTCAATAAGCATTCAGTTTAAACTCAGAAAGCCCTGAAAGGATGTCTTAGAGGTTCAGTAACTGCTAAAGACCAATCTAAATCTATTGTATGGGACATTTGGTATCCATCAAGGTAGAAAGGATTGCTTTAGTGATTATTATGAGACAAAAAAATCAGATTGCTACCAAATTTACTGGAATTAAAATCATTTTTGGATTATTAGGGCTTCCAGCTCCCTTAGGATTCCACGCTTCACAAATCTTTTAAGAATTTATCATGCATGGAAAATGATCTCCACAGAATTTCATTGAATTTTTGACTGTACACTGGCTAGGTAGGACTTTGCCCCTCGCTCCCTGTGGATCTTTCCCTCTACTTGTGGACAGTTGGGATGTATTTCTAACTTGGCTGGAAAGCAATATGGCAGGAGGGCTTTCACTCCTGGGGAGACTTTGGATCAAGAAAAGCTACCCGGCTAGAATGGATGATTAATCATAGTTGGTGCTTACCAATTGCAGAAAAGACTTCATCTTATTGGGTTTTCCAAATGCCTTTGCCGAGTTGTCCATAATGATATGACTAACTATCTTGTTTATATTACAATTAGAAGATTAAGGCCCTACCTGGAGAGATTGAAAATGGAGCTCTATTAAATTTATTTTATGCTGAGACTAGGCCACTATATGATAGGATCTGACCAAGCTTTCCTCCATGTTTAACTCAGAGATGGAAGTTGCAATATATTGAGGAATGTTGGGTGAAGCATTATCAAGCATTTTAGAAGTCAAGTGTATCATTTAACTTAAGGGCCTTCATCAGTGTTTCAATATCAAAATGATATTAAGTCGGTCTTATGCTGAATGGCAACGCTTGGCTTCTATGCCAATAAAAGTTAACAATGGAACATGTACTCTGACAACATCGGGTTGCAATATCTTTTGCAGATGTTGGAGAATACATGGATGGTTTGGCAAGATGGCAAGAAAATTGTAATGCTATTTAACTTTCATGTGTCTCAGTCCTACCCAGGTGCAGAGTTACTTTCCATCGAGATGTTTACCACCACCATCCAACAAAATTATAAAATTTGCCAAAAAAAAAATCCGATAAGAAAAAATGGTATTAAATACGAACATGCAGTTTTAGGAAAACCTTCTGGTAAACCTCAAAGAGGCAATTCTGAATCAACATTGTACTCAAAATATACCTAGATCACAGAACTGAGACAAAAGACCCATAAGATTAGGTCCTGCTTGCCTACGGTGGAAGAGGATTGTTAATTTTTTTTGTACCACATCATGCACTTTCACTTGTTAATTATGTACTATATGACATTCTTTCTTGACCTATATAGGCTGAGACACGTCTACGAACTATAGGAAATGGAAAGATACAATGTTGTTAGCAACTAATATGTAATATTATTGCTAGGTGTAGTGATATTTGTCCTTGTGGAACCTGAACGGTCATCTTGAAGATGAATTGAACAGTCACATAAATTGTTATTTATATGTACTCCTCCATCTCCTTTAATTAAAGGAATACAATTATGGTTTGCACCAATTTTATTTTATAATTTATGTAGTCCATTTTCTAATTTATGCACCCCTCATGATTAAAATTCTTTGTTTTTTTAAGTTACCACAAACAGTAATGGTCATCCTTAACTAAACCTCCTTGTCTCATGCTTGCACAAAGTGGTATCAGATCAAGGTAGTGTCTTTGCGGTTGTGAAAACTCGTCATTGTGTATGGTAGGCTATGAGAGAGAGGTCTACTAGTGGTTGCAAGTTGTTGAGAATCTTGCTTAGGTGGTTGTAGGTGTGTGAAGTCTTGCAAGAGTGTGAGGGAGTTTGTAAGAGACTCAGTTTGGAGTCCATTGCAGGTTATGAAAGAGAACCCTGTTGATTCGTGGTGAGAGATGACACACAAGAGAAGGGCACATGAGATGGGTGAGTTGACAAAGATGTTGAAAGTGTTTTGAGCAACGCTAGACATGCTGGGAAAGACTGCACAAAGTGATGAAGGTGTAGTTGAGTGTGATGTTGATGAGGAACAGTTGATGGTGGGGTTGTCCCTACAAGCACAGATAGATACTTTGGATAGAGTCCAAGCGAGCGAAGGAAAAGAGACCAGCAAACAAAAGAGACCAGTTGAGGTTGTGGTGGAGAAAATAGGTAAATCTTTCAATGATATTTTTTTGTTTTGTGGAAATGAGAACCGAAAACAGCTCATGACTTGGATAGTTGAGCTTGAGTTATATTTTGTGATTGAGAATATTGTTGATCCCATGAGAGTGACTTGGATAGTTGCATCCACGTTTTGGAAGGATCTCCAAGTGAGGAGACAAAGGAAGGGTAAGAGAAAAGTTTATGAGTGGGAGCATATAGTTTCCAAGATGTTGGGGCATTTTGTGCACCCAAAATTGTAGTCGAGATGGTTGAAAAATTTCATGTAAATGGCTTGAGAGCAGATGTGAGAATCATAGTGCTAAAGGGGGCAATACAGATGGGGGGATGTCATGTGAGCAGCCAAAGACTACTTTGAGAAGTAGCATGGAGGTACATAGGTGCACCAATGAGCAAGTTGGCAACAAGGCGAGGCATCTATATGTAGAACCTAATGCTGACTCTCAGAACAATAGTATGTTTGAGAGCTAGGAGCAGCCCATAGGTGAAGAAATCCTTGTAAAGGATGATGGAGAGGTGGTACATTGTCCACCAGAAGTTGGAAACCCATTGTGTGATGATGGACAAGTGGTTGTGAAGTCCCATGACTGGGCAAGTGCTGATTGGTCCTTGGTTCATAATCACAACAAGATTGTTAATTTTCTTTTTGATGGTAGTAGGGTTGAGGACAACCAAGGCTTGATACATATTTCCATGAGTGAAACAACAAATGTGAGTGAAGAGTGCAATCATGCAGAGTTGCAAGTGAGTGAAAATTGTAGCCAAGAAGAGTTACATGTTTCTTTGAAAGAAGCATTGGATGTAGAGGTTGTGTAAACAAGTGCACACAAGGAAATGATAGTGAAGGTTCATCGATGCGTAGAAGTTGGAATCAGAGGTATAGATGAGCAGAAAACAGCCATTTGAGTTGTGGAGAATGGGCCATGGGCAGACTATGGTGATAGTGAAAAGCATGCTAGCATTGGAGAAGAGTTGGACAACATGCCTTTGGAACATGATGAGATGGTTTACAAGGTGAAATGAGAAAAATATTGTTTTCCGTAATATGTGTGTGCATTGTACAAGCCCAACCATGGGTAACATAGCGAAGATAAGAACTAAGTGTGGAGTGGTCTAACATGTTCATTGGTATGAGAGACAGAGCGAAAAAGCTGACCAAGAGATGGATATGGCAGCAGTGGATGAAGAGCAAGTTGGTGTTGATATTCCAACCTTGGGTGATTGTTTTCAATGCAAAATGGGACAAAAGAGTGTGATGGAGCATCGGAACTTGTTTTTTCTCAAGAGCATGTGGAGATAGAGACTCATTTTCAGTCAATTGATGAAGGAGAGTTGTATCAAGAATAGCTGAATATTGTTCCAGAGAGTGGGCAAAATGACGATGAAGGCTTTCTGAAGCCAAAACTTGATGCAGAGCAAGCTTGTAGTGGGATGATAGATGAGAGGATGCAGCTGAGTTTGAGATCAGCTCAAGCATGTGATGAAGAACCTAATGTTGCACGTATGGAGAGTGGCTCTCTTGAGCTCACCAATTGGAAGAGGGAGTTGCTAATGTGCATGGCAGCCATAGCATGTGGAAGAGAAGCAAATGTTGCAATAGAGACGGAGAGAATGCTTGTCACATCAATGTGGACAGGGAAGGATGAGAAGGTAAGAACTATCATTGAGGTGATTCTTGATGATAAGGACTATCAGTTGGATACCCTAGCATACGTTGATTCAGTTGTGATACTAGTGGGGATGATATATAAGATTTCATCCATGAGAGAGCAGCTGCAAACGGTGGTTTGTGATGTTATAGGTGATCCAATAACTGGTTGGATAAGGTGTGGACAAAGCCAAGTGGGCTTTAGGAGTGGTCAGTTTATGGTGGATTTAAGTCCAAATGGGAGAGTGAGGTGCATGATAGAACATCTTGGCGGTGGTGGATGAATGAGTATGGGTTTCAGCGCACAAGTGATTTGATTGAGAATTGGTTATGGCTATGACGGAGGAGGACAGACGATGGTGGGTCTAAGCTCAAAAAGGAGAGTATGGTGGGTTGTTAAATCCCACAAGGAGTGAGATCGCAAAAATGAGCAGAAAAGAGAAGAGAGACTAGCATGTAGGAGCTGGAAATGGCACAAAAAAAAGAGACATTCAATTGATTTACTTGGTATGTTGGAAGGGGATGTCATGGTCACTTTGCTTCATGACCAAATTGGTCAGTTTTCCTTTTAGAATGATTCTTTTTCTAATTATTCATTGTCCATGGATTTATGTTATGCTTCACAAGCTGATGCAATTCCAGCTCTATCAAGATCCACATCCGAAAAAAATGAATACATGCTAATATTTGTCTTGTACCTCTCTTGGAACGAAGAGAACTCAAAAGGAAAACAAAAGATTGGTATGGGATGCCTCAAAATACCAAATTGGACATTTCCTTGGCTGCTTTTGATCTCAAAGATGATGAACATCCTCTTCATTGAAGTATCCCTTTCAGGATAAAATATGAATTCTAACTTTTATGGCCCTTAATTCTGAAAATTCATTCAAATACCAAAACAATACATGCAATACAAAATGACAACTCACAAGTGTTCTCTTTATTTCAATCAATTGCATACATACAAAACATTCTAAAAACAATATAGAAAATACAAATAGCGTAGTAAAATTAGAATATTATTTTTTCCTGACTTTTCCACCAAACCCTAACCTAGAACAACATAAAGGCAGAAACTTTCTTTGAAACCCTAGTGTAGTATGGCATCATCAAAAGGCATAAAGATCGAATTTTTCCTAAAAACCCCAGCTGAAAATAACTCCTAAATAGTATGACAACATCAAAACCTAGTTGCAATAGTATGACAACCTTCAAAATGGTACTGTTGTCAACCTAGAGCTGCGCCCTAAATCGAAGACGTGCATGAAATGGCCAATCCTCTATCTGGTTGAAACAATGGGATCTTCTCATGAGGGTGGGTGCCTCAATGGTGAGAAGAACCTCCAGAGAAGGCTGGTTCCTGTAAGATGTATCAATGAGGATCTCTACTCTATGCTGCAGACTACCATGAAAAAGGGAGAAGGAAACTTTAAGGGGAAATCCTACCTAATAAAAGTGATACACCAAAAGATTGATCCACTCAACTTGGAACCTTGAACACTGAACAAAACAAGGGAAAAGGAAGACCTTTGATTTCAATCAATCACTTATGCATAAATATTTCATGAAGAGGTTCGATCCAATGACCAAAACATGAGGGAAAATGATGGAGAGAGGTCTGATACAAGACACTTTGCAGCGACCTAACATCCACTTACAGCTTCAACAAAAGACATAAAGAACACTTAACATGCCCTGCATAATACAGTAAGCTAGCAACTAGGTACGAATCAGAATTTGGGAAGGGAGAGAAATCTACCACATATGCAAATTGTTGAATGAATGTATACTATGCCAACACTTGAAATCTTAAAGTACAGTCCTATTGATTGAAGAGGTTACACAACTCACCAATGGTAGAGTCTGGTCTACCCAAGAGAAGGATGACTTTAATCAAGGATGAAAGCCATTTTATAGAGAATTACAAAAGCCAAGATTGGCGTTGAAAAATAGAAGAGAAAGGTTAACTTAGATTAACTCAACGCTGACTTAGCCTTTCAATAAAATATGTTTTCCCTTTGTCTTTACATGAAGCTTCTTGCGCTTGAGGAAGGGAACTTGTCTTTTGTTTATTGAACTGCCCACCTCTCTTTGCATGGAAATCCATGCCAATGTCAATTTTAGAACTCTACGTGAGCTGCTGGAACGTTTGAATGTTTGAGATGATCATTTGGTAAGCTAAGTTGGACGAAGAGATAGGCTAAGTTGGACAAAGAGATAGGTTGAGTTGGACCTTTGAATCCATGAGAATGACTAGTCAAACTGCCAATAAAAAAGATAGTCAATCGAAACATAGCAATCCGCCAGAAATGGCCTTTGTTCGCATGTATTTTCCCTTATTTTGGTCTGCTTGTGTCTTGTCTATTTTTCGCAGGATTCTATTTTTTGGATTATCTTATCTATATTTGGTCTATATTTCCTCGAATATTCTATTTTCAACTCTTTTTTGCACAGTCAACCTCCATTTCTTTCGGATTTCTTGTTGTCTCCTTGGCTTACCTTTCGGCTTCATTTGTGACTTCTCCCGCGGCTTTATTTACTTTGGATCTTTTGTTTCACCCTGCATTTGCCTCGAGTTTATTTCCTCAGGCCTGTCTTTGGACTTTCCTATGGATTTCCTGTTGACGCAGTGGATTGCACCCCTGGACAGGTGGCCGAACCCCTGCCTTCCACGCGTCAAAATGGAAACTCCCCTCTTGCCTATAGGCCTGGCAAAACTGGGGGAAGAGTCTCTAGATAAAGGCTAGCTCCCTTTGATGCATCTGAGTTATTTCAGTAAATTGGTAATACATATATATATATACATATATATATATATATATATAATGGGGGGTTGAAAAGGAAGAAGGATTACAGGATAACAAAACCTAATCTAAGAGGGTGATGCACCAAATAAGTTTGATCCACTCACATACACTCTAACTGGTAAAAGGACCAGACTGCGGAGAGCTTGATAGGAAAGCTTTAATGGAAACACACAGTAAAAGAACTCACCATAGGTGATGTAGGAAGAGCACACTGTCTAGTAATCTCTTGCTTCTGTGCTCCAAGAACGGCTCTTCTTATCACCTGCAGAAATGGCACTTCGTATATATCAGGTACGTTGGTGTCAACCCTGTGAAAGCATTAGGAAGCAATGATTGGACACAAGACTAACACTCAGACGCACTCAGAGATATATGCAACTAGAATACAGGTAAAAAATGCGTATTCTATTGATTCCAAGTGAAAAATAGCAGGGCTTCGCCTTACAATGTGAGAGATGCCTTCTCAAAATGAGAAGTCTACAATATATAGAGGAAGAAAAGAGGCCTTTTGGCGCCCTTTTTACAAGTGACCCATGTGCGTTTCGATCATTGGGAAGAGGAAACCGCTTAAACATCATATGCGAAATTATGGGCCGCGTCGTTTGTCTGCAAACAAGACTGCTCTTTCAAGGCAATTACACGGCTTGTCTGCTCACTAATGCAAAGTGAAGAAAACGAGTTGCGCCATTCGCCGTTCACACCTCTTGATTATCAATTCGCAGACACTGTGTCAACCGTTGGAGTAACTCCTTGTGTCGACACCTTCCTTCGCCACTTGGACTATTTTGTCCGTTTCTGCACTTGGTTCAGAACAGCAAGGAAAGAAGGGGACCGATTTTGGCCTGTTGGACCAAAAATGGTCAACAAATTGGCAACTCCCAGGGGAAGCATGCCTACTATGCTTAGAAACCAGTTGTCTAAAAATCCATTGGGCGCAGAGTCAGAACGCAGCTTTAAAAAAGTTAGCAACCGCCTTGATACATCCCAGAATCAATCACGAAGGTTTACCTCAAAAGGAAACAAAAAACAAACACAAAACTAAGGAAACTACCAATATGTGCAAAAGCACTTAGGGAAAACAGGGAAAAAAGCAAGGAAAATATATACACGATGGGAGAAGGGCTCAGTGATAATGCTTAAGATGTACGTTGGACTGTGCGTGCTTTCCAGGCTTAGCTCGGTCCTCATCCCATTTAAAGACGATGTCTCCTTCAGAGAAACCTTTTGATGAAGATTTCTTTTCGAAGTGTCTCTTCGTCTGTTGTTGGCGGCTGATCATAGAAGCCATAGCCTGGTCTCTTATCTCTTGGAGCTCCATCAGTTCGCATAGCCTAACCTCCATGCTATTGCCTTCTTCTAATTGCAGCTGGCGAGCGAGGTCCAACGCTGGCAACTCAAGTGAAATGGGAAGCCTAGCTTCCCTTCCATATACTAGCGTATACGACGAGTTACCAATTGCCCTCTTTGGGGTGACCCTATCTGCCCACAGGGCTATTTTCAACTTGGCATGCCAAGTCCTCTGATTCTCCTCCATTGTTCGCTTGATGATTCTGATCAAATTCTTATTGGTAGATTCAACCAACCCATTCCCCTGTGGGTAGTAATTGGACGAAGTGCTAAGATAGATACCATATCTCAGCGCCCATTCACTCGTTTTAGTTCCTAGAAAAGCTAACGCGCTATCTGAGATTACAGTTGCTGGAACCCCGAACCTTGCCACCAGGGCTTCATAAAAATCCAGGACTGCACTTTCATTGGCTTCCTTCAGAGCAACAGCCTCCACCCATCTTATGAAATAATCCGTAGCGGTCAGGACCCACTTGTGTCTAGCACTGAAGGGACGGTTAATCATCCCTATGAAGTCAAAGGCCCCATTGCATGAATGGATGCTCTACCTGAATAGGTTGTAAAAGCATGGCAGCCAACCGTTGTTTCCCACCAAAAAGTGCACATTTTTGACACTTTCATACCCGACATGGGTGTCCCTGAATAGAATAGGCCAGAAGTAACCAGCTCTCATTATTCTTGCAACTGTAGGCCTAGGAGGAAATGACCGCCGGCTGGCCCATCATGGAACTCGAACAGCACCTTGTCCGCTTGCCTTGGGTCTATGCATCTTAAAAGGACTCCTGAAAGGTCCCTTCTGAACAGCACTCCATCAATCAGGACATAAGGGAGACACTGGAGTCTGAAATATCTCCTCTTGGTCCTATCAAGGCCCTGCGGGCACTCACCAGTGAGAAGGAAATGCCTCAAGTCTGATGTCCAATCCTTCATGACAGTTGGTTCTTCTGCTGTAGCTGCATCATGAATTAGTAGACAATCCTCCTTTTGCTGCTTAAAGTCTGCAGCAAGGTGTTCACATAGGTCTCTCCCTCTTACCAGCTTGGTGATCTTGATATCCACATCATATTCCATCACCTTAGTGATCCACCCCGCTCTCTTTTCATTTAGGTCTCGGTTGATCAAGAAATCCTTGATGCCAGGATGTGGAACCATGAGGTGAATTTTGC
This sequence comes from Torreya grandis, assembly GCA_037957365.1. NCBI lineage: Eukaryota > Viridiplantae > Streptophyta > Pinopsida > Cupressales > Taxaceae > Torreya > Torreya grandis. The sequence goes on from JARHVA010000184.1 coordinate 5,416,078, forward strand.
TATTTGACAGCATATGCCTGAATTTCTTCAGACTCCGTATGACAGCAAGGGCTTGCTTCTCCACATATGTATATCTGACCTCAAAACCCTCTAGGCCTTGGCTAAAAAACGCAATTGGTTGCTCAAGGTTATCACCATTTGCTTGGGTAAGCATGGCGGAGATTACCTCTTCATTGCCTAAGGTGTAGAGGTTGAAATCTTTGGTTAAGTCAGGGCTGAACAAAGTAGGAGCCCGGGCTATGGCTTGCTTGATCTCTTCGAAACTGTCCTTTCTTTGTGCTGTCCAAGTGAACTCTTCACCCTTCCTCAGCATAGAGGTCAACGGCTTCACTACCACCGCAAAATTCGGGATATATCTCCAGATGAAATTTATTTTGCCGAAGAAGCTTTGCAAGCCTTTCTTGTGCTTCGGCAAGGATAGCTCCAGGATGGAGCAAACTCTCTCTGGATCAATAGTTAAGCCTTCTTTGGAAACAATGTGGCCAAGGAGTTTCCCCTCATGGACAGCGAACACGCATTTCCTCGGGTTGAGAGAGATACCGAACTCTCTACACCTCTCAAAGATTTGTCTGAGGTGTTTCATGTGTTGGCTCGCCTCCTTGGAGAAAACTATCACATCATCAAGATATACCAGCACAATGTTATTTATCAGGCCTCGAAAGGCCATGTCCATGGCTCGTTGGAAGGTGGCGCCAGCATTAGATAGTCCGAATGGCATTTTCCTGTAAGCAAACGTCCCCCATTTGGTAGTGAAGGCTATCTTGTGTTGGTCACAGTGTTGCACCAAAACTTGGTTATATCCAGAATACCCATCCAGGAGGCAGAAACACTCGCTGCCTGTCACCATTTGAAGGATCTGTTCCATGCTTGGGAGAGGATAATGGTCTTTCAAAGAGACTCTGTTGAGGTCTCTGAAATCAATGCATAGTCTGATCTCCCCATTCTTTTTTCGGAGAGGAATAAGATTGGCCAGCCAAAAAGAGTGTTTGATTGGAAATATTATTCTGAACTCAATCAACTTGGTGAGTTCCTTCCGCATGAGAGGCTCAATCATTGGGTTGTGTTGACGCAGTGGATTGCACCTTGGGCAGGAGGCCGAGCCACGCGCAACAATGGAAACTCCCCTCTCGCCTGTGGGACCGGCGAAGCTGGGGGAGAGTCTCTAAATAAGGGCTAGCTCCCTCTGATGTATCTTTGAGGCCCTGGATTTCCTACTGCTAACAAATAAATAAAAAAGGAGTGGGGATTAAAAGGGAGAAGGATGTTGAAACAGAACCTAAACTTAAACTTAAAAAGGTGATACACCAAAAAAGATGACCCACTCAGCCCGAACATACACTTTTCACCAAGAAGAAGCGCCCATACACTTCATCTAATTTGGAAAACTCTTTTGTATCAGTGAGTCAGGGGTCTATAGAGATACAGGGAGGAAGAACTATCAAAGGTGTTCTGAGACACTTTGGCAGCCTATTCACATGCGCCTATATTCTTGCTATAGACACTTCTAACAGCCCTGCAGAAGAAGAAGCTTCACAATGCACCAGACATGCTGGAATCGTTCTGTGAAAAGCATAAAAGAAAATGACTTAACACAAAAAAAAACATAGACATATGCGTGAGTGCAAGTCCAGATGGAGGTAAAAATGCTAAGTCTTGATTCAAGGTAAAATCCGACAAAGTCCTGCCTTACAAGCCCAAGAGATTTTTTGGCAGAGCTTTGCCTTAAGCCTAAGAGATGGATCTTTTCTCAAAATGAGAAGTTTTACAATATATATAAAGAGAAAAGAACTTGGCGCTCCTTTTGAAAAGACTTTGGCGCTCTTACCAAGCTAGCCCATGTGCGTTTGTGAGCATTTGGAAGAGGAAGTCACTGTTGTTGATGTCATTATTCTAGAAGAGCCTGCTGGAACCATGCTGTGTAATCGCTGATCTTGACTTTGGCGTTCAAACATTAATTTGAAAGCATAGGCCGCGCCTCTTTTCAGCAGACAAGACTGCTCCTTCCAGATACTCACGCGGTTTGTCTGCTTATAAATGCAAAATGGAGAAAACAGGGTGCGCCGCATACTGTTTGCGTTATGTGATGACCATTTGGCAGTCACTATTCCAACCACTGGAGTAACTCCTTTCCCTTTGACACCTGGACCATTTGTCCGCTTTTGCACTGTCTTACTGATTTTGTCTCTTTCTGGCTTTGTCGCTTTCTGGCTCCTTCGACCCTCAGGCTATCTTCTTGGCAGGTAGATGAGTTCTTTGAGCTCTTCCATTTTGCTTTTCAAAATCAACGGCTATTTCACGAGCCTTTTCATTGACGTTCGCACACCCGTCACTGCGTTTGAACTTCCAACGGCTAGTTCGCCGTGCTTGACTTTGACGTCTTCGGGCCCGTCACCCCTTGGAATTTCTTCGGCTTTCTCTTGATTCGGCCTTTTCTGTCGCTCCCTTTCCTTCGGACTTCATGTCTTGAACCTTCCCGAAGGGAAGGTGACCCTTCGGCTTATGGAGAAGTGCCTTTCAGGGTCCTTCGGCGGCCTATTTTCTTCGAAACCTTTCCCCGCGGACTTTTTTCCGCAAACATTTTCCCGTGGACAAAAAGTGCACAATAATTGCCTTGTCTGCTTCTTCGGATTTTCTCCCCGGGCTTTTTGGCTCGCAGCTTTCTCGAATTTCTTTGGACTTTTTGTCCGAAGGAATTCCTTCAGACAAAAAGTTCGAAGAAATTATTCTAGCCTTTTCCTTACTCTTTTTTCCGTGCCTTTCGAATTCCTTCAGACTTTTTGTCCGAAGGAATTCCTTCAGACAAAAAGTCCGAAGGATTTCTTCCTTTGCTTCTTCCACTGCCCTTTGAAAAGTTCCCTTCAGAAAATTGGAAACGACCCTTCCAAAGGATATTTCCTTTGCCTTAGACGAATTTCCTAAGGAAACTTACCTTTGCGGCTTTTCTCTGTGGCCTCTTTTGAAAGTGTTCCCTGCCCTCTGCAAGGGCTCTTGAATCCCGAACTGCCCTCCACAAGGGCACCTGAAATGGTCCATTTTGTGCCGAAGTGTCGAGAACTCGTTTCTACCTGCAGAGTCCGTAGAAAACTTCTTTGCAGAGTCCGTAGAAACTTCACCTGCAGAGTCCGTAGGAATGGACCTGCAGAGTCCGTAGAAAACCTGCAGAGTCCGTAGAAATTTCCAGACTTGTGCAAAGAATCAAATTTTGGACTGGTTCAGAACAGCAGGGAAAGAAGGGGACCGATTTTGCCCTATTAGACCAAAAATGGTCAACAGGTTGACAGGCCTCTGTTTCGGCTTGATTGGCCTGGCACCTTCTTCCAGCTCAATGGTATGCTGGGCCAGACTTGGGTCAAAACCCTTAAAATCACTATATTCCCAAGCGAAGACATCAACAAATTCTTGACACAACAAGATGAAGCCCTGCCTTTCACAGTTCGTGCACACTTTTCCAAGTGCAAGCAACTTATCTTTGAATATTTCAACCTTCTCATGGTGCTCCTCCTTCGTTGCAATACATACCTTGTCACTTTTCAACTGGTCATCTCCGTTGAAGATACTCTCTAAGTGACCAAACCTTTGGGGAGCTTATTGTTCTTCTGCTGAACAATTTGGCTGCCATATTGCTGTTGTAGCTTAACCTGGTTTTTTGTAGCAAACTCAGCTTCTTGCAAAAAGAGTGCTATTTGCTGGTCGCTGTCAAAGACCTCCCAGTTGGTGACGTTTTCAGGGACAGTGGGCCGGATTACTACCTTCAAGTGGCGCGAGCCGTGGTCTCAGCCTATTTCTCTAGGGATATCAAACTGGGCACCAACTGCTGCCAGCCTATCTGCTTGCTTGTTCTGCTCTCTAAGAATGGAGGTAATATTGAAAGCAAAGAAATTTTCCACTAAATCCCATACCCTATGTTTGTAGGACTTTAGTAAAGAACTCTTTGTCAAATTTTGGCCTCTTACCTGATTGACAATTAGCTCACAGTCACCAAAAACTTGTAGCTCTTTGATTCTTCTTTTTCTCGCCCACTCCAAACCGTGGATGAGGGATTCATACTCTGCAACATTACATGTGTAGGAAAATTGGAACCGGAAAGCCGAAAAGTATTTTTCCTTTTAAGGAGAAACTAGCACCGCTCCACTACCAGCTCCCAACTTACTTCTTGACCCATCAAAGAACAGCTACCATAGACCTGAACTTTCTTGGCTCATTTTCATCAGATTTGGTACAAAAGTACCCTCTTCATGCATGCAATAAATTCCAAGGCCTGCCTCCTCTATGAATTTGTAAGGATCATGGTCAAAGTTGTCACTTCCCCATTCATCTAAGAGCAGCTCTGCAACTCCTTCAAGGGCAGAGGATGGAGATTGGTCTACTTGGAACTCTTCTTGGTCAATAATGGCGTAGCTGACATTTGCCGCCTTAAGCGAGTATGGTTCCAGATGATCTCTGTGGAGTGGCTCGGATTCAATCTTAACTTTAGTCCCATACTTGGTTCTAAAAACCAGATAAGACTAGTTCGCTGCTAGGTAGCCGCCTATATTGGATGTAAAATCCCTGGATAAGCAGATAGCAAAGTAAGGAGAGACATCCACCACTACCACATCATGAGGAACTGAGAAGGTCGGGCAAGCGTGTAGCGTCAAGCTCAAACCTTTCACCACCCCAACTGTCTTTGCTGGTGTTCCATCCCGCTGCAGGACTCCCTTACTCATCTCTTCGTATTTCAACCCCAGCTTGTCGGCTATACATTTGGGCATCACCGAGGTGCTTCCTCCACTGTCAATGATGCAATTTTGCACCAAGAAATTTCCTATGACCAAGGACAAATAAAAAGGGGGAACCCTTTCTTCTTTCCAGACCTGGCCTGAGGTGGAAGGTTGCCCATTCATCATCAGAATGTTATCAGCTTTTGCTGGGACAGCTTGTTCATTCAACTCATGCAATTCCTTTTGCAGCATGTCTTTTTGCCCCAGTATTGACAATGAATCCCACAAGGAGATGTTCATGTGCAACTTCTTCATTTGGTCTACCGCATTGACTCAAGGGGTGCCTTCCTTCAAATTTTCTTTGGGATTATTTACAGCCTGAGGCGTAGGCCAAGGAGCTGAAGGTACAACCGACAGTCTTAAGTTTGGAATCCTTTGGTTTACGTGTGATGAAGAAAGTATTGCTGACGTTTGGACAACAAACTGAGCTTCTTCCATTGCTCTCCTTTTGAATCTTGTGTTGACTGCCACACAGTCGCCCTGATTATCCGCAGTACCCACATAATTGACTGCATAGAACTCACCTTGTAGGTGATTCATGATAGTAGAATCAAGTTGACTCTGACTGTTGCTCGTGTCGGGTTTAATTGAAGCCTCAAAACCTTGGAATTGGGCGGCTGCCTGATTGTCTTGTACATTTGTATAAATAGCCTGTTTTTGACCATATCCCATGGTTGAAAAACTTGGTTGTTCTTGCACCAGATTGTTTTGAACGGGCACCATAGCCTTGAATGATGAAGGGGCGCCTAGATTGTAGCCTTGAAAAGGTTTGGTCTATGCAAACTGACCCTGCCCTTGATTGTAATTTTGGAAAGGGGGTCTATTTGTTTGACCATACTATTGATATCCTTGATTTGGTCGGTTGTTTTGAGCTTGCTGCCTTTTAATAGCCACTAGTTCATTTGTCACATTTTGCAACAGACTTTTGACTTCATGGAATTCATTTGATGAAGTAGTAGCTGACTTTTCTCTGCTAGGCAGAAGAGCTAAGGTGGGAGTAGCAGTCCGAATTGGAGGCAGCATTTCAGAGAAAAGTGGCATATGAGGTCTAGGAACTATTTTTCCAGCCTGTACTAGGCAATTTTCAGCCGCTATAGCTATGTCATAGGCGGCAGGCAGCACATGTCCCCCCATGGACTGTATCATAACAGCGATATCGCTGTTCAATGCTCTTAAGTAATACAGGAAAGCATAGCTAGGAGTCCGTCTTACCAGAATGGGTATTCTATCCCATGTCTTCTGAAAACGAGTGTTGAAATCCTGCATGTATTCATGTGGAGCTCTTTTCATTGCAATCAGCTACTCGGCAAGCGAGAGGTGGTCGCTCTTCTCCCAAAATCGGTTCGTCAAAAGAGTGCCCAATTCATTCCAAGAATCGACTGAATTCATAGGTAAAGTCTCGTACCAATCCAAAACTTTGCCCTTGAGAGACTGCCAGCAATCTGGTTGCAATATTATCCTCAGTAACATTGTGAATATTGCAGAGGTTAGCAATATTTCTGATGTGTTCAATAACTGTAATGGGCCCCTCTCCATCAAAGGGAGGCACACTTTTGAGGACAGCTCCTGGAATTAGGTCATAACACGGGAGATTCAAGGGACTCTGACCACGAAAAGTCACAAAGGGTAATGCCATAGCTATGACAGGATGTAACCATGGCCTTCTTGCGTAGGTGTTCTTTATAGCAGGTTTGAGAAAGTGGTCTGCTGAATAAGGATGGGTCCTCTCAAACCTCAGTCACTTTGCTGAGTTCAAAGGCAATTCAATGAATTCAAGAGGGACACCCTTAGCAGCAGACCGTCTGGTGATTTTAGGCATAGGAAGTCAGACTGGTCTTTGATCAGAAAATGAAGCTCTTACCAGTGGAGTCGCCAGATGCTGAAAATGGTTGGTTTTGTTGTAACAAGATTAGCATCAATCCTGAAAATTTACTAAGTGTAAAAAACTGAGTCCCACCGGGCGTGCCAAAAACTGTTGATGCAGTGGATTTCACCCTGGACAGGAGACCGAGACCCTGCCTTCCACGCGTCAAAATGGAAACTCCCCTCTTGCCTGTGGGCCTGGTAAAACTGGGGGAAGAGTCTCTAGATAAGGGCTAGCTCCCTTTGATGCATCTGAGTTATTTCAGTAAATTCGTAATACATATATATATATATATATATATATATATAATGGGGGGTTGAAAAGGGAGAAGGATTACAGGATAACAAAACCTAATCTAAAAGGGTGATGCACCAAATAAGTTTGATCCACTCACATTCACACTCTGAACCACAAGAACACATACATACACTCTAACTGGTAAAAGGACCAGACTGCAGAGAGCTTGATAGGGAGGCTTTAATGAAAACACACAGTAAAAGAACTCACCATAAGTGCTGTAGGAAGAGCACACTGTCTAGTAATCTCCTTTTGCTTTTGCGCTCTAGGAACGGCTCTTCTTATCACTTACAAAAATGGAGCTTCATATATACCAGGTACGTTGGTGTCAACCCTGTGAAAGCATTAGGAAGCAATTACTGAACACAAGACTAACACTCAAACGCACTCAGAGATATATGCAACCAGAATACAGGAAAAAATGCGTATTCTATTGATTCCAGGTGAAAAATAGCAGGGCTTCACCTTACAATGTGAGAGATGCCTTCTGAAAATGAGCAGTCTACAATATATAGAGAAAGAAAAAGGCCTTTTGGCGCCCTTTTTACAAGTGACCCATGTGGGTTTCGATCATTGGGAAGAGGAAGCCGCTTAAACATCATATGCGAAATTATGGGCCGCGCCGTTTGTCTGCAAACAAGACCACTCCTTCAAGGAAATTACGCGCCCTGTCTGCTCATTAATGCAAAGTGAAGAAAACAAGTCGCGCCATTCGCCGTTTGCGTCGCTTGATGATCAATTTGCAGACACTGTGTCAACCGCTGGAGTAACTCCTTGTGTCGACACCTTCCTTCGCCACTTGGATTGTTTTGTCCGTTTTTGCACTTGGTTCTTTTGCCCCTTCTTGGCTTTGTCTTTCTTCTGGCCTTAAGCCTTTGAATTCCTTCGAGTTCGCGCTTAAGTCTGCAAAGATCAACAGCTACTTCATTGCCGCAAATTTGACGTCCTCGAGTCCGTCATCCTCCTTAGCAATTCGTTCATGTCTTTCCTACTTACTTTGGCCGCTTTTTTCTGATTTCAATAAGTGACACATGGCGGTTCCGCTGTGAAACAAGCGAGGACACGTGGCAACATCTGCTTAACTTATAGAAGCTTTAGGCACCTTTTGAGAGTCCTGTGGAAGATGAAACTCCGCTAAGCTTTAAAAACAATATAGAAACATTCGGGACTCATTTGGATTCACACGGACGATGACACTTGGCAGCTTCCGCTCTCTTAGCAATACGTCCGGGGCCCACCATAGTCTTTACTGAACAAAAGGGACAGACCACGGATGTTGCACTTGTCGGCTTCCGCCGAGCCTTGCAAGGGATACGTGGCACGTTCCGCTGCTCTTAGAAAAACATGTCAAAACCTTCCGCAGTCGCCACTTGGCACCCTCCGCAAAACTCTGAAGGAAACCTATTGAAAGGAGCTTTAGAACTCGGATGCAAACACTTGTCGCGCTCCGCCAAATTTTTTGCAAGGGACACGTGGCACGTTTTGCTACTTGGGCTTTTTCCTGGTTGGTGCTCAAAAATTTAAAGGTCAAACGGCTATTTCCTTGTAAAATTGACGTTCGCGGGCCCGTCACTGTTTGAAAATCAACGGCTAGTCTATTTTCCTGAAATTGACGGCTTCGGAGACGTCACCGTCCTTGGCAAATTCTTCAGTTATTTTCCTTTGTTTCAGCCTTTTTTTTGCTCTGGTCGAGCTTTTGTCTCGGCCAATTTTCCCACGGACAAAAAGTCCGCAAGAAATCTTTTGATTGCTGCTTCCCTTTGCTTGACCTTCGGAATTTCTTCGGGTTTTTTCTCCCGCGGCCTTTTTCCGAATTTCTTTGGGCTTTTTGTCCGAAGGAATTATCGCTGCTTCCCTTTGCTTGACCTTCGGAATTTCTTCGGGTTTTTTCTCCCGCGGCCTTTTTCTGAATTTCTTCGGGCTTTTTGTCCGAAGGAATTCCTTCGGACAAAAAGTCCGAAAGAAATCAATTTATGCCTTTGCCTTTTTTATATATTTTTTTTTTGCGGGATTTTCTTCCGAAGAATTTCTTCGGACAAAATGTCCGAAGGGATTCCTTCGGACATTTTGTCAAAAGAAATTCTCATGTTTCTTGCCTTGAAAAATTCCGAAAACATTCCGACTTGCCTTTTGCATTTTCTAAAGGAATTTCAACCCTTTCGGCCTTCTCTTTGGTCCCTTTGAAAATGTTCCCTTCCCTCTGCAAGGGCACTTGTTCTTCAGGAGACCTTGAATCTTCTTATTGAACCGTCCCTTTGAAACAACCCGTTGAACCGATAGTTGAACCAACACTAACTGAACCAAGGCATTGAACCGAACCGATGAACCGACTGAGTGAACCAGTTTTTGAACTATGCCGTTGAACCAAGGCATTGAACCAACCCTTTGAAACGAGCACTTGAACCAAAATGAACTGAACCAACTGAACTGAAAAGTTCAATGGTCCGAAGAAACTTTTGTAGAAGCTTGCACTCTTTGAACTGGTTCTTCATATGCCAAAAGGCACGCCTGCAGAGTTTGTAGAAACGCCTGCAGAGTCCATAGAAATGCCCAGACTTGTGCAAAATCAAAAATTGACCCTTGTTATTTCCCTCACCCCATTTTTTTTTTGTTTGAAACTGCTTGATATTTGGCCATTTGTCATTTTTCCTCTCGCTTCTTGACTCTAGTCGAACTCCTCTTTGAACTTCAACAGTTACTTCCCACAGTCAAAATTTGACGTCTCGCGGGATGTCACCCTTTGGCATTTTCTCGGGCTTATTTTCTGTCATGCCCTTTTGTGCTTAACACTTTGTCCGCAACTTCCTTTGTGACTTTGTTTTCAAACTTTCCGAAATAATTCTTTCCTTCGGGTTTTTTGCTATTTTCTTTCAGGAAAATTGTCTTGCTTATTTCTTTCTCTGTCAGACAATTTTTCTACGAATATTGTCTTTCAACTTTTCCGAAAGAATCATTCTTTCGGGCTTCCTGTCTTTGTTCTTTTTGTCCAAAGGATTTATTTATGGCTTCTTTTCGAATTACCCTTGCTATATCCTACAGAAGTACTTTGTCTGTTTCTTGTGGGAAAATGTCTTCTCTATTTCCCGTGGGGAAATTTTCTCGGACAACTTTTCCATGAAAATTGTTTCCTTTCGGGCTTTTGCTTTGGCTATCCTTCGGACAAAATGTCCGAAGGAATTGTCCTTTGGCCTCCTCTTGAATTTCTTCGGACTTTTTGTCTGAAGGAATTCCTTCGGACAAAAAGTCTGAAGGAATTAATCTCATCTCTTGTCTTTACCTTGTTGAGAATGCCCTTCAGAAAGTATGCAAAGGTCCAGGCACCGACCAAGGGCCCTCCGCAAGGGCTCATGGCTCTCCCTCTGTGCCCTTTGGGAAAGTTGCAATGGCCCTATAGCCGACCAAGTGCCCTCCGCAAGGGCTTCTGTCCTTCATATGCGCCCTTTTTCGAAAAAATTGTAGGGTACTCGGGCTTTTTGCAGGGCACCCGGGCTTATTGCAGGTGTCCTTATTCCCTTGAATTTTTGCGGGCTTTGACTTCTCTCTTGGATTTCTTCAGACTTTTGTCCGAAGGAATTATTCCTTGGCTTTTTCTTGATTTTGGACGGACTTTTCTCTTTTGAATTCTCTGAAGTATTCCTTCGGACAAAAAGTCCGAAGGAATTACTTCCGTTGCTGGAGACTCTTTCCTTTGTCTTCATTTCCTTGTACATTTCTAAACTTGCCCTTTTGATATTCTGGATCCTCCTTGGTCCTTTATCCTTGTTTAATTTCCCGCGGACTTAAGTCCTTTGCAAATGAGTTATTTCAATTGGTCTACCTCTTACCCAATGTATTATTTATTCGTTGGCTAGAGGCGTGAATTTTCCGAATGGCAAGAGACAATCCTGACCTATGGAAGAATTCTCAACAGGTACAACCCTTAGAAATTAGCGACCAGCTCAACAAAGTCAAACCTAGCACAAAAAAGTCAACAACCAGGTACAGTGGTCTAAAAATTCAATAGCTAGGTACGACATGCCCTCAAAAGTCAACGCATAGTTGTTAAAAGGCAGATACAATAGTCAAAATGCAAGTACAGTGATATAGCCAAACCCTAGGTGTAGCAATTTTCCTTGTGTCATGCCCTTACTCTAGGGGCAACGATTTGCCCTGCAAGAGTGGTGCCCAGCCCTTGGGCAAAAAAAAACCCTGTTTTGTTGTTCTGAAACCCTTTTGATAAATTCTAAAAATTGTTACTCACTTTCAGCCAACACCAATCTGAAAATCTCTTGTTTATTCGTGCAATTGCAACCCTTGGATGGAGTCGCCTCTAAAGGTTGGAGTGTTTTCATCCTCAAACCTATTTGCAATGGAAGGTTTCCGTCTTCAAAAGCAGAAGTTGGATCAATTCTAAATCCAATGTGATTAATGAATAATCAATGATCCTTGTAAGCTTAACTCTTCTTTTCACAATTTCACTTTTCATTCCAAAAACCCTAAAAGGGTTTAAAACACTTTTAAATTATTATTACCTTTTTGACCCACTTAATAAATATTTCAAAAAGGCAACATGACACTCATGCATCTTCTTCTTGAGCTACTTCTTCTTGAGCTACTAGAGTCAAGTTTTCCTCTAGTTCTATTGCTGATTTTGATGATCTTGAAAATTGAGAGTTAAGTGTGTCCCAAGTAAAAAAAAATTGTTTGCATGTATACTCTAATCTATAAATGCTAGTGTTGGAGTTTCTTTTGCTCCTTTTGGTATGCATATCCTAAACTATAAAGACTAACTTGACATTATAAGTTGCAATTCTACATGGGATTTTAATAAATGTATTTTTTTGTGAATTTGTCAACAACTTTGGTTATCTTGATAAAAAAAATTGTCTATAATTTTTAAAAATGCATCTTTTTGTTTTTATAAGATATTTGTAATTTCTAGTGTCATTTCCTAGTTTTTGTAGGCTTTGGAGGATCACATTTCCATTTTCGAAGCCATGGCCTTTTCCAAGTTTCCTTCGACTTAGATTTTCAGTCGAATTTGTAGTCTTTATATAATTGGTTGGGAGAGTTGTTTCTTGCCTAAACATTGATGCATATGCTACAATTTGAAGTCTCTCTCTAATCTCAAGCCTGCGACCATACCATTATCACAAACTTGAGAAAAATGAACCAACCCTTATTGACTTAGCTCAACTAATGCAGCTCCCTATCAAAATGGGTAAAATCAAAATTAACATTAGCAACACAAGATATCGAATTCTATAAGATGAATTCAAGATGAATAAGTATATTGTTATTCCACTACAAGGAAAAGATGGCAGTTGATAGAAAACAAGACACCATTGTGTCAAATCATAAGCAAGTACAAACTAACACTCACCATCTAGCACAAACAATAAATTACAAGAGAACTTAGAAAAAGAACCACTTTCGAATGTAAATATTATATTTACAAATATATATCTTAGCATCAATTCACCACATGCCTATCAACAAGAAGTCACAAGATTGTCTCCTTCTGGAGAGAGGACAAAGGGTTTTATTTTGACACTCTTGCACAGATGTATCAGCTTGATACATGAGATACCTTCTTTCCTTTTCCTTACCCTATAGGTTATTCCTTCAGATGGGCTTGTTAGTCAAATCTTTATTTAGGTGATTTCTATACCCTACTTCTCGGGTTCCTCCTCTCTGTAGGAGTGTATTTGCTCTGCCTTCTGTTATTTTAGAGAACTCTTGCAATCCTGGGATTTTTTGGTAGTTCGTCTGCAATGACTGGCTAAAGCAACAGGGGGGAACCCATTCTGATCCCAAATGGAGCATCAAAGACAAATTCAGAAAAAGAAGTATGCAAACGCAACAATCCGAGACCATTTCGAGTTTTAATGGCCTGCAATGCATATTGCATTATAAACAATCGTTTTTTGGTGGTGTTTGCTTTTACTGCCACAATGAATTCTGCATGGGCCGTGTTGCAGGCTTTTTTGGACCATATTTGTTGCTATAATTTTTGTATTTTGGCATTTTCTTCTTTTTTCCATTGTGAGTTTTTATCAGGGCCATTGTTTTCCAAAAATGTGCATTAAATATACATATGTGTGCAAGTGCCATGTGATCATTGCAGGGCTGTTTCTTATGCAAAACTGTCCACAACTCTGTTTCTCATCACATTGTTGTCATATTTTCTGATTCATTCCTCATTTTTTGCAACATTGCCTCAGAGTAAAGGCAAACTTGTTTCCCAATTTTGAGGGACCTGGGAATGGAATTTCAAGTTTATGAAAAAGGTCATAAAGACTGAGTTCCCTTCAGGAGCTCTCAGTTAGGAAGTTTGGTTTGAGCTGCTCATTTTGAAATATTATAATACAATAGGATTTTTATCACTAGTGAGTCTTACACAGTTTTTTCATGAGGACGCTACTGCAATTGGAGAAGAAACAAGACTCAGGTCCAAGTGAACGTGTCCCATAAGGAAATCAAGTGGAAACATGACAAATCACAGTGAAACTGACATAGTTGATGATTAGGTCAAAAGTTAGTGAAATACTAGTTAGTGCATATCCCTTCAACACCACCACATTGAAGGGAAGACAAGAAGGCAATGTAACCAGCAAAAATTAGTTCGCCATCTAAAGAACTTAAGGAAAAGCAACCATAAAATATTCTAGGAAGCAATTCTAAGGACAAAGGGAATGCAGGCAGAAACAGAAGAAGTCATTGTAGTCAATCTATAATATGAAGTCACCATGTAGGTTGTTCCATGGTGAGCACATATCTCTGTTTTTTTTAATGGTGTTTCAAAAGGAATAAAAAGGCTCCCAATTTTTCTGGTCAATGTTTTTACACCTATGAGTGTTTCTTCCACGTAAATATCCATGTTTAAAGCCTAGATGTTTAACTACTCAAGCTTATATTCTTTATTTTTTATAGTTGTTTTCTTGCAAATACAAATTTAAGTAGTTTTCTATTCCATATAATGTGATTTATTTTAAAATATGTTTCATGAATTGAGCCAAAGAATAGGATTTCTGATTGCAGATCACATTCCACCCAAACTCTATTATTGTGGAATATGGAAGACTTCTAAAAAAAAAGGGTGAGGACTAAGGCTAAGCTTAGCCGGAAAACATCTGACAAGTAAGAGTGAGAACTAAAGATAACATAAGCCCTAGCCCCTAGCCCTAAATAAAATGAAATTTTCCAGCAATCAGAAGATACAAACATGGATTTATATTCTCAAACCTCTAGTTAATATAATACTCTTCATAAAGAAGACTCTTGTCTGCCGGTTCATGAGCATTTGGCCATCCATTCAGACTTTCAGGTCACTAAAACTAGATTTTGACCGAATGAACTTTGCAAGGAAAACCTGAGAAAATTATGTTACCCAGGAGTTATTCTATGGTGGTCCTTTGAAACCCCATGGAAAGACTAAATGGTTCTTTTTGGGTTAGAGAAGGGAAGGAAGGGGCCAAGGGGGGCTTGGTTAATAAAATGGGTTAGGTTTTTTATTAAGTACTGGGCAATAATCTTCAACCAATACCCCCTCCGCTGACCTAATTTGGGTTAGGATGCTAATTTTGCATTTAGAATTTTGGCATAAAGCAGTGTTTGAAGCAGATTGGTAATTCATTGGGGCAAGCATTTGATGATTTTCCATATTACTCAGCAGATTACTAATACCCTTTTGTAAGATTCTGTGTTGACTTAGATCGATCTCCTGGCCATTAATTATATTTTCTTGGAACAATTTGCGGAATACAAGAACAGAACATCTCTTTTAGGTGTAAAATTTTTAATGCACATGGGCACCTTGCTGGAGCTTATCTAAAACACTAGAAGATTACTCATAAAAACACAATGGGGATTTGATTCGAAAAAGATACTTAAAAAGGAAGCAAAATGGGTAATAGTAGGCTGTATAGTAAAGAAAATGAAGATCCATAAACCTCAGATGAAAGGTTGCTTCTAGGGGCATTGCGGAGCCACCTTTGGAGCCCTTGAAAATCACTTAGCCTGACCTTCCTGAGGAAGTAAGATCAATCCTAACTCATGATTCATGCATACTTTTGGAACCAATCCTTTCTCCTTGGAAAAGGTGGATTCTTTGGTAGCTAAACTATGACAGAAAACTAAATGTATAAATGGAATCATTTATTAAACTTTTTTGATATAGCTCTGACTTTGTAAATGACCTTTGGCTGGCATTTGTACATTTTATATTTTAGTAACATAAGGAAAGTTTTCATAACGGTCAAAGAACGTCATAGCATCAAACCATTGGAAATCACATGTAAAAGCAACAAACGTAGGGGAAATGGACCTAATGAAGAGATGCAGGGTTACAGCCAACCTGTGCATGCATCAACTGCAATTGTTGAAGTAAATACGGTTTTCACAGTCTAATTGGGTTCCCTTCTTTCTCAGCCTTTCATTTTCCTCTAAAAGTAGTTGATTAATAGCTGTAAACTTTCCATTCCATGACAGAAGCCAAGAAGATTCTTTACGTTGCTTGTCACGACATCTGAATGCACATAAGAAAGAGGACAACCTTAAATTTAAATGGAAGAGTAGGAATAATATGCATTAAAATCGTTCCAGGAAGAAAAACAGAAGGTACAATTTTAAGGATCGTGATGTTAAAGCTAAATCCTAGTAATTATCCCCCAATGCATTCAGTAACACAAACTATGTATAAATGCTTCTAAATAAAATAACATCCAATTGTGTTAATATAAAGTGCAGTAAAATGCATAAACTGCACATAGCTTGTTATCAAACTACATGACCATTTTGGCCCTGCAGGCCAAAATCAGTCTCCTTCCTTCCCTACCACTCTGGACCCTCAGTCTAGTCATGTACCCACCTTCTGCAAAATCCCTTTTTCTTTGCAATAAGCCCTGTTCTTATAGAACATTGAAAGATCTAAGTACCTGTAGGCTTCGGTTCAGTATGGAGCTTTTCGCTTTGAGCAAATGCCTTAGACAAATACGAGGCTCTTGCAAAGCTCGAAGGTTAAACAGCCCTTGCGGAGGACAGTCAGGGACAAAATGGGAGGAAAGACCAAGGCAAAGAATTCCTTCGGACTTTCTGTCTAAAGGAAATTTTCACAAGGCAAAGATAAAGGGAAAAGCAAACGCTGAATTTCTTCGGACAAAATGTCCTAAGGAATTCCTTCGGACATTTTGTCCGAAGAAATCCTTTTCGGAAGAAAATCCCACGGCAAAAGACAAGGCAAATCCTTCGGACAAAAGTTCGAAGGAATTCCTTCGGACTTTTGCCTGAAGGAATTCGCCTGAAAAATAGGACCGAGCATTCAAGTGAACATTTCCTTCGGGCGAAATGTCCGAAGGAATTCCTTCGGACATTTTGCCCGAAGGAATTGGTAGGCAAAGGCCACCCGAACGACCCCGAAGGGTAGGTGCCCTTGCAGGGGACTCTTGGCAAACGTGAAAGGGACCTTTCTGAAAGCCAAAGGGAAACCTTCCCTTCGAGAAAGTTAAAAGACAAAAGCCTGGGCAGAGAAAGAAAGGCCGAAGGAATTGACCAAGGGGTGACGGGCCCGAAGACATCAAAATCCAGCATAGCGAACTAGCCGTTCAAGTTCAAACGTCTAGTGACGTCCCTGCAGATGTCAAATTTAGAACAAGGGAATAGCCATTGGCTTTCAAATGGCGACGGGAGCGCGAACGTCAACTTTACGGCAATCAAATAGTCCTTGATTTTTAAATGCTTGAGCGCAAACTCGAAGGAATTAAAAGGGCCTTAAAGCCAAAAGGAAGAGCCCATCGAGATAAGAGCCTAAGGAACCAGCCAATGATTGATAGAAGATAGCCTTAGGGGGCTCGGAAAGCCAGAAAGAGCCAAGAGATGAAAAAAGACAAAACCAGGGAAAGACAAGAATCGAAAATGAACTCAGCGACCCGCCAAGAACGGAGCCCAAAGAGCAAACAAAACAGTCCAAGTGGCAAAGGAAGGTGCTGGCACAAGGAGTTATTCCAGCGGTTGAAACAGTCTCTGCCAAGTGGTCATTAAAGAGCATAAATAGTGAACAACGTGACCTATTTTTCCTCATTTTGCATTAATGGTCAGACAACCGCGTGAATGTCTTGAAGAAGGGGTCTTGTTTGCAGACAAACGGCGCGGCCCATGTTTTCACACATGACGTTTAATATATTTTAAACGCCTAAAGTCAAAACTAGAGCTGACACAACATTCTCTTTCAAGCGGCTTCCTCTTCCCAATGCTCTCAATGCAGCATGGGTCATTTATTTTCCAGAAAGCGCCAAAGCCTTTTCCAAAAAAGCTATATATTTGTAACTTCTCATTTGAGAATATATATCTCTTAGCTTGTATGGCGAAGCCCTGCAGGATTTTATCTTGAATCAAGACAGCATTTTTACCTCCATTTTGAGTTTGCACTTTTGCATATGTCTATGGTTTTGTCTTGTGTTAAGTCATTTTCTTTCATGCTTTCACAGAATGATTCCAACATGTCTAGTGTATTGTGAGTTCTTTTGCAGGTCAGCCAGAAGTGTCCACAACAGAGTATAGGCGCATGTGAACAAGCTGCCATAGTGTGTCTTAAAACACCTCTGGTAGTTCTTCCCCCCTGTGTCTCAAGAGGACCCCTAGCTCACTGATGCAGAAGAGTTTCTCGTATCAAATGAAGTGTATATCAGCTTGTTCTTGATGTAAAGTGTATGCCAAAGCTAAGTAGATCAACAATTTTTTGTGCATCACCGTTTAGTTTAGGTTCTGTTTTCAGTAATCCTCCTTCCTTTTCACCCCCCATTATTAGCAGTAGGAAATCCAAGACCTCAGAGATGCATCAAAGGGAGCTAGCCCTTCTCTAGAGATTCTCCCCTCAGTTTTGCTAGACCCACAGGGAAGAGAGGAGTCTCCATTGTGTCGTGTGGAAGACAGAAGCTCAGCGTTCTGTCAAGGGTGCAATCCGCAGCGTCAATAGTTTTTGGCATGCCCGATGGGACAAACTAGTTTTTATCCAAAAAGTTGAAGAATTTTGGTGTGTTCTTCAACCAACCGGCCTTTGGAGGCTTTTTCATCAACACCAATGGCGACTCCAAGTTGAATCAGCTGGTTAAGCAGTCCTAGTGCCATCAAGAAATCACAGTTTGGTATGTATAATTCCATTGCTCAGAAGCATGGACCTTGTTTTCCTTCATATAACTTTGATCAAGATCAGGGTGTTCATGGAATCACCTCAAACAGCTCTCCCGGTTGCCCTTCACCTAGTGTAAAGGAAGTAATGCTGGAGTATGAGAAGCAAGTGATGGAGATAAACAGATTGGAGGAGCAGGATCGATATCAGCAAGAACTTATGAACAAAGAGGAGTGCTTGTTTAGGCAAGCTCAGGCCTTGCAATCCATGAAGAAGGAAGTAGCACAATGGAAGAGTCTATTTATATAAGGCAGTCAGCCTTGTGTGCCTTCTCTCATTCCAAAGCAACCCCCTCCTATTCTAAAGAAAGCCCCCTCTTGTGCACCAAATCCTTTCTACCAGATGGCACTTGCTCACTCTAGCTCATTTGATGCAGTAACCAATCTTGCTCTTAATCCCTTGCACCTAGCTTTCAAACATCAAATGGCGTTAAAGCAACCTCTCATGGAGATGAACCTTCTCAAGTCCTTAGATTGTGAATCCTCCTTTGAAGGGAATACCATGAACCAGCACGTCTCTCCTCCGAAAATTCTTCCTCTGTATCAACAGTCTCTCCCTAATCTTCCTCAACCTCCTCAGGTCTCTCAACATGATGTCAAAATTCCAAGTTGGAAGAGGGAATACCATGAACCAGCTCTAGACCTTGAAGAGGATAAAGTTGCTGCCTGTTCACAAGAGAAAATTTCCAATCCCAAGGTCATGAGTTGGAAGCAAACAATGGAATCATGGGGTAGAAAGGAGGAGAAAGGTTTTGCTCAAAACCTTGAAGAAGGAGAAGCTGCTCCTACTCATCATGATGATGCTTGAGACCTCCCAGAAAGGCTCTTTCAAGAGAATATAGCCAAGCAAATTGCAGAATTGGAGTCCAGAATGAAGTTCCTCAGCCAAAGTGTGATGGATGGTTCAGATCAAGCAGAAGATCCTATGTCTAAACGCACCCCATCTACACTCCAAGACAACTATCATGCCACATCTGATATAGATGAAGTGTTGGCTAAATGGAAGGAAGAGAATTATTCGATTCTAGCTCAAGGACTGCCTCCTCTTCCGCGTGAGTTTAACCATCAGCGTTCTACTTCATTTTTTTCTCAAGGACCCTGTTTTGCAGGAAGCAAGTGAAGAAGAGAGGGTCCAATTTGCGGCTACCCAAGAGGCTATCATGAGCGACAATGAAGATGAAATCATCATGGATGCTCCTTTTGAAGACATCATCAACAAGGGAGAAGACACGGGTCATGCATAAATACGGATGTTCCAGCAATATGAAGAGGAAGGTAAGCATGGTGAGCTCTCTCCCCCCTTGTTTGATGAACTTCCTTGTTGCTTTGATGAGGAGGATGACCATGCCATGGAACTCGAGTTGGAGGAGAACCAGGAGGATGTCTTTGAACAACTAGAGACTCTGTTTGTTGAGCAAGAAAAGGAGAGTCCTGTCCATCTTGAGGAAAGCTTTGAAGAAGAGAACCTTGAGCAAGAAGGTGATGTTCTGTGGGATGAGCAATCAGTCTGTGATCTCATTTCAGACATCACAACAGTCACCTTTCTTCAAAAAATCCATGATGAAGTAGAAGATCAGTTTGATAGGGTCTTCAATGAAGTAGAAGGGAACCAGTCAAACCATGATGCATGTCAAAGAGAATGCATATCAAAGGGCTTATGGTAATAAGCTAGCAGCAATTGATTTCTTGGTGAAACACAACATCACGAAGAACCAGCAAGAGCCAAGCTTCCAAGAACAAGAAGAATACATATATGTTGGAAGCATGTTTGCCCCCGATTCATTTGGATACGAGCCAATCAAGGTGGCACACAAGAAGAGGAAGTCACCAAGTCTCCATTCCATTCAGCCACTTGTTTGGCACCATAAGTTTTCTTGCCATGAAGGAGACTTAAGAAGTTTTCCCTTTGATCCAGGAGGGAGGCACATATACCTGGTTAGCTGTACATAGTATTTTCCTTGTTTTTTCCCTGCTTTCCCTAAGTGTTGTTTGCACAGGTAGTGTTTTTTAGCCTTGTGTGTGTTTTCCTTTGTGTTTGGAGTAAAAAGCTTCATGATTGATTCTTGGATCTCTTGGCATTGTTGCTAACTTTTCAAGCTGCGTTCTGACTCCATGCCCAATGGACTTAGAGGCTACTGGTTTCTTAAGCATAGCAAGCATGCTTCCCCTGGGAATCGCCAATTTGTTGACCATTTTGGCCCTGTAGGCCAAAATCAGTCTCCTTCCTTCCTTACCACTCTGGACCCTCAATCTAGTCATGTACCCACCTTCTGCAAAATCCCCTTTTCTTTGCAATAAGCCCCGTTCTTATAGAACATTGAAAGATCTAAGTACCTGAAGGCTTCAGGTCAGTATGGAGCTTTTCACTTTGAGCAAATGCCTTAGACAAATACGAGGCTCTTGCAAAGCTCGAAGGTTAAACAGCCCTTGCGGAGGGCAGTCAGACACAAAATGGACCATTCCAGCAGGTTGCGGAGGGCAATTCCAGACCCAAAGGTACCCTTGCGGAGGGCAGAAAAGCACTTAAAGGGAGTAAACACCAAGGCAAAGAATTTCTTCAGACTTTCTATCCGAAGAAAATTTTCACAAGGCAAAGATAAAGGGAAAAGCAAACGCTGAATTTCTTCGGACAAAATATTCGAAGGAATTCCTTCGGACATTTTGTCCGAAGAAATCCTTTTCGGAAGAAAATCCCGCGGCAAAAGACAAGGCAAATCCTTCGAACAAAAGTCCGAAGGAAGGAATTCCTTCGGACTTTTGCCCGAAGGAATTCGCCCGAAAGAAAGCGCCGAGCATTCAAGTGAACATTTCCTTCGGACATTTTGCCCGAAGGATTTGGTAGGCAAAGGCCACCCAAAGGACCCCGAAGGGCAGGTGCACTTGCGGGGGACACTCAGCGAACGTGAAAGGGACCTTTCTCAAAGCCGAAGGGACACCTTTCCTTCGGGAAGGTTAAAAGACAAAAGCTCGGGCATAGAAAGAAAGGCCGAAGGAATTGACCAAGGGGTGACGGGCCCGAAGACGTCAAAATCCAACATAGCGAACTAGCCATCCAGGTTTAAATGTCTGGTGACGTCCTCACAGACGTCAAATTCAGGACAAGGGAATAACCGTTGGCTTTCAAATGGCGACGGGCGCGCGAACGTCAACTTTACAGGAATGAAATAGCCATTGATTTTTAAATGCTTGAGCGTGAACCCGAAGGAATTAAAAGGGCCTTACAGCCAAAAGGAAGAGCCCGCTGAGAAAAGAGCCTAAGGAACCAACCAAAGATTGATAGAAGATAGCCTTAGGGGGCTCAAAAAGCCAGAAAGAGCCAAGAGATGACAAAAGACAAAACCAGGAAAAGACAACGCTGAAAAAAGACAAGAATCGAAAATGAACTCAGCGACCCGCCAAGAACGGAGCCCAAAGAGCCAAGCACAAAAACGGACAAAACAATCCAAGTGGCAAAGGAAGGTGCCGGCACAAGGATTTTGTCATGTCCCCTCTTTAGCTCGGTCTAGCAGAGACATGTGAGTCAGCTTATTCTGGGGTCTTGTAAGTTGACATTGTTGGATAGAGACCCAGTATGGTTTTACAGTGTTGGGGACTTGGTGATTTGGCCGTCGCTGTTCAGTTGGGAGACGTTCCTATTTTTTAGGAGGCAGTTCCAAAAATTATGCGGGTTATCCCTAATTTTTAGGAGGATATGATCATACTCAGGGATGGGTCTCCATGAGATCATTCCTTGAGTACAGTTTCAGAGGATTTGGGTTTGTTTCCTAGTTTCTAGAGGCATCCCTAAATTTTAGGGATGAGACTGCCAGTGAATCCTTGATTTTCGACTTCAGTCACAGACAGGTGGCAGGATGACTTTCTGGTTTCTGGAGTCATTGGTTCATTTTGTTGCTACTTGGGTTATATTTTTAATATTTCCTAAGTTTTCGTCCTTTAATTAAATAAGGCTAAGTTTATAGCCATTTTGGAGTAATAAGGGGTTTTTGGCCTCATCTGGATGCATGCACTAGGGTGTAATAGCTTGTTGGAAAGGTCTCGGACTTTTCTAAATATTTCATTCTTGATTCAGAACCTTTCGGTGGACGGATCTCTCTTTTTGTGGAAAAAGGGGCAATTTCTATGCACTTGACCACTTAAAAAGGAAATTATAACAAGTTCTGACTTAAGCGCTCCATGGGTCACTTTTAGGGTTTGACTTAATGGGAAGAGGTTATAAGAGGCCAAAAGAATATTATAAGGATTATTATTGACATATTATATTTTTGTGAAGTGCACTTTAGACTCTGGAGGAGTTTTAGCATTGGGACGCCAAACCCTAATGCTGCCTGTTTGGGACGTAGCCCTCATATAGTGGATTGTTGTTTATTCAGATTCATTGGGAGATTTTTTCTGTGTTCCTTTGGTAGGCGCTGGAAATTTTGACAGAACTCAGTAGACATAAAAGGGCGATTTCAGATTGTGAGAGTTTTACATTTGTACGGCTGTACCTGGCAGCTTTTGCAGTTGTACAGCTGTACCTGACAGCCAACCTCTTTGCCATAGCAGCGCTTTAACAGGGATCTTTCAGCTGGACGCTACCTTCTGGTGTTTTACTTCCCTTCAACAATTCAGGTTGGGTCTGTTTGCAATTATAATCTATCTAAATTATTGAAAATCTATAACTGGTTATTATTTGATTCAATATTCAGAATTCCGCCCTTAAGTAATTTGTGTTGGCTGTACCTGGATTTTAATTTCAGAAATTATTTATGTTCTTGTACTTCTTTATTTATTTATTGCAAAACTCAAAATACACAAAAACTATCAAACCCTTCTGCAATTTCTGTATAATACGGAAAGAAAACATTCTGGAACAGGAGAAACACAATTTAAGATACAAAATTACAGCAGATCTACCAACGGGATCCATCAAGGATCTTTCAGAGTTATTCCAGTGGTTGAAACAGTCTCTGCCAAGCGATCATTAAGGAGCATAAATAGTGAACAGCGCGCCCTGTTTTTCCTCATTTTGCATTAATCGTCAGACAACCGCGTGAATGTTTTGAAGAAGGGGTCTTGTTTGTAGACAAACAGCGCGGCCCATGTTTTCACACATGACGTTTAATATATTTTAAACCCCTAAAGTCAAAACTAGAGCCGACACATCATTCTCTTTCAAGCGGCTTCCTCTTCCCAATGCTCTCAACGCAGCATGGGTCATTTATTTTCCATAAAGCGCCAAAGTCTTTTTCAAAAAAGCTATATATTTGTAACTTCTTATTTGAGAAAATATATCTCAGCGTGTATGGCGAAGCCCTGCAAAATTTTACCTTGAATGAAGACTGCATTTTTACCTCCATTTTGAGTTTGCACTTTTGCATATGTCTATGGTTTTGTCTTGTGTTAAATCATTTTCTTTCATGCTTTCACAGAATGATTCCAGCATGTCTAGTGTATTGTGAGTTCTTCTTTTGCAAGTCAGCCAGAAGTGTCCACAACAGAGTATAGGCGCATGTGAACACGCTGCCATAGTGTGTCTTAGAACACCTCTGGTAGTTCTTCCTCCTTGTATCCCTGGAGGACCCCTAGCTTACTGATGCAGAAGAGTTTCTCGTATCAAATGAAGTGTATATCAGCTTGTTCTTGATGTAAAGTGTATGTCAAAGCTAAGTAGATCAACCACTTTTGGTGCATCACCATTTAGTTTAGGTTCTGTTTTCAGTAATCCTCTTTTCTTTTCACCCCCCCCAATTATTAACAGTAGGAAATCTAGGACCTCAGAGATGCATCAAAGGGAGCTAGCCCTTATCTAGAGATTCTCCCCTCAGTTTTGCCAGACCCACAGGCAAGAGAGGAGTCTCCATTGTGTCGCGTGGAAGACAAAAGCTCAACGTTCTATCAAGGGTGCAATCCATAGTGTCAACACTACACTTCAACGATACTGCATAGCTTATATCATTTTATAAGTTGAAAATCAAATGGGTTAGAGTGAACTCCAATGCCATAAACTATTGCAGGTTCTATATATAGAATTAAAAATTATATTTCAATATGGAAGATCAGATAAGCCCACCATGTTGGACAAAAAATCAGTAATAGAGCCTTATTGATGGCTATGCTAAAATATAACTTCATTTCTTGGGCATCAAATAAGCCAACATTTGAGTGTATTAAATGCATGCATCTTTATGGTATTCAAATTAAACTGAAATTCCATAACAATTACCATATCTAGTAGTGGTTGAATGAATTCCCAGATGAGTGGAAGGTGGATGGTTCGTCATCCTAACTATCTTTGATGACATTGGTCTCATGGATTGACGTTACCCTTCAAGTAGTTCAGGATTTGTTTGCACCAATAGCAGGTTGAGATTGATAATTGTTGACCAATTTTTGGTCCTGCAGGCCAAATTGGGCACCCCCTCCTTTTTCTTTACAAAGAGTCTTTCACATCCATGATTTGGCTAAGTCATCCCTCGACTGCATTGTGAAAAATACCCCCTGTCAGTCCTGTTCCATGAAAAAGCCAAGTGTTTTGAAATTTTGCTTAGTCTATTGCAAATCAAGTTTGTGCAAGTACATTACTTGTCTACTTTTATAAGTAGAAGCGATTGAAAAACCGAAATGGTCTAAGCAATTCGCAAAAAATGGCAACAGATTTCCTTGGGAGGGCATCTTGGTCCGTGGCAGAACCAAATTAAAAGTTCCGAAGGGGCATTTCAAGACCCAAAGTGCCCTTGCGGAGGGCAGGGAACACTTGTGGATGGATCAAACATAAGGCCAAAAGGAATGTTTTCCTTCGAAAAAGTGAGCAAGGCAAAGGATTCCTTTGGACTTTTGTCTGAAGGAAATCCACGGCAAAAGGCAAAGGTCCTTTGAACAAAATGTCCGAAGGAAAATACAAGGAAGAATCAATGGATGAATTCCTTCGGACAAAATGTCCGAAGGAAAATACAAGGAAGAACCAATGGATGAATTCCTTCGGACATTTTGTCTGAAGAAATTCACAAGCAAGGGGCCAAGGCAAAATTCCCTCAAAAAAATGTCCGAAGGAATTTCTTCAGACTTTTGTCCGAATGAAATGTTGACCATTTTGGTCCTATAGGCCAAAATCAGTCTCCTTCCTTCCCTACCACTTTGAACCCACTTCTGCAAAATCTCCTTTTCTTTGCAATAAGCCCTGTTCTTATAGAACATTGAAAAATCTAAGGCCCTGCAGGGTTCGGCTCAGTATGGAGCTTTTCACTTTGAGCAAATGCCTTAGACAAAAAAGAGTTTCTTACAAAGCTCGAAGGTTAAACAGCGCTTGCAGATGGCAGTAAGGCACAAAACGGACCATTCCAGCAGGCTGCGGAGGGCAATTCCGGATCCAAAGGTACCCTTGCAGAGGAATCAAAAGGGTGAGTTTTCCTTCGGAAATGCTAAGACAAAAGATAAGACAAAGGTTGAATTTCTTCGGACAAAATGTCCGAAGGAATTCCTTCGGACAATTTGTCCGAAGAAATTCACAAGGTAAAGAACAAACAAGGAATTCTTTCAAAAAAATTCCCGCGGCAAAGTGAACAGAGCAAATTCTTTCGGACAAAAATTCCGAAGGAATTCCTTTGAACATTTTGTCCGAAGGAATTCACCCAATGGAAAAGCCCGACAGAAAGTAGCAAGCAGGAAAGATATAAAGGAAATATTTCCTTCGGCCAAAATGTCCGAAGGAATTCCTTCGGACATTTTGGCTGAAGGATTTGGAGACCAAGGCCGCCCGAAGTACCCCGAAGGGCAGGTGCCCTTGCGAGGGACTCTCAGCGACCGCGAAAGGGACCTTTCTCAAGGCCTGAAGGGACACCTTCCCTTCGGGAGGTTTCAAAGACAAAAGCCCGACCAAAGGAAAAGGCCGAAGGAACAGAAAGCCGAAGGAAAGGGAAAGCCGAAGGAATTCGAAGGGGTGACGGGCCCGAAGACGTCAAATTGGACATCATGAACTAGCTGTTGGAATCCGGACGTCAGATGACGTCCTCGAAGACGTCAAATTCAGGACAATAGAATAGCCGTTGGCTTTCAAATGGCAACAAGCGCGCGAACGTCAACTTTACGAAAATAAAATGGCCGTTGACCTTTAAATGCTTGAGCGCGAACACGAAGGAATTCAAACGCCTTAAGGCCAAAAGGAAGAGACCGCCGAGAAAGGAGCCCAAAGAGCCAAAGATTGATAGAAGATAGCCCCAAGGGCTCAGTTTCCCAGAAAGAGCCAAGAGATGAAAAAAAACAAAACCAGGAAAAGACAACGCTAGGAAAGGAAAAAAGTCAGGAGTGAACTCAGTGACTGCCAAGTAAGGAGCCCAAAAGAACCAAGTGCAGAAACGGACGAAACAGTCCAAGTGGCAAAAGAAGGTGTCAGCACAAGGAGTTATTCCAGCGGTTGACACAATCTCTGCCAAGTGGTCATCAAAGAGCACAAACAGTGAATGGCGTGACCCGTTTTTCTTCACTTCGCATTGATGAGCAGACAAACCGCGTGAATGTCTTGAAGGAGCGGTCTTGTTTGCAAACAAATGGTGCGGCCCATGATTTCACATATGGCATTTAATATATTTAAATGCCTAAAGTTAAAACTAGAGCCGACACAGCATTCTCTTTCAAGCGGCTTCCTCTTCCCAATGCTCTCAACGCAGTTTGGGTCATTTATTTTCCAACAAGCGCCAAAGTCTTTTCCAAAAAGGCTATATATTTGTAACTTCTCATTTGAGGAGGGGAACTCTCATTTTTGTATGGCGCAGCCCTGCCAAATTTCACTTTGAATCAATAAAAGCGTTTTACCTCTATCTGGTTGGATATATCTCTGAGTGTCCATGAGTATTAACCTTGTGTCCAGTCATTATTCCATGATGCTTACAGGGTTTATACCAGCACACCTGGTATAGATAAAGAGCCATTCCTGCAGGTAGCAAAAAGAACTGTATCTGGAGCGCAGATATAGGACAGGGTTATCAGACAGTGTGCCTTCCTACAGCCCCTATAGTAAGTTCATCTTTTGTGTGTCTTCATTAAGCCTTTTCTATTAAGTTCTCTGCAGTATGATCCTTTTATCAGATAAAGTGTATGTATGTGCTCTTATGGTTTGAAGTGTGAGCAAATGAGTAGATCAAACTTTTTTGGTCCATTATCGTCTTAGTTTAGGTTCTGCTTCAGTAATCCTTCTCTCTTTTCAAACCCCCACTTTTATATATATATATATATTAGCAAATGTACTGGAATAAATCAGAGATGCATCAAAGGGAGCTAGCCCTTATCTAGAGATTCTCCCCTCAGTTTTATCAAACCCACAGGTAAGAGAGGAGTCTCCATTGTGTCGCGCGGAAGAGAGAAGCCCAGCCTTCTCTCAAAGGTGCAATCCACAGTGTCAACAATTTTTGGCACACCTGGTGGGACTATTTTAACACCATTTTTTTAACACTGAAAAGTTTCAGGATTGGTGTTGGTCCTGTTACAGCAAAAAACAATCATTTTTCCAGCATCTGGTACTCCACTATTAAAGAATATCAGTATCTGGTCATAGGTCAATCTGACATCCTATGCCTAAGGTCACCACACAATCTGCTGCTAAGGATGTCCCTTTTGAATTTGTTGAACTACCTTTAAACTCAACAAGATGACTGAGGTTTGCAAGAACTCATCCTTATTCAGCAAATGAATCTAGGACTTTATAGCTAATAGAAAATTGCTTCAAACACTGGTTCTTAAAATCTTGGCTCTTTGTACTTCTTGTCTTGATTTCTTCAAGCCGGTCCCTAGTTTTTTGTTGCTCTTTTTGTATTCGCATCAACACACCTTGGATGGGATCTATGTCTTCATCCTTTGGTAAGAACTTAGGTCGTCAATCCATGTTATCTCTCATCAATTCCCTTTCACTCGTGTTTATTGTGGATCTGCACTCAAATGTTAGCTTTCAACCCTGCAAGTTGGCAAGATCAATGCTCTGATACCACTGAAATATCCCTATTTAAAATAAATTCATAATTCTATTTTTTATAATTAATTTTGAAAACTCAAACACCACAATAATATCTGCAATAAAAGAAGTTGGAAACTCACAAATGTAATCTTTAATTCAGTCAACAGGCTATATAGACAACATGCTGAAAATAATTATGGAAGTTACAAATTGCATGATAAAACCTAAGTACCACTTTATTGTCTAAAAATCTACAAAACCCTACCTAGTTCAAAGCTATGATTTCCTTTTAGGCTAGTACAATGGCTGGTTTGGTATGACAGTCCTCCCAAAACCCTAATCACCATAGCACTACAATCTAGTAGGTGTATGTTAGGTTCAGATGATGAAAGCCCTAGTTTTGGAGCTTACAACTGACAAGTGGGGTAACTATTGACAATTTTTGCCCCCACAGGGCAAAATTGTCACCCCTACACTTCGGAACTTTGCTATGGTGCCAAGTTTGTCTTGTGAATCAGTTTTGGGGTCCTTAAATGAGCATTTACAGCCACCCAAGTGGCCATCTATAGCCAGGTGAAGTTTAGTCATGCAGAGGCTTCCAAGGAGCTTGCTTGATTACAGCTAAATGTGCAAATACAGCCAAGATATACAACTTGTAAGTTTATTTGTTGTCTTCCCAAGGAATTTTTCGGGTATAAGGGGTGGACTATTTCTTCGAACATTTTGTCCGATAGAAAGAGCTCTCAAAGGACTGTGTAAAAGTCCGAAAAATGACTTAGTGGCAATCGTTCAAGGCTTTTTTCTTCAGGTTTTTTGTCTGAAAGAAAGGAGAAGAGCACAGTTGAGAAGACCAGTTTTAAAATCAAGACAAAAGTCCGAAGGAATAAGAACGGTTACAAAAAGCCCAGGTGCCATACAAAAAGCCTGGGTGCCTTACAAAAAGCCCGGGTGCCCTTCAATTCTTCCGAAAAGCCACTTTTGCGGAGGGTACTTCTGAAGGGCACTCTTGGAAGATAGAAGCCCTTGTGGAGGACATCTGGACGTCGCATAGGGACATTTACAATTTCTCTGAAGGGTATGTGCCCTTGCAGGGGACACTTCAAGCACAAAGAAGACCTTGGCAAAATTTTGAAGGACCATTTCAAAAGTTCCGAAGGACACCTGCCCTTGTGGAGGGCACTTGCTCAGTGGCAGGACCCTTTAAAAAGTTTCGAAGGGCATTATTGGAAGACAGAAGCCCTTACGGAGGGCAAAGACATAAATAAAGGGCAAAAGCAAAGTTCGCCAAAGGAGACGAATTTCTTCGGACTATTTGTCCGAAGGAATTCCTTGGGACAAAAAGTCCAAAGAAATTCGAGATGTTAAAAAACCCAAGGAAAATAAGAAAAGCGAAGGCAAAGAAGAATCCTTCAGAATAATTGTCAAACAGGAAATCCACAAGAATTTGTGGTCAATAAAAGTCCGAAGAAAATCAAAGGCAAGATATAAGAAGCCTAAAGAAATAAATTGAGGAAAATTGGCAAGGAAATGAATTCCTTCGGACTTTTTGTCTGAAGGAATAAGGACAGTCTCAAAAGCCCGATAGAAAAGACAAGGACGTAAGCAAAGAGACAGAGAAAAAGAAAAGACAGAGTATTTCGGACATTTTGTCCAAAGGACGAAAACCAAAATAAAGCCTAAATCCCGAATTAAAACACGAAGTGAATTGAGCATGATAAATAGCATGAACAGAGACGTAAGCACAAACAGGAATGAGCCAGAACTGAACAAGAAGAAAGACAAACGCAAAAATAGATGCATGAGCAAAGATTAAAGTAGAACGGAACATGGACATAAGCATGAACAATGAAAAAACAAACGCAGAATAAAGACAAAGGTAGGATAAACAAAGATCATGCACAGACTAACGTGAAGTGACTCCAACAAAGTGAACGCATTTAAGAAAGCAAGCACGCTTCAATTCTGAAAATAGCGTCGTCTTGCATGATTAACAGGGAAAGCGTTGAATGTTTCAAATAGCAAGAAATTCCATGCACGCACTCTCGCTTGTCTCGAAACCTCGAAACATTCCTACGGTTCAAACATAATTCTTAATTTGGCATTTGCAATGATTTCATGCAAAGGAAAGATTTTAAACCTTCCAGCAGCTCAAGAGGAGTTCTATAGTTGGAGATTGGCATGGCATCACGCAGATTGGGCCCACCGTCCATTTTCAATGCCAAACAACTTTCATGCAAGGCATAAGACAAAAATATATTTTATTTGAAGGCTGAAATAACACAAGTTGGACTGAGTTGACCTCTACTATTTTCAGTGCCAATCTCTTGGCTGTTGTATAATTTTCTATATAAGTTAGATTTTCAGCGTTGAATTGTATCCCTCTTGGTAAGACCAGACTCTGCCATTGGTGAGTTGTGTAACCTCTTCAATCAATAGAAGGATTGTACTTTCAGATCTCAAGTGCTGACGTAGTGTACATTCATTCAACAATTTGCATACGTGCTAGATTTCTCTCCCTTCCCAAATTCTGATTCATACCTAATTGCTAGCTCATCATATTATGCAAGTCATGTTTAGTGTTCTATATGTGTTTTGCTGAAGCTGTAAGTGGATGTTAGGTGGATACAAAGTGTCTTGTATCAGACCTCTCTCCATCGTTTTCCCCCACGTTTTGGTCATTGGATCGAA
Source organism: Torreya grandis (assembly GCA_037957365.1). Lineage (NCBI taxonomy): Eukaryota > Viridiplantae > Streptophyta > Pinopsida > Cupressales > Taxaceae > Torreya > Torreya grandis. Next base: position 5,446,775 of record JARHVA010000184.1, read on the forward strand.
CCTTCTCATGAATGCATAGTGATCAATTGAAATCAAAAGTCTTCTTTTTCCCTTGTTTGATTCAGTGTTCAAGGTGCCAAGTAAAGTGGATCAACATTTTGGTGTATCACCATCATTAGGTAGGATTTCCCTTTCAAGTTTCTCTCCCTTTTCTATGGTAGATTCACAGCACAAAGTAGAGATCCATTCATACATCTTACAGGAACCAGCTTTCTCTGGAGGTTCTTCTTACCATTGAGGCACCCACCCTCGTGAGAAGATCCCATTGTTTCAACCGAAGAGAGGATTAGCCATTTTAGCACGTCTTCGATTCAGGGTGCAACTCCAGGTTGACAATAGTAACACCGACCAATAAAAAGGGGTACCACTACAATAAATGACTGATTTGAGCATACAACAGACTGTAAATGACTGTTATGGGTAGTATGGTAGTTGTAGTGTGTTGGGTAAATATTTTGTCGACCAGCTTACTGGGGTTCAATATAGTTACTATCACCACAGCATAGGGAGATTGGTCGTCCAGATGTGCAGGTTTACTGCATCACAAGGGGACAAATCTCTCCTCTCATCAAGGGGAGGTTCCTTATTAAATATGCAGAGCTATGTATAATATAAATAAGCAGAAAGTAAGACACAGAGGTGAGACAAACCATCCATCTCTTCTTTCAGAGATGATGCACACAGACAAAGGAGAAAATCTTGAATATAAATGCTGAAGGCACTTCTCTTCTTTCAGAAGTGTTGCTTCAGGCAACAGCAGGAGTTTCTTTCAGATAGTGAAATAACCAGTGATAAAAAGGGGCATAGTAATAGCAGGATGAAACAGAGCGCAAAGTCTCCACCTCAACTGCCCAAAGAGTATATTACAAAGGATAATGGGGGCACAAAGTCGCCCCAGAATCCTCAACACAAAAAGAAAAGGAAAACACAGACTGAAATCAATTGTGAAAGCACAAAGTCTTCCTACAGTTGGTTTCAAGACACTTCCCTATTACCTTCACTAATTCTGCGTACCAAATTAAATGAATAAGGACACCTTCAGATGACACAAGTCAGAACAGCACAAAGTCTGGAAAAACCTACTTTCTCATTCAAATAACAAGGAAAATGAAATTACACCCTGAGCTCAAAGTCTCAGTCTTATTCTTTCAAAATGGGCAGAGTTTCGCTCTTGTAAATGAAAAGTCTCCCTTACAAATGAGAGAATTAACAAACTTATAGCCACTACGCAAGGATTGGCGCCTTTTTCCATGGGACGGCCCATGCTGTAGTCAATGTCTTCAATGCGTCTCCAGTTTTGTCTGGAGAGACCATGCTGAGAACAGTGCGCTGCCATAATTATGGCGTGTCCCTTCATCTAACATGTCTCTTCCTTGGTATGCACTGTCTGGTCCTTTCTCCAATGTCTGCGTCGCTGTCTAATTCGCCATTACTTCATGGAAGGAAAAAAACAGGCTTGCGTCCTTGGTTTGGTGCGCTCAGAAGTCTACTCGATCCACTGTTTTACCTACTGGAAATAACGCTTTCGAAGATATTTCTGATCCTTTGGTCTCGCTCCTCTCTTCACTCCTTAAGCGCTTCTTTGCTCTTTATAGCCCTTTTGCCTAAGTCTTAGGGGGGTCCTTTCTGCATCTTTGACAAGTGGCAAGTTCTGTTGTTATGAAACTCATTAGAAACTTAGGGAAAATGGGGTCCATGACACGTTTTGCCTGAGCAACTCTAAAAGGGGAACACGGATGCAAACACTTGTCACGTTCTGCTGAGTCATAACAGGACACGTGACGTATTCCGCTTAACTTATAGAAGCTTTAGAAACCTTTGTGGGTCCTATAGAAGATGACACATGGCGGCTTTCGCTGCACTGTCTTTTTCCATCGGGCATTTTTCCGCACGCTTTTTTCGGGCTCTCTTCCCAGTTGAATTCCTTCGAACAAAATGTCCGAAGGAATTCCTTCGGACAATTTGTCTGAAGGACTCTACTTTGCCTTTTGCCTTGTTCATTTTTTTGAAGGAGTTCACTTTGTTCATTTTGGCTCGCGGCCCTCCGCAAGGGCACTTGACTTGATTCACGGCCCTCCGCAGGGGCATTTGTTCCTTCGGCCGTGGGGCTGCCCCTTGAACATGTCGTTTGAACCAACTGATTGAACCAACTTTGGTTCAACGGTTCAACGGTTCATTCTTCGTTATTTGGCCAAGTCCTTTGTTCTTTTGCACCAAGTGCGTTGAACCAACTTGGTCGTTGAACCCATTGAACCTTTGAACCAAAGTGGTTCAAAGTTCAATGGTTCATGCCTAAGTCCTTTATTATTTGCCGATTGAAATCCTTTGATTGAACCGAGGCGCTGAACCAATCCTGGAACGACTAAGTGTTAGAAGCTTGTTCTTTTGACTGATCTTGCCTGTAGAAGCTTTTTTAACTTGTTGAACCTGTGAATCCCCTTTATGGAAAAAGCTTAAAAATGAGGAATTTGAAATCTCAGAACAAATTTTGAGTAGGGAAGAGAGAAATTTTGGTCTGTAGGTTGTCCCAAAAAATGAGTGGCATTTTTCGGGGACAACATAGTGGATGCTAGAAATGTGGTGCCACCCACAAAGATGGTTTTCCACTGGAACTTTGAAATCTTGATGCAGTACAACAGCAAATTCATTCACTCAACTGACATTGATGCTAATTGCAGTCCTTTTCATCACATATGTGACATCTGTATGGAGTCACCACTAAAGATTAGAGGGTTTTTGTCCTCTAATCTCCAATAGAAACCTAGAGGGTTTTCGTCCTCTAGATCGGAATGCGATGTAGGGATTTCGTCCTCAAATGCAAAATTTGGAACCAAATGCCCAAACTCAAAATAGATATAATAAACAAGATGATCCCAAATGGCCCCAAAGGCCCTCTTTTATAACTTTTTTCACTGCTCCACGGGGACACGTCCCCCGAAAAAACCACCATTTTCACGACGGGGACGTCCCCTAGCAGCTCCGCCATGCTCCGTCGGAACGTTAAATTGTTAGTGTTCATTGTTCAATGGATCAAACTTGAAACTTAAATGATTAAATCACAATATTAAATTGTTGATGTTTAATGCAATATACTTAATCCTTATACATCTTTTTATAACTAATTTTTTCAAGTACTATATGTATTTCAGCACCGCTCCCCTATCACTCCCCCCACTGCCATTCCCCTGCCATCGCCAAACTTAGGCTCCCCATTCCCCCCATCCCAAAAACCCGTCCCCGCGTCCCGAAACGTCGTGGAACTATGTTTTTTTTGTCCCTTTTTCCATGTTAGCCTATTACATTAATATAGTAATTTTTTCTTTTTTCTTTTTCCTTTTATTTTATTTCTAAATATAATAAAGTAATATTAAGTTGTCACTTTTTAATAAAATAAAAAGTAAGTCGCTTGGACAACTTTAAATATTAACTTTATTATTTTTCACTTTATGGGGAGGGGACATGATAGGTGGTCCATTCAAAAAATCTTAAAAAACTACCACATGTTTTTCAATAACTTTACCGATTTTTCTTGCTTGATTATCACGCTTAGCAGGGGGTGGTTTGATGGCATAGCATCAAGCTATAATAGCTTGAGCACCTTTTTGTATCATTTTTTGAATTTGGTGAGAGGTCATGAGTTTTGTTGACCATTTTTGGTCCTGCCGGCGAAAAATATGTCTCTCTTCCTTTCCTACTATCTTGAGCAGTCAGTCTTTTATGTATCGACCCTTCTGCAAAATTGTGCTTTCTTCCTTTTGTAATAAGCCTATCTCTATAAAGAATCAAATGACTTGAGTCTTGTAGGCATCTCAGGTTGATCCATAGGCTTATCCTGTTTCAGGCAGTCAGTTTGCCCAAGCCTTTTCGCAAGGGAATGGGCCAGTTCAAAGAATGAAAGTCTTTTACAAAGTTCTAAAGATGAAGTGCCCTTGCGGAGGGTAGTCAGGTTGCAAGCTAGACCGTTCCAGCAGGCTGCGGATGGCAACTCTGTACCCAAAGTGCCCTTGCGGAGGGCAGAGTTTTCCTTCGAAAAATGACAAGGCAAAAGACCGAAAGGTAAGGATTCCTTCGGATTTTCCTCCGAAGAAAATCCAAAGAAAATACAAGGGATTTCCTTCAAACATTTTGTCCGAGGGAAATCGAAAGGAAAGGAGCAAAGGATTTCTTCGAACTTTTGGTCCGAAGAAAATCCATGTAAAACCGAGGGTGAATTCCTTCGGACATTTTGTCCGAAGAAATTCACAAAGAAAGCAGACCAAGGCAAATCCTTTCGGATAAAAGCCCGAAGGAATTCCTTCGGACTTTTTGTCCGAAGGAATTTCCTAAAGGAAAAGGCCGAAGAAATTGTCAAAGGGGTGACGGGCGCGCACACGTCAAACTCAAGGCAGCAAACTAAGCGTTGGCTTTCAAATGGCGACAGACCTGCGGACGTAAAATTTATGGTGATGAAATAGCCGTTTGGTTTTCGAATAGTGACAAGTCCGCAAACGTCAATTTTGACAGTATGCGTCGGCGTTTGAGGACAAGCCAAAGGACTAACACCTTCACAACAAGTGGCCCGAAAGAGCTCGAATGGCACAGGCCCGACATAATTCAAAGGGGCATAAGACCCCAGGGAAATCCAGCGACCCGTCGAGAAAGGAGCCCGAAGAGCCGGCAAAAGACGAAAGGATAGCCCAAGAGCCGAGTTGACAAGAAAGAGGCATAAAACAGTGAAAGCGCGACCACATACACATAAGCCAAGTGCAGAAGAAGACAAAATAGTCCAGGTGGCATAGGAAGCATCGATAGAGGAGTTGTTACTGCGGGTGAAACATTCCTTACGAAGTGGTCATCAAAGAGCACAAACAGTGAGAGCATGGCTTGTTTTCATCGATTTTACATTAATGAGCAGACAATGGCGTGAACTTGATTTAAGAAGCGACCTTGTCATTCAAACAAATAAAGCGACCCATGCTCTTGCAGTAAACAGTTAATACAGGGTGAGCGCCAAAGTCAAGACTTGCGACATCTACAGCATGGGTATCTCAAGGCTTTCTAGAAAGATGACACCAGCATGATCAAATTCCTCCCCCCTAGGTGTTCAACGTAGTATGGGCTGCTTATTATAAAAATCACCAAAGTCTTTTCCTTCAGGCTATATATATTGTAACTGTTGACCATTTTGGCCCTGCAGGCCAAAATCGGTCTCCTTCCTTCCCTACCATTCTGAACCCTCAGTCTAGTCATGTACCCACCTTCTGCAAAATCTCCTTTTTCTTTGCAATAAGACCTGTTCTATAAAACATTGAAGGATCTAAAGCCCTGCAGGTTTCGGTTCAGTATGGGCTTTTCGCTTTGTGCAAATGCCTTAGACAAACTTTCGGCAAGGGGATGGGCCAGCAGGAATACGAGTCTCTTACAAGCTCCAAAGGGAAAATACACTTGCAGAGGGCAGGCAAGTGCCGAATGGGGCTATTTGATGGGATCCAAGTACCCTTGCGGAGGGCAGGGAACCCTTGTGGAAGAATCAAAAGACAAGGCAAAAAGGGTGAGTTTTTCTTCGGAAAAGGCAAAGACAAAAGGTTGAATTTCTTCGGGCAAAATCCCCGAAGGAATTCTTTCGGACATTTTGTCCGAAGAAATTCACAAGGCAAGGGGCCAAACAAGGAATCTTTCGGAATAAAATCCCGCGGCAAAATGAACAAGGCAAATTCTTTCGGACAAAAAGTCCAAAGGAATTCTTTCGGACATTTTGTCCAAAGAAATTCACAAGGCAAGGGGCCAAACAAGGTATCTTTCGGAAGAAAATCCCGCGGCACAATGAACAAGGCAAATTCTTTCGGAAAAAAAGTCCGAAGGAATTCCTTCGGACTTTTTGTCCGAAAGAATTTGCCCGGAACATTTCCTTCGGACAAATGTCCAAAGGAATTCCTTCGGACCTTTTGTCCAAAGGATTTGAGGACCAGGGCTGCCCGAAGTACCCCAAAGGGCAGGTGCCCTTGCGGGGGGCTCTCAGCGATCGTAAAAGGGACCTTTCTCAAAGCCCGAAGGGACACCTTCCCTTCGGGAGGGTTAAAAGACAAAGGCCCGGACAAAAGGAAAAGGCCAAAGGAAGGAAAGCCGAAGGAATTGACCAAGGGGTGACGGGCCCGAAGACGTCAAAATCGAGCATAACAAACTAGCCGTTCAGGTTCAAACGTCTGGTGACGTCCCTGCAAACATCAAATTCAGGGCAATAGAATAGCCATTGGCTTTCAAATGGCGACGAGCGCGCGAACGTCAACTTTACGACAATGAAATAGCCGTTGATCTTTAAATGCTTGAGTGCGAACCCGAGGGAATTCAAAGGCCTTAGGGCCAAAAGGAAGAGCCCACTGAGAAAAGACCCTAAGGAGCCAGCCAAGGATTGATAGAAGATAGCCCTAGGGGGATCAGATTGCCAGAAAGAGCCAAGAGATGACAAAACACAAAACCAGGAAAAGACAAAGCTGGAAAAAGACAAGAATCAAGAGTGAACTCAGTGACCCGACAAGAAAGGAGCCCAAAGAGCCAACCGCAGAAATAGACAAAACAGTCCAAGTGACAAAAGAAGGTGTCGGCACAAGGAGTTATTCCAGTGATTGAAACAATCTCTGCCCAATGGTCATCAAGGAGCACAAACAGTGAACGGCGCAACCTATTTTTCCTCATTTTGCATTAATGGTCAGAGAACTGCGTGAATGTCTTGAAGAAGAGGTCTTGTTTGCAAACAAATGGCACGGCCCATGTTTTCACACATGACGTTTAATATATTTTAAACGCCTAAAGTCAAAACTGGAGCTGACACAGCATTCTCTTTCAGCGGCTTCCTCTTTCCAATGCTCTCAATGCACATGGGCCACTTGTAAAAGGGCGCCATTGCTTCTTCTCTCTATATATATTGTAAACTCTAATTTTGAGGAGCTATCTCTCATTTTTGTATAGCGCAGCCCTGCCAAATTTTCACCTTGAATCAATAGAAAGCATTTTTTACCTCTATTTGGTTGGATATATCTTTGAGTGTGCCTGAGTATTAACCTTGTGTTCAGTCATTGTTCCATAATGCTTTCACAGGCTTGATACCAACATACCTGTTATAGACAAAGTGCCATTCCTGCATGTAAAAAGGAGCGTTGTATCTAGAGTGCAGAGGCAGAAGAAGGTTACCAAGCAGTGTGTTTTCCTACAACACCTGTGGTAAGTTCATTTTTCTTTGTACCTTCATTAAACCTCCATGTTAAGCTCTCTGCAGTCTGGTCCTTTTATCAGATAAAGTGTATGTATGTGCTCTTATGGTTTGAAGTGTGAGCAAATGAGTGGATCAAACTTTTTTAGTGCATCACCGTATTAATCTAGGCTCTGATTTTAATAATCCTCTCTTTTCAACCCCCCCTTTATATATATATATATATATATATATATTAGCAATAGTACTGGAATAACTCAGAGATGCATCAAAGGGAGCTAGCCCTTATCTAGAGATTCTCCCATCAATTTTGCCAGACCCACAGGCAAGAGAGGAGTCTCCATTGTGCCACGTGGAAGAGAGAAGCCCAGCCTTCTCTCAAGGGTGCAATCCACAGCGTCAATAGTAACCTCTCAAGAGAGGAGATATCTCTCATTTTGTAAGGCGAAGACCTGTCAAATTTAACCTTTGATCAATAAGAATGTTTTTTACCTCTATTTGATTGGCTATGCTTTTGAGTGTCTGTATATCAATTTTATGTTCAGTCATTTTAGCTTGATGCTTCCACAAATTGACACCAACACACCTAGTGTAGCCAAAGCCATATTTGCAAGTTAATTGGAAGTGCTTCACCTGGAGTGTAGAGACAAAAAAGTAGCTATCAGAGAGTGTGTTTTTTACAGCCCCTGTGGTAAGTTCATTTCCCTGTGTCTTCATTAAGCCTCCCTTTTAAAGCTCTCTACAGTTTGATCTTTTGCCAGATAAAGTGTATGTTCGCCCCATTTCTGGTTTGAAGTGTGAATCGCTGAGTAGATCAACATCATTTGGTGCATCACCACTTAGAGTAGTTTTCTGTTCTGGTTATTTCTTTTCCCTTTCCCCCCCAATATAAGCAGTAGTAGCAAAAGACAACAGAGATGCATCAAAGGGAGCTAGCACTTATCTAGAGATTCTCCCCTCAGTTTTTCCGGACCCACAGCAAGAGGGGAGTCTCCATTGTGCCACATGGAAGAGAGAAGCCCAGCGTTCTTTCAAGGGTGCAATCCACAGCATCAACAGGTAGTGAAGGTTGTCTTATACTGATCACAGTCTTGCACTAATATCTGATTGTACCTTGAATACCCATCCAAGAGGGAGAAACGTTCGCTACCTGTCACCATTTGGAGGATCTGCTCCATACTTGGAAAAAGATAGTGATCTTTCAAAGAGACTATATTGAGGTCTCTAAAATCTACACATAGTCTGATCTCCCCATTCTTTTACCTAACAAGGACTAGATTGGCCAACCAAGAAGAGTGTTTGATGGGAAATATGATCCTGGACTCAATCAACTTGGTGAGTTCCTTTCGCATGAGAGGCTCAATCTTTGGTTTGATAGGCCTTTGTTTTTGTTTGATGGGCTTGGCGCCTTCCTGTAGTTCAATGGTGTGTTGGGCCAAGCTTGGGTCAAAACCCTTCAAGTCACTATACTCTCAAGCGAATACATCGACAAATTCTTGGCACAACAAGATGAAAGTCTGCCTGTCATGATCTGTACATACCTTCCCTAGTGAAAGCAGTCTGTTCTTGAATATTTCAACCTTTTCGTAGTTTTCTTTCTTCGTTGTGATGCTTGCTTTATCATTTTTCAGTTGGTCATCCTCATTGAAAATGCTCTCGAGAGTGACTAAGCCTTTGGAAAGTTTGTTGTTCTTTAGCTGAACAATCTGGCCGTCATACTGCTGATGTAGCTTGGCTTGCTTTCTAGAGGCAAACTCAGCCTCCTCTATCAAGAAGAGCGCTATCTACCGATCGCTGTCAAACACCTGCCAAGTGATGATGTTATCAAGCACGGAGGGTCTGATTACCATTTTTGAATGACGCAGACTACTGGCTCGACATATCTCTTTAGGGATGTCAAACTGAGCACCAATTGCTGCTACTCTATCCGCTTGCTTATTCTGCTCTTTTGGAATGGAATTAACATTGAAAGAAAGAAAAATCTCCACTAAGTCCCACACCCTGTTCTTGTAAGACTTAAGCAAGGAATTCTTTGTCAGATTTCGGCCTCTCACCTGATTTACAATTAACTTACTGTCTCCAAAAACCTACAATTCTTTAATTCTTCTTTTCCTTGCCCACTCCAAACCATGAATGAGAGACTCATAGTCTGCAACATTGCAAGTGCAAGAAAACTGGAACCTGAAAGTCGAGAAGTATTTCTCCTTTGAGGGAGAAATTAACACCACTCCACCACTAGCTCCCAATTTGCTTCTTGAGCCATTAAACAAGAGTTGTCATAAACCCGAGCTCTCTTGGTTTACTTTCATCAAATTTGGCACAAGAGTACCTTTTTCATGCATGTAATAAATTCCAAGCCCTGCGTCTTCTATAAACTTGTATGGGTCGTGTTCGAAGTTGTCACTTCCCCATTCGTCTAAGAGCAGGTCAACAACTCCTTCAAGGGCAGAGGGCGGAGATTGATCCACTTGGAATTCTTCTTCATCAATAATGGCGTAGCTGACATTCGCCGCTTTGAGTGAGTACGGCTCCAGATAATCTTTATGGGTTGGCTTTGACTCAATCTTGACCTTAGTCCCATATTTGGTTCTAAAAACCATGTAAAACCAATTTGCTGCTAGGTACCCGCCTAATTTAGATGTGAAATACCTGAACAAGCAGATAGTGAAGTAGGGAGGAACATCCGCCACTACCACGTCGTGGGGAATTGAGAAAGTTGGACAGGCATGCAACGTTAGATTCAAACCTCGTACCACTCTCAATGCCTTGGCTGGTGATCCATCTAGCTATAGGACTCCCTTGGTCATCTCCTCGTATTTGAGTCCTAGCTTATCTGCTATGCATTTGGGCATTACTGAGGTGCTTGCCCCACTGTCAATAATGCAGTTGTATACCAAGAAATCTCCTATGACTAAAGATAGAAAGGAGGAACCTTTTCGTCTTTCTTTGCTTGCCCTGCTCTGGAAGGGTGCCCATTCATGATCAAAACGTTATCAGCCTTTGTCGATATAGCTTGTTCATTTAGCCCATGCAATTCCTTCTGGAATATGTCCTTTTGTCTTGGCATTGCTAATGAATCCCACAAGCAGATTCATGTGCATCTTCTTCATCTGGTCTACCACATTGATCTGGGAGTTTCTGCCCTTTAAGTTTTCTTTAGGGGCACTTGCACCCTGAGGCGCAGGCCGAGGAGTTGAGGGTGTAACCGATGACCTATAGTTTGAAATTTTTTGACTCTCATGTGATGAAGAAGACGCTGCGAACGTTTGGGCAGCTGCCTGAGCTTTCTCCATAGCTCTCATTTTGGACTTAGTGTTGGCTGCAACACAATCACCTTGGTTGTTCATACTACCCACGTAGTTGACTTCACAAAATTCACCTTCCATGTGATTCATGAGTGGAATCAGATTGAACCTCCCTGCTGTCCATGCAAGGTTGTACTGACGCCTCAAAACTTGGAAATTGGGCAGCTTGATTGTCTTGTGCATTCATATATTGATTCAGTGTCTCATTTGTATAAGCACCTTGTTCTTGACCATATCCCAGGGGTGAGCAATTAGGCTGTTCCTATACCAGATTATTTTGAGCGGGCACAAGAGCTTTGGACGATGAAGGAGCACTTCGATTATACCTTTGATATGGTCTAGCTTGTACAAACTGACCTTGTCCTTGATTATAATTCTGAAAAGGGGGTCTATTTGCTTGTCCGAACTGCTGATATCCCTGATTTGGCCGATAGTTTTGAGCTTGTTGCCTTTTGAGAGCCACTAGTTCATTGGTCACGCTTTGTAACAAGCTCTTGGCAATTGACTTTTCTATGCCAGGCAAAAGAGCTAAGGTGGGTGCAGTGGTTTGAACTGGAGGTGGTAATTCAAAAAAGAGCAGCATGTGAGGTCTAGGGGCTATCTTTCTTGCTTGCACCAGACAATTTTCAGCGGCTATGGCAATTTCATAGGCAGCTGGCAACACTTGTCCTCCCATTAACTGTATCGTGATAGCAATGTCATTCAAAGCTTTCAAATAATAGAGGAAAGCGTAGCTTGGGGTCGACCTTACCAAAATGAGGATTCTGTCCTAGGTCTTTTGAAACCTGGTATTGAAATCCTGCATGAATTCATGTGGAGATTTTTTCATGGTGGTTAGTTGTTTAGCGAGCAAGAGGTGGTCGCTCTTCTCTCCGAATCTATTTGTCCAGAAAGTGCCTAATTCATTCCATGTGTCGAGTGAATTCATAGGCAAGGTTCCATACCAGTCCATAACCTTACCCTTAGAAGACAACGCCAACAATCTGATGGCTATATTATCTTCAGTGACATTGTGAATATTACAGAGGTTGGCAATATTTCTGATGTGCTCAATAGCAATAATAGGCCCCTCTCCATTAAAGGGAGGAACACTCTTAAGGGCTGTCCCTGGAATTGGGTCATAATGCAGAATATTTAAAGGGCTCTAACCATGAAAGGCTACAAAAGGCAAAGCCATGGTAATAACAAGGTTCCGCTGGGGCCTTTTTGCGTAAGTATATTTTATAGCAGGTCTGGGAAAATGACTTGGTATATAGGGATGAGTCCTTGTAAACTTTAGTCGCTTTGCAGAGTTTAATGGTAGTTCAACGAATTCAAAAGGGACACCCTTGGCAGAAGATCTTGTGGTGACCTTAGACATGGGATGTCAGACTAATCTCTGACCAAAGATTGATGTTCTTGAAAATGGAGTCATCAGATGCTAGATTAGTGGTTTATTCTTGCTGTAACAGTACTAGCACCAATACTGAAACTTTTCTGAGCATTAAAATTGGTCCCATCGTACGTGCCAAAAACTGTTGATGCTATGAATTGCACCCTTGAAAGAACGCTGAGCTTCTCTCTTCCACGCGGCACAATGGAGACTCCCCTCTTGCTGTGGGTTTGGCAAAACTGAGGGAAGAATCTCTAAATAAGGACTAGCTCTCTTTAATGCATCTCTGAGGTCTTTCACTACTACTACTAACAATGGGGGGGTGAAAAGCAAGAAAGATATAACCAAATCAGAATTTATCTAAATGGTGATGCACCAAATGATTTTGATCTACTTAGCTATTTTATCACTTCAAACCAGAAGGAGGTGAACAGACACTTTATTTGACAGAAAGACTACACTGTAGGGAGCTTTAATAGAGGGTTTAATGAAGACACAGAAAATGAACTTACCACAGGTGCTGTAGAAAACAACCTGTCAGATAACTACTCTTCTGTCTCTGCGCTCCAGATGCAGCGCTTCCTGTTAACCTAAAAAAATGGTGCTTTGGGTACATTAGGTATGTTGGTGTCAATATGTGAAAGCATCAAGCTAAAAATGACTGAGCACAGAATTGATACACAGACACATTCAAAAGTATATCCAGCCAGATAGAGGTAAAACGCATTTTTATTGATCAAAGGTAAAATTTTGGCAGGGCTACGCCTTACAAAATGAGAGATATCTTCCTCTCTTGAGAGGTAAAATATATAACATCAAGAAGAAGACTTTGGCGCTTTCCAAGAATAGGCGGCCCATACTGCGTTGAACACATTGGAAAGAGGAAACTGCTGAAGGGACCATGCTGTGGATGTCGCAAGTCTTGACTTTGGTGCTTAACCCGTATTAAATGTTACTGCAAGAGCATGGGTCGCTTTGTCTGTTTGAATGACAAACCGCTTCTCAATTAAGTTTACGCGACTGTCTGCTCATTAATGTGAAAATAGAAAAATGGGCCACTCTATTGAATGCCCACGCTCCCCTTGGTGGCCACTTGGTGGAGACTATTTCAACTGTTGCAATAACTTCTTGTGCCGATGCTTTCTGTGCCACCTGGACTATTCTATTTTCTCCTATGCTTGGCTTTTGTCCTTTTCTTGGCTCTTTGGCCCTCGGGGCTATCTTCTGTCATCTCTTGGCTCTTCGAGCTCCTTTCTCGACCGACGCATCCCATCAAAATTGACGTTTGCAGGCCTATCACTATTCGAAAACCAACGACTATTTTGTTGCCTTGAATTTGACATTCGCGCCCCCGTCACCAGACGTTTGAACTCCAATGGCTAGTTCACTATGTTAAGATTGACGTGCTCAGGCCCGTGATCCCTTTGGATATTCCTTCGGCCCTTTGCAAAAAAACTTTCTCGAAGGGAAGGTGTCCCTTAGAAAAAATGGAAAAGGTCCCTTTTTGGTCGTTGATAGTCCCCCGCAAGGGCACTTGACCTTCGGGCTCCCTTGTCTTCTCAATTCCTTCAGACAAAATGTTTGAAGGAATTTCTTCAGATATTTTGCCCAAAGGAAAACCGGCCTTCGTGTCTTGGTCTTTTTCTTTGTAAATTCCTTCGGACAAAAGCCCGAAGGAATTCCTTCGGGCTTTTGTCCGAAGGAATTTACAAAGAAAAAGACCAAGACACGAAGGCCGGTTTTCCTTTGGGCAAAATATCTGAAGAAATTCCTTCAGACAAAATTCCTTCGGGCTTTTGTCCGAAGGAATTTGCCTTAGTCTCTTTGTGAATTTCTTCAGACAAAATGTGTCTCTTTGTGAGTTTCTTCGGACAAAATGTCTGAAGGAGTTCCTTCGAGCACTTTGTCCTAAGGAATTCATCCTTTGGTTCTACATGGATTTTTTTAGGACAAAAGTCAGATGAAACCCTGTCTTTTGCATGGATTTTCTCCAAAGGGAAACTTACCTTTCGGCCTTCTGCCTTGTCATTTTTCTAAAGGTGGTCACTACCCTCCGCAAGGGCACTTTGGGTTAATAATTGCCCTCCGCAACCTGCTGGAACGGACCAGTTTGCAACCTAACTACCCTCCGCAAGGGCACTTTGTCTTTGGAGTTTTGTAAAAGACTTACATTCTTTGAATTGGCCCATTCTCTTGCCAAAAGGCTTGTCCAAGGCAATTGCTCAAAGCGAAATAAGCTCCATATTGAACCGAAAACCTACAGGTCTTAGATCTCTCAACTCTTTATAAGAACATGACCTATTTCAAAGGGAAATTGAGCATTTGCAATAAGGTGGATACATTCAAGACTGACGGCTCAGAACAGCAGGGAAAGGAGACTGGTTTTTGGCTTGCTGGACCAAAATGGTCAACACTTCCTTCAGTTTTGCCAAGCCCACAGCAAGAGGGAAGTCTCCATTGTGCCGCGTGGAAGAGAGAAACCGAGCCTTTTTTCAAGGGTGCAATCCATAGCGTCAATAGGAGCATAGAGACAGAAGAGCAATAATCTGACAGTGTGCTTCTGCAGCACCTATGGTAGGTTCTTTTTCTTTGTATCTCCATTAAGCTCCTTGTTAAAGTGCCAACTCAGTTTGGCCTTTTGTCCAGATGAAGTGTTTGTTCGGTCTGTTGGTGTAAAGTGTTGATATACGCTAAGTAGATCAAAATCATTTTGTGCATTACCATCTTAGATAAGTTCTACTTTTGTTGTATCCTCCTCTCTTTTCACCCCCCCCATTATTAACAATAGTAATTAAGGACCTCAAAGATACATCATGGAGAGCTAGCCCATATCTAGAGATTCATTCCTCAATTTTGCCAAGCCCACAACAAGAGGAATGTCTCCATTATGCCGCGTGGAAGAAAAGAGTTGAGCCTTCTTTCTAAGGGTGCAATCCACAGCGTCAACACCTTCTTGGTTGACATGCTTGCTTTGTCTCTCTTGAGTTGGTCATCTTCGTTGAAAATGCTCTCAAGAGTTACCGAACCTTTGGGAACCTTGTTGGTCTTTAGTTGAACAATCTGCCCATCATACTACTGTTGTAGCTTGGACTGAGTTTCGGAAGTGAACTCAGCTTCTTCTTGCAAGAAAAATGCTATTTGCTGGTCACTTTCAAACACCTGCCAATTGGTGACATTGTTTGGTATGGAGGGCCTCACAATCACCTTTAAATAATGTTGATTCTTGCTTTGTCTCATCCCCTTTTGGATATCAAACTCAACACCAACTGCTGCGAGTCTATCCGTATGCTTGTTCTCCTCTCTTGGAATGGAAGTGATGTTGAAAGCAACGAAGTTCTGTACAAGGTCCCACACTCTGTGCTTGTAAAACTTGAGTAAGAAATTTTTGGTCAAGCTTTGACCTCTCACTTGGTTCACAATCAACTCAGAGTCTGCAAACACCTACAATTCTTTGATTCCTCTCTTCCTTGCCCATTCTAGGCCATGAACAAGGGCCTCATACTCTACTACGTTGCAGGTGCAGGAGAACTAAAACTTGAAAGTTGAGAAGTATTTATCCTTTGAAGGTGAAACCAACATTGCCCCACCACCAGTGCCCAACTTGCTTCTAGATCCATCAAAGAAGCACTGCCACAAACCACAGTCCTCTTGGTCTGTCTTCATCAATTTCGGCATGAAATCATCTTTCTCATGCATGCAATAGACTCCAAGACCAGCTTCTTCAATGAATTTGCAAGGATCATGCTCAAACTTGTCATTTCCCCATTCATCTAGGTGTAGGTCAACAACTCCTACAGGGGAAGATGATGGAGATTGGTCCACCTAGAGCTCTTCTTCGTCAATGATTGCGTAGTTCACATTCGTCATTTTGGGTGAGTAGGGCTCCAGGTTATCCTTGTAGATGGGCTCTGACTTAATCTTTACTTTAGTTCCATACTTTGTCCTAAAAACCATGTAAGACCAATTCGCTGCCAAGTATCCACCTATTTTGGATGTGAAATCAGTGGACAAGCAAAGAGCGAAGGAGGAACATCTGGCACTACCACATCATAGGGAATTGAGAAGGTTGGATAGACATGGAGAGTCAGATTCAAGCCTCTTACCACTCCCAAGGTCTTAGCTGGTGATCCATCCAATTGTAGAACTCCTTTGGTCATTTGTTCATACTTGAGGCCTAGCTTATCAGCTATGCATTTGGGCATAATTGAGGTGCTTGCTCCACTATCAATGATGCAATTGTGGACCAAGAAATAACCAATAATCAGGGACAAATAGAAGGAAGGGACCTTCTCATCTTTCTTTGCCTGACACCCATGGGAGGAATCCCATTTACTTCAACACATTATCATTTCTTGCTGAGACAACGTCCTCACCCAGTTCGTACACTTATTTTTGGAGTATATCCTTTTATCCTAGTAGTGCTAAAGAATCCCACAATGAGATGTTCATGTGCAGCTTTTTCATTTGGTCCACTTTATTGATTGAAGGATTGCCCCCTTTAGATTTCTCCTCGGGAATATTCGTAACCTGTGGTGCAACCTGAGGAGCTAAAGCTTCAACCGGTGCCCTGTAATTGGGAAACTTTTGATTTGTTTTGGTGAAGGAGACACTGTAGGTGCTTGAGTGGCTGCTTGAGCTTCATCAATAGCTCTCTTTTTGGACCTGGTGTTGGCTGCAACACCAACACGCTGATTACTTGTGCTCTCCACATAGTTGACTGCGTAGAACTCTCCTTCCAAGTGATTTATAAGAGTGGAATCAGATTGAGCTTGCCTGCTGTCCATCCCAAGTTGTGTTGATATCTCAAAATTTGAGAATTGGGCTGCCTGATCACCTTGTGCGGTCTTGCTTTGATTCGGTAGCTCACTGGCATAAGCACCTGTTCTTGGCCATGCTCCAAAGGTGGATAATTGGGTTGCTCCTACACCAAATTATTTTGAGAGGGGACAAGAACCTTGGAAGATGAAGGGGCATTTTGATTATAGCTTTGATAAGGCTTTACATGTGTAATTTGACCTTGCCCTTGATTATAATTTTGGAAGGGAGGCCTATTTGCTTGCCCAAACTGTTGGTAGCCTTGATTTGGCCTATAACTCTGAGCTTGTTGTCTCTTGAGGGAAACTAACTCATTGGTAACACTTTGCAGCAGGTTCTTAACTTCATGGATGTCATTTAAAAGGGTAGCAGCCGGCTTTTCTTGATTAGGCAAAGGAGTTAGAGCGGGCACAAAGGGATAGAGACCAAGAATAATCATGATGTAACAAAGGGATAGAGCTTTGAACCATCAAGGGAGGAGCCCAAGTAAGGGATAGAGCTTTGAACCATCAAGGGAGGAGCCCAAGTAAGCAACGAAGGAGAAAGAAAAGACAAGAAGTTGCAGGTTTGTGGAGAGTTTTTTAAAAAAGGGTCTGTCATATTTAGCAGGGGTCTGTACGTTAATTTCAAGCATATATGAATAAAAGGGAGGCTTGTTATAATATTTGATGTTCTCTTAGATACTATAAATGTGTAAGCACATGCTTTTGATGATTCTTTGATCTTATCCACATTTTTATGGTGATTCTATCATATTGCAAATGTCTGCAACATAGTTTCGAGTGACACAATCTGTCTAAAAGGACATCTACGTAATTTTATGATTTTCAAGCAAGAAAACTCGTTGTCAGGGTAGGAGAAACATAGAGAGGTTTCAATAAAGGTAAAAAGATCCTTAGACAGTAAAAACATTCTAAGTTTTAGATTATTTTATACTCTCAGGTTCTGTACAAAGTGAAAACCTTTGAACTAGGGTTTAAGAGACTGAAAGTTGAATAACTTGTAAACTAACCCTCAAAAACCCATGAAATTTGATAGGTCGATGTTTAAGGAGGTCCTTTAAAGGATTGAAGTGATTCTAGGTCTTGGAAATCCCTACAAGAGGAAATATTAGTGACTGTGTACCTACAGACCTGCAAATCACATTCATAAACCTTGTTTATTGTTTTTGTGAAGGAATCATCTTGTCAAAAGGCTAGAATCTGGTTATAATAATGAGATAACATTAGGAAAGGATTGTAGAAGCCTAGAAAGTCATTAAAATTCAGAGTGTTGAATAATTTGTTCCTTGCAGTCTAAAACCAAGTCTAGAAGGCCTTAAAACCCTGTTTCCTGCAATTAGACAAAAATCAAGCATAAGGAGGTTAGAAATTCATCAAGTTGAGTAAGATGACATTTAAAGAGTCTAATAAATTGTGGAATATATAGAGGAGTTAGTGTTGATGCTGTGGATTGCACCCTTGAAAGAAGACTAAGCTTCTCTATTCCACGCAACACAATGGAGACTCCCCTCTTGCTATGGGTTTGGCAAAACTGAGGGGAGAATCTCTAGATAAGCGCTAGCTCCATTTGATGCATCTCTAAGGTTTTTCACTACTACTGCTAATGATGGGGGGGGGTGTGAAAAGGGAGAAGGATGCAACCGAAATAAAACCTATCTAAACGGTGATACACCAAAATGATTTTGATCTACTCAACAAGATCAACACTTTAGACAAAGAGAAGGGCGAACAGACACTTTATCTGACAGAAAACCCAGACAGTAGGGTGCTTTAACAGGGAGGCTTGGTGAAGATACAAGGGGAACTTACCACAGGCGCTGCAGAAAACACACTGTCTAATAATTACTCCTCTGTCTCTATGCTCCAAATGAAAGCACTTTCTGTTAAGTTGCAGAAACGGTCTTGGCTATACTAGGTGTGTTGGTATCAATCCATGAAAGCATCAAGCTAAAATGACTGAACACAGAGTTGATACGTAGACATACTCAAAAGTATAACCAGTCAAATAGAGGTAAAACGCATTCTTATTGATTCAAAGGTGAAATTTGGCAAGGCTTCGCCTTACAAAATGAGAGATATCTTCTCAACTGAGATGTTACAATATATATAGCATGAAGGAAAAGACTTCAACATTTTCTAGAATAAGCGGCCCATGCTACGTTGAACACCTACGAAAGAGGAAACTTGCTCACGCTAGTGTCATCCTTCTAGAAATGCCCTGAAATAACTGTTGACCATTTTGCCCCTGCAAGCCAAAATCAGTCTCCTTCCCCTGCTGTTCTGAACCGGTTCAAAGTTCGGGTTGCACAAGTCTTTCGGCAGAAGATGAACCAGTTCAAAGAATACAAGGCTCTTACAAATCTCTCGAACATTTTGTCCGAAGAAATTCACAAGAAAAGAGACCATAATTTGAAGACATTTCTCTTAAGGTTGAAAAAATTGGTTCAGCGCCAGGGTTCAACGACTTGATCTATCCAAAAGCTTTGAAATTTGAGCTTTGAACTTAATAATATTGAACCGTTGAACCGAGTTGGTTCAAGCAATCGGTTCAATTGGTTTGGTTCAACGAGTTGGTTCAAGCAGTCGGTTCAATTGGTTGGTTCAATCGAACGGTTCAATTAGACGGTTCAATCAATTGGTTCAAAGCGGTTGATTCAAGCAGTCAAATGAATGCGCAAAACACAATATTGAACCATTGAACCGTTGAACCAATTGTTGGTTCAGTCGGTCGGTTCAATCGGAAGGTTCAAAGGAGCCTCCCAAGACCCAAAGGACAAGTGCCCTTGCGGAGGGCAGTCAAGCGCAAAATGAACTATTCCAAGTGCCCTTGCGGAGGGCAGGGAACACTTGCAAAGGGATGAAAGAGAAGGCCGAAAGGGTAAGGTTTTCTTCGGAAAAGTGAACAAGGCAGAAAAGTTGGAATTCCTTCGGATTTGTTCAAGGCAAGAGATGGAGAATTTCTTAGGACAAAATGCCCGAAGGAATTCCTTTGGACATTTTGTCCGAAGAAATTCATAAGGCAAAAAACAATGTCTTTCGGGAAGATTTTCCACGGCAAAAGACAGGATGAATTCTTTCGGACAAAAAGTCCGAAGGAATTCCTTTGGGCTTTTGTCCGAAGAAATTCGCTCGAAAGAAGAAAGCCCGAGGAAATAAGCGGGAAAGACAAAGGGAGAAATCCTTTGGACAAAATGTCCAAAGGAATTCCTTTGGACATTTTGTCCGAAGGATTTGAGGACCAAGCACCCCGAAGGACCCCGAAGGGCAGGTACCCTTGTGAGGGACTCTCGGCCAAAAATGAAGGGACACTTCTCCAAAGGCGAAGGGACACCTCCCCTTTGGGAAGGATCAAACACAAAAGCCGAAGGAATTGACCAAGGGGTGACGGGCCCGCGGACGTCAAAGTTAAGCATCGCGAACTAACCGTTGGGATCCAGACGTCCCCACAGACGTCAAATTCAGGGCAATAAACTAGCCGTTGGCTTTCAAATGGTGACGGGTGCGCGAACGTCAATTTTACGGCAATAAAATAGCCATTGATCTTTAAATACTTGAGCGCCAACCAGAAGGAAGCCCAAAGAGCTAAAAGACAAAACCAGCAAAAGACAAAGCCAGGAAGGGACAAAATCATGAATATGGACAAAACAGCGCAGGTGGCAAAGGGAGGCGAGTTATTCCTGCAGTTGAAACAGTGTATGCCAAGTGGGCATTGTTGACCATTTTGGTCCTGCAGGCCAAAATCGGTCCCCTTCTTCCCTTGTTATTCTGAGCCAGTTGAATTCGGGTTGCACAAGTCTTTCGGCAAAAGATGAACTAGTTCAAAGAATGAAAGGGCTTTTACAAAGCTTCTGCGGACAGTTTGTCCTAAGAAATTCACAAGGAAAGAGAGCGAAAAAATGATTCAAGACACTTTTCCTTAAGGTTGGAAAAGTGGTTCAACACCGGGGTTCAACGACATGATCTTTCCAAGAGTTAAGAAATTTGAACTTTTAACCATTGAATTGGTTCAATTGGTTGGTTCACTCAGTTGGTTCAATGCCTTGGTTCAATCAGTCAGTTCAAGTGATTGTTTCAGTTGGTTTGGCTCAACATTTGGTTCAATGAGTTGGTTCAATGAATGGTTCAATCAATCAGTTCAAGTGCTTGGTTCAATGTTTGGTTCAAAGGGACGTTTCATCGGTTTGGTTCAACGTTTGGTTCAAAGGAACGGTTCAATCGTAAGGTTCAAAAGAGTCTCCCACAACCCAAAGGACAAGTGCCCTTGTGGAGGGCACTTAGGCGACAAAAGGACCTTTGCGACTTTTCCGAAAGGCAATTTTAGAGGCCAAACAGCCCTTGCGGTGGGCAGGAAAGCACTTGGAAAGAAGAACGAAAGGGTAAGTTTTCCTTCGAAAAAGTGAATAAGGCAAGCTGAAATTCTTTCGAATTTGTTCAAGTAAAAGAGGCGGAGAATTTCTTCAGACAAAATGTCCGAAGGAATTCCTTCGGACATTTTGTCTGAAGAAATCCTTCGGAAGAAAATCCCAAGAAATGAAATACTAAGGCAAAGGCAGGAAATGATTTCGAAGGTCAAAGTGATCGAGATAATTCTTTCGGACATTTTGTCCGCGGGAAAAATGACCATAAGGAAAAGCCCGAACGAAGGCAAAATAGAAAGAAAGATATCCTTCGAACCTTTGTCCAAAAGATTTCCTTTGGACAAAAGTCCGAAGAAATTTGACCGCCAAAACAATGACGACCCGAAGGAAAGGAAAAGGCCGAAGAAATTCAAAGGGGTGACTAGCCCGAAGACGTCAAAATTGAGCACGGCGAACTAGCCGTTGTAGGTTCAAACACCCAATGACGGGTGCACAGACGTCAAATTTGAGGCGGTGAAATAGCCGTTGATTTTGAAAAAGCTTAAGGACAGGCCGCGAGTGAACTCAGTGACCCGCCGAAAAGATAGCCCCGAGTGCCTAAGGAACCAGAAAAGACAGCCAAGTAGAGACAGTGCATAAACGGACAAAACAATACAAGTGGCAAAGGAAGGTGTCAACTCAAGGAGTTACTCTCGCGGTTGACACAATATGTGTCAAGTGGTCATCAAGGGGCGCAAACAGTGAACGACGCGACCCGTTTTCTTCACTTTACATTAATGAGGCGCGGCCCATGCTTTCACAATTAGTGTTTGAACGCCAAAGTCAAGACTGACGATTACACAACATGGTTCTAGCAGGCCTCTTCTAGAAAGATGATATCAGCAATGACTTCCTCTTCTCGATGCTCTCAATGCAAATGGGCCAACTTGTAAAAAAAGCGCCAAAGTCTTTTCCAAAGGGGCGCCTTTACTTCCTCTCTCTATATATTGTAAATTTCTCATTTGAGACAAGGAATCTCTTAGCCTGTAAGGCAAAGCTCTGCCCAAAAATCTCTTGGCTTGTAAGGCGGAGCTCTGCCAGATTTTACCTTAAATCAAGACATAGCATTTTTAACTCTATTTGAGCTTGCACTTTCGTATATGTCTATGTTTTTGTTTTGTGTTAAGTCATTTTCCTTATGCTTTCACAGATCGATTCCAGCATATCTAGTGTACTGTGAGTTCTTTTTTTGCAGGTTAGCCAGAAGTGTCCACAGCAGGAATATAGGCGTATGTGAATACGCTGTCAAAGTGTGTCTTAGAACGCCTCTGGTAGTTCTTCCTCCCTGTATCTCCATCGGACCCCTAGCTCACTGATGCAGAAGAATTTCCCGTATCAAATGAAGTGTATACCAGCTTGTTCTTGGTGGATAGTGTAGACTCAAGCTAAGTAGATCAACTTTTTTGTGTATCACCATTTTAGTTTAAGTTCTATTTTTCAGCATCTTTCTCTCTTTTCACCCCCTCCATTGTTAACAGTAGGAAATCCAGGACCACAGAGATACATCAAAGGGAGCTAGCCCTTATCTAGAGACTCTCCCCCCAGTTTTACCAAACCCACAGGCAAGAGGGGAGTTTCCATTGTGATGCGTGGAAGACAAGAGCTCAGTCCTTTGTCAAAGGTGCAATCCACTGTGTCAACAGACATCAAGGAGCGTAAATAGTAAATGGCGCGCCCTGTTTTTTCTCCACTTTGCATTGATGAGCAGACAAAGCACGTGAATATCTTGAATGAGAAATCTTGTTTGCAGAAAAAGAGGCGCGGCCCATGCTTCAAATTAATGTTTGAACGCCAAATTCAAGACTGACAGCGAACACAGCATTCTCTTTCAATGGTTTTCTCTTCTCGATGCTCTCAACGCACATGGGCCACTTGTAAAAAAGGGGCGTCAACGTCTTTTCCAAGGGGGCGCCATTTGCTTCCTCTCTCTCTATATATATTGTAACTTCTCATTTGAGAAAGGATCTCTCATGTTGTAAGGCGAAGCCTTGCCAATTTTCACCTAGAATCAATAGAATACGCATTTTTACCTCTATCCTGGGTGGATATATCTCTGAGTGTGTCTGAGTGTTAAACTTGTGTTCAATCATTTCTTTCTTAATGTTTTCACAGGCTTGATACCAACACCCCTGGTATATAAAAAGCACCATTCCTATAGGTGACGAGAAGAGTTGTATCTGGAGCACAGAGGCAGAAGGAGGTTACTAGACAATGTGTTTTTCCTATAGCGCCTATGGTAAGTTCTTTTGCTGTGTGTTTCCATTAAAGCCTCCCTGTCAAGCTCTCTGCAGTCCGGTCCTTTTACCAGTTAAAGTGTATGTGTTCTTATGGTTCAGAGTGTGAGTATGAGTAGATCGACCTTGTTTGGTGCATCACCCTCTTAGGTTAGGTTCTGTTTTTTAGTAATCCTTCTCTCTTTTCACCCCCCCACTATATATATATGTATTAGCAACTTACTGGAATAACTCAGATGCATCAAAGGGAGCTAGCCCTTATCTAGAGACTCTCCTCTCAGTTTTGCCATACCCACAGACAAGAGAGGAGTTTCCATTGTGATGCATGGAAGACAAGAGCTCAGCACCCTATCAAGGGTGCAATTCACTGCGTCAACAGTTTTTGGCATGCCAAGTGGGACCACGTTTTAACACTCAGAAAAGTTCCGGGATTGGTGCTGGCCTTGTTACAGCAGAACGAACCATTAATACAGCATTTGACCTTTAATCAGGTGATTGTGGGACAAGTTTTGTCCAAAAAGTTGAAGAATTTTGATGTATTCTTCAACCAACCAGCGTTTGGAGGCTTTTTTCATCAACACCAATGACGACTCCGAGTTAAATCAACTGGTTAAGCAGTCCTGGTGCCATCAAAAAATCGTATTTTGGTATGTATAATTCCATTGCTCAGAATCATGGGCCTTGTGTTCCTTCATATAACTTTGATCAAGCTTAGGTTGTGCATGGAATCACCTCAAGCAGCTCTCCTAGTTGCCCTTCAATAGTAAGGGAAGTGGCACTAGAGTTTGAGAAGCAAGTGATGGAGATAGATTGGATGAGCAGTATACATATCAGCAAGAGCTTATGTACAAAGAGGAGTGTTTGTTCAGGCAAGCTCAGGGCTTGCAATCCATGAAGGAGGAGGTAGCAAAATGGAAGAGTCCATTCATTCAAGGCAATCAGCGTTGTGTGTCCCCTCCTATTCTAAAGAAAGCCCCCTCTTATGCACCAAATCCTTTCTACCAGATAGCACTTGCTCACTCTAGCTCATCTGATGCATTAATCACTCCCGCTCTTAACCCCTTGCACCTAGCTTTCAAACATCAAAGGGCATTAAAGCAACCTCTCATGGAAATGAACCTCCTCAATTCCTTAGGATGTGAATCCTCCTTTGAAGGGAATACCATGAACCAGCACATCTCCCTTGAAGCAGCTCTTCCTGTGCATGAGCAGACCCTTCCTAGTCTTCCTCAACCTCCTCA
The DNA here is from genome assembly GCA_037957365.1 of Torreya grandis. NCBI lineage: Eukaryota > Viridiplantae > Streptophyta > Pinopsida > Cupressales > Taxaceae > Torreya > Torreya grandis. Next base: position 5,471,327 of record JARHVA010000184.1, read on the forward strand.
AGTCTTTCAACATGATGTCAAGATTCCAAGTTGGAAGAGGGAATATCATGAACCAGCTCAGGAACTTGAATAACATAAAGTTGCTCCCTGTTCACAAAGGGAAAATTCCAATCTCAAGGTCATGAGTTGGAAGTAAACAATGGAATCATGGGGCAGGGACGAGGAGAAAGGTTTTGCTCAAAACCTTGAAGAAGATAAAGCTGCTCCTACTCATCATGATGATGCTTGTGACCTCCAAGAAAGGCTCTTTCAAGAAGATATAGACAAGCGAATTACAGAGTTGGAGTCCAGAATTAGATTCCTCAGCGAATGTGTGATGGACGGTTCAGATCAAGCAGAAGATCCTACATTTGAACACATGGAAGGAGGAGAATCATTCGATTCTAGCTCAAGGATTGCCTCCGCTTCCACCTAAGTTTAACCTTCAGCCTTCCACTTCACCCCTACTCAAGGAGGAACCTGTTTTGAAAGGGGCGAGTGAAGAGGAGTATACTCAGTTCACGACCGATCAGGGAGACTCCATGAGTGCAGATGAGAAGGAGATCACCATAGATGTCATGGAGGAACATGGACAGTCTCTTGTTCATGTTTTGAATGATTCATTTGAAGTCATTGGGGCAGGCTGCACTCCTCTTCAAGGAGGCCATGAGCTGGCTAAGGGTCAAGAAGGCAGCATTGGGACTCAAATAAGTATGCAAAGAGGCTGCAAGCTTTCAGATTTATCCTTTCAAGAGGTTGGTGAATCTGAAGATGATATTTTCAAAGTCATCAAGGAAGAACCTGTTTTGAAAGAGGCAAATGAAGAAAGGATCCAATTTGCAACTGATCAGGAAGCTCTCATGGATGTCAATGAGGAAGGAATCCTCATGGATGCTCCTTTTGAAGACACCATCAACAATGGAGAAGGCACAAGGCATGCATAGATGCGGATGTTCCAGCAATATGAAGAGGAACGTAAGCATGGTGAGCTCTCTCCTCCCTTGTTTGATGAACTTCCTTGTTGTTTTGATGAGGAGGATGACCATGCCATGGAGCCTGAGTTGGAGGAGGATCAGGTGGATGTCTTTGAACAACTAGAGACTCTGATCCTTGAGCAGGAAAAGGATAAGCATGTCTATCTTGAGAACAGCTTTGAAGAAGAGAGCCTTGAACAAGAAGGTGATGTTCTGTGAAATGAGCAATCAGTCCGTGATTCCATTTCAGACATCACAACAGTCACCCTTCTTCAACAAAGCCATGAAGGAGCAGAAGGTGAGTTTGACAGGGTCTTCAATAAAGCAGAAGGGAACGGGTCTACAATATTTTGAAGGAGTAGTCTTATTTGCAGATAAGGGGCGCGGCCCATGCTTCACATTAATGTTTGAACGCCAAAGTCAAGACTGACAGCCAACACAACATTCTCTTTCAACGGTTTTCTTTTCTTGATGCTCTCAACGCACATGGGCCACTTGTAAAAAGGAGGCGTCAAAGTCTTTTCCAAGGGGGCGCCATTTGCTTCCTCTATATATATATATATATTGTAACTTCTCATTTGAGAAAGGATCTCTCATGTTGTAAGGCGAAGCCCTGCCAATTTTAACCTGGAATCAATAGAATACGCATTTTTACTTTTATCCTAGGTGGATATATCTCTGAGTATGTCTGAGTGTTAAATTTGTGTTCAGTCATTTCTTTCTTAATGCTTTCATAGGCTTGATACCAAGACACCTGGTATATACAAAGCGTCATTCCTGCAGGTGACAAGAAGAGCTGTATCTGGAGCGCAGAGGCAGAAGGAGGTTACTAGACAGTGTGTTTTTCCTACAGTGCCTATGGTAAGTTTTTTTGCTGTGTGTTTCCATTAAAGCCTCCCTGTCAAGCTCCCTGCAGTCCGGTCCTTTTACCAGTTAAAGTGTATGTGTTCTTATGGTTCAGAGTGTGAGTATGAGTAGATCGAACGTGTTTAGTGCATCACCCTCTTAGGTTAGGTTCTGTTTTTTAGTAAACCTTCTCTCTTTTCACCCCCTCCACTATATATATATATATATATATATATATATATATATATATATATTAGCAACTTACTAGAATAACTCAGATGCATCAAAGGGAGCTAGCTATTATCTAGAGACTCTCCTCTCAATTTTGTCATACCCACAGGGAAGAGAAGAGTTTCCATTGTGATGCGTGGAAGACAAGAGCTCAGCGTCCTGTCAAGGGTGCAATCCATTGCGTCAACAATAACCATGTTATAGATGTCGTTGATCTTGACTTTGGTGCTTAACCTGTATTAAATATCACTGCGAAAGCATGGGTCGTATTAAATTTCACTGCGTAAGTATGGGTCACTGCAATAACTCCCTGTGCCGACGCTTCTTTTGCCACCTAGGTTGATCTGATTCGTGTCTGTGCTTGGTTGGGTGCGTCCTTTGTATTTTCCTAGCTCTTTGGCCCTCGGGGCTATCTTCCATCTTTTACCAGCTCAAACAATCTCTGCCAAGTGGTCATCAAGGGACGCAAACAGTGAACGGCGTGGCTGTTTTTCTCCACTTTGCATAGATAAGCGGACAAACCACGTGAATGTCTTGAAGGAGCGGTCTTGTTTATAGACAAACGACGAGGCCATGAATTCACATATGGCGTTTAATATATTTTAAACGCCTAAAGTCAAAACTGGAGCCGACACAGCATTGTCTATCAAGCAGCTTCCTCTTCCCAATGCTCTCAACGTACATAGGCCACTTGTAAAAGGGTGCCAAAGTCTTTTTCAAAAAGAGGCGCCTTTTGCTTTCTCTTTCTCTATATATATTGTAATCTCTCATTTTGAGAAGACATCTCTCATGTTGTAAGGCGAAGCCCTGCCAATTTTCACCTGGAATCAATAGAATATGCATTTTTACATCTGTTTTGGTTGGATATATCTCTGAGTGTGTCTGAGTGTTAACCTTGTGTTCAGTCATTGTTCCATGATGCTTTCACAGGGTTGATACCAGCACCCTCGGTATAGACAAAGCGTCATTCTTGCAGATAGCAAAAAGAGTTGTATTTGGAGCACAGAGATAGGAGAGGGTTATCAGACAGTGTGCCTTCCTACAACCCCTGTGGTAAGTTCATCTTCTGTGTGTCTTCATTAAGTCTTTTTGTTAAGTTCTCCGCAGTCTGGTCCTTTTACCAGATAAAGTGTATGTATGTGTTCTTATGTTTCAAAGTGTGAGTATGAGTAGATCAAACTTATTTGGTGCATCATCCTCTTAGTTTAGGTTCTGTTTCAAAATATTTCTCTTTTCAACCCCCCCATTATATATATATTAGAAAATGTATTAGAATAAATCAGAGATGCATCAAAGGGAGCTAGCCCTTATCTAGATATTCTCCTCTCAGTTTTGCCAGACCCACAGGCAAGAGAGGAGTCTCCATTGTGCCGCATGGAAGAGAGAAGCCCAACCTTCTCTCAAGGGTGCAATCCACAGCGTCAACAATTTTTGGCACTCCCAGTGGGACCATTTTTTAACACCATTTTTAACACTCAGCAAAGTTCCAGGATTGATGTTGGTCCTGTTACAGCAAAATTAACCATTTTCCAAGATCTGGAGACTCCACTATTAAGAACATCAATGTCTGATCAAAGACCAGTCTGACCTCCTATGCCTAAAATCACCACACGATTTGCTGCTAAGGGTGTCCCTTTTGAATTTGTTGAACTACCTTTAAACTCAACAAGACGACTGAAGTTTGCAAGAACTCATCCTTATTCAGCGAATTGTTTTCCCAGGCTTGTCATAAAACACACCTACAAAAGAAGGCCTCGGTTGAATCCTACTATAGCTATGGCTTTACCTTTTGTGGCCTTTCATGGTCAAAGTCCTTTGAATCTCCTACATCATGACCCAATTCCAGGGTCAGTCCTTAAAAGTGTGCCTCCCTTTAATGGAGAAGGGCCCATTACTGCCATTGAACACATCAGAAATATTGCTAACCTCTGCAACATCCACAATGTCACTGAGGAAAACATTGCAATCAGATTGTTGACCATTTTGCAGGCCAAAATCGGTCTACTTCCCTGTTGTTCTGAGCCAGTTCATTTTTTGATTTTGCATAAGTCTGATTTCTATGGACTCTGCAGGTCTATTTCTATGGACTCTGCAGGCCTATTTCTACGGACTCTACAGGCAGTTCTTTCGGCGGATGAAGAACCAGTTCAAAGAGTGCAAGGTTTTACAAAGCTTCTTCGGACTCTTGTCCGAAGAAATTCATGAGGAAAGAGAGCTAAAATGGTTCAAAGACACTTTTCGTTAAGGTTGGAAAAGTGGTTCAATGTTGGAGTTCAACGACATGATCTTTCCAAGAGTTAGCAACTTTGAACCATTGAACCATTGAATCGGTTCAATCGATTGGTTCAACGCTATGGTTCATCGCTTTGGTTCAAAGCTTAAGTTCATCAGCAAAATTCAACGGCGAGGTTCAATCAAATGGTTCATCGGCTTGGTTCAATTCAGTTGGTTCAATGCCTTGGTTCAATCAGATGGTTCGATCACTTGGTTCACTCAGTCGGTTCAACGACTTGGTTCAGTCGACTTGGTTCAAAGAAATGGTTCAAAGTGTTGGTTCAACGTTCGGTTCAACGGGTTGGTTGAAAGGAACGGTTCAATCAGAAGGTTCAAGATAGTCTCCCGAAGGACAAGTGCCCTTGCGGGTGGCAGTTCCGGACCCAAGTGCCCTTGCGGAGGGTAGGGAACACTTGAAAAAGGATTTGAAAAGTGAACAAGGAGAAAGCCGTCGGCTAAGTTTTCTTCAATAATTTTTACAAGGCAAAGGACGAGAATTTCTTCGGACAAAATGTCCGAAGGAATTCCTTCAGACTTTTTGTCCGAAGAAATTCTTCGGAAGAAAGTCCTGCGAAAAGACAAGGCAAGGAAAAAATTTCTTTCGGACTTTTGTCCGAAGGAATTCCTTCGGGACAAAAAGTCCGAAGAAATTCGGCAAGGCTACGAGCAAAAAAGTCCAAAGGAAAACAAGTAAAAAGGACTTAAGTTTAAGGCAAAGGCAAGAATGATTTCTTTCAGACTTTTGTCCGAAGGAATTCCTTCGGATAAAAAGTCCGAAGAAATTCGGTAGAAGCCGTGGGAAAAAACCCGAGAAAAAGCTTCGAAGGAAAGCAAGTGAGCAAGACAATTCTTGCGGATATTTTGTCCGCGGGGAAAAATGACAAGGAAAAAGCTCGAGAGCAGACGCTGCCAAGTGTCGTCTGCCAGGACACATTATAATTTGTCTCTAAAAGCAGCGGAACGTGCCATGTGTCCCTTGTAAAACTCGACAGAGCATGACAAGTGTTTGCATCATGGTTTTCCTTCACTTTCCATTGATGAGCAGACAAGCCACGTGAATGCCTTGAAGGAGTAGTCTTGTTTGCAGACAAACGGCTCGGCATATGTTTTAAATGCCTGAAGTCAAGACCGGCGATTACACAACATGGTTCTAGCAGGCCTCTTCTAGAAGGATGATATCAGCAACAGCGACTTCCTCTTCCCGATGCTCTCAAACGCACATGGGCCACTTGTAAAAAGGGGTGCCAAAGTCTTTTCCAGAAAGCGCCAAAGTCTTCTTCTCTCTATATATATTGTAAAACTTCTCATTTGAAAAAGGATCTCTTAGCCCGTAAGGCAAAGCTCTGCCCAAAAATCTTCTTTGCTTGTAAGGCAGAACTCTGCCGAATTTTTACCTTGAATCAAGACTTAGCAATTTTTTACATCCATTTGAGCTTGCACTCACGCATATGTCTATGTATTCATTTTGTGTTAAGTCATTTTATTTTATGCTTTCACAGAACGATTCCAACATGTCTAGTGTATTGTGACGTTTCTTCTTCTACAGGTCTGCCAGAAGTGTCTCCAGCAGGAAAATAGGCGCATGTGAACAAGCTGCCATAGAGTGTCTCAGAATACCTCTGGTAGTTCTTCCTCCCTGTATCTCCACAGACCCCTGACTCACTGATCGTAGTTCAACAAATTCAAAAGGGACACCCTTAGCAGCAGATCGTGTGGTGATTTTAGGCATAGGAGGTCAGACTAGAGATACACTTCTATTGGCCTTACATGGACACAAACATTGAGTGCCACATCAAGTCTTGCATTCATAGTGCATCGTTAAGCACACTCACTTCAAAACTTCAAGTTCAAGCCCTCAAGTGACTGTCAAGTTTGATAAAATCATACTTAAATGAATGAAAACCGCATTCAAGCCTAATACAGTCATACATACATTTTTTAAAATTGACATTATTGTTTACATATGAATGAATGAATGAATGAAAGCCCTATTCAACTGCAATTTTCAAGCATATTACATTCTGTCCAATGTACTTTGTGTCCAGATTACATTGGTTAACATTAAACTTTTGTGTTTGAAGTTGAACTTTGAAGTACATACTTCATTTTCAAGCCTTAAATAAAACAATAACAGAGTCAGACACCATCATTTCTCATGTCATTTAGCAATATTTTACATGTTATTTAAGTTTATTTTATGAATTTACATGTTTCTTAAAGTAGCAATAACGCTGTTGAGTAATGGTGAAGAGCGGGAGCGGGAACGGGTGAGGAAGTTCGAGTTCTAAGGCAAGGGTGGAGGAAGAAGAGGGCGAGGAGGATGGTAAAGACGCTGAGGAGCACCCTCGACTTCTCTTCTGTGAAACTTTGGACTGATCTTGCTGTATTACCTGCGGGCGAGTTCGGGATTGTTGTGTCATGTTGTGGGTTCATATTCTAGCGTCTTCCTCACGGCAGGAGGCATCTCTCTTATTGGAAGCAAGAACATATCCTTTCTTTAGGGACGGTCTCTCGTTTGACTCCTTTGGAATCCGAAAGGGCCTCGTATTGTTTGAGTACTTAAGACATTTTAAAAATTTGCAGTAATGTGGTCTCGAATGGGTCCTCGATTGGCCCAAAGATACGGTTTCCCCATTGGTAGCAGAATCCTTTATCATTGTATATTGGGCTTGGGTGGATGCCGATGACGGTTCGAGCCTTCTCCAGTAAGGGGTTGTTCAGAGTTTGACTCGAAGGTTTTTGGGGCTAATGATGTTGTAGATCTGAAAGGAACAGAGTTTGTTGGTACCAAAGGAACCCACATTGTTATTAGCAAATAGTGTGCTCTTTTCGTTTGGTTTTGGATATATTTAGATTAGCCTATAAATATGGTTTCGACGATGGTAGCAGAATCCTTTCTCATTGGATATTGGCCCTGGGTGGATGCTAATAGACGACGGTGAGCCTTCTCAAGGGACTGTTTAGAGTTTGACTCGGAGGTTGCAGGGGCCAATGACGCTGTAGATCTGAAAGGAATGGAGTTTGTTGATACCAAAGGAACCCACATTGTTGTTACCAAAATAGGTGAGGATAATAGAGGTCTTTTACCTGGTTTAGCTTTATGTGTGGACTCTTGCACTATCTTTGAATGGTTTCTGGGTCCGGGTAAATGCAAAAATCTTGTTGAATTCTTGGTCAAGCAAGTATCGGTATTCCACGCTAATGGGGATGATAGAGGACTCTCAGGGTTGGTTTCTACGGACTCTGCAGGAAAGAAACAGGTTCAACACTTAGCCAAATAACAAAGAATGAATCGATTGGACCATTGAACCGTTGAACCAAAGTTGGTTCAATTGGTTGGTTCAATCGGTAGGTTCAAAGGGCTGCCCCAAAGCCAAAGAGGCAAGTGCCCTTGCGGAGGGCAGGCAACATTGGTTTGAAGGTCAAAGAAAAGACAGAATTCCTTCGGATTTGTTCAAAGGCCCAAAAAGAACAATTCTTTCGAACTTTTTATCCGATGGAAATGATTAAGTGAAGAAGGCCGAAGGAATTCACTCGGGAAGACAAAAGCCCGAAGTAAAGACAAAAGCCCGAAGGAAAGCAAAAGCCCGGTGGAAGAAACAACGAAGGAAAGAAACCAACAAAAGTCCTCCGAAGGAAATAAAGCCCAAAGGCCGCCCAAAGGATCCCGAAGGGTAGGTACCCTTGCGGGAGGCTCTTGCCGAAGGAAGCAGACCGTTTCTCAAGGCCCCGAAGGGCAGGTCCCCTCTGGGAAAGATCAAACGACAAAGCCAAAGGAATTGCCAAAGAAAGTGACGGGTCCGCAGACGTCAAATATGCAGCAATGAAATAACCGTTGATCTTTGAAGGCTTGAGCGCAGACCCAAATGCATTCGAAGGCCAAAACGCCAAAGGGGAGAACCGCTGAGAGGAGCGTAAAGAGCTAGTAAAGCTGGAAACGTAGCCCCGAGAGCTTAAATTCTAGGAAGAGACAAAGCTGGGAAAGACAAAAGTAGAAAGAGGGAAAAGCCCAAAATATCTGCGCAGAAGTAATTTCAGTAAGTGGAACAGTCCGCTAAGCAGATATTTTGGCCTGCAAACATTGAAGGCTTTGCCTGTTTGTCTCACTTGGAGTAAAGGCAAAATCGACAGCTACGCAGATGTCAGAGGGGACAGACTAGATGATCCAGACTCGAGAGAAGACATATGGGATGAAATGACACACCATAGTTAAGACAGTCGCCCTGTTTTCAACGCAGTCCTTTGACAAACCTGAAAATGCATTCAAGGCATTGAATGCACAGCATGGGCCGTTCTATGGAAAACAAGTGCCCAAGTATTTCTTGGAGCGCTATATATTGTAATCTCTCATTTGTTACAAGGGAGATCTTCCCCTTACCAGAAGCGAAACTCTGCCCAAATTGAAAGGCATTACTGAGACTTTGAGATTGTAATTCATATTTCTTTGATTGAATGAGAAAGCAAGTTACTTGCAGACTTTGTGCTGTTATAACTTGTGCTACTTTAGGAGATTGTTCTTATGTTTGTCTTCTGAAAGCATTCTTGTTTATTTGATTTAACAAGCAGAACTAGTGGAGGTGATCAAGGTGTCCTGAAGGCCCACTGTGGAGAGACCTTGTGCCCCCATAAGTACCTTCAGTGTGTTTGCATTTTCCTTTCCTGTGTAAAGAGCCTTGGGATGACTTTGTGCCCCCATTGTTCTTCGTGTCTTTCTCTCTCGGGTTGCTGGTCACTCAGCACCCCTGTTACCGGTTACTTGCTACCAGAAAGAGTCCTGTTGTTTGCAAGAACAAGCACTTCTGAAAGAAGAGAAGTGCCTTCTGTTGCCTCACCAGGATTTCTACTATTTAGGAAAGAATTTGGCTCTTCGCTGAAAGTTGCTTCTGAAAGAAGAGAAAAACCTTCCCCATCACCCAGTATTTCTCCTCTGTTTGTCAGCATCATCTCTGAAAGAAGAGAGATGGATGGTTTGTCCCAACCCTGTGTCTTACCTTCTGCTTATTTATATTGTATATAGCTCCGCATATTTAATAGGATGAGAGGAGAGATTTGTCTCCGGTTGATGTAGTAAAGCTGCACCCCAGGACGACCCATCTCTCTATGCTGTGGTGATAGGAACTATTTTGGTCCCCAGTTAGCTGGCCGACAAAATATTCACCCAACAGTTTTTGGCGACTCCGCTGGGGACAGTAATTTTGTGCAATTTAGAACCTCAAGTTTCAGATTGAAACATCAACTACGTCTTACCCATAATCATTATAACCCTTATCCATTATAGAGTCTGGCGACTCCGTTCCATGTCTTACCCACTATCATTAGCCTTACCATCCTCCATCTCCGTTTCCATTATTTTACCTGGTCTGCAAAACCAGAGTCGCTGAAAAAGAGTGCGCAGTCTGAAGCCTCAAGCCTCAAGCTGAAACAGGGCCAGTTCTTTTCCATTTTTGTCCTGCAATATGGCCATTCCATCCAGATGCGTTATCCCCATTTTTCATAATCCCATCATGACAGTTCGAGGCCCCTGAGGTAACTCTTTTGGCCCACTTAATCTAACTCCACCCCTGCATGAGCTACCACTCAGTTCAAGAAAGAATTTTCCCAAATTCTTTGGTGATGGGAGAGTTCACCCTGATGAACACATTGCAGCTTTCAGCATAGCTTGTGGTGTGATAGGGGTGGAATTTGAAGACATGGCAGTCAGGGTTTTCGTGGAGACATTACAAAGTGCTGCTGCAGAGTGGTTTTACCATCTGCAGACTGGATCAGTGACTGGCTAGGACACTATCAAAGCTAAATTTGAAGCCAAGTTCAAGCCAGCAGAGGATGCACATGCCTTGCTAGCCCAACTCACACAAATGAAGGAGCCCCATGAACCTATGAGGGACTTCATTTCCAGATTCAACAAGCTGAAGCACAAGATTCCCATGATCACCTAGCCAACACCTTAGAATCTCATGTGTTTCTTCTTCAACTCAGCTGCTTGAAGTGAGTTTTCTGTTGAGACGGGCTAGACATATAGACCTTGAGGCTGCTCAGGACTTGGCCACTGAGGTAGAAGATGACCTTATCTTGGCAGAAAAGATAAGGAGAGACCCCAATAAAGGTAAATCCTCTTCATCTTCTGAGTATTCACCTGCATTCGCCACTGACCCAATGGTACAAAAGCTAGCAAATGAGATGCTAGCTCTCAAAAAACAAATGGCGCAAGGGATGTCATTTGCTTCTGCATACAGAGATATGCCTAGGAGGACATTTCAGAATCAGGCGTACCAAGGCAATGCTGCCAGGAATCACGGACAGCAAAATCGCCTTCCTCCTCCACAGAGGAACCTTGCCATTAAAGCACCTCCAGCCAACTCAGCATTTGGATATTTGAAAACAGAGCATGATTTCTCTTTCCAACTTGAGTTTAATCAAGAAAATAATGCTGACCTCTTCACGGAGGATCTAGAAGAGTCAGCTGGCGACTCCATCATTGGTTTCCTGGATTACCAGGATGAACCCAAAAGCGAAAGTGATGCAGAAAAAGGACTATATGTTGTGTTCACTCGGTCCCAGAACCAGTCAGCTCAGCAAGCTGATAAAAGACAAACAGAGGAGCGACCTCAACCTGCAATTTCGATTGCTAAATGTGGAACCACTTTGTCTTCCCAGCCAAAGGACCCGGTGGTTGCTAAAGAAGTATCCCAAACAATTCTACAACTTCAACTTTAAATTCGCAGGCCAGTCCTCCCGCCCCTCCCAAAAGACAAAAGGATGAACTCCCATCCTTTGTGCCTAGTCCAATTCAGTCATTTGACATAACTGATCATGTCAAAAAGACCAAAAGTCAAATGACTGAATTTGAAGTCCTGCAGTCCAACCCCGATCAGTTGGACAAGTTGGTACAAGATGTCAAGACCCAAACGTCGGCCCCTGAAGCTCAAATTTTGTTTGAGTTTTCAGGCAGGGGTGATTACTTCTTGACCATGGAGGACGTCCATGATCCTAGAGACGAAAGTCCGGTAAGTGGTGATCCAGAAATTGATTCAAACTAGACATCAGAAGGATTGATAGGGCGCAGTACAAATGAAAAAGGGTCTTCCATCTCTAATGAAGAGAAATCTGACAGAAGATCCGTTTCTGATGATGTTTGGATCCGGGAAATGGATGGCAGCAATTCCTCTACAGGTGTTGGGGCCAAGTTGGTGTTGATATCTCTTAAGGGGGATATTCTTCCTTCTTTACACGAGTTGCAGTTCAGCTACACCAACACTGCTGAGTATGAATCTCTGTTACTTGAATGGGGAGCTACTCGAGACAAAGGAAATGCCGAGCCGGTGGTCTGCCAGGCGTCTGAAAGGGACAATCAAGTCATATGCTGGACTTAACTATCAGAACAACAAATTATGGTAATAGACCAAGCTGCTGCCCATCAAAATCAGAAAAAGGGACTCCGTAAGAGAACCAAGATTCATGGTTCTCAGACTAGAAAACAAGTCTTGCCAAGGGGCAGCAAGAGAAGAGAACCAAGAGGAAGACACAGGGGATTGAATTCTTGGTGAAGAGTTCCATTCGCCCATCACCGATTCAGAGGGCAAAATGGCTTCTTGCTGGTTTATCAAGACAGAAGGCCATTTTCACTGCCTCTCAAGGGGCAGCATTTGAGGTACTTCAATTCTTGAAGTACCAAATAAATTCACCTGTACATTTGTATATTTGTAAAGTCTTTGTTCTGTTTTGTGCTTTTCGTTTTCGTTTGTCGCCTTTCTTTTTGGGTAGCATGACTCCGTAGCCCAATGGCACACTTAAAGGCACTAGAGATTCTGGTTTCTACTCCCCTCAGCTATTCCAAGTTCTCATCTGAAGGAAGTTCCCCAACTGGAGCCCGCTGTTGTCCCCCAAAAATATCACTCATTTTTGGGACAACATTTGAACTATTTTGGTCCTACAGACCAAAATCCTCTCTTCCCCTTTCAAAAATTGTTCTGAGCATTTAGGTTCACTTTTCAAGCTTTTCAGAAATCTACGGACTCTGCAGGCTTGAATCTACGGACTCTGCAGGCTTGAATCTACGAACTCTGCAGGCAACTCGAATCTATGGACTCTCAAGGTTGGTTTCTACGGACTCTGCAGGAAAGAAATGGGTTCAACACTTAGCCAAATAACGAAGAATGAATCGATTGGACCATTGAACCGTTGAACCAAAGTTGGTTCAATAAGTAAGTTCAAGGGGCTGCCCCAAAGCCAAAGAGGCAAGTGCCCTTGTGGAGGGCAGGCAACATTGGTTTGAAGGTCAAAGAAAAGACAGAATTCCTTCGGATTTGTTCAAAGGCCCAAAAGGAACAATTCTTTCGGACTTTTTGTCCGATGGAAATGATTAAGTGAAGAAGGCCGAAGGAATTCACTCGGGAAGACAAAAGCCCGAAGTAAAGACAAAAGCCAGACGGAAAGCAAAATCCCGGCAGAAGAAACAATGAAGGAAAGAAACCAACAAAAGTCCACCGAAGGAAATAAAGCCCGAAGGCTGCCCAAATGATCCCGAAGGGTAGGTACCCTTGCGGGAGGCTCTTGCCGAAGGAAGCAAACCGTTTCTCAAGGCCCCGAAGGGCAGGTCCCCTCTGGGAAAGATCAAATGACAAAGCCGAAGGAATTGCCAAAGAAAGTTACGGGCCCGTAGACGTCAAATTCGCGGCAATGAAATAACCGTTGATCTTTGACGGCTTGAGCGCGGACCCAAATTCATTCGAAGGCCAAAACGCCAAAGGGGAGAACCGCTGAGAGGAGCGTAAAGAACCAGTAAAGCTGGGAACGTAGCTCCGAGAGCTTAAATTCTAGGAAGAGACAAAGCTGGGAAAGACAAAAATAGAAAGGGAAAACCCAAAATATCTGCGCAAAAGTAATTTCAGTAGGTGGAACAGTCACTAAGCAGATATTTTGGCTTGCAAACATTGAAGGCTCCCCCTGTTTGTCTCACTTGGAGTAAAGGCAAAATGGACAGCTATGCAGGTGTCAGAGGGGACAGACCAAATGATCCAGACTCGAGAGAAGACATGGGATGAAATGACATCCATAGTTAAGACAGCCGCCATATTTTCAACGCAGTCCTTTGACAAACCCGGAAATGCATTCAAGGCATTGAATGCACAGCGTGGGCCGTTCTATGGAAAACAAGCGCCCAAGTATTTCTTGGAGCTCTATATATTGTAATCTCTCATTTGTTACAAGGGAGATCTTCCCCTTACCAGAAGCGAAACTCTGCCCAAATTGAAAGGCATTACTGAGACTTTGAGCTCAGATTGTAATTAATATTTCTTTGATTGAATGAGAAAGCAAGTTACTTGCAGACTTTGTGCTGTTATAGCTTGTGCTCCTTTAGGAGATTGTTCTTATGTCTGTCTTCTGAAAGCATTCTTGTTTATTTGATTTAACAAGCAAAACTAGTGGAGGTGATCAGGAACGTGTCTTGAAGGCCCCCTGTGGAGAGACTTTGTGCCCCCATAAGTACCTTCAGTGTGTTTGCATTTTTCTTCCCTATGTAAAGAGCCTTGAGACGACTTTGTGCCCCCATTGTTCTTCGTGTCTTTCTCTCTCAGGTTGCTGGTCACTCGGCACCCCTGTTACTGGTTACTTGCTACCAAAAAGAGTCCTGCTGTTTGCAAGAACAAGCACTTCTGAAAGAAGAGAAGTGCCTTCTGTTGCCTCACCAGGATTTCTACTATTTAGGAAGGAATCTGGCTCTTGGCTAAAAGTTGCTTCTGAAAGAAGAGAAGCACCTTCCCCATCACCTAGTATTTCTCCTTTGCTTGTCAGCATCATCTCTGAAAGAAGAGAGATGGATGGTTTGTCCCACCCCTGTGTCTTACCTTCTGCTTATTTATATTGTATATAGCTGCGCATATGTAATAGGGAACCTCCCCTTGATGAGAGGAGAGATTTGTCTTCGGTTGATGTAGTAAAGCTGCACCCCAGGACGACCCATCTCCCTATGCTGTGGTGATAGGAACTATTTTGGTCACCAGTTAGCTGGCCGACAAAATATTCACCCAACATGGTGGATGTGCAAAATTTTTGCTAAAGACTAGATCTACGGAGGATGGTATCCAGTTTGGAACAGTGTTGGTAGTGGTGGATAGAGTTAACCAAACCAAAACTTGTCTTATTAGAGTGGATGATAGAGGATTCCACGTTCCAGGATTTGGCCTAGTGCGTGGGTATGCATGCTCACTTGTAATTAGGTTACGCGAAAGACGGGCGAACACTTTGCTGAAGACCAAACCTGCAGGGGACTATATCCATTTTCTTTCAGTTTTGATTGCGGTGGATAGAGGAAACCAAATCAAAACTTGTCTCATCAGAGTGGATGATAGAGGATTCCACTTTTGTTTGTTGTGGGCCCGAGTTTTGGCCTTAGAATTTAAGCATCTTCATTATAACTATTTGGAAAAACTTGTTTTGTTTCAAGAAGAGGCTAGATCACTAAGTACGAGTTGGATAATTCTTTGTTGTGGTCTAGTAGTTATTGGTCTTAGTGGGAGGATATGCCCATTTTTTGTGTTGTTGACGTTGTGGATTGCACCCTTGAGAGAACGCTGGGCTTCTCTCTTCCACGCGGCACAATGGAGACTCCTCTCTTGCCTGTGGGTCTGGCAAAACTGAGAGGAGAATCTCTAGATAAGGGCTAGCTCTCTTTGATGTATCTCTGATTTATTCCAGTGCATTTGCTAATATATATATAATGGCGGGGGGGGGTTGAAAAGAGAGAAAGATACTGAAACAAAACCTCAACTAAGAGGGTGATGCACCAAACAAGTTTGATATACTCATACTCACACTTTTAAACATAAGAACACATACACTTTATCTGGTAAAAGGACTAGACTGCAGAGAACTTAACAGAAAGGCTTAATGAAGACACACAGAAGATGAACTTACCACAGGGGCTGTAGGAAGGCACACTGTCTGATAACCCTCTCCTATCTATGCACTCCAAATACAGTGCTTTTTGCTATCTGCAAGAATGACACTTTGTCTATACCAGGTGTGCTGGTATCAAGCCTGTGAAAACATCATGGAACAATCACTGAACACAAGGTTAACACTCAAACACACTCAGAGATATATCCAAACAAAATAGAGGTAAAAATGCATATTTTATTGATCCCAGGTGAAAATTGGAAGGGCTTCGCCTTACAACATGAGTGATGCCTTCTCAAAATGAGAGCTTACAATATATATAGAGAAAGAGAAAGCAAAAAGCGCCCCTTTTTGGAAAAGACTTTGGCGCCCTTTTACAAGTGGCCCATGTGTGTTGAGAGCATTGGGAACAGGAAGCCGCTTGATGGATAATGTTGTGTCGGCTCTAGTTTTGACTTTAGGCATTTAAAATATATTAAATGCCATATGTGAAATCATGGGCCGCGCCATTTATCTGTAAACAAGACCGCTCCTTTAAGACATTCACGCGGTTTGTCTGCTTATCAATGCAAAGTGGAAAAAAACAGGTCGCGCCGTTCACTATTTGCGCCCCTTGATGACCACTTGGCGGAGACTGTTTCAACTGCAGGAATAACTCCCCTCCCCTTTGCCACCTAGGATGTTTTGTCTATATTCATAATTTTGTCTCTTCCTGGGTTTGTCTTTTCTTGGAATTTGAGCTCTCGAGGCTATCTTAACGTCCTTTGCTGGCTCCTTGGGCTCTTTCATCAGCAAGTCGTTGAGTTCATTCTTAACTTTTGTCTTTTCCCAGCTTTGTCTCTACCTGGTTTTGTCTTTTCCTCTCTTGACTCTTTCTAGCAATCTGAGCCATCGGGGCTATCTTTTATCAATCTTTGGCTCTTTGGGCTCCCTTCTCGGCGGTCTCTTCCTATTTGGCCTTAAGCCCTTTCAATTCCTTCGGGTTGGCGCTCAAGCATTTAAAGATCAACGGCTATTTCATTGCCCTGAATTCGACGTCTTTGGGGACATTATTTGACATCCGGATTCCAACGGCTAGTTCATGATGTCCAATTTGACGTCTGCGGGCCCGTCACCCCTTTCAATTCCTTTGGCTTTCTTTTCTTCGGCCTTTCTCCCTAAGTGTTCCCTCGGACTTTCTCCTGAAGGATTCTCTCTTCTTTTCTTCTGTCCGAGCCTTTGTCGTTGAAACCTCCCGAAGGACTCCTGAGAGATCCCTTCTGAACAACACTCCATCAATCAGGACTTAAGAGAGAGATTGGAGTCTGAGATATCTCCGCTTGGTCCTATAAAGGCCCTGCGAGCACTCACCAGTGAGAAGGAAATGCCTCAAGTCTGATGTCCAAACCTTCATGACAGCTAGTTCTTCTGTTGTGGCTACATCGTGAATTAACAAACTGTCTGCTTTTCATTGTTTAAGGTCTACAGCAAGGTGTTCACACATGGCTTTTCCTCTCATCAGCATGGTGATCTTGACATCCACGTCATACTCCATTACTTTAGTGATCCTTCCCGCTCTCTTTTCATTCAGATCATGGTTGGTCAAGAAATCTTTGACGCTGGGATGTGGAACCATAAGGTGAATCTTGTTGTTGGACAGCATATGTCTGAATTTCTTCTGGCTCCGTATGACTGCAAAGACTTGCTTCTCCACATATGTATACATGACCTCAAAACCTTCTAGACCTTGGCTAAAAAACGCGAGCGATTGTTCAAGGTCATCACCATTCGCTTGGGTAAGCACAGCAGAGATTACCTCTTCATTTCCGAAGGTGTAGAGGTTGAAATCCTTGGTGAAGTCAGGACTGATCAAGGTAGGAGCTTGGACGATGGCCTGCTTGATCTCTTCAAAACTATCCTTCCTTTGCGCTGTCCACGCGAACTTCTCATCTTTCTTCAGCATAGACGCCAATGGCTTGACTACCTCCCCAAAATTCGAAATAAATCTTAAGATGAAATTTATTTTGCTGAAGAAGCTCTGCAGACCTTTCTTATGTTTAGGCAAGGACAACTCTAGGATGGAGCGAACTCTTTCCGAATCAATGGTCAAGCCTTCTTTGGAAACGACGTCGCCAATGAGTTTACCCTCATGGACAACGAACAAGCATTTCTTCAGGTTGAGAGAGATACCGAACTCTCTACACCTCTCAAAGATTTGTCTAAGGTGTTTCAGATGTTGGCCCACCTCCTTAAAGAAAACTATCACATCATCAAGATACACCAGCACGATGTTATTTATCAGGCCATGTCCATGGCTCGCTGAAAAGTGTCACCAGTGTTGGACAGTCCAAATGGCATTTTCCGATAAGCAAACGTCCCCCACTTGGTAGTGAAGGCTGTCTTGTACTGGTCACAGTCTTGTACCAAAATTTGATACCCATCAAGGAGGGAGAAACGCTCGCTGCATGTCACCATTTGGAGGATCTGCTCCATACATGGGAGAGGATAATGGTATTTCAAAGAGACTCTATTGAGGTCTCTGAAATCTACACATAATCTGATCTCCCCAATTTTTTTCCAGACAGGAACAAGATTGGTCAGCGAAGAAGAGTGTTTGATTGGAAATATTATCTTGGACTCGATCAACTTGGTGAGTTCCTTCCGCATGAGAGGCTCAATGTTTGGGTTGACAGGCCTTTGCTTCTGCTTGATCAGCTTGGCACCTTCTTCCAGCTCAATGGTATGTTGGGCCAAACTTGGGTCAAACCCTTCAAATCGTTGTACTCACAGGAAAGACATCATTAAACTCCTGGCACAACAAGATAAAGGCCTGCCTTTCATGGTCTGTGCACACTTTTCCAAGTGCAAGCAGCGTATCCTTGAATATTTCAACCTTCTCATTGTTTTCCTTCTTCGTGGTGATGCTTGCTTTATCGTTTTTTAATTGATCATCCTCATTGTAGATACTTTCAAGGGTGACCAAGCCTTGGGAAGTTTATTGTTCCTCAGTTGAACAATCTGGCCGCCATACTGTTGTTGTAGTTTAGCCTAGTTTTTAGCAGCAAATTCAGCTTCTTCTTACAAGAAGAGCGCTATTTAATGATTGTTGTCAAACACCTGCCAGTTGGTGATGTTGTCAGGTACGGAGGACCTGATTACCACTTTCAAATGACGTGAACTGTTGTTTCGGCCTATCCCCTTAAAAACATCAAATTGGGCGCCAACTGCTGCTACCCTGTCCACTTGCTTATTCTGCTCCCTTGGAATGGAAGCAATATTGAAAGCAAAAAAACTCTCTAGTAAGTCCCATACCCTATGCTTGTAAGACTTAAGCAAGGAATTTTTTGTCAAATTTTGGCCTCTCACCTGGGTCACAATCAGCTCGCTATCACCAAAACCCTGCAGCTCTTTGATTCCTCTTTTCCTCGCCCACTCCAAACCATGGATGAGGGATTCATACTCCGCAACATTGCACGTGCAAGAAAATTGGAACTTGAAGGCTGAAAAATACTTCTCTTGTGAAGGAGAAACAAACACCACTCCACCACCAGCGCCCAACTTACTTCTTGAGCCATCAAAGAACAACAGCCATAAACTCGAGCTTTCTTGGCTTGCTTTCATTAGATTTGTTACAAAAGTACCCTCTTCGTGCATGCAATAAATCCCAAGGCCTGCCTCTTCAATGAACTTGTAAGGGTCGTGCTCAAAGTTGTCAATTCCCCTTTCGTCTAAGAGCAGGTCAGCAACTCCTTCAAGCGCAGAGGATGGAGATTGATCCACTTAGAATTCTTCTTGATCAATAATGGCGTAGCTGACATTTTTCGCCTTGAGTGCGTATGGTTCCATATGATCTCTGTGGAGTGGCTCCAATTCAATATTGACCTTAGTCCCATACTTGGTTCTAAAAATCAGATAGGACCAGTTTGTTGCTAGGTAGTTGCCTATTTTGGATGTGAAATCTCTGGATAAGCAAATGGCAAAGTAAGGAGGAACATCTGCCACCACCACGTCATGAGGGACCGAGAAGGTTGGACAGACATGGAGCGTCAAGTTCAAGCCTCTCACCACCTCTACTGTCTTCGCTGGTGTCCCATCTAGCTACAGGACTCCCTTAGTCATCTCTTCATATTTGAGCCCCAATTTATCCGCTATGCATTTGGGTATTACCGAAGTGCTTGCTCCACTATCAATGATACAATTGTGCACCAAGAAGTGTCCTATGACCAAGGACAAATAGAAAGGGGGAACCTTTTTTTTTCTTAATTTGCCCTGATGTGGAAGGCTGCCCATTTGTGATCAGAACATTATCAACCTTTGCTGGGACAGTTTGTTCATTCAACCCGTGCAATTCTTTTTACAGCATGTCTTTTTGTCCAAGTATCGATAATGAATCCCACAAGGAGATATTCATGTGCAGCTTCTTCATCTGGTCTATCACATTGACCCAAGGGTTGCCTTCTTTCAAATTATTTTTAGGGTTACAGCTTGAAGCGCAGACTGAGGCGCTGAGGGTGTAACCCGCAGTCTGAAGTTTGGAATTTTTTGGTTTACATGTGATGAAGAAGGCGGTGTTGACGCTTGAGCAGCTGCTTGAGCTTCTTCCATAGCTCTCCTCTTGGACCTTGTGTTGGTTGCGACACAATCACCTTGATTGTCTGTACTACCCACATAATTGACTGTATAAAATTCACCTTCCAGGTGATTCATGAGAGTGGAATCACGCTGAGCTGGCCTGCTATCCATGCCATATTGTAATGACGCCTCAAAGCTGGGGAATTGGGCGGCTGCCTGATTGTCCTGTGCAGTCGTGTACTGAGTCAGCATTTCATTTGTGTAAACACCCTGATCTTGACCATATCTCATGGGTGAGCAACTGGACTATTCTTGTACCAAATTGTTTTGGGCGGGCGCTAGAGCCTTGGATTATAAAGGGGCGCCTGGATTATAGCCTTGAAAAGGTCTCCCCTGTGCAAACTGACCCTGTCCTTGATTGTAATTCTGGGAAGGGGGTCTATTTGTTTGCCCATACTACTGGTATCCTTGATTTGATCAATTACTCTGACCCTGCTGCTTTTTTAGAGCCACTAGTTCATTTGTTACGCTTTGCAACAAGATTTTGACTTCATGTAGGTCATTGGACGAAGTAGCAGTCGACTTTTCTATGCCAGGCAGAAGAGCCAAAGTGGGTGTAGCAGTCTGAATTGAAGGCAACAATTCAAGAAAGAGCGGCATATGAGGCCTAGGGGCTATCTTTCCCGCTTGCACCAAGGAATTCTCAGCTGCTATGGCTATATCATAGGCAGCAGGCAGCAGGCAACACATGTCCTCCCATGGATTGTATCATAACATCAATGTCGATGTTCAACGCTTTCAAATAATAGAGGAAAGCATAGCTTGGAGTCGGCCTTACCAAAATGGGGATTCTATCCCATGTCTTCTGAAACCGAGTATTGAAATCCTGCATGAATTCGTGTAGAGCTTTTTTCATAGTGATCAGTTGCTCGACAAGTGAGAGGTGGTCGCTCTTTTCCCCAAATCTGTTTGTTAAGAGGGTGCCCAACTCGTTCCAGGGATCGACTGAATTCATGGGCAAAGTCCCATACCAGTCCAGAACCTTGCCCTTGAAAGACAATGCCAGCAATCTGTGTTGACGCAGTGGATTGCACCCTTGACAGGAGGCTGACCTCCTACCTTCCACACGCAACAATGGAAACTCTCCTCTTGCCTATGGGCAAGTCAAAACAGGGGGGAGAGTTTATAGATAAGGGTTAGCTCCCTTTGATGTATCTGAGTTATTCCAGTAAGTGCTAATATATATATATATATACATACATATATATATATATATATATATAATGGCGGGGGGGATGAAAAGGGAGAATTATTACAAGAAAACAAAACCTAATCTAAGAGGGTGATGCACCAAAATAATTTCGTCCTACTCACACTCACACTCTGAACCATAAAAACACATACACTTTAACTGGTAAAAGAACTAGATTGCAGGAAGCTTCACAGGGAGGCTTTAATGGAACACAGAAAAAAGGGACTTACCATAGGTGCTGTAGGAAAAGCACACGATCTAGTAACCTCCTTCTGCCTCTGCACTCCAGATACAGCTCTTCTTGTCACCTGTAGGAATGGTGCCTTGTGGATCCCAGGTGCGTTGGTGTCAACCCTGTGAAAGCATTTGGAAGCAATGACTGAACACAAGACTAACACTCAGACACACTCAGAGAAATATCTAACCAGAATAGAGGTAAAAATGCATTTTTTATTGATTCCAGGTGAAAATTGCCAGGGCTTCGCCTTACAATGTGAAAGATATCCCTAATCAAAATGAGAAGTTACAATATATATAGAGAAGAGAGAACAAAAAGCGCCGCTCTTGGAAAAGACTTTTGGTGCCCTTTTACAAGTGGCCCTTTTACAAGGAAGCCGCTTGATAGATAATGATGTGTCGGCTCTGATCTTGACTTCAGGCATTTAAAACATAGGCCGCGCCGTTTGTCTGCAAACAAAACCACTCCTCCAAGGCATTCACGCAGCTTGTTTGCTCATCAATGCAAAGTGAATAAAAATGCGTCGCGCCGCTCACTTTTCGCACCTCTTGATGACCAATTCGTAGACACTGTGTCAACCGCTGGAGTAACTCCTTGAGTCGACACCTTCCTTCGCCACTTGGACTGTTTTGTCCATTTCTGCACTTGGCTCTTTTGCCCCTTCCTAGCTTTGTCTTCCTTCTGGCCTTAAACCTTTGAATTTCTTCGGGTTCGCGCTTAAGTCTGTGAAGATCAATAGCTATTTCATTGCTGCAAATTTGACGTCTTCGAGTCCGTCATCTTCCTTAGCAATTCTTTCATGTCTTTCCCGCTTGCTTTGGCCGTTTTTCATTGATCTCAACAAGTGACACATGGCGTGTTCCGCTGTGAAACAGGGGAGGACACGTGGCAGCATCCGCTTAACTTATAGAAGCTTTAGATACCTTTTGAGAGTCCTGCGGAAGATGACACATGGTGGCTTCCGCTGAGCTTTAGAAATAATATAGAAACATTCGGGACTCATTCGGATTCACACGGACTATGACACTTGGCGCGCTCTGTTTACTTTAGCAATTCGTCCGGGGCCGACCACAGTTCTTACTCAATAACGGAACGAAAGGAAGAAACTGCGAACGTTGACACTTGTCGACTTCCACCGAGCTTTACAAGGGACACATGGCACGTTCCGTTGTTCTTAGAAAAACATATCAAAACTTTTCGCAGTTGCCACTTGGCGCCCTCCGCAGAACTCTGAGGGAAGCTTATTGAAAGAAGCTTTGAAACTCGGATGCAGACACTTGTCGCGCTCTGTCGAGTTTTACGAGGGACACATGGCACGTTCCACTGCTTTTAGAGACAAATTATAATCCATCCCAGGCACGTCCCACGTTCCGCTCTCGGGCTTTTTCCTTGTCATTTTTCCCGTGGACAAAATGTCCACAAGAATTGCTTCGATCACTTTGTTTGACCTTCGGAATTTCTTCGATTTTTCCTCCTGCGGCCTTTTCTCCGAATTTCTTCGGACTTTTTGTCCGAAGGAATTCCTTCGGACAAAAGTCCGAAAGAAATCATTCTATGCCTTTTGCCTTAGTCTGTTTTACTTGTTTTCCTTCGAACTTTTGCTCGCAGCCTTTCCAAATTTCTTCGGACTTTTTGTCCGAAGGAATTATGTCCTTGTCTTTTCCTTCGACTGCCTTCGAGAAGTGCTCTTCGAGAAAATTGGAGGGCACCCGGGTGCTACGAAAATGTCCCGAATTCGTTCCTGTACCTTTCCGAAGGGTAGGTGCCATTTGGGAATGTTGAAAATGACCCTTCCAAAGGGTACTTCCTTCGCCTTGCTTGTTTGAATGGTCTTCTGGATTCTCCGAAGTATTCCTTTGGACAAAAGTCCGAAATAATTACTTCCTTTTGCTTATAGGCTCCCCTTTGAAAAGTGCCTTTGGACTTTCTTTTGCCCTGGTTCATCTTCATTCTTTGAACTGGTTCATCTTCTATCGAAAGACTTGTGCAACCTGAATTCGACTGCTCAAAACATTCAAGGGAATAAGGGGACCGATTTTGACCTACAGGACCAAAATGGTCAACAATATCACCATACTGTTGTATGAACTTGTTGAGCTATTGTTGTTCCAACAATTACGAGACATTACATGAAGCCAATGCCCGTTTGCATAGATGAACAAGTGCTTTTGATCGAAACATGAGTAGCAAAAACTTTCAAGTGTGCGAAATTAGCTTGTGGCATTGTTTCACCGAAAGAAAAGTGAGTTTGGTATTTGTAGGTGAATCCAAGATGTTGAAGAAGCCAAATTTGACATAAAAATCCTTTGCGATGGTTTGGCTTTATATGTACCATCTTGGTCATACACATAAGGGCTTCCAAGTAGAATGTTGTAGGCCTCTGGTGGGGCGACGTCACAAGGGGATTTGTCCTCAATGGGCCTTATTGCATACATGCAAGTGCACTTTCCTTAGACTTGGATATCCTTCCCCTATTAGATGCATCCAAGAAACCTTGGTCATTGATGTGCTTTAGTGGTGATCCCTAGGCATTGGGTTGTTTCTGACCTAAAGTCATTAAAGGTTGTACCACATAACCAAATCCACATCTTGCCCTACATTGACCACTCAAAACAATTGATGTCTGCATTGGCAGATGTGTTTTGTTGTCAATTAAATAATCTGATCTTTCAATGCCTATGTTTTTCCACGAACCATGATTAGCACAAACTTTCGTGCTTGTGAGATGAGCTTGCAACATCGTTTGGCAAAGACCATAGTGATTTTCATTCTTGTGGGTCAGTCCAAGAGGTTTAACACCTGGTCTTAACATGCACATTCCACCACTATGGCTTGGCTTGACGTGTAGCATCGCAGTCATTCACTTACCAACTTTAATGCATAATTTCACAAAACTCAAGTGGTGCAACGTCACAAGTGACTCTGTCCTCCATGGACTAGACTTTGTACTAGAAGTTCCATTTCCTCTGAAATAATATATCTTTTTCTCATTAAAGCCAACTCAGGGAATATGGTTTAGGATATGCTTCTATGGTAACGCCCATGCGCTTGATTGTACCTTTGCAATGACATCCTTATGGCACCCACAGTCAATGATGACATGGAGGGACTGACCCTCCACCCGTAACTTGGTGTGGAAGAGACAGTATCATTCCTCAGTGGTGTTTGTGGCAGTGGCATTAGTGATCAAAGAAGTGGCATCTAGATCAATGTTATCCATTGACGTGGGCCCTAATATAGACTACATAATCAAAGATTGTTGCACGTGATGACATTAAGGATCTTCACGTTACCAATTGCAGTGTCGATGGCACCATTTAGTCATTCGGGTTCTCTAAGCTTACTTACTTCGGACTTGTCCATCTTGAAGTCTTATCACTTCGCTGCTTCCAAGCCTTAAGACTTCGGGCTTTTCAAACTCGATTACTTCCAACGGCTAGTCTCTTATTTTGATTTTGACGTCCATTCGCCCCTCATTTACTTCGGACACTTGGGCTCGGTTTTTTCTTCTGAAGAAATTCCTTCAGAGGAATTCCTTCGGCCTTTTCTTTTAGGCAAATCTATCGAAGGAATTCGTCCGAAGGAATTCCCTCGGACTTTATGTCCATGTCTATCTCCAGAAATTACCTTTCGGGCTTTTTGCAATGGACTTTCCCGAAGGATGAGAGACCCTTTGGGCTTTCTGTGCGTCCCTTCGGACTTCCGCGAGTGATCATCCCGAAGGGAAACATACCCTTCGAGAATTTTGAAATGGTCTTTCGGAAGGGTAACGTACCCTTCGAGAAACTTGGATCTGACCACTTGGGGAAGGAAAAGCCCTTTGGAATTATAAAGTGTACCTTCGGGTTCTTGAAAGGCACAGGCTATTTTGGTTCTATCTCAAGGCCATAGGCATGGAACTTTTGCATGGAGGTTGAAGGGAAGCTTGCGCTTTGAAGGATAACAGAAATAGGCCTACGGGAGACACTATGAACTAGTAGCACTTCAACGAGAGCTCAACACAGACACTTTATGCAATCCTGCACAAAATCGAAAGTATCAAAAGCAAGGTGTTGAAAACAATCGCACGTGATGAATGACAATCATACATTTTACAAATGAAACCCATATGTGCACACTTCTTTTAGCCAAAAACAGAAAAGTCTTCCTTCTATTGCTTCAAAAGAGTCTTTTACAAAGCGATTTTTGTAGATCAACTCTATCGCAAATCCGGGGATGATTTTCTTTGCCTCGAGGCCTATATTTATATAGAAAAGGGGGAATAGAGAAGGCGAAGAAAGATGTGGATGATAGCGGGAACTCTCACTTTGTGCTTCCTTGTTACCCCTAAATGTGCTGCTCAGGATCACTAGACAATACTCTCGAGCCCCTCCCGTCTTTATGTTTCTCTTTGACGCATCTGAGAAGCCATTTTGTGAGCCGCTGGAATGTCTCTTCTTGGCATGACGCATTTAAGCGTCAAACGGCGATTACAGGGAGTGAACTATGACACATGAGAGCCTTCATAATTTCCATCTACCAGCCGCTTGGACGATCCCATGCTTATTGGTCATCCTTGTGCCACTTGTCCTTTAATGATTGGCCCTTTCTGCTCCAGTTTACGCCACGTTGCAGCTTTCCATTCCTTGCATCATGATTCTCGCGTTGCTGGACCAAGCTTAAGTCGAGCACTTGTGAAATATCCCGAGCCAATTTTTTTGAATTTTTTAGATATCAGATTTCAACATTATAAGCAAGTACCCGTTAAAGTTAGAAGATAAACCCAAACGTACTGAAACAACTCTAACCAGAATGGCGCCGATGATGGCGAGCATTGGTCAGAGGATTTAAAACAACTGCTTATGCTGTAACTCTAACCAGAATGGCGCCGATGATGGCGAGCATTGGTCAGATGATCTGCTACTCTAAAAGCCGAAAAAAGAACTCGACGTCAAGTATGTGCTACCCAATCCAATGCGGAGTGAGGGGCGACCATATGACGGAGTGATTACAATAAAATTGCTTGAAAGGGAAATGCTGAAAGATGAAACTACTCCACACCCAGCATATGCTTGCTAACCCCAAGAGGGAAAGTAGCTACCATAGGGCGGAGCTCAACACCCAAAATGTGCTTGCTCTCCCCAAGTGGGAAAGTAGCTACCATAGAGCGGAGCTATAACTAATACAATGACTTTAGTTGAAACTGAACATTACAATCAGATTTGAACAAGTTTGAGAATTACTACCAGTACTACTGCCAGTTTACAAAATGAAACTCATTCGTCTGCCAAGAGCATAGGCATTGAAAGATTAGCATTACATCATATAAAGAACTCTCCTTGACTTGATTAGAGATGCCGAAACAATAACTCTCTCAGTGACCAAATAATAATTCTGTTTTTTTTTACAAATCTGCACTTTAAATTGAAAAACCAGCAACCTATGAATTTACACATGCTCATAACTCTCATTTCTCACCCAAATGATCTCAAATCTGATGCAATAGACCCTCAAAATGATGGCGCCTAACTTAGTAATAAGAAATGGCATCTAAAAATGGTTATTAATTACTGACACGAATTCCAATGCACTCTAAAGAGTACGGCCTTCAACGAATGACGGATTTGCATTATAAAATCAAAAGCTTCGTATTAAAATCTGCAAATATTAATGAAGGGGCGCCCTTACCAATAAGATGCAATGACACAATACCCAGAATGAGATTATTTTTGTTTTCTAATTTACCAATGAAAACACGGATCTGCTGTAGCTTAAAATGCAATTTCCAGAAATTAACTAATATGCTATAATCTGATCTAGACAGCCACAAGCTGATTACAATGCACACAACTCAAAGCAAACTCACAAACTAGACTAAATCACCACTAGTCGTTGTATTGCAAGCAAGAAGCGATGCCCGAGCTAGGAGGCCTTCATTCCTCGAAACGATCCCAAAGCCAATCTGGCAGTATAACATACCTGTAGAAAAAGATAATGAAATGAGAGCACTCTTCCTCCTTTTATACTTTTCCAACTGGGAGTCTCTAAAATCCTCTTGTATATAGGATAAAACATGAAGGGGAAAAAATAATATAATCCTCTTTAATTCTTTTTTTTTTCAACCTCAACATTAAGTCGTTGAGCCTAGGCACCAAGGTCCAAAATTAAATAATAATGTTTAATTTACGGACTTTAAAACAGAGGCCAAGATGATGTCAGAAACCAATGATCTATAGCTCGTTGGAAAGGTCTTGACAAGACGAATCCAACCCCACTCTAAAAATCCCGTTCCGGTGC
Organism: Torreya grandis; assembly: GCA_037957365.1. NCBI lineage: Eukaryota > Viridiplantae > Streptophyta > Pinopsida > Cupressales > Taxaceae > Torreya > Torreya grandis. Next base: position 5,498,844 of record JARHVA010000184.1, read on the forward strand.
CAATCCCGAACTTACTAAAAATAAAGTCCCTGAAAGTGCTTTGTGTGCCAAGTAAAACATATCACCGCGAAGCTTTCAGAAAACCCAGAAGGAATCCGCAATCCAAGTTCAACATTTCCAAGTGCAAGCTCCACAAAAATACGAAAACGTCCTCCAAGAAGTTTGGAAACCCTGATTCGAGCTTCTGCTTAACCTACAAGTTCCCAAAAATAAGCTAAATCCAAAAGAAGAGCATAGGGCTAAATTGGGGACATTACAGTCCGCCCTTCCCAAAATTGCTTGTCCTCAAGCAATGCCACCACAACTCTAGAAAAACTCAAACTGCACCCAACCAAACCAAGTACAATCCCAGGGTCCCATATCCGTCTGAAGGAGGACCCACCATCCTGGTGTTGCACTACTTTGATCACAATAGTGAAACCATAGTGGCCAAAATGCTCTGAGTCAGCAAAATCAACAATGCCATTGTCTATCATAAACCTAGGCATTGGAAAAGATAGTCTACTCAACTCAAAATTGTAATCCTTGGCATATCTCCCCAAGTTATCCAACACAGCCAAAACTGCAAATGTGACCTCTCCAAATCTTCTTGCAAAGAGGAAAGTAACCCTTTGCAAGAGCTCATCAAACTCAAACTCATGACTCCACATGAATGTACTATGCCTCCCTTGAATTTTTCTGATGCAACCATGAGGATTTCTGAAAACTCTTACAGTTTCCACTCCAAGAGCCTCAAAATGGTGAACCAAGGCATGTGAAAGATCGTTGTCCGAAACCCACACTGAGAGTAAACTGTCAAAGTTTACATCACAAACCTTCAAAAGATGAATTTGGAGAGTAGGAAAGGTGTGAAAAAACAAATAATTGTTGTTGATCAACGCTGGGACCAACGTAGTGCAATCTGATTCTAGAGTCCTACACAAAGAAAAACAGCAACACCAATCAAATTCCCAAATGTGAGCTTGTGAGATGAGCATCGAGTTGCAAGTTGACACCTTCAAGGTGGCTGGAAAACAAACTGGAGCAATGTCCAACCAAAAATTACCACCTTTTTGGCAAGAAGTGAAGAACCAGTTCTCCTGAATGAGAGTAACTCCCCATGTAAGGTGGCTGGTCTGTCTCCAACTAACAAACTCATATCTCAAAATCTGCCTTTGTCTAAGCCGATAATCACTCCCATGAGCAACCATCCATTTATCTCTCCAACCCATACTCAAAATTTCTCTCCAATCGATTGGGTGATGAACAAATGGGTCCATCAAGTGGTTGGTAAAGAAAAGAACATCACCCAAAGGTCTGAAAATTTGATCAGTCCCACCAAAAATTATTCTTTCCACAATCCATAAATTCCATCAACCCAAATTGAGAATCCCAAGCATGGATACCCAACTGAATTTGATTTTCAACACAATGCAAATAAAGCTCAATGCGTACCCAAGTGCTAGTGAGAACCAAGTGCATTCTCATGAAACTGGTGTCCCCTCTAGTGAATCTTTGAAGCTTAAACATGAAAGCTTCAACAACATTGAAGCATGAAACATAGAATGACTTCAAATTCAACTCCCAAAGCTGACTAGTATGAGCCCAAACATCATTCCACTCAAGGGATGGATCGTCAATAGTGCAAACACCAAGCTCAGGTCCACCTTTCTCCCATTGCTTATAAGTAGTAGGTCTGAAATCTTCACTCCTTGCTGCTGTAATGAAGTTACCAGCAGCTATCACAACTTGTCTCATCAACACCTTGATGACATAGATGTTGAAAATACCTTGCTTCGATACTTCCCATATGGACTCTTCATCCTCAAACCCACTCATGCATTCATTACTAGTCAACAAACTTGGCATATTCTCATGGAGTGATAACAAAGCACCATTAGCCGGAGGTTTATACTCGACCTCTTGCTTGGTTTCTTCCCTACATGACTCTTTTTGCAAATCAAAGAAAGGATTGTCATAAACTTGGAAGCCCTCCTTTCCATTTTGCTGATCCAAATCTGAATTTGCAACTTCAGTCTTTCTTGTGAAACCTTCGAGGTCAAACTCCTCTCGAAGACTATCAAGCTCACCTATTACTTGCTTGATTTCTTTGGCATTATATGGATTCTCTTGCTCCTTGGAAAGTTTGAAATCAGCAAACTGGTCTTCCACCTCCGTTAGAGCCAACTGAGTTTCTTTTAACTTGTCCCTTGTTGATTCGAGCTCCAGAGTGAGCTCATCAACTACACTCTCCTTTTCTTGGAAAGCACAAATGGTCTTCTTTACAACTTCAAAGGCGTGATCTCTATCTCCAATCAAGTGCATGTACTCAGACTTCAACGTCTCCAATGAGTCTCTGATAAGTTGCAAATTGGGTAGAGTAACTTCATCTTTCACTCCTCTTTGTCTTTCTTCAAGCTGAGCCTTCCAGTAAAGCTCTTCAACCAAGCTATGTGTGCAATCAAATAGGGATAGAGCTTGCACTTCCTTGTTAATGGACACCTTGAATTGATCTTCCCACTCATAAGAATGTGAAGATGGTGAATTGCTGATAGGCTGCAACTGAAAATCATAACTTTGTTTTTTGCCTTTGCTGCCCTCAAAGTTGCTCCAACCTTCTTGTCTTTCATCCTCAACTAATGGAGAATGCTCAGTGTCATGGGGAGGAACATACTCCACATTTTCTTCGACTTTAAGCTTGCCATCAACTTCTTGAATTGGTGAATCAGCCATGTGTTCTAAAACCACTTTAAACCTTTCTGCTTCAAGAGCCATGAGGTCTTCTAGCTCTTCATCCACCTCACCGTCTTCTTGTTCAAAGGCTATGGCAGCCCCTAATTTGAACGAAGAATCATTGAATGTAGTTCTGAACATTTCGGAAGTAACAACATCCCCTTTGGTGGCTGCAACCAACTTGAAGGGATCACCATGGAGCTTTTCAGAGTAAGCTTCTTCATCAAAAACAACTCCTTCTGGCTCCACATAGCTTGCAATGCAAACAATATTTTGGTCTTCATCGGGATCGAAGGGAAACTTATCCCACACAGGTTCTTTGTCATATCTTGAAGCCAACACACCTGGATCCCACATGCTAACAGTTTGATTGAAATGGTCAGGAGAAAGATTTTTATCATGCTCTTCTCGTAGTGTTGACTCTTTAAACAAGTCAACTCCCAAATCACTTAAGCTGATATTTTCAAAAACATTTCTTTCTAAAGGTTCGATTTGCTGGTCGAACCCAATGTCGCCATCATAATGAAATGAAGAATCTTCTATGCTTGATGTTTTGTAAACTTCGACATCTTTATCTCCATCAAGAGGAAGTGTGTCACTGATTTCTTCATGTGGAACTTCTTGGGAAGTTGGGACAGCAATAAGAGAAAAATCCTTCATTACCAAATCTTCGACATGATCTTGTATGAGCTCTTTGAAATCATCTCCAACATCATGTCCACTAATCTTTTCTTCATCACGCTCTAACTTCTTCAAAAGTGGCTTCAATTTTTCCTCACATTGATTAAACAATTCCTTGATCAGCATAGAATTAATAGGAGAATTCTTTTCTTCACACTCATATGTGTCCAAGAGGAGAGATTGGACATTTGGTGGAATTTCATCTGACTCATTAATGGTGAGAATAAGGATTTTCTTCACAGTTGCAATAACATCCTCTTCTTGTTCGCTCCAAGTGGATATGAAGAGGTAATGGAACAAGTGATAAATCTGATCATGCATTTCCAAGGCGAATAGCAAGTTACTTACCCAAAGATCTGAAAATGTCTTTAAGATAGCAACCCTTCTAGCAAATAGATTGCTTCCAGTTTCATCAAGATCTTGGAAACTTTCTACAATCATATTCAAAATGATTTTCATGGTTTCATCATCATAGGGTGTCATGGGGACCATCATTCTCATCAATTCCATGAAGCAAGAAGAAATCAGCAGCTTGATTTCTTCATTTGGATGTCCCAGCCAATAGGGCTGAACTAAAAGGTGAACTGTAAGTGACAATGCCAATTGCATCCATTCAGAAGGTGACTGCTCCACCTGCCTCAAACATTATCCCAATATTTGAAGATTATTCTTTTCGTCTTCCCTTGACTTACATTCTTTGCCAAGTCTTTTTCCGATATCAAAAAGTGTTTGTTCCAACTTTATCTCTTCTCTATTAGCCATGTTTAACTGCCACTTATAAACTGCGCTGAACTCTGTTCTGACCTCTGCTGTAGAAACTGATTTCTCTATCATTCAACTATCAACTAAACCAAATATTCCAGGATGGCAGGATCTTGGCTCTGATACCACTGAAATATCTCGAGCCAATTTTTTTGAATTTTTTAGATATCAGATTTCAACATTATAAGCAAGTACCCGTTAAGGTTAGAAGATAAACCCAAACGAACTGAAACAACTCTAACCAGAATGGCGCCGATGATGGCGAGCATTGGTTAGAGGATCTAAAACAATTGCTTATGCTGTAACTCTACCCAGAATGGCGCCGACGATGGCGAGCATTGGTCAGAGGATCTGCTACTCTAAAAGCCGAAAAAGGAACTCGACGTCAAGTATGTGCTACCCAATCCAATGCGGAGTGAGGGGCGACCATATGACGGAGTGATTACAATAAAATTGCTTGAAAGGGAAATGTTGAAAGATGAAACTACTCCACACCCAGCTTGTGCTTGCTAACCCCAAGAGAGAAAGTAGCTACCATAGGGCGGAGCTCAACACCTAGAATGTGCTTGCTCTCTCCAAGAGGGAAAGTAGCTACCATAGAGCGGAGCTATAACTAATACAATGACTTTAATTGAAACTGAACATTACAATCAGATTTGAACAAGTTTGAGAATTACTGCCAGTACTACTGCCAGTTTACAAAATGAAACTCATTCGTCTGCCAAGAGCATAGGAATTGAAAGATTAGCATTACATCATATAAAGAACTCTCCTTGGCTTGATTAGAGATGCCGAATCAATAACTCTCTCAGTGACCAAATAATAATTCTGTTTTTTTTTACAAATCTGCACTTTAAATTGAAAAACCAGCAACCTATGAATTTACTCATATGCTCATAACTCTCTCATTTCTCACCCAAATGATCTCAAATCTGATGCAATAGACCCTCAAAATGATGGCGCCTAACTTAGTAATAATAAATGGCATCTAAAAATGGTTATTAATTATTGACACAAATCCCAATGCACTCTAGAAAGTACGGCCTTCAAAGAATGACGGATTTGCATTATAAAATCATAAGCTTCGTATTAAAATCTGCAGATATTCATGAAGGGGCGCCCTTACCAATAAGATGCAATGACACAATACCTAGAACAAGATTATTTTTGTTTTCTGATTTACCAATGAAAACACGGATCTGCTGTAGCTTAAAATGCAATTTTCAGAAATTAACTAATATGCTATAATCTGATCTAGACAGCCACAAGCTGATTACAATGCACACAACTCAAAGCAAACTCACAAACTAGACTAAATCACCACTAGTCACTGTATTGCAAGCAAGAAGCGATGCCCGAGCTAGGAGGCCTTCATTCCTCGAAGCGATCCCAAAGCCAATCTGGCAGAATAACATTTCTGTAGAAAAAGATAATGAAATGAGAGCACTCTTCCTCCTTTTATACTTTTCCAACTAGGAGTCTCTAAAATCCTCTTGTATATAGGATAAAACATGAGGGGGAAAAAATAATATAATCCTCTTTAATTCTTTTTTTTTTCAACCTCAACATTAAGTTGATGAGCCTAGGCACCAAGGTCCAAAATTAAATAATAATGTTTAATTTACAGACTTTAAAACGGAGGCCAAAATGATGTCGGAAACCAATGATCTATAGCTCGTTGGAAAGGTCTTGACAAGACGAATCCAACCCCACTCTAAAAATCCCGTTCCGGTGCCAATCCCGAACTTACTAAAAATAAAAAGTCCCTGAAAGTGCTCTGTGTGCCAAGTAAAACATATCACCGCGAAGCTTTCAGAAAACCCAGAAGGAATCCGCAATCCAAGTTCAACATTTCCAAGTGCAAGCTCCACAAAAATACAAAAACTTCCTCCAAGAAGTTTGGAAACCCTGATTCGAGCTTCTGCTTAACCTACAAGTTCCCAAAAATAAGCTAAATCCAAAAGAAGAGCATAGGGCTAAATTGGGGACATTACAACTTGGAGAATCTCGATTTACTCTATGCAGTGTAATTTGGGTTCGTGGATCTCTCCAACTTCAATCTTTCCCAGTTACTTATAAAGTCTTTTTAAAGTACAGTACTTGGAGAAACTCGATTTACTTTGTGTAGAGTCATTCGGGTTCTCTAAGCTTACTTCGGACTTGTCCATCTTGAATTCTTATCACTTTGCTACTTCCAAGCCTTAAGACTTTGGGATTTTCAAACTCGATTACTTCCATCGACTAGTCGCTTATCTTGATTTTGACGTCCATTCGCTCATCATTTCCTTCGGACACTTGGTCTCAGGTTTTTCTTCTGAAGAAATTCCTTCAGAGGAATTCCTTCGGCATTTTCTTTCAGGGAAATCTATCGAGGGAATTTGTCCAAAGGAATTCTTTCGGACTTTTTGTCCGTGTCTATCTTCGGAAATTACCTTTCAGGCTTTTTGCAATGGACTTTCCAGAAGGATGAGAGACCCTTAGGGCTTTCTGTGTGTCCCTTCGGACTTCCGGGAAATGATCCTCCCAAAGGGAAAGATACCCTTCGAGAATTTTGAAATGCTCCTTCTGAAGGGTAACATACCCTTCGCGAAACTTGGATCTGTCCACTTGGAGAAGGAAAAGCCCTTCGTATTTATGAAGTCTACATTCAAGTTCTTGAAAGACCCTTCAGAAAAGTTGAAGAGGACCTTCGGAAAAGTTGACTAGTCCCTTTTGCCCTAAAAAGTCCCTTCAGATTTTTGAAAAAGACTCGTCCCTTGAAGAACCCGAGAAGCACTATTTTTAAGACCAAATTGGGTTTGTTAATCCATTTTACTTATTTTGGGCTTCTGACTGCTCACAACTTATGAAGCAATCAAGTAGTGCTCCTTAGAGAACCCAAAAAACAATGTCCATGAGTAATTCGGGTTTGTAAACCCGAATTACTTCTACTTATAAATCATTTACAAGTTAAGCACGCTTAAATTCTAAGGCCAACACCGGAGATTGTAAGAGACAAGAGTGGAATCCTCTATCATCCACTCGGATGAGACAAGTTTTGATTTGGTTTCCTCTATCCACCCCGATCAAAACTGACAGAGATTGCTTACAGTGTCCCATAGGTCTGGTCCTCAATAGAGTTTTCTCCCATCTTTCGCATAACCTAATTAATTGTATGCATAACCACGCAGTAGTCTGAATCCCAGAACATGGAAAAAGCAAGCATGGAATCCTCTATTATCCACTCTAATAAACCAATTTTTGGTTTGGCTTCCTCTATCCACCACAACCAAAACTGATCAAAACAGGATACCATCCTCCATAGATCTCGTCTTCTGCCAAAATTTTGCACATCCACCACAGACCCTGAAAGCAGCAAGTGAGCATACATATCCATTGGACAGAACAACCCACAAAGGACGGTCGACAATGTGAGATCACACTCCGTATAATCTTGTGAGGAATCCTCTATCAACCCCATTGCCCTGGAATACCATCCTCTGTAGATTTGGTCTTCAGCGAAAATTTTGTGCATCCACCATAGAGCCTTAAAGCAGCAAGTGAGCATACATATCAATTTGATAGAACAACGACCCACAAAGGAGTCTCAATAATTTTAGATCAAACTTCGTATAATCTTGCGAGGAATCCTCTATCATCCCCATTAGCCTGGAATCTTGATACTAGTTGGACCGGGGTTTCTACAAGATTTCAGAATTTACCTAGACCTAGAAACCATTCCAAGATGGTGCAAGAGTCCAAGATAGGTGCATCACTTCAGCTCTTGACCTCGCGCTAAAATCTACTATCAACGAATGGAAAGGGGTAGGAGGATGACTGAAAAGGAAATCTAAGCTAAGGGAGGTGATGCACCAAAAGAAGTGATCCACTTGGTCTGGGAAAAGAGCTAACTACTGCTGAACCCAAACAGGACAAAGGCTATTCTGGTTTTATCTCAAGGCCATAGGCATGGAACTTTTGCGTGGAGGTGGAGGTTGACGGGAAGCTTTTGCTTTGAAGGATAACAAAAATAGGTCTACGGGAGACACTATGAACTGGTAGCAATTCAAGGAGAGCTCAACACAAACACTTTACGCAATCCTGCACAGAACCGAAAGGATCAAAAGCAAGGTGCTGAAAACAATGGCAGGTGATGGATGATAATCATACATTTTGCAATTGAAACCAAATGTGCACACTTGTTTTAGCCAAAAACAGAAAATTCTTCCTTGTATTGCTTCAAAAGAGTCTTTTACAAAGCGATTTTTACAAAGTAACTCTATCGCCAATCCAGGGATGATTTTCATCGCTACAAGGCCTTTATTTATATAGAAAAGGGCGAAGACAGATGGCAAAGAAAGATGTCGATGATGTCGAGAACTCTGACGTTGTGCTTCCTCATTGCCCCTAAATGCATCGCTCAGGATCACTAGACAATACTCTCGAGCCCCTCCCGTATTTAAGTTTTTCTTTGGCACATCTAAGAAGCCATGTTGTGAGCAACTAGAATGTCTCTTTTTGGCATGACGCATTTAAGCGTCAAACAATGATTGCGAGGAGTAAACTATGGTAGATGAGAGCCTTAATAATTCCAGCTACCAACTGCTCGGACTCTCCCGTGCTTTTTGGTCATCCTTGTGCCACTTGTCCTTTAATGATTGGCCCTTTCAGCCCCAGTTTACGCCACATGGCAGATTTCCATTCGTTGCATCATGATTCTCGCATTGTTGGGACTAGCTTAAGTCGAGCTCTTGGAGAATCTCGATTTACTCTATGCAGAGTAACTCGAGTTCTTTGATCTCTCCAACTTCAGACTTTCCCAGATCCTTTACTTATAAAGTCTTTTTAAAGTAAAGTACTTGGAGAAACTCGATTTACTATGTGCAGAGTAATTTTGGTTCTCTAAGCATACTTACTTTGGACTTGTCCATCTTGAAGTCTTCTCACTTTGTTGCTTCCAAGCCTTAAGACTTCGGGCTTTTCAAACCCGATTACTTCAAACGGCTAGTCTCTTATCTTGATTTTGACGTCCATTCACCCGTCATTTCCTTTGGACACTTGGTCTCGGGTTTTTCTTCCGAAGAAATTCCTTCAAAGGAATTCCTTCCGCCTTTTCTTTCAGGCAAATCTCTCGAAGGAATTTGTCGGAAGGAATTCCTTAGGACTTTTTGTCCGTGTCTATCTGCAAAAATTACCTTTCAGGGTTTCGCAATGGACTTTCCCAAAGGATGAGAGACCCTTTGGGCTTTCTGTGTTTTCCTTTAAGACTTCCGCGAATGATCCTCCCTAAGGGAAAGATACCCTTCGAGAATTTTGAAATGTTCCTTCTGAAGGGTAACATACCCTTTGGGAAACTTGGAACTGTCCACTTGGAGACGGAAAAGCCCTTCGGATTTATGAAGTGTACCTTATAGTTTTTGAAAGACCCTTCGGAAAATTTGACTGGTCCCTTTTGACCTAAAAAGACCCTTCGGATTTTCGAAAAAGACACGTCCTTTAAAGAACCGGAGAAGCACTATTTTAAAGACCAAATCGGGTTTGTTAAGCCCTTTTACTTATTTCGGGCTTCTGACTATTCACAATTTATGAAGCAATCAAGTAGTGCTCCTTAGACAACCCCAAATACACTGTCCATGAGTAATTCGGGTTTATAAACCCGAATTACTTCTACTTATAAATCATTTACAAGTTAAGCACGCTTAAATTCTAAGGCCAACACCAGAGCTTGTAAGAGACAAGAGTGGAATCCTCTATCATCCACTCTGATGAGACAAGTTTTGATTTGGTTTCCTCTATCCACCCCAATCAAAACTAACAGAGATTGGTTACAGTCTCCCACAGGTCTGGTCTTCAGCAAAGTTTTCGTTCATCTTTCGCATAACCTAATAACAAGTGAGTATGCATAACCACGCACTAGTCTGAATTACAGAACATGGAAAAAGCAAGTATGGAATCCTCTATCATCCACTCTAATAAGACAAGTTTTGGTTTGGTTTCCTCTATCCACCACAACCAAAACTGATCCAAACAGGATACCATCCTCAGTAGATCTGGGCTTCAGCAAAAAATTTGCACATCCACCATAGACCCTAAAAGCAGCACGTGAGCATACATATCCATTGGACAGAACAACAACCCACAAAGGATGCTCAACAATGTGAGATCAAACTACGTATAATCTTGTGAGGAATCCTTTATCATCCCAATTGGCTTGGAATACTATCCTCTGTAGATTTGGTCTTCAGCAAAAATTTTGCGCATCCACCATAGACCCTCAAAGCAGCAAGTGAGCATACATATCAATTGGACAAAACAACAACCCACAAAGGAGGCTCAATAATTTTAGATCAAACTTCATATAATCTTGCGAGGAATCCTCTATCATCCCCATTACCCTGGAATCCTGATACTAGCTGGACCGGGGTTTCTACAAGATTTCAGCATTTACCCAGACCTAGAAACCATTCCAAGATAGTGCAAGAGTCCAAGATAGGTGCATCACTTCAGCTCTTGACCTCACACTAAAATCTACTATCAGCTAATGGAAAGCGGTAGGAGGATGATTGAAAAGGAAATCTAAGCTAAGGGAGGTGATGCACCAAAAGAAGTGATCCACTTGGTCTGTGAAAAGAGCTAACTTCTGCTGAACCCAAACAAGGCACAGGGAATTCCGGTTCTATCTCAAGGTCATAGGCTTCGAACTTTTGCATGCAGGTTGAAGGGAAGCTTGCGCTTTGAAGGATAACAAAAATAGGTCTACGGGAGACACTATGAACTGGTAGCACTACAAGGAGAGCTCAACACAGACACTTTACGCAATCTATCACAAAACAAAAAGGATCCAAAGCAATGTGCTAAAAACAATCGCAGGTGATGAATGACAATCATACATTTTGAAATTGAAACCAAATGTGCAAACTAGTTTTAGTCAAAAATAGAAAAGTCTTCCTTTTATTGCTTCAAAAGAGTCTTTAACAAAGCGATTTTTGTAGATTAACTCTATCGGCAATCCGGGGATGATTTTCTTGGTTGCAAGGCCTCTATGTATATAGAAAAGGGGAAAGAGAGAAGGCGAAGAAAGATGTCGATGATGGCGGGAACTCTCAGGTTGTGCTTCCTTGTTGCCCCTATATGCGCCGCTCAAGACCACTAGACAATACTCTCGAGCCCCTCCCGTCTTTAGGTTTTTCTTTTGCGAATCTGAGAAGCCATGTTCTGAGCAGCTAGAAAGCCTCTTCATGGCATGACGCATTTAAGCGTCAAACGACGATTGCGGGGAGTGAACTATGGCAGATGAGAGCCTTCATAACTTCCAGCTACCAGCGTCTTGGACGCTCCAGTGCTTATTGGTCATCCTTGAGCCACTTGTCCTTTAATGATTCGCCCTTTTTGCTCCAGTTTACGTCACGTGGAAGCCTTCCATTTGTTGCATCATGATTCTCGTGTTGCTGGAACAAGCTTAAGTCGAGCTCCTAGAAAATCTCAATTTACTCTATGCAGAGTAATTCGGGTTCTTTGATCTCTCCAACTTCAGACTTTCCCAAATCCTTTACTTATAAAGTCTTTTTAAAAGTAGAGTATTTGGAGAAACTTGATTTACTCTGTGCAGAGTAATTCAGGTTCTCTAAGCTTATTACTTCGGACTTGTCCATCTTGAAGTCTTTTCACTTTGCTACTTCCAAGCCTTAAGACTTCAGGGTTTTCAAACCCAATTACTTCCAACGGCTAGTCTCTTGTCTTGATTTTCACGTCCATTCGCTCGACATTTCCTTTGGACACTTGGTCTCGGGTTTTTCTTCCGAAGAAATTCCTTCAGAGGAATTCCTTCGGCCTTTTCTTTCAGGGAAATCTCTCAAAGGAATTTGTCTGAAGGAACTCCTTTGGAATTTTTGTCCGTGTTTATCTTCGGAAATTTCCTTTCGGGCTTTTTGCAATGGACTTTCCCGAAGGATGAGAGACCCTTTGGGATTTCAGTGTTTTCCTTTAGGACTTCCGCGAATGATCCTACCGAAGGGAAAAATACCCTTCGAGAATTTTAAAATGGTCCTTTTGAAGTGTAACATACCCTTCGGGAAACGTGGAATTGTCCACTTGGAGAGGGAAAAGCCCATCGGATTTATGAAGTGTACCTTCAGGTTCTTGAAAGACCCTTAGGAAAAGTTAAAGAGGACGTTCGGAAAAAATGACTCATCCATTTTTCCCTAAAAAGGCCCTTCAAATTTTTGAAAAAGACTCGTCCTTCGAAGAACCCGAGAAGCGCTATTTTTAAGACCAAATCGGGTTTGTTAAGCCCTCTTACTTATTTCGGGCTTGTTACTGCTCACAACTTATGAAGCAATCAAGTAGTGCTCCTTAAAGAACCAAAAATACACTGTCCATGAGTAATTAGGGTTTTGTTGACCATTTTTTGCCCAACAGGCCAAAAATCGGTCCCCCTCCTTTTCTTGTTGTTCTGAGCCAGTATATTTTTTTGATTTGGCACGAGTTTCACAGTTTCTATGGACTCTGCAGGTGTAGTCTTTCAGATGAGGAACCAGTTCAGAGAGTGCAAATTTTTATAAAGCTTCTTCGAACTCTTGTCTGAAGAAATTCATAAGGAAAGAGAGCTAAAATGGTTCAAAAAACACTTTTCCTTAAGGTTGGAAGAGTGGTTCAACGACATAATCTTTCCAAGAGTTAGCACCTTTGAATCGTCGAACCATTGAACCGGTTCAATGCCTTGGTTCAATGCATTGGTTCAACGTTTTGGTTCAATGCTTCGTTTCAATCGGATGGTTCAATCACTCGGTTCACTCAGTCGGTTCATCGGCTTGGTTCACTGCGTTGGTTCAACATTTTTGGTTCAATGTTAAAGTTCAACGCAAAGTTCATCGGCAGGTTCAATCAAACGGTTCTATGCCTTGGTTCAACAATTGTTTGAACCGTTGAACCGGTTCAATGGATTGGTTCAACGGTTGGTTCAAAGGAGCGGTTCAACGTAAAAGATTCAAGCCTCCTGAAGAACAAGTGCCCTTGCGGAGGGCAGAGAACACTTCAAAGCAGAAAGCCGAAGGAAAAGGCCCGAAGGAATTTGCCCAGGACGGTGACATCTCGGAAGCCGTCAACTTTAAGAAGTTAGACTAGCCGTTGGTTTTCAAACTGTGACAGGCCCGCGAACGTCAAATTTTGCACCAGGAAATCCAGAGCGCGGAAGGCGCCAAGTGGCAATCGCGGAAGGCTTTGACATGCTTTTCTAGTAGCAGCAGAATGTGCCACGTGTCCCCTGCAAGGCTCGGCGGAAGCCGACAAGTGTCAACACCTGTTGTCTCTCTTTTGTCTCGCGAAAACTATGGTGGGCCGTGAATGAATTGTTAAAGAGAGCGGACGCGACACATGTCCTCTTCCGTAGGACCTCCAAAGGGTGCATAAAGATTCCATGAGTCAAGCGGATGCTGCCATGCATCCTACCCGTTTCACAGCGGAACGCGCCACGTGTCACTCAAAAGAATCGGCGGAAAAGAGCCAAGGAGCCAGCGACTCGCCAAGAAGATAGCCCGAGGGCTGAAGGAGCTAGAAAGCGACAAAACCAGGGAAATCCAGAGTGCGGAAAGCGCCAAGTGGCAACCGCGGAAGCTTGGACATGTTTTCTCTAAAAATAGCCGAACGCGCCACGTATTCCCTGCAAGGCTCAGCGGAAGCCGACAAGTGTCAACACCCGCCGTCTCTCCCTTTTTGTCCCGCGAACACTGTGGTGCACCCCGACGAACTGTTGAAGAGAGCAGAAGCCGCCACGTGTCATTTTCCGTAGAACTCTCCAAAGGTGTTTGAAGCTTCTACAAATTCAGCGGATGCTACCACGTGTCCTGCCTGTTTCAGCGGCGGAACACGCCATGTGTCACTTATTGGAATCAGCGAAAAATAGCCAAGGCAAGCGGGAGAGACACGAATGAATTGTCAAGAAGAGCGCGAACCCGAAGGAATTCAAAGGCTTAAACGCAGATAGAAGACAAGGTGCAAAAAGAGACAAAGCAGTCCAAGTGGCAAAGAGGAGGCGAGTTATTGCCAGATGGTCACCAAACGACGCAAACAGTGAGCGGTGCGGCCTGCTTTCTCCAATTGGCATTTATGAGGGGACAAACCGCAGTCAGTTTGCAAGAAAAGAGTAAACTGTTTGCAGAAAAGAGGCGCGGCCATGTTTTCACATTAATGTGGAATGCCAAAGTCAAAGCCGGAGTCAACAATCAAACGACTCCCTCTTCCCAAGGCTCAGAGCGCACATGGGCCAGCTTGCAAAAACAGCACCAAAGTCTTTCCCAAAAAGCGCCAAGTTCTCTTTCTCTTTCTATATATTGTAAAAATACTCATTTGATAAGGATCCACTCTCTTAGCCTTAAGGCAAAACTCTGCCCAAAAATCTCTCCGGCTTGTAAGGCAGAGCTGCCAAATTTTACCTTGAATCAGGGCTTAGCATTTTTACCTCTATCTGGACTTGCACTTTAAAGTATATGTCTTGTTCTTCTTTTGTGTTAAGTCATTGTCTTTCATGCTTTTCACAGATCGATTACAGCATGTCTAGTGCATTGTGAAGTCTCTTTTCTGCAGGTTTGCCAGAAGTGTCTACAGCAGGAATATAGGCGCATGTGAATAGGTTGCCTAAGTGTGTCGCAGAGCACTTTTGGTAGTTCCTTCCTCCCTGTATCTCTACGGACCCCTGAATCACTGAAACAGAAGAGTTTCCCATGTCAGATGAAGTGTATGGGCGTTTCTTCCTGGTGAAAAGTGTATGTTCGGCCCTGAGTGGATCAAACTTTTCTAGTGTATCATCTTTTCACTTTTAGGCTTAGGTTATGTTTTCAGCATCTCTCTCTCCCTTTTCATCCCCCCCCCTTTTTCATTTTATTTGTTAGCAGTAGGAGAAACTAGGGCCTAAAAGATACATCAGAGGGAGCTAGCCCTTATCTAGAGACTCTCCCCTCCAGCTTCGCCGGTCCCACAGGGGAGAGGG
This sequence comes from Torreya grandis, assembly GCA_037957365.1. Taxonomy (NCBI): domain Eukaryota; kingdom Viridiplantae; phylum Streptophyta; class Pinopsida; order Cupressales; family Taxaceae; genus Torreya; species Torreya grandis. The sequence continues at coordinate 5,513,962 of JARHVA010000184.1, forward strand.
GAGTTTCCATTGTTGCGTGTGGAAGGGCGGGAGCTAGGCGTCCTGCCCTGGGTGCAATCCACTGCGTCAATAGGTTTGTAAACCCAAATTACTTCTACTTATAAATCATTTAAAAGTTAAGCACGCTTAAATTCTAAGGCCAACACCGGAGCTTGTAAGAGACAAGAGTGGAATCCTCTATCATCCACTCTGATGAGACAAGTTTTGATTCGGTTTCCTCTATCCACCCCAATCAAAATTGACAGAGATTGGTTACAGTCTCCCAAAGGTTTTGTCTTCAAGAGAGTTTTTGCCCATCTTTCGCATAACCTAATTACAACAAGTGAGTATGCATAACCACGCACTAGTTTGAATTACAGAACATGGATAAAGCAAGCATGGAATCTTCTATCATCCACTCTAATAAGCCAAGTTTTGGTTTGGTTTCCTCCATCCACCACAACCAAAACTGATCGAAACAAGATACCATTCTCCGTAGATCTGAGCTTCATATTTTTTTTTGCACATCCACCATAGACTTGAAAGCAGCAAGTGAGCATACATATCCATTGGACAGAACAACCCACAAAGGACGTTCAACAAAGTGAGATCAGACTCCGTATAATCTTGTGAGGAATCCTCCATCATCCCCATTGCCCTAGAATACCATCCTCTGTAGATTTGGTCTTTAACAATAAATTATCGCATCCACCATAGACCCTCAAAGCAGCAAGTGAGCATTCATATCAATTGGATAGAACAACGACCCACAAAGGAGGCTCAATAATTTTAGATCAAACTTCATATAATCTTGCGAGGAATCCTCTATCATCCCCATTAGCCCGGAATCCTAATACTAGCTGGACCGGGTTTCTACAAGATTTCAGCATTTACCCAGACCTAGAAACCAATCCAAGATAGTGCAAGAGTCCAAGATAGGTGCATCACTTTAGCTCTTGACCTCACATTAAAATATACTATCAACGAATGGAAAGGGGTAGGAGGATTACTGAAAAGGATATATAAGCTAAGGGAGGTGATGCACCAAAAGAAGTGATCCACTTAGTCTGGGAAAAGAGCTAACTACTACTGAACCTATTGACGCAATGGATTGCACCCTCGACAAGAGGCCGAGCTCTTGCCTTCCACACGCAACAATGGAACTCCTGACTTTGGCGCTTTCTGGAAAAGACTTTGGCGCCCCTTTTTACAAGTGTCCCATGTGCGTTCCGAGCATTGGGAAGAGGAAGCCGCTTGATAGATAATGCTGTGTCGGCTCCTATTTTGACTTCAAGCGTTTAGAACATAGGCCGCATCGTTTGTCTGCAAACAAGACCGCTCCTTCAAGGCAATCACGCGGCTTGTTTGCTCATCAATGCAAAGTGAAGAAAAACGGGTCGCGACGTTCACTATTCGCGCCTCTTAATGACCAATTTGCAGACACTGTGTCAACGGCTGGAGTAACTCCTTGAGTCGACACCTTCCTTCTCCACTTGGACTGTTTTGTCCGTTTTTGCAATTGGCTCTTTTGCCCATTCCTAGCTTTGTCTTCCTTCTGGCCTTAAGCCTTTGAATTTCTTCAGGTTTGCGCTTAAGTCTGCGAGGATCAACAGCTATTTCATTGACTCAAATTTGACGTCTTCGGGTCCATCATCTTCCTTAGCAATTCTTTCATGTCTTTCCCGCTTGCTTTGGCCGCTTTCTGTTGATCTCAACAAGTGACACATGGCGTGTTCCGCTGTGAAACAGGGGAGGACACACGGCAGCATCCGCTTAACTTATAGAAGTTTTAGATACCTTTTGAGAGTCCTGCGAAAGATGACACATGGCGGGTTCCGCTGAGCTTTAGAAACAATATAGAAACATTCGGGACTCATTCGGATTCACACGGACTATGACACTTGGCGCACTCTGCTTACTTAGCAATTCATATAGGGCCCACCACAGTCCTTACTCAATAACGGAACGAAAGGAAGAAACCGTGGACGTTGACACTTGTCGGCTTTCGTCGAGCTTTTCAAGGAACACGTGGCATGTTCCGTTGTTTTTAGAAAAACATATCAAAACCTTCCGCAGTTGCCACTTGGCACCCTTCGCGAAATTCTGAGGGAAGCTTATTGAAAGAAGCTTTGAAACTCGGATGCAGAGACTTGTTGCGCTCCGTCGAGTGTCACAAGGGATACAATACACGTTCCGCTGCTTTTAGAGACAAATTATAATGTCCCAACAGACGACACTTGGCAGCTTCCGCTCTCGAGCTTTTTCCTTGTCACTTTTCCCCGCAGACAAAATGTCTGCAAGAATTGTTTTGACCACTTCGTTTGACTTTTGGCATTTCTTCAGGTTTTCTTCCCATGGCCTTTTCTCTAAATTTCTTCGGACAAAAAATCCGAATGAAATCAATTTATGCCTTTGTCTTTTTGTTTTTGCCTTAGGTCTTTTTCGCAGGATTTTTTCGTTCGTAGCCCTTCCGAATTTCTTTGGACCTTTTGTCCAAAAAATTTCCTTCGAACAAAAGTCCGAAGTTATTATGTCCTTGTCTTTTCCTTCGACTACCTTCGAAAAAAGAGCCCTTCGGGAAAATTGGAGGGCACTCAGGTGCTACGAAAATGCCCGAATTTGTTCATGTTTCTTCCCGAAGGGTAGGTGACCTTCGAGAATGTTGAAAACAACCCTTTTGAAGGGTACTTCCTCTGCCTTGCTTGTTTGGATGGTCTTTTGGATTCTCCGAAGTATTCTTTCGGACAAAAGTCCGAAAGAATTACTTCCTTTTGCTTATAGGCTCCCCTTTGAAGAGTGCCTTTGGACTTTCTTTTGCCCTGGTTCTTCTTCATTCTTTGAATTGGTTCATCTTCCCTTGAAAGACTTGTGCAACCCGAATTTGACTACTCAGAACATTCAAGGGAAGAAGGGGACTGATTTTGGCCTGCAGGACCAAAATGGTCAACAGAACCCAAACAGGACACAGGCTATTCTGGGTCTATCTCAAGGCCATAGGCATGGAAATTTTGCGTGGAGGTTGAAGGGAAGCTCACGCTTTGAAGGATAACAAAAATAGGTCTACGGGAGACACTATGAACTATTAGCACTTCAAGGAGATCTCAACACAGACACTTTACACAATCCTGCACAAAACCGAAAGGATCAAAAGCAAGGTGTGCTGAAAACAATCGAAAGTGATGGATGACAATCATACATTATGCAAATAAAACCAAATGTGCACACTTGTTTTAGCCAAAAACAGAAAAGTCTCCTTGTCTTGCTTCAAAAGAGTCTTTTACAAAGCGATTTTTGTAGAGTAATGCTATTGCCAATCCAAGGATGATTTTCTTGGCTGCAAGGCCTCTATTTATATAGAAAAGGGGGAAGAGAGTAGGCAAAGAAAGATGTCGATGATGGCGGGAACTCTCACATTGTGCTTCCTTCTTGCCCCTAAATGCGCCGCTCAAGATCACTAGACAATACTCTTGAGCCCCTCCCGTCTTTAAGTTTTTCTTTGGCGAATCTGAGAAGCCATGTTATGAGCAGCTGGAATGTCTCTTCTTGGCATTACGTATTTAAGCGTCAAACGGCGATTGCGGGAAGTGAACTATGGCAGATGAGAGCTTTCATAACTTCCAGCTACTAGCCGCTTGGACGCTCCCGTGCTTTTTGGTCATCCTTGTGCCACTTGTCCATTAATGATTGGCCCTTTCTTCTCCAATTTACACCACGTGGCAGCCTTCCATTCGTTGCATCATGATTCTCGTGCTGCTGGAACAAGCTTAAGTCGAGCACTTGGAGAATCTTCATTTACTCTATGCAGAAGAGACTTCTACTTATAAATCATTTAGAAGTTAAGCACGCTTAAATTCTAAGGCCAACACTGGAGCTTATAAGAGACAAGCGTGGAATCCTCTATCATCCACTCTGATGAGACAAATTTTGATTAGGTTTCCTCTATCCACCCCAATCAAAACTGACAACTGACAGAGATTGGTTACAGTCTCCCACAGGTCCGTCCGGTCTTCAACAAAGTTTTCGCCCATCTTTTGAATAACCTAATTACAACATGTGAGTATGCATAACCACGCACTAGTCTTAATCCCAGAACATGGAAAAAGCAAGCATGGAATCCTCTATCATCAACTTTAATAAGACAAGTTTTGGTTTGGTTTCCTCTATCCACCACAACCAAAACTAATCAAAACAGGATACCAAAAATTTTGCACATCCACCATAAAACCATAAAGCCACAAGTGAGCATACATATCCATTGGACAGAACAACAACCCACAAAGGACGCTCAACAATGTGAGATCAGACTCCGTATAATCTTGTGAGGAAACCTCTATCATCCCCATTGGCCAAGAATTTGCCTGTCATTTCCTTTGGACACTTGGTCTCTTGTTTTTTTTCCGAAGAAATTCCTTTAGAGGAATTCCTTCGGCCTTTTCGTTTCGGGAAATCTCTCGAAAGAATTTGTCCGAAGGAATTCGTTCAGAGTTTTTGTCCGTGTCTATCTTCGGAAATTACCTTTCGAGCTTTTCGCAATGGACTTTCTAGAAGGATGAGAGACCCTTTTTGCTTTCTGTGTTTACCTTTAGGACTTCCGCGAATGATCCTCCCAAAGGGAAAGATACCCTTCGAGAATTTTGAAATGGTCCTTCGGAAGGGTAACATAGCCTTTTAGAAACTTGGAACTGTCCACTTCGAGAAGGAAAAGCCCTTCGGATTTATGAAGTGTACCTTCGGGTTCTTGAAAGACCCTTCGGAAAATTTGAAGAGGACCTTCGAAAAAGTTGACTGGTCCCTTTTGCCCTAAAAAGGCCCTTCTGATTTTTGAGAAAGACTCATCCCTAGAAGAACCCAAGAAGCACGATTTTTAAGCCCATATCGGGTTTGTTAAGCCCTTTTACTTATTTCGAGCTTCTCACTGCTCACAACTTATGAAGCAATCAAGTAGTGCTCGTTAGAGAACCCTAAATACACTGTCCATGAGTAATTCCGGTTTGTAAACTTGAATTACTTCTACTTATAAATCATTTATAAGTTAAGCACGCTTAAATTCTAAGGCCAACAACGGAGCTTGTAAGAGACAAGAGTGGAATACTCTATCATCCACTCTGATGAGACAAGTTTTGATTTGGTTTCTTCTATCCACCCCAATCAAAACTGACAGAGATTGGTTAATGTCTCCCACAGGTCTGGTCTTCAGAAAAAAAATTGCACATCCTACAAAGCGATTTTTGTAGAGTAACTCTATTGCCAATTTGGGGATGATTTTATTCGCTGCAAGGCCTCTATTTATATAGAATAAGGGAAAGAGAGAAGACGAAGAAATTTGTCGATGATGGCGTGAACTCTCACATTGTGCTTCCTGGTTGCCCCTAAATGCGCCGCTAAGGATCACTAGACAATACTCTCAAGCCCCTCCCGTCTTTAAGTTTTTCTATGGCACATCTGAGAAGCCATGTTGTGAGCAGTTGGAATGTCTCTTCTTCGCATTACGCATTTAAGCGTCAAACGGCGATTGCGGGGAGTGGACTATGGCAGATGACAACCTTCATAATTTCAAGTTACCAACTGCTTGGACGCTCTCGTGCTTATTGGTCATCCTTGTGCCACTTGTCCTTTAATGATTCGCCCTTTCTTCTCCAATTTACGCCACGTGGCAGCCTTCCATTTGTTGCATCATGATTCTCGCATTGCTGGAACAAGCTTAAGTCGAACACTTGGAGAATCTCAATTTACTCTATGCAGAGTAATTCGGGTTCTTGGATCTCTCCAACTTCAGACTTTCCGAGATTCTATACTTATAGAGTCTTTTTAAAGTAGAGTATTTGGATAAACTCGATTTACGCTATGCAGAGTAATTCGGGTTCTCTAAGCTAACTTACATTGGACTTGTCCATCTTGAAGTCTTCTCACTTTGCTACTTCCAAGCCTTAAGACTTTGGCTTTTCAAAACCGATTACTTCCAATGGCTAGTCGCTTATCTTGATTTTGACGTCCATTCGCCCGTCATTTCCTTTGGACACTTGGTCTCGGGTTTTTCTTCCGAAGAAATTCCTTCAGAGGAATTCCTTTAGCCTTTTCTTTCAAGCAAATCTCTCGAAGGAATTTGTTTGAAGCAATTCCTTCGGACTTTTTGTCCGTGTCTATCTTCGTAAATTACATTTCGGGCTTTTCGCAATGGACTTTCCTGAAGGATGAGAGACCCTTTGGGCTTTCTATGTGTCGCTTCGGACTTCCGTGAATGATCCTCCCGAAGGGAAAGATACCCTTCGAGAATTTTGAAATGGTCCTTCTGAAGGGTAACATACCCTTCGACAAACATGGATCCATCCACTTGGAGAAGGAAAAGCCCTTCGGATCTATGAAGTGTACCTTCGGGTTCTTGAAAGACCCTTCGAAAAAGTTGAAGAGGACCTTCGGAAAAGTTGATTGGTCCCTTTTGCCCCAAAAAGGCCCTTCGGATTTTTGAAAAAGACTCGTACCTTGAAGAATCCGAGAAGCACTATTTTGAAGACCAAATCAAGTTTGTTAAGCCCATTTACTTATTTAGGGCTTCTGACTGCTCACAACTTCTGAAGCAATCAAGTAATGCTCCTTAGAGAACCCGAAATACACTGTCCATGAGTAAATCGGGTTTGTAAACCCGAATTACTTCTACTTATAAATCATTTACAAGTTAAGCACCCTTAAATTCTAAGGCCAACAACAAAGCTTGTAAGAGAAAAGAGTGGAATCCTTTATAATCCACTCTGATGAGAAAATTTTGATTTGGTTTCCTCTATCCACCCCAATCAAAACTGACAGAGATTGGTTACAGTCTCCCACAGGACTGGTCTTCAGCAAAGCTTTCGCCCGTCTTTCGCATAACCTAATTACAACAAGTGAGTATGCATAACCACGCACTACTCTGAATCCCAGAATATGGAAAAAGCAAGCATGGAATCCTATCTCATCCAATCTAATAAGCCAAGTTTTGGTTTGGTTTCCTCTATCCACCACAACCAAAACTGATCGAAATAGGATACAATCCTCCATAGATCTGGTCTTCAGCGAAAATTTTGCACATCCACCATAGACAATGAAAGCAGCAAGTGAGCATACATATCCATTGGACAGAACAACCCACAAAGGACGCTCAACAATGTGATATCAGAATCTGTATAATCTTGTGAGGAATCCTCTATCATCCACATTAGCCTTAAATACCATCCTCTGTAGATTTGGTCTTCAGCATAAATTTTACGCATCCACCATAGACCCTCAAAGTAGCAAGTGAGCATACATATCAATTGGACAGAATAACGACCCACAAAGGAGGCTCAATAATTTTAGATCAAACTTCGTATAATCTTTGCGAGAAATCCTCTATCATCCCCATTAGCCTATAATCCTGATACTAGCTGGAACGGGGTTTCTACAAGATTTTAGCATTTAACCAGACCTCGAAACCATTCCAAGATAGTACAAGAGTCCAAGTTAGGTGCATCACTTCAGCTCTTGACCTCACACTAAAATCTACTATCAACTAGTAGAAAAAGGTAGGAGGATGACTGAAAAAGTAATCTAAGCTAAGGGAGGTGATGCACCAAAAGAAGTGATCCGCTTGGTTTGTTAAAAGAACTAACTACTGCTGAACCCAAATAGGACACAGGTTATTCCGGTTCTATCTCAAGGCCATATGATTGGAACTTTTGCGTGGAGGTTGAAGGGAAGCTTGTGCTTTAAAGGATAACAAAAATAAACCTATGGGAGACACTATGAACTGGTAGCACTTCAAGCAGAGTTCAACAATGACACTTTACGCAATCCTGCACAAAACCGAAAGGATCAAAAGCAAGGTGCTGAAAACAATCACAGGGGATGAATGACAATCATACATTTTGCAAATGAAACCAAAAGTGCACACTTGTTTTAGCCAAAAACAGAAAAGTCTTCCTTGTATTGCTTCAAAAGATGTGGATGATGGCGGGAACTCTCACTTTGTGCTTCCTTGTTGCCCCAAAATATCACTAGACAATACTCTCGAGCCCCTCCCGTCTTTAAGTTTTTCTTTGGTGCATCTAAGAAGCCATGTTTTGAGCAGCTGGAATGTCTCTTCTTGGCATGATGCATTTAAGCGTCAAACGGCGATTGCGGGGAGTGAACTATGGCAGATGAGAGCCTTCATAATTACCAGCTACCAGTGGCTTGGACTCTCCCGTGCTTATTGGTCATCCTTGTGCCACTTGTGCTTTAATGATTAGCCCTTTTTGCTCCAGTTTACTCCACGTGGCAGCCTTCCATTCATTGCATCATGATTCTCGCGTTGCTGGGAAAAGCTTAAGTCGAGCACGTGGAGAATCTCGATTTACTCTATGCAGAGTAATTCGGGTTCTTTGATCTTTCCAACTTCAGACTTTCCCAGATCCTTTACTTATAAAGTCTTTTTAAACTAGAGTACTTGGAGAAACTCAATTTACTTTGTACAGAGTAATTCGGGTTCTCTAAGCTTACTTCGGACTTGTCCATCTTGAAGTCTTCTCACTTTGTTGCTTCCAAGCCTTAAGACTTCAGGCTTTTCAAACCCGATTACTTCCAACAGCTTGTCGATTATCTTGATTTTGACGTCCATTCGCCCGTCATTTCCTTTCGACACTTGGTCTCGGGTTTTTTTTCCGAATCAATTCCTTCAGAGGAATTCCTTCGGTCTTTTCCTTCAGGGAAATCTCTTGAAGGAATTTGTCCGAAGGAATTCCTTTGGACTTTTTGTCCGTGTCTATCTTCGGAAATTACCTTTTAGGCTTTTCGCAATGGACTTTCCAGAAGGATGAGAGACCCTTTGGGCTTTATGTGTTTTCCTTTAGGATTTTCGCGAATGATCCTCCAGAAGGGAAAGATACCCTTCAAGAATTTTGAAATGGTCCTTCTGAAGGGTAACATACCCTTCGGGAAACTTGGAACTGTCCACTTGGAGAAGGAAAAGCCCTTCGGATTTATGAAGTGTACCTTCGGGTTCTTGAAAGACCATTCGGAAAAGTTGAAGAGGACCTTCGAAAAAGTTGACAGGTCCCTTTTGCCCTAAAAATAGCCTTCGGATTTTTGAAAAAGACTCGTCTCTTGAAGAACTCGAAAAGCACTATTTTTAAGACCAAATCGGGTTTGTTAAGCCCTTTTACTTATTTCGGGCTTCTGATTGCTCAAAACTTATGAAGCAATCAAGTAGTGCTCCTTAGTGAACCCGAAATACACTATCCATGAGTAATTCGGGTTTGTAAACACGAATTACTTCTACTTATAAATCATTTAGAAGTTAAGCACGCTTAAATTCTAAGGCCAACACCGGAGCTTGTAAGAGACAAGAGTGGAATCCTCTATCATCCACTCTAATGAGACAAGTTTTGAATTGGTTTCCTCTATCCACCACAATCAGAACTGACAGAGATTGGTTACAATCTCCCATGGATCTAGTCTTCAGCATAGATTTCGTCCATCTTTCGCATAGCCTAATTACAAAAAGTGAGTATCCATAACCACGCACTAGTCTGAATCCCAAAACATGGAAAAACCAAGCATGGAATCCTCTATCATCCACTCTAATAAGACAAGTTTTGGTTTGGTTTCCTCTATCCACCACAACCAAAACTGATCGAAACAGGATACCATCCTCCATAGATCTGGGCTTCAACAAAAATTTTGCACATCCGCCATAGACCTTAAAAGCAGCAAGTGAGCATACATATCCATGGGACAGAACAACAACTCACAATGGACACTCAAACATGTGAGATCAGACTCCGTATAATATTCTAAGGAATCCTCTATCATCCCCATTGGCCTGGAATACCATCCTCTGTAGATTTGGTCTTCAGCAAAAAATTTACACATCCACCATTGACCCTCAAAGCAGCAAGTGCGCATACATATCAATTGGACAGAACAACGACCCACAAAGGAGGCTCAATAATTTTAGATCAAACTTAGTATAATCTTGTGAGGAATCCTCTATCATCCCCATTACCCTGGAATCCTGATACTAGCTGGACCGGGGTTTCTACAAGATTTTAGCATTTACCCAAACCTAGAAACCATTCCAAGATAGTGCAAGAATCCAAGATAAGTGCATCACTTCAGCTCTTAACCTCACACTAAAATCTACTATCAGCTAATGGAAAGGGGTAGGTGGATGACTGAAAAGGAAATCTAAGCTAAGGGAGGTGATGCACCAAAAGAAGTGATCCACTTGGTCTTGAAAAAAAGCTAACTACTGCTGAACCCAAACAAGACACAGGTTATTCTGGTTCTATCTCAAGGCCATAGGCATGGTACTTTTGCGTGGAGGTTGAAGGGAAGCTTGCGCTTTGAAGGATAACAAAAAAAGGTCTACGTGAGACACTATGAACTGGTAGCACTTCAAGGAGAGCTCAACACAGACACTTTACGCAATCCTGCACAAAACCAAAATGATCGAAAGCAAGGCACTGAAAACAATCACAGGGGATGAATGACAATCATACATTTTGCGAATGAAACCAAATGTGCACACTTTTTTTTAGTCAAAAACAGAAAAATCTTCCTTGTATTGCTTCAAAAGAGTCTTTTACAAAGCGATTTTTGTAGAGTAACTCTATCACCAACAGGGGATGATTTTATTGGCTGCAAGGCCTCTATTTATATAGAAAAGGGGGAAGAGAGAAGGGGAAGAAAGATGTTGATGATGGCGGGAACTCACGTTGTGCTTCCTTGTTGCCCCTAAATGTGTCGCTCAAGATCACTAGACAATACTCTCGAGCCCCTCCCGTCTTTAAGATTTTCTTTGGCGAATCTGAGAAGCCATGTTATGAGCAGTTAGAATGTCTCTTCTTGGCATGATGCATTTAAGCATCAAATGGCAATTGTGGGGAGTGAACTATGGCAGATAAGAGCATTCATAATTTACAGCTACCAGCCGCTTGGACTCTCCCGTGCTTATTGGTCATCCTTGTGCCACTTGTCCTTTAATAATTCGCCATTTCTGCTCCAATTTACACCATGTGGCATCCTTCCATTCATTGCATCATGATTCTCCAACTTCAGAGTTTCCCAGATCCTTTACTTATAAAGTATTTTTAAAGTAGAGTGCTTGGACAAACTCAATTTACTCTGTGCAGATTAATTCGGGTTTGCTAAGCTTACTTCGGAATTGTCCATCTTGAAGTCTTCTCACTTTGCTACTTCCAAGCCTTAAGATTTCAGGGTTTGCAAACCCGATTACTTCCAACGGCTAGTCTCTTATCTTGATTTTGACGTCCATTCGCCCGTCATTTCCTTTGGACACTTGGTCTCGGGTTTTTCTTCCAAAGAAATTCCTTCAAAGGAATTCCTTCAACCTTTTCTTTCAGGGAAATCTCTCAAAGGAATTTGTCCGAAGGAATTCCTTCAGACTTTTTGTCCGTGTCTATCTTCGAAAATTACCTTTTGGGCTTTTCGCAATGGACTTTCTAGAAGGATGAGAGACCCTTTGGGCTTTTAGTGTTTTCCTTTAGGACTTCCGCAAATGATCCTCCCGAAGGGAAAGACACCCTTTGAGAATTTTGAAATGGTCCTTTTGAAGGGTAACATACCCTTCGGGAAACTTGGAACTATCCACTTGGAGAAGGAAGAGCCCTTCGGATTTATGAAGTGTACCTTCGAGTTCTTAAAAGACCCTTCGGAAAAGTTGAAGAGTACCATCGAAAAAGTTGACTGATCCCTTTTTCCATAAAAAGCCCCTTTGGATTTTTGAAAAAGACTCGTCCCTTGAAGAACCCAAGAAGCACTATTTTTAAGCCCAAATCTGGTTTGTTAAGCCCTTTTACTTATTTTGGGCTTCTGATTGCTCACAACTTATTAAGCAATCAAGTAGTGCTCATTAGAGAACCCGAAATACACTGTCCATGAGTAATTTGAGTTTGTAAACCCGAATTACGTCTACTTATAAATCATTTAGAAGTTAAGCATGCTTAAATTCTAAGGCCAACAACGGAGCTTGTAAGAGAAAAGAGTGGAATCCTATATCATCCACTCTAATGAGACAAGTTTAGATTTGGTTTCCTCTATTCACCCCAATCAAAACTGACAGAGATTAGTTACGGTCTCCCACAGGGCTGGTCTTCAGCAGAGTTTTCGCCCATCTTTCGCATAACCTAATTACAACAAGTGAGTATGCATAACCACACACTAGTCTGAATCCCAGAACATGGAAAAAGCAAGCATGGAATACTCTATCATCCACTCTAATAAGACAAGTTTTGGTTTGGTTTCCTCTATCCACCACAACCAAAACTGATCGAAACCATCCTCCATAGACCCTAAAAGCAGCAAGTGAGCATGCATATCCATTGGATAGAGCAACAACCCACAAAGGATGCTCAACAATGTGAGATCAGACTCCGTATAATCTTGTGAGGAATCCTCTATCATCCCCACTGGCTTCGAATACCATCCTCTGTAGACTTGGTCTTCAGCAAAAATTTTGCTCAATCACCATAAACCATCAAAGCAGCGAGTGAGCATACATATCAATTGGACAGAACAACGACCCACAAAGGAGGCTCAATAATTTTAGATGAAACTTCATATAATCTTGTGAGGAATCCTCTATCATCCCCATTAGCCTGGAATCCTGATACTAGCTGGACCGGGGTTTCTACAAGATTTCAGCGTTTACCCAGACCTAGAAACCATTCCAAGATAGTGCAAGAGTCCAAGATAGGTGCATCACTTCAGCTCTTCACCTCACACTAAAATCTACTATCAGTGAATGGAAAGGGGTAGGAGAATGACTGAAAAGGAAATCTAAGCTAAGGGAGGTGATGCGCCAAAAGAAGTGATCAACTTGGTCTGGGAAAAGTGCTAACTACTGCTGAACCCAAACAGGACACAGGCTATTTTGGTTCTATCTCAAGGCCATAGGCATTGCACTTTTGCGTGGATGTTGAAGGGAAGCTTGCACTTTGAAGGATTAAAAAAATGGGTCTACAGGAGACACTAATAACTGGTAGCACTTCAAAGAGAACTCAACACAGACACTTTACGCAATCCTGCACAAAACCGAAAGGATCAAAAACAAGTTGCTAAAAACAATCGCAGGTGATGAATGCCAATCATACATTTTGCAAATGAAACCAAATGTGCACACTTGTTTTAGCCAAAAATAGAAAAGTCTTCCTTGCATTGCTTGAAAAGAGTCTTTTACAAAGCGATTTTTGCAAAGTAACTCTATCGCCAATCTCGGGATGATTTTCTTCGCTGCAAAGCCTTTATTTATATAGAAAAGGGGGAAGAGAGAAGGCGAAGAAAGATGTCGATGATGGCGGGAACTCTCACATTGTGCTTCCTTGTTGCCCCTAAATGCGCCGCTCAAGATCACTAGACAATACTCTCGAGCCCCTCCCATCTTTATGTTTATTTTGGCGCATCTAAAAAGCCATGTTGTGAGTAGCTGGAATGTCTATTCTCGGCATGACGCATTTAAGCGTCAAATGGCGATTGCGGGGAGTGAACTATGGCAGATGAGAGCCTTCATAATTTCCAGCTATCGGCCGCTTAGACGATCCAGTGCTTATTGGTCATCCTTGTGCCACTTGTCCTTTAATGTTTGGCCCTTTCTGCTCCAGTTTACGCAATGTGGCAGCCTTCCATTCGTTGCATCATGATTCTAGCGTTTTTGGAAAAAACTTAAGTCGAGCACTTGGAGAATCTCGATTTACTTTATGCAGAGTAATTCAAGTTCTTTGATCTCTCCAACTTCAGAGTTTCCCAGATCCTTTACTTATAAAGTATTTTTAAAGTAGAGTACTTGGAGAAACTTGATTTACTCTATGCAGAGTAATTTGGGTTCTCTACGCTTACTTCGGACTTGTCCATCTTGAAGTCTTCTCACTTCGCTGCTTCCAAGCCTTAAGACTTCAGGGTTTTCAAACCCGATTACTTCCAACGGCTAGTCGCTTATATTGATTTTGACGTCCATTCGCCCATCATTTCCTTCGGACACTTGGTCTCGGGTTTTTCTTCCGAAGAAACTCCTTCAAAGGAATTCCTTCGGCCTTTTTCTTTCAGGCAAATCTCTCGAAGGAATTCCTTCGGACTTTTTGTTCGTGTCTATGTTCGAAAATTACCTTTCGGGCTTTTCGCATGGACTTTCACGAAGGATGAGAAACCCTTTGGGCTTTCTGTGTGTCCCTTTGGACTTCCGTGAATGATCCTCCCGAAGGGAAAGATACCCTTCGAGAATTTTGAAATGGTCCTTCTGGAGGGTAACATACCCTTCGAGAAACTTGGAACTATCCACTTGGAGATGCAAAAGACCTTTGGATTTATGAAGTGTACCTTCGGGTTCTTGAAAGACCCTTTGGAAAATTTCAAGAGGACCTTCGAAAAAGTTGAGTCCCTTCTACCCTAGAAAGGCCCTTCGGATTTTTGAAAAAGACTCGTCCCTTGAAGAACCCGAAAAGCACTATTTTTAAGACCAAATCGGGTTTGTTAAGCCCTTTTACTTATTTTGGGCTTCTGACTGCTCACAACTTATTAAGCAATCAAGTAGTGCTCCTTAGAGAACCCGAAATACACTGTCCATGAGAAATTCGGGTTTGTAAACATGAATTACTTCTACTTATAAATCATTTAGAAGTTAAGCACGCTCATATTCTAAGGCCAACACAAGAGCTTGTAAGAGACAAGAGTGGAATCCTCTATCATCCACTCTGATGAGACAGGTTTTCATTTGGTTTCCTCTATCCACCCCAATGAAAACTAACAGAGATTGGTTACAGTCTCCCGCGGGTCTGGTCTTCAGCAAAGTTTTCGTCTATCTTTCGCATATCCTAATTACAACAAGTGAGTATGCATAACCACGCACTAGTCTGAATCCCAAAACATGGAAAAAGCAAGCATGGAATCCTCTATCATCCACTCTAATAAGACAAGTTTTGGTTTGGTTTCCTCTATCCACCACAACCAAAACTAATCGAAACAGGATACCATCCTCCGTAGATCTGGTCTTCAACCAAAATTTTGCACATCCACCATAGACCCTGAAAGCAGCAAGTGAGCATACATATCCATTGGATAGAACAACAACCCACAAATGATGCTCAACAATGTGAAATCAGAGTCCGTATAATCTTGTGAGGAATCCTCTATCATCCCCATTGACCTGGAATACCATCCTCTGTAGATTTGGTCTTCAGCAAAAATTTTGCGCATCCACCCTAGACCCTCAAAGAAGCAAGTGAGCATACATATCAATTGGACAGAACAACCACCCACAAGGGAGGCTCAATAATTTTAGATGAAACTTCGTATAATCTTGCGAGGAATCCTCTATCATCCCCATTAGCTTGGAATACTGATACTAGCTGGACAGGGGTTTCTACAAGATTTCAACATTTACCTAGACCTAGAAACCATTCCAAGATAGTGCAAGAGTCTAAGATAGGTGCATCACTTTAGCTCTTGACCTCACAAAAGAATCTACTATCAACTAATGGAAAGGGGTAGGAGGATGACTGAAAAGGAAATCTAAGCTAAGGGAGGTGATGCACCAAAAGAAGTGATCCACTTGGTCTGGGAAAAGAGCTAACTACTGCTGAACCCAAACAGGACACAGTCTATTCTTGTTCTATGTCAAGGCCATAGGCATGGAATTTTTGCTTGGAGGTTGAAGGGAAGCTTGCGCTTTGAAGGATAACAAAAATAGGTCTACGGGAGACACTATGAACTGGTAGCACTACAAGGAGAGCTCAACACAGACACTTTACGCAACCTGCACAAAACCGAACGGATCGAAAGCAAGGTGCTGAAAACAATCGCAGGTGATGAATGACAATCATACATTTTGCAAATGAAACCGAATGTGCACACTTGTTTTAGCCAAAAATAGAAAAGTATTCCTTGTATTGCTTCAAAAGAGTCTTTTACAAAGCGATTTTTGCAGAGTAACTCTATCATCAATCCGGGGATGATTTTCTTGGCTGCAAGGCCTCTATTTATATAAAAAAGGGGGAAGAGAGAAGGCAAAGAAAGATGTCAATGATGGCGGGAACTCTCACGTTGTGCTTCCTTGTTGCCCCTAGCGTCATTCAGGATCACTAGACAATACTCTCGAGCCCCTCCCGTCTTTATATTTTTCTTTGGCGCATCTGCGAAGCCATGTTGTGAGCAGCTGGAATGTCTCTTTTTGGCATGACGAATTTAAGTGTTAAACAGGGATTGTGGGGAGTGAACTATAGCAGATGAGAGCCTTCATAATTTCCATCTACCAGCCGCTTGGACTCTCCCGTGCTTATTGTTCATCCTTGTGCCACTTGTCCTTTAATGATTGGCCCTTTCTGCTCCAGTTTGCGCCACGTGGCAGCCTTCCATTCGTTGCATCATGATTCTTGCGTTGCTGGGACAAGCTTAAGTCGAGCACTTGGAGAATCTCGATTTACTCTATGCAGAGTAATTTGGGTTCTTTGATCTCTCCAACTTCAGACTTTCCCAGATCCTTTACTTATAAAGTCTTTTTAAAGTAGAGTACTTGGAGAAACTCGATTTACTCTGTGCAGAGTCTGTCGGGTTCTCTAAGCTTACTTACTTCGGACTTGTCCATCTTGAAGTCTTCTCACCTTGTTGCTTCCAAGCCTTAAGACTTCGGGCTTTTCAAACCCGATTACTTCCAATGACTAGTCGCTTATCTTGATTTTGACATCCATTCGCCCGTCATTTCCTTTGGACACTTGGTCTCGGGTTTTTCTTCCGAAGAAATTCTTTCAGAGGAATTCCTTCCAACTTTTCTGTCAGGGAAATCTCTCGAATGAATTTGTCCGAAGGAATTCCTTCGGACTTTTTGTCCATGTCTATCTTCGGAAATTACCTTTCGGGCTTTTTGTAATGGACTTTCCCGAAGGATGAGAGACCCTTTGGGCTTTCTGTGTTTCCCTTCGGACTTCCATGAATGATCCTCCCGAATGGAAAGATACCCTTCGAGAATTTTGAAATGGTCCTTCTGAAGGGTAAGATACCCTTTGGGAAACTTGGAACTGTCCACTTGGAGAAGGAAAAGCCCTTTGGATTTATGAAGTGTACCTTCGGGTTCTTGAAAGACCCTTCGAAAAAGTTGAAGATGACTTTTACAAAAGTTGACTGGTCCCTTTTGCCCTAAAAAGGCCCTTCGGACTTTTGAAAAAGACTCATCCCTTGAAGAACCCAAGAATCACTATTTTTAAGACCAAATCGGGTTTGTTAAGCGCTTTTATTTATTTCGGGCTTCTGACTGCTCACATCTTATGAAGCAATCAAGTAGTGCTCCTTAGAGAACCCGAAATACACTGTCCATGAGTAATTCGGGTTTGTAAACCCGAATTACTTCTACTTATAGATCATTTAGATGTTAAGCATTGTTGGAAACTTGATTTGCACTGTGCCCTTAGAAACCCAAAGTTGTCATTGCTGGAAAACCTAAAGTCCTCTCCAAGACTTGCCATTTTCTTCCCTGAAAGCTGCATTTTCATACTTAGGTAAATTTTGATATGTCGGCCAAAAATGGCCAACAGGGCCAAGCAACCTTATAGTCAAACCCTGAACAGCCCCTTAGTTGAGAAGGCTCAGACCTTTGTCTAGTAGCATCCACCCATGGCCAATATACAATGAGAAAGGATTCCGCTACCAATGGGGACACTGTATGTTTCGGCCAATCCGAATATATATCCAAAACCAATTGGAAAGAACCTATTTGTTAACAGCAATGTGGGTTCCTCTAGTATCAACAAACTCCATTCCTGTCAGATTTACAACATCATTGGCCCCAACAACCTTCGTGTCAATCTCTGAACAATCCCTTACCGGAGAAGGCTCAGAGCAACATCCAGTGGCATCCACCTAGGCCCAATATCCAATGAGAAAGGATTCTGCTACCAATAGGGAAACGTATCTTTAGGCCAATCGAAATATATCCAAAACCAAATGAAAAGAGCAAACGATATTACCTAGTTAGGGTCGTCTGGGTATGAGAGGCTAAGACCCAAGTTTAGGGTTAATCCCAACAAGGACCCATTCGATAACACTTTACTACAAAGTTTTAAAGCATCAGAGTACTCGAACAATATGAGGACCTTTTGAATTCCAAAGGAGTCAAACGAGAGACCGTTCGCAAAAGAAGGATATGTTCCGGCTTCCCATTAAAGAGACACCTCATGTCATGAGGACGCTAAAATATCAACGCACGACAAGACACAACAATCCGGAACCCACCCCCAAGTAATACAACAATATCAATCCACAGCTTCACAAAAGAGAAGTTCAAGGTGCTCCTCAACCTCTTTACCATCGTCCTTTCCCTCTTCTTCCTCCACCCCTTCCTTAGAACTCGAGCTTCCTCACCCACTCCCATTCCCGCTCTTCACCATTACTTGGCAACTTTATTGTTACTTTAAAAAACATGTAGTTTCATAAAATAAACTTAAGTAACATGCAAAACATTGCTAAATGACATGAGAAATGATGATGTCGAACTTTGTTAATGTTTTCTTTAAGGCATGAAAGTGAAGGATGTACTTCAAAGTTCAACTTCAAACTCAAATTTCAATGTTAATCACTGTAATTTGGATTCAAAGTACAATGGATGGCATGTAAAATACTTGAAAATTGCAGTTGAATAGGGTTTTCTTTCGTTCATTCATATGCAAACAATAATGTCAATTTTCAAAAATGTATGAATGACTATATGAAACTTGCATACGGTTTTCATTCATTTAAGTATGATTGTTTCAGACTTGACAGTCACTTGAGGGCTTGAACTTGAAGACTTGAAGTGAGTGTCCCTAATGATGCACTATGAATGCGAGACTTGATGTGGCACTCAATGTTTGTGTGCATGTAAGGCCAGTAGAAGTGTTCTCAAGCACTACTAGTGTCTTGGTAATGCCAAAGTGTCCTTCGGTCTTGGCATATTGCACTTCCCAGATAAGTCTTTCTCAATGTGCACCACTAGGAACACAGAGATACGCAAGGTTGTAAAGAACCTTAGCGGACACAGGGAATTAACGAACCGATAGACCATACACAATGGCAGTACACATTTTTGCATATTCATCATCTACTGAATTGAGATATACCTAGTTAGAGAAGTCATTGCGCATGTAAAGCACCATGATGAGCACTTGCATTGTTGGTCTTCTAAGGCAATATGATGCCTTGTTGTCCACTCGTTTATCGTGCTTAACCAGTAGACGAAACTTCTCCAAGTACCTCATGCACTTCATGTGGCATTCTTTCTCCAGCTTGCATTGTGTAAGTAAAAACTAAAGTGGCTTATGATCAGAATGGATGATTGTCTCCTTACCAAAGATGTATTGGTACAAATGCTCATCTACTTGCACAATGGCATACAACTCATTTTCATGGGTGGAGAACCATTGAACCATATCGTTGAATGTCTCTGAGTGATAGGCAACCGAATGCCCATGTTTTTTTGAGTATTGAGTTAAATGAATAGTTTGATGCATCAATTTGAATCTTAAATGGTCGAACAAAGTCATGCATTGCCAAAACAAGTATTGTAAACAAGCACTACTTAATATCCTTTAAGGCACGTTGTTCTGCAGATATACACTTGTATGTTGCTTTGGTATCATGCATGATCAAGAAAGAGAGGCCACGATATGCGCAAGAAACCAAAGACAAACTTGTAGCAGAAATTTTCAAGTTGAGATTGCTCAAAGTTGGCCAATCTTGGATTACTTTGATATTTTCTAGATCTACATGAACGCATGCAAGATCGATGATGTACCCTATATAATAAATCTGGGTGGCAGTGATTGTACATTTGGCTAAGTTGGTTTGCAACTTGTTGTAGGAATGCTTGCCGTTGCGCCAAAAGGTCGACCTGTTAACGCCCGATACAAACCCCAGATAAGTATCCACGGGAGGCTGTTAGTCCATGTCACGAATCCCTGAGGGGGACGCTGGCGATTAGTCCAACAATCCCCCCCTCAGCGTCACCCGAGGGGATTCGAACCCGTGACCACCGCTCTGATACCAATTGTAGGAATGCTTGCCGTTGCGCCAAAAGGTCGACCTGTTAACGCCCGATACAAACCCCAGATAAGTATCCACGGGAGGCTGTTAGTCCATGTCACGAATCCCTGAGGGGGACGCTGGCGATTAGTCCAACACTTGTATCTATTCAATGTGTCTAAGATGCACGAGACATGAGTTACATAAATGTTGTTGGCACATTGGCGAGCCGCTCATACCTCATGGTACCCTCACATTAGATCAACCTTGGTGAAGTATTGTGCACCTCGGAACAGGTCCATGAGGTTGTCAATGAGCAGTAGTAGGTACCAATTCTTCGTCGTTATCTTGTTGAGTGTGCAATAGCCAATGCACATGTGTCAAGTGCCATCTTTCTTTGGCACTACGATTATTAGACTATGACAAAGAGAAAAGCTTGACCAGATCTTTCCTTGATGAAGAAGCTCTTGAATCTGGGGCTAACCTTCATCAGTCTCCTAAGTCAACATGCAATACTATGGACTATTTGGAAGAGGGAATCTAGGAAACAAATCTATCTAATGTTTTACTATGCAATGTTTGGGTATAACCTTTGGATCTTCAAAGATATCTCCATACTGTTGTATGAACTTGTTGAGCTATTGTTGTTGCAACAATTACAAGACATTACAATCGCACATCAGAAATTGACAATGCTTCAGGAGGTCATTCTTCACATTTCAGTTTAATTTTATTCTTAAACCCTACGTGCATGCTCATTGATGTTGGTGTTGTAAACTTCATATCGACTACACTTTCAAATTAGTGAGCCAACTTATAAACAAACTTTTCATCACTAAGATATTTTATGAAGTCAATTAGGTAAGAAAATCCTAACATTGACCAGTCGAAAGGACTTGCCATCACCAACCTCCGTTCTTGGTCATGTCTTTGTAAGCCTTCTTCATCACCAACCTCTGCTCTTGGTCATGTCTTTGTAGGCCTTCTTCTTCCTTTATCTTGATAGCTTTAATGTTATTGCAATCCGATAAGAACACTTCAAAGTCTTCCATCTGCCAATGAAACATATCATTGAGGGACTTCGTCTCACCTTCAGAGCACAACTGTAACTCAAGAGCCCTTCACGAAATTGGTTTAGATCTTTCGAGCACTCTTCTTCAAAGTCTAAGTCTCATGGGTCAAATGAGTCTATTTTCGCGCTCAATCCTGAATCATAGTTCAAAAACTCCTACTCGGCAAGTCAAAATTTTGATCGTGACTCGCGACTCGAGAATTTCTCGCCAATTACTTGGCATTACTCAACAACTTTTTTTATTTGATCAAGTAAATGCTTTTGAGGCCAAAGATATGAACCAGACAAGTGAGGGTTTTGATAACTGGACCCACAACCAGGGCTAGGGTTTTAATGGATGGTCCCACAACAAGGAGGGTTTGGAGGATCCCACAACCTTTACAAGGTACAACAAGCGTGTTTTAAGGCTCCCGCAACCATCACAAGCACAACAAGAGGTTTGGAGGATCCCACAATATTGGGAAGTAAAATAGACAAAAGGTTTTGAGGATCCTGTTATAGCTTGGAATTGTACCCTTGTGAGAGAGTTCTTCAGGCTCTCTCATTTCCAGCTAAAAGCATGGGGACAACCTCAAGGTGTGGGTATCCTATGGTGAAGTTGAACCTCTAGGCTTTTTAATGAGGCTAGTTCCTCAAGTGCTTCACTTTAACTCCTTGATTCCCACACTAAAATCTACTAATGGCTAAGGAAAAGGGATAGTAGGATTACTTGAATAGAAATCTAAGCTAAGGGAGGTGATGCACCAAAAGTAAGTGATCCACTTGGTCTAGGGAATGGCACTAATTCAGCATAAGATAAGTTTGCTTACATAACCTCCTAACCAGCTAACTTGCATTAATATTTCGTAAACTAGGCTCACTAAACTATACGTGAAACAAAGAGGGATTTCTAAATCCACATTAAGCATCCATTAATAGCAGAAAAGCTCAAGTTCAGACCTGCAACTAACTGGAAAACCCCCGAAAATAAGCAAGAAAAGACAATAAGGTTGGAAGGATGCTTCTTCACAACGCTATTATACACAAGCTAACTCAACACAATTTTCAAACAAAGAGATAGGTAAAATAATCTTTATTGCTTCAAAGGTCTATTACACAATGATTTTCGCAGAGTGATACTATCACCAGTCCGAGGATGATTTGCTTGGCTCCAAGGCCTCTATTTATATTGAAAAGGGGGGAGAGAGAAGGGGAAGAAAGAAAAAGTCGTTCATGGCTAGAACTCTGATGTTGTACTTGTCCCTAAATGCACCGCTTAGGATCACTAAACAATCCTCTCGAGCCCCTCCCGTCTTTAAGTTTTTCTTTGGCACATCTGAGAAGCCATCTTGTGAGCAGCTGGAATGTCTCTTCTTGGCACGACGCATTTAATCTTTGCACTCAAGATTGATGTGGTTTCTTTCTCTTTACATGCCCTATCGAAAGGACGCGGGTCTCCATGTGTTTCAGCCATGCTGCATTTAAGAGTCGAACGGTGATTGTGGGGAGTGAACTATGGCAAATGAGAGCCTTTATAATTCCCGCTACTAGCCGCGTGGACTCCCCTTGATCATTGGTCGTCTTTGTGCCACTTGTCTTTTACTGATTGGCCCTTTCTGCTCTAACTTACGCAACGTGGCAGATTTTCATCCGTTGCATCATGATTCTCACATTGCTGGACCAAGCTTAAGTCAAGCACTTGAAGAATCCCAATTTACTCTATGTAGAGTAATTCGGGTTCTTTGATCTCTCCAACTTCGGACTTTCCCAGATCCTTTACTTATAAAGCTTCTTAAGTAAAGTACTTGGAGAAACCCGATTTCCTCTATGCAGAGTAATTTGGGTTTTCTAAGCTTACTTTGGACTTGTCCATCTTGAAGTCTTCGGGCTTTGCATTCAAAAGTCTACTTTAATCTGCGGGCTCCTATTTGTCTCGGGCGAATCCCCCGAAGGAATTCCTTGGGACAATTTGTCTGAAAGAATTCCTTCGGACTTTTCAAAATGGACTTTCCCGAAAGGTGAGAGACCCTTCGTGTCATCGTCTCGAACTTCTGCAAATGATCCTCCCAAAGGGAAAGATACCCTTTGGGAATTTTGAAATAGTCCTTCCAAACGGTAACATACCCTTCGAGAAACTTGCAACTGTCCACTTGGAGAAGGAAAAGCCCTTTGGATTTATGAAAGTGACCTTCGAAAAAGTTGATTGGTCTTTCAGAAATTTTGAAAAGATCCCTTTTGCTGAAAAAAGGCCCTTCGGCATTATGTAAATGCCCTTTAGATTTTGGACAAGACTTGTCCCTTGAAGAACCCGAGAAGCACTATTTTTTGAGACCAAATCGGGTTTGTCAAGCCCCTTTACTTATTTCGAGCTTTTGACTGCTCACAACTTATGAAGTAATTGAGTAGTGCTCCTTGGAGAACCTGAAATACACTGTCCATGGGTAATTCGGGTTTGTCAATCCGAATAACTTCTACTTATAAAACATTTAGAAATCAAGCACCGCTGGAAACCTGATTTGCACTGTGACCTCAAAAACTTGAAGTCTTGCAACTTCAAAAGCTGGAAGACTTCTTCTTTGGATAACTCAAGGTTGTTTGAACTTGCCACTTTTGCTTGAATGTCCACCTTCTCACACTTGGGCAAAAGTTTGGTATGTGGGCCAAAAAATGGCCAATAGTTCCCACAACCATTCCACCACGAGGGTTTGAAGGTTCCCACAACCTTTACTACAAACACTTATTGTTCAATGCAACTTGAAAAATGGATGCCCTTTTGCAGAACTTACATTCCAAAGCAGAACAAGAGCTCGCCAAGAGGTCTTCAGCTATTCTTCTGCCTCCTGGGACATCCGCACATCTTTCGCGCATCTGAAGTAGCACAAGTGGGCATATCCTCTCACTAAGACCAATAAATACTAGATCATAGCAAAGAATTTTCCAACTCATCCTTAGTGATCTAGCCTCCTCTTGAAACAAAACCGGGCTTTCCAAACAAATATGATAAACACGCTTAAATTCTAGGGCCAACCCCGGAACCCGAAAGAGACGAGTGGAATCCTCTATCATCCACTCTGATGAGACAAGTTTTAATTTGGTTTCCTCTACCACCCCAATCAAATCTGACAGAGATTGGATATAATCCCCCACAAGTCTGGACTTCAACAGTATTTTTGCCCATCTTTCGCATAACCCACTTACAACAAGTGAGTATGCATACCCACGCACTAGGCCGAATCCAGGAACCTGGAGAAAGCAAGCATGGAATCCTCTATCATCCACTCTAATAAGACAAGTTTTGGTTTGGTTTCCTCTATCCACCATAACCAAAACTGATCGAAACTAGATACCATCCTCCGTAGACCTGGTATTCAGCAAAAGTTTTGCACATCCACCATAGACCATGAGAGCAGCGAGTAAGCATACATATTTATTGGGTGAAACAACAATCCAGAAAGGAGGCTCAACAATATTAGATCAGACTCCGTATAATCTTGTGAGGAATCCTCTATCATCCCCATTAGCCTAGAATCCCGATACTAGCTGGATCGGGGTTTCAACAAGATTTCTGCATTTACATCAACTTCATGTGGCATGCTTTCTCCAACTTGCATTGTGTATGTAAAAACTAAAGTGGCTTATGATCATAATGGATGATTGTCTCCTTACCCAAGATGTAGTGGTGCAAATGCTCATCTACTTGCACAAGGGCATACAACTCATCGTCATAGGTGGAGAACCACTGAACCATATCGTTGAATGTCTCTGACTGATGGGGGGCCGAATGCCCATGTTTTTTGAGTATTGAGTTAAATGAATAGTTTGATGCCTCAATCTATATCTTAAATGGTTGGACAAACTCATGCATTGCGAAAACAAGTGTTGTAAACAAGCACTACTTGAGATTCTTTAAGGCATGTTGTTGTGTAGATGTCCACTTGCATGTTGCCTTGGCATCATGCATGATCTAGAAGAGAGGCCACGATATGCGCAAGAAACCAAAGAAAAAATTGCAGCAGAAATTTTCAAGTTGAGATTGCGCAAAGTTGGCCAATCTTGGATTACTTTGATCTTTTCTAGATCTACATGAATGCATGGACGATCGATGATGTAGCCTAGATACTAAATCTGGGTGGCGGTGATTGTAAATTTGGCTAAGTTGGCTTGCAACTTGTATCTATTCAATGTGTCTAAGATGCACGAGACATGAGTTACATAAATGTTGGCACATTGGTCCAGCCACTCAAACCTGATGGTACCGTCACATTAGGTCGACCTTGCTGAAGTATTGTGCACCTCGAAACAGGGCCAAGAGGTCATTAATGAGCAGTAGTAGGTACCAATTCTTTACTGTTATCTTGTTGAGTGTGCAATAGCCAATGCACATGTGCCATGTTTCTTTGGCACTATGATTATTAGACTACCACAAAGAGAAAAGCTTGACCGGATCTTTCCTTGAAGAAGCTCTTGGATTTGGTGCTAACCTTCATCATTCTCCTAAGTGGACCTACAGTATTGTCGACTATTTGGAAGAAAGAATCTGGGAAACAAATCGATCTAATGTTTTACCATGCAATGTTTGTGTAGAGCCTTTGGATTTTCAAAGATATCTCCATACTATTGTATGAACTTGTTGAGCTATTGTTGTTGCAACAATTACAAGACATTACAATCAAACACCAAAAATAGACAATGCTTTGGGAGGTCATACTTCACGTTTCATTGTAGTTTTATCCTTAAACCCTATGTGCATGGTCATTGATGTCAGTGTTGTGAACTTCATATCAACTACACTTTCAAACTGGTGGGCCAACTTATAAACAGACTTTTCATCACTAACATATTTTATGAAGTCAATTAGGTAAGAAAATCCTAACATTGGCTAGTTGAAAGGACTTGGCATCACCAAACTCCGTTCTTGGTCATGTCTTTGTAAGCCTTCTTCATCACCAACATCTGTTCCTGGTCATGTCTTTGTAGGATTTCTTCCTTTAGCTCCATATCTTTAATGTTATTGCAATCTGGTAAGAACACTTCTAATTCTTCCATATGCCAACAAAACATATCATTGAGGGACTTCATCTCACCTTCAGAGCACAACTGTAACTCAAGAGCCCTTCACGAAAGTGGTTTCCATATTTCCAGCACTCTTCTTCAAAGTCTAAGTCTCACAAGTTAAATGAGTCTACTTCCACGCTCATCCCTGAATCATAGTTCAAAAACTCGTACCCGACAATTACTCGACAGGTCAAAATTTTGACCATGACTCGAGACTCGACAATTACTTGGCATTACTCAGCAACTGTTTCTATTTGATCAAGTAAACGCTTTTGAGGTCAGAGATATGAACCCAACAAGTGAGGATTTTGATAACTGGACCCACAACTAGGGCGAGGGTTTTGACAGATGGACCAACAACCAAGAGGGTTTGGAGGATCCCATAACCTTTACAAATAAAAAGTGTGTTTTAAGACTCAAGCAAAACAAGAGGTTTGGAGGATCCCACAACCTTGGCAAGTCAAACACACAAAAGGTTTTGACATTCCCAAAACCATTCCACCTCGAGGGTTTGAAGTTTCCCACAACCTTTAGTACAAACATTTACTGTTCAATGAAACTTGAAAAATGGATGCCCTTCTGCACAACTTCCCTTCTGCAACAGAACAAGAGCTGGCTAGGAGCATAAGGTCTTCAGCTACTCTTCTGCCTTGTGGGACATCCACACATCTTCCATGCATCTGAAATGCAACAAGTGGCCATATCCTCCCACTAAGACCAATAACTACTAGATCAAAACAAAGAATTATCTAGCTCATCCTTAGTGATTTAGCCTTGTCTTGAAACAAAACAGGGTTTTCCAAACAAATATGATAAACATGCTTAAATTCTAAGGCCAACCCCAGAGCCCGAAAGAGACAAGAGTGGAATCCTCTATCATCCACTCTGATGAGACAAGTTTTGATTTGGTTTCCTCTATCCACCCCAATCAAAATTGACAGAGATTGATTACAATCCCTCGTAGCTCTGGCCTTCCACAGAGTTTTCGCCCATATTTCGCATAACCTAATTACAAGTGAGTATGCATACCCACGCACTATGCTTAATCCCGAAAGATAGAAAAAGAAAGCGTGGAATCCTCTATCATCCACTCTAATAAGACATGTTTTGGTTTGGTTTCCTCTATCCACCATAACCAAAACTGATCGAAACTAGATACCATCCTCCGTAGATCTGGTCTTCAGCAAATTTTTTGCACAAACACCATAGACCCTGAGAGCAGCAATTGAGCGTACATATCCATTGGACAGAACAACAACTGACAAAGGAGGCTCAACAATGTTAGATAGGACTCCGTATAACCTTATGAGGAATCCTCTATCATCCCCATTAGCTTGGAATCCGGATACTCGCTGGACCAAGGTTTCAACAAGATTTTTGCATTTACCCAGACCCAAAAACCATTCCAAGATAAGTCAAGTTTCCGCACATAAAGCTAAACCAGGTAAAAGACCTCTCTTATCCTCACCTATTTTGGTAACAGCAATGTGGGTTCCTCTGGTATCAACAAACTCCATTCCTTTCAAATCTATAGCTTCATTGGCCCCAGTAACCTTCGAGTCAAACTCTGAACAACCCCTTACTTGAGAAGGCTTAGACCATCGTCTAGTAACATCCACCCAGGCCCAATATCCAATGAGAAAGGATTTTGCTACCAATGGGGAAAATGTATCTTTTGGCCAATCGAAATATATCCAAAACCAAACACAAAGAGCAACCTATTTGGTAACAACAATGTGGGTTCCTCTAGTATCAACAAACTCCATTCCTTTTAGATATACAACATCATTGGCCCCAGCAACCTTCGAGTCAAACTTTGAACAACGCATTACTAGAGAAGGCTCAAACTGTCGTCCAGTAGCGTATCCACCCAGGCCCAATATCCAATGAGAAAGGATTATGTTACCAATGGGGAAACCGTATCTTTAGGCCAATCGAATATATCCAAAACCAAATGAAAAGAGCAACCAATTTAACCCAAGTAGGGTCATTTGGGGATGAGAGGCTATGACCCAAGTTTACAGTTAATCCCAACAAGGACTCGTTCGAGACCACTTTATTGCAAAGATTTAAAGCGTCGAAGTACTCGAACAATACGAGGCCTTTCCGGATTCCAAAGAAGTCAAACGGGAGCCCATCTGTAAAGGAAGTATCTGTTCCAGCTTCCCATAAAAGAGCCACCTCCTGCCATGAGGAAGATGCTAGAATATTAAACCCGTGGTAAGACACAACAATCCTAAACCCGCCCGCAGGTAACACAACAAAATCCTTCCACAGCTTCACAAAAGAGAAGCCTAGGGTGCTCCTCAACCTCTTTACCATCGTCCTCCCCCTCTTCTTCCTCCACCCTTGCCTTACAACTCCAACTTCCTCGCCCACTCCCATTCCCGCTCTTCACCATTACTAAGCAAATTTATTTCTACTTTCAAAAACATATACATTGATAAAATAATCATAAATAACATGTAAAACATTGCTAAATAACATGAGAAATGATGATGTCTAACTCTGTTAATGTTCTCTTTAAGGCATGAAAATGAAGTAAGTACTTCAAAGTTCAAATTCAAACTCAAAGTTCACTGTTAATCACTGTAATCTGGACTCAAACTACATTGGACGGCATATAATATGCTTGAAAATTGCAGTTGAATAGGGATTTCATTCATTCATTCAATGAAATGATTAACAAAGAGGTATGCCTCAAATTCCCAAATTCAGTCATCCAATGATGTGGTGTTGATTTTGACTTCAACCACTGGGATGCCATGATTGACTTGAATTCTGAAAGGGATTGTTGCTGAAATGACAGATGCACAAGAGTGGCTTGTGGCCCAATTTGCATCATGAGTTCATGGTACTGGCCAAGTAATTTGGTACATTACTCCTCAAGGGCATATCGAATAAGCTTTTAGATGCATGAGGATGCCTTAGAGAATTTATGGGTATCAACCATATTGTTCTTGTTGCGACATTCTTCCTAATAATCTAAAATAAAACTAACTGGTAATTCTCCTTTCTCACGTTACGCTCACATGTTTACAGGATATGAGAGCTCTTGCTCTCATACTAATGATATGCACCACATGGCCCAAGATGTTGGCTCAGTGGACAACCTGCACATGGTGGCAAGCTGCAATATGTAGAATGGGCAGAGAAAAGTACAAATGCGTACGAGATTCAATAAGACTAAGAATGCAAGTTCCTATGATCAGAAGGGGAATGCTTCCATATGATTTGTCTAGATTGAAAAGAATGGCAATCTATAGATGTGTGTGAATGCTAGAAACGCAAAGCATGCTAACAATTTTTTTGAGATGGTCTTCGCATGAGTTCTCTCATCTTTCATCCTCTATGGGTTACATGGATACAATACATAGATCACTGTAAGAAGGTAGTGACAACGAGGATGGTAATATAAGAGGCATAAGTTCATATTCGTGCCAAGTGACAGTTGGGGTTCTTGTAGGTGTGGTGGTTGGACTTCCAGCTATGCAGCTTCGCTATTAGGTTCCCTGACATAGCACAAAGTGATATTTGGCATGCCGAACTACAACCAGGAGCTGACACATCGATGTAGAGTGTGGGTGTTCCTGTGAGTCATAACACACCATTGCAATATGTCGCTTGAAGTTTCGGTGATGCACAAAGCTACTATGAGGCACAATAAATGGGGCATACTGTTGTAGGTGAATTCCCAATGCCACATGTGGATTCACAATGCGTAGAGTTCAGTTCCACAAGCATGGTTGTCAAACTTATGCATGGCAAAAAGTGTTGAGGCAACTCGTAGTGGTCCCATGTGTTTGTGTGTGCAATGAGATACGACAGGCGAGGGAAGCATAACTCGTTGTTAGGAGTGTGCACGACCGCGTAAAAGATGCACACAAATCATTTGCCCTTTCTTGAGGAGAAACAATCCCTATTGTGCCTACGATCAATTGCGAAAATTGAACCTAATTTTTTTGAAGGTCTAACCACTTAGCCTAATTCGTGTATTGAATTGCCTTGACCACTCAGAATTCTTGTTTTGTGCCTTGGCCAGTGTGTGTTGTTGTTACTTCAATAATCTAATCCTTCGTTGTTGTGTGCAAGTCTTTAAGATCCAAATCTAAAGGATGTGTTGCTACAAGATCAAGCAAAAGTGTGTGCTATAGCATAAGCATAAGTAGTTCCACAGTGCAAACTGGATGCAAACCCATGTACTACAGCATGTCAAGAACAAATTCATTCTCTCCAACTGCACGTAGGATAGTGTAATAACCATAGTGTAGAGGCTTGGCCTTGCAACATGGACGATTGAATCATTGCTTTGAAAGATGCAAGCATACCTTATTGCCCGTCCTGTACTCATGAGGTGGGTGGTGTGTCTTCGCGCTCTTTGTACTTCAATTTTAAGCATAAAGGAATATTATGAACCTGCAATTGAGTGTTTTGCATGTGTTGCAAAAACTTTTGCAATTTGTTCACATCCCTTTCCTATGTGCACAACTCAAAGGCGAGCGGCATGTTGTAGAATATATCTAGGTCTACGGCTGGCTGGAACCCAAGATATGTCAGGAATGGACTATGCCCTATAGAGTTTTACAAAGCTCTATTATAGGCATGCTAAATGCAAATCAAGGTATCATCCCAAGTGTGTGAATACACACTATTGTATATGTGCAACAGATGAACAAGTGTGTGGATGACAATTTGTGTTTGTCCATCTATCTGGGTATGAAATGTTCTAAACTGGTGCAATTGTGTGTCCATAACATCCCATAAAGCTTGTCAAGAATGCACAAACTCACATGGAAGTTGGGCACAGATCATTGAATATATGATAAATTAATTTTCCAATGACTATTTTGCACAACTATATATAATAACAATCTAATCCTTGATGCTTACCATGTTTATTCATATAAAAATGAATGTTGTAAATTTTTATGTACCTTGTCTTGCCTCTTTAAAAAATAGTTATAGTTTATCATATACTCAGAAACACAAAACCAACTTTTTTTTTTGTTTTTTTTTGGGGGGGAGGTCCCTTCCCCATCCCCATCCCCATATATAGATAGGGATAGGGATAAGCCCTCAGCCTCCTTTCTATTCTACCCTCTATATATATGGGGGCCTCTCCCGATGGCCTCCACTATCGAGAAGGGCTATATATAGTTATAGTTGGCAATGGGAGAGGCGTAGGGGGCCAACAGTTGTATATAGCTAGGGGTGGAAGGCTAGAGCTAGGGGTGGACGGTTAGGGTGGGACTAGAAATATGGAATCCGACATATGGGGTGGACATTTATCATAATAGGGGCGGGAAGAGTATGATTTGATAGAGGAACTGGGACCTCTTTCTTTATCTCTCTAGATGGAGAGAGGCAAGTCAACGGAGATGTATATATACCATATACAGGTCGTCGAAAATCAATGAGTCATTGGCCAACTAATTAAGCTTAATTGGTTTGACAAAAAAGTAGTGAATGCAACTAACCCTTCAACATGTTTAATAAAACTTCTAACCATTTGGGGAACAAGATTGAATCAAAGCAAATTAGTAATTTCAAATTGAAAACTGGGTTTGTGCTTCTTTAAGGAGGAAAGGAACATGAGATGTACCTTTATCCATCCCTTTATTTTTTAATTTTCCTTCATTAACAAGAGATGTACCTTCATCTTTTTGTCTAGTGGAACCAATTACCTAATCATTTGTACTTATAAGCTCAATACCAATCATATAAATTGTTTCCATCCTCAAGCTATAAAATTGTAATTTGAACCCATCCACTGCACCTTTACACCTTGTACCGTCCCAATTCGTTAATCGCTCCACCGGATTATGAATTTTAAACTTTTCTAGCTTCACATCCCATCAACCATTAATGTAACTCAAGAGCCCTTCACTTAAGTAGTTTCCATATTTCGAGCACTCTTCTTCAAAGTCTAAGTCTTAGGGGTTAAATGAGTCTA
The DNA here is from genome assembly GCA_037957365.1 of Torreya grandis. Taxonomy (NCBI): domain Eukaryota; kingdom Viridiplantae; phylum Streptophyta; class Pinopsida; order Cupressales; family Taxaceae; genus Torreya; species Torreya grandis. The sequence goes on from JARHVA010000184.1 coordinate 5,545,989, forward strand.
CTTCCATGCTCATTCCTAAATCAAAGTCAAAAACTCATACCCGACAATTCCTCGACAGGTCAAAATTTTGACTATGACTTGGGACTCGAGAATTTCTCGACAATTATTTGGCATTACTTTACTACAAGGCCCTATTCGAGACCACTTTACTACAAAGTTTCAAAGCATTGGAGCACTCAAACAATACAAGGCCCTTCCAAATTCCAAAGGAGTCAAATGGGAGCCCGTCTGTAAAGGAAGGATCTGTTTTGGCTTCCCATTAAAGAGACACCTCCTGTCGTGAGGAAGACACTAGAATATCAACCCGCAACAAGACAAAACAATCTGGTACCCGCCCGCAGGTAATACAGCAAGATCAGTCAACATCTTCACTGAAGAGAAGCCCAGGGTGCTCCTTGGCCTCTTTACCATTGTCCTCGCCCTCTTCTTCCTTCACCCTTGCCTTAGAACTCGAACTTCCTTGCCTACTCCTGTTCTCGCTCTTCACCATTACTCAGCAACTTTATTGCTACTTTAAAAAACATATAAATTCATAAAATAAACTTAAATAAGCCCATCCGTAAAGGAAGGATCTATTTTGGCTTCCCATTAAAGAGACGCCTCCTGCCGTGAGACAAGACAAAACAATCCGGAACCCTGCCATAGGTAATACAGCAAGATCAGTCAACATCTTCATTGAAGAGAAGCCCAGGGTGCTCCTCGGCCTCTTTACCATCGTCCTCGCCCTCTTCTTCCTCCACCCTTGCCTTAGAACTCGAACTTCCTTGCCCGCTCCCATTCTCGCTCTTCACCATTACTTAGCAACTTTATTGCTACTTTAAAAAACATATAAATTCATAAAATAAACTTAAATAACATGTAAAACATTGCTAAATGACATGAGAAATGATGATGTCTGACTCTGTCACTGTTTTCTTTAAGGCTTGAAAATGAAGTAGGTACTTCAAACTCAAAGTTCAACGTTAATCACTGTAATCTAGACTCAAAGTACATTGGATAAATGCTTTTGAGGCTAGAGATATGAACCGGACAATTGAGGGTTTTGATAACTGGACCCACATCCAGGGTGAGGGTTTTGATAGATGGTCCCACAACCAAAAGGGTTTGGAGGATCCCACAACCTTTATATGGCACAACAAGCACGTTTTAAAGCTCCCACATCCATAACAAACACAACAAGAAGTTTGGAGGATCCCACAACCTTGGCAAGTCAAACAGACATAGGGTTTTAAGGTTCCCACAAAATTTAGAACAAACACTTACTGTTCAATGGAACTTGAAAATCAGACACCCTTTTATAGAACTTCCCTTTTGTATTAGAACAAGAGCTCACCAGGGGCAAAAGGTCTTCAACTACTCTTCTACCTCCTGGGACATCTGCACATCTTCCGCGAATTTGAAGCACAACAAATGGGCATATCCTCCCACTAAGACCAATAACTACTAGATCACAGCAAAGAATTATCCAGCTCATCCTTAGTGAGCTAGCCTCGTCTTGAAACAAAATAGGGTTTTCCAAACAAATATGATAAACACACTTAAAATCTAAGGCCAACACTAGAGCCCGAAAGAGACAAGAGTGGAATCCTCCATCATCCACTCTGATGAGAACTTTTGATTTGGTTTCCTCTATCCACCCCAATCAAATCTGACAAAGATTGGATACAGTCTCCCACAAGTCTAGTCTTCAGCAGAATTTTTGCCCATCTTTTGCATAACCTAATTACAACAAGTATGCATACCCACGCATTAGGCCGAATCTCGAAACCTGGAAAAACTAAGCATGGAATCCTCTATCATCCACTCTAATAAGACAAGTTTTGGTTTGGTTTCCTCTATCCACCACAACCAAAACTGATCGAAACTGGATACCATCCTTCGTAGATCTGGTCTTCAATAAAAAAATTGCACATCAACCATAGACCCTGAGAGCAGCAAGTGAGCATACATATCCATTGGAAGGAACAAAACCCACAAAGGAGGCTCAACAATGTTAGATCAGACTCCATATAATCTTGTGAGGAATCCTTTATCATCCCCATTAGCTTGGAATACCATCCTTTGTAGATCTGGTCTTCAGTAAAAATTTTGCACATCCACCATTGACCTTGAGAGCAGCAAGTGAGCATACATATCCATTGGATGGAACAACCACCCACAAAGGAGGCTCAACAATGTTAGATCATACTTCGTATAATCTTGTGAGGAACCCTCTATCATCACCATTAGTCTAGAATCCTGATACTAGCTAAACCAGGCTTTCAACAAGATTTTTGCATTTACCTAGACCCAAAATCCATTCCAAGATAGTGCAAGAGTCAACACATAAAGCTAAACCAGGTAAAAGACCTCTATTATCCTCACCTATTTTGGCAATAGCAATGTCGGTTCCTCTGGTATCAACAAACTCCATTCCTTTCAGACCTACATCATCATTGGCCCCAACAACCTTCGAGTCAAACTCTGAACAACCCCTTACTTGAGAAGGCTCAAACCATTGTCTAGTAGCATCCACCAAGGCCCAATATCCAATGAGAATGGTTTTTGCTACCATTGGGGAAACCATATCTTTAGGCCAATTGAAATATATCTAAAACCAAATGGAAAGAGCAACCTATTTGGTTACAGCAAAGTGGGATCCTCTAGTATCAACAAACTCCATTCCTTTCAGATCTACAGCATCATTGGCCCTAGCAACCTTCGAGTCAAACTTTGAACAACCCCTTACTGGAGAAGGCTTAGACCGTCGTCCAGTAGCATCACCCAGGCCCAATATCCAATGAGAAATGATTCTGCTACCAATAGGGAAACCGTATCTTTAGGCCAATTGAAATATATCCAAAACCAAATGAAAAGAGCAACCGATTCTAACCCAGGTAGGGTCTTATGGGGATGAGAGGCTATGACCCAAGTTTAGGGTTAATCCCAACAAGGACCCATTCAAGACCACTTTACTGCAAAGTTTTAAAGTGTCAGAGTACTCAAACAATACAAGGCCCTTCCGGATTCCAAAGGAGTTAAACGAGAGCCCGTCCATAAAGGAAGGATCTGTTTCGACTTCCTATAAAAGAGACACCTCATGCCATGAGGAAGACGCTAGAATATCAACCCACGACAAGAGACAACAATCATGAACACATTGATAGGTAATACAGCAAGATCTATCCACAGATTCAAAGAAGTGAAGCCCAGGGCACTCCTCAACCTCTTTACCATCATCCTTGCCCTATTCTTCCTCCACCCCTACCTTAGAACTTGAACTTCCTCGCCCGCTCTTGTTCCCACTCTTCACCATTACTCAACTACTTTATTGCTACTTTAAAAAACATATAAATTCATAAAATAAACTTAAATAACATGTAAAACATTGCTAAATGTCATGAGAAATGATGATGTCTTACTCTGTTACTGTTTTCCTTAAGGCTTGAAAATGAAGTATGTACTTCAAAGTTCAACTTCAAACTCAAAGTTCCATGTTAATCACTGTAATTTGAAATCAAAGTACATTGGACGGCATGTAATATGCTTGAAAATTGCAGTTGAATAGGGCTATCATTCATTCAATCATATGTAAACAATAATGTCAATTTTAAAAAATGTAGGTATGCCTTCATCAAACTTTAATACAGTTTTCATTCATTTAAGTATGATTGTATCAAACTTGACAGTCACTTGAGGGCTTGAACTTGAAGCCTTGAAGTGAGTGTGCTTAGTAATGCACTATGAATGCAAGACTTGATGTGGCACTCGATGTTTGTGTGCATGTAAGGCCAGTAGAACTGTTTCTCAAGCACTACTAGTGTCTTGGTAATGCCAAAGTGTCCTTCGGTCTTGGCATATTGCACTTCCCAGATAAGTCTTTCCCAATGTGCACCACCAGGAACACGAAGATACCCAAGGTTGTAAAGAAGCTTAACAAACACGGTGAATTCACGAGCCTATTTACCATACATGACGGTACATGTTTTTGCAAATTCATTGTCTACTAAATAGAGATATACCTAGTTAGATAAGTCATTGCGCATGTAAAGCACCATGATGAGCACTTGCATTGTCGGTCTTCTAGGGCAATATGACGCCTTGTTGTCCACTGTTTTATTGTGCTTAATCACTAGACAGAACTACTCCAAGTACCTCATCCACTTCATGTGGCATGCTTTCTCCAACTTGCATTGTGTATGTAAAAACTAAAGTGGCTTAAGATCATAATGGATGACTGTCTCCTTACCAAAGATGTAGTGCTGCAAATGCTCATCTACTTGCACAATAGCATACAACTCATTTTCATGGGTGGAGAACCATTGAACCATATCGTTGAATGTCTCTTAGTGATAGGCAACCGAATGCCCATGTTTTTTTAGTATTGAGTTAAATGAATAGTTTGATGCATTAGTCTGAATCTTAAATGGTTGGACAAAGTCATGCATTGTCAAAACAAGTATTGTAAACAAGCACTAATTAAGATCATTTAAGGCACGTTGTTCTGCAGATATACACTTGTATGTTGCTTTGGTATCATGCATGATCAAGAAAGAGAGGCCACAATATGCGCAGGAAACCAAAGACAAACTTGTAGCAAAAATTTTCAAGTTGAGATTATGCAAAGTTGTATTATCTTGGATTACTTTCATCTTTTCCATATCTACATGAACACATGCACGATCTATGTAGTCTAGATACTAAATTTGGGTGGCAATGATTGTACATTTGGCTAAGTTGGCTTGTAACTTGTATCTATTCAATGTGTCTAAGATGCACGAGACATGAGCTACATAAATGTTGTTTGTACATTGGTCAAGCCACTTATACCTAATGGTACCCTCACATTAGGTCGACCTTGGTGAACTATTGTGCACCTTGAAACAGGTCCAAGAGGTCGTCAAAGAGCAGTAGTAGGTACCAATTCTTCACTGTTATCTTGTTGAGTGTGCAATAGCCAATGCACATGTTCCAAGTGCCATCTTTCTTTGGCACTATGATTATTAGACTACCACAAAGAGAAAAGCTTGACCAGATCTTTCATTAATGAAGAAGCTCTTGGATCCGTCGCTAACCTTCATCATTCTCCTAAGTGGACCTGCAGTACTGTGGACGATTTGGAAGAGGGAAGCTGGGAAACAAATCAATCTAATGTTTTACCATGTAATGTTTGGGTAGAACCTTTGGATCTTCAAATATATCTCCATACTGTTGTATGGACTTGTTGAGCAATTATTGTTGCAACAATTACGAGACATTACATGAAGCCAATGCCCATTTGCACAAATGCACAAATGCTTTTGATTGAAACATGACTAGCACAAACTTTTAAGTATGCACAATTAGCTTGTGGCATTGTTTCACCAAAACAAAAGTGAGTTTGGTATTTGTAGGTGAATCCAAGATGTTGAAGTAGCCAAATTTGACATAAAAATCCTTTGCGATGGTTTGGCTTTATATGTAGCATCTTGGTCATACACATAAAGGCTTCTAAGCAAAATGTTGTAGGCCTCTGGTGGGGCGACGTCACAAGGGGCTTTGTCCTCAATGGGCCTTATTGCATACTTGCAAGTGCACTTTCCTTAGACCTAGATATCCTTCCCTTATCAGATGCATCCTAGAAAGCATGGTCATTGATGTGCCTTAGTGGTGATCCCTAGGCATTGGGTTGCAGTTTCTAACCTAAAGTCGTTGAAGGTTGTACCACTAAACCAAATCCATATCTTGCCCTACCTTGACCACTCAGAACAATTGATGTGTGCCTTGGCAGGGGCGTTTTGTTGTCAATTAAATAATCTGATCTTTCAGTGTCTACGTTGTTGCATGAACCATGACTAGCAGAAACTTTTGTGCTTGCAAGATGAGCTTGCAGCATCGTTTGGCAAAGACCATAGTGATTTTCATTGTTGTGGGTGAGTCCAAGAGGTTGAAGAACTAGTCTTAACATGCAAATTCCACCAGAGTGGCTTGGTTTGATATGTAGCGTCATAGTCATTCACTTACAACCTTTAATGCATAATTTCACAAACCTCAAGTAGTGCAACATCACAGGTGACTCTGTCCTCCATGGGCTAGACTTTGTACTAGAAGTTGCATTGCCACCAGACAAATATATCCTTTTCTCATTAAAGCCAACTCAAGGAGTAGGTTTAGGATGTGCTTCTATGGTAACGCCCAAGTGCTGGATTGTACCTTTGCACTAATGTCCTTATGGCTCCCACAATCAATGATGACATGGAGGGGCTGACGATTCACCTATAACTTGGTGTGGAAGGAACACTATCGTTCCTTAGTGGTGTTTGTGGCAGTGGCATTAGTGCTCAACGAAGTGGCATCTAGATCAATGTCATCCATTGACGTGGGCCTTGATGTAGATTGCATAATCAAAGATTGTTGCGCGTGACATTTAGAATCGTCAGGGTAGCAATTTCAATGTCAATGACACCATTTATTACCTTGGTTATTCGTCTGTCTCACACAAAAGACAAATATTTATGGTGTTGCATGACCACCTTATGTTGCTCCTAATTGCATGGCATATTTTGCTTATGCGCAATAGGGTTGCATGGTGCGTTATGTGCAGGTTGGCTCTTGAGCATAGCAGTGGATAAAGAACACTACTTCATCTTTTCCTTTTCCTTAATCTGCGTGGTATTGTGGTGTGCTTTCCCTACTAATGTGTTAGAAGTCAAGAAATCCATCTTTGCATGAATATAAAGTGAGAGCCCATTGATGTGCCTCAAACTTTTACTACTCTATCAAGTTACTCACGCAAACGCACAATACAATCATGGAACTTGGTATACTCTTCGATTGACTGCTCATTATGCTAGCACAATTGTTGGAACTTGATGTATTCATCCACATAATGCTTGAGGGGGTAATACTCATCCTTCAAGGCAACAAAAAAGACTTTCGTGTCTCTTGCATTATTTTTCAAGTGCATGTTGAAGCTTTTGGTCAGTGCGACACTTAAATGGCCATCTTCAACACTATAAAGGTGGTATTCTCAACATCAATGAAACGATTGACAAAGTATGCCTCAAATTCTCAAATTCAGTTATCCAATGATGTGGCGTTGATTTTGACTTCAAACACTGGGATGCCATGATCAACTTGTATTCTGAAAGGGGTTGTTGCTGAAATGATAGATGCACAGGATGCACAAAAGGAGTGTCTTGTGGCCCAATTTACATCATGAGTTCATGGAACTAGCCAAGTAATTTGGGACATTATTCCTCAAGGGCATATCAAATATGCTCTTAGACGCATGAGGATGCCTTAGAGAATTTATGGGTATCAACCATCTTGTTCTTATTACGACATTCTTCCTAATAATCTGAAATAAAACTAACTGGTAATTCTCCTTTCTCGCGTTACGCTCACATGTTTACAGGATATGAGAGCTCTTGCTCTCATACTAATGATATGCACCACATGGACCAAGATGCCAGCACAGTGGACAACCTGCACATGGTAGCAAGTTGCAAGTTGTAGAATGGGCGGAGAAAAGTACAAATGTGTACAAGATTCAATAAGACTAAGAATGCAAGTTCCTATGATCAGAAGGGGAATGCTTCCATATGATTTATCTAGATTGAAAAGAATGGCAAGCTATAGATGTGTGTGAATGCTAGATACACAGAGCATGCTAACAATTTTTCGATATGGTCTTCGCATGAGTTCTCTCGTCTTTCATCCTCTATGGGTTACACGGTTACAATAGATCGATCACTGCAAGAAGGTAGTTACAACGAGGATGGTAACATAAGAGGCATAAGTTCATCTTCTGGCCAACTGACATTTGGGGTTCTTGTAGGTGTGGTAGTTGGACTTCCAGCTATGCAACTTCGCTAACAAGTTCCCTGACATAGCACAAAGTGATATTTGGCATGCCGAACTGCAGCAGGTTGCTGACACATCGATGTAGATTGTGGGTGTTCCTGTGAGGCATAACAAACCCATGCAATATGTTGGTTGATGTTGCGGTAATGCACAAAGCTTCCATGAGGTGCAATTAATAGTGCAAAATGTTATAGGTGAATGACAAATGCCACATGTAGATTCACAATGCGCAGAGTTCAGTTGCACATGCATGGTTGTCAAACTTATGCATGGCAAGAAGTGTTGAGGCAGCTCGTTGTGGTACCATGAGTTTATGTGTGTACAATGAGATACGACAAGCAAGGTAAGTATAAATCATTGTTAGGAGTGTGCACAACCGTGCAAAAGATGCACACAAATCATTTGCCCTTTCTTGAGGAGAAACAATCCCTATTGTGCCTTCAGTCAATTGCAAAAACTGAACCTAGAATTTTTGAAGGTTTAACCACTTAGCCTAATTCGTGTATTGTATTGCCTTGACCACTCAGAACAACTGATGTGTGCCTTGGCCGATGTGTGTTGTGGTTACTTCAATAATCTAATCCTTTGATATTGTGTGCAAGTGTTCAAGATCCAAATCTAAAGGATGTGTTGCTACAAGATCAAGCAAACGTGGGTGCTATCGCGTAAGTAGTTCCACAGTGCAAACTGGATGCAAACCCATGTACTACAGCATGTCAAGAACAAATGCATTCTCTCCAACTGCACGTAGGATGGTGTAATAACCATAGCATAGAGGCTTGGCCTTGCAACATGGACCCTTGAATCATTCCTTTGAAATATGTAAGCATACCTTATTGCCCACCTTGCACTCATGAGGTGGGTGATGTGTCTTCGAGCTCTTTGTACTTCAATTGTAAGCATAAAAGATTATGTTGAACCTACTAATGAGTGTTTTGAATGTGTTGCAAAAACTTTTGCACTTTGTTCACATCCCTTTCCTATGCGCACAATTCAAGAGTGGGCGACACGTAGGATATATCTAGGTGTACCGCTCACTAGAAGCCAAGACAAACGCCTCTGGTTTCACACTTGGAGCAATCCTCACTAGACATGGTCACCCAATTGTTTACCACAACGAAACCTTCACTGCACCGATAAGAAACTAGCCAACCTATGATCCCAAGATTTATGTTATTTTTCAGCATTGGAAGCATTATGATCCACACAAATCACAAGTCACTTCAGTTCTTGCATACTCATAACAAGTTGCAGCAAGAACAACATCACCAATGATCTTCTTATCTTCAGCAATTCGTTCTAAACATCAAGTATTGGAAGGGAAGTGCCAATCTGATCGCAAATTATTTGCCATTTGCCAACTCAAGCTCTCCTTTTTGTACTCAACGTTTGTGGATATGAAGTCAACACATGATCAGAATTGAATCTATCTGACATGGATTTTGTGGATACCTATCAAAATTTGTTTATCACCTTGGACACTTATGCATTCCATGTGAGGCAAAGAGAATAACAAATATGGGCGGCTCATTTGAGCAAAGTTGCAGAACAATTTGGAGTTGAAAAGACTCTTGCAATGTTGCAAAAGTAATTATGGCCACATCTCGGGTGTGATGTATTCAAATACATAAAGTCTTGCACTGCATGTGCACTTTCTAAACCAGTTAACAAGAAGCAAGGTTTGTACACACCTCTGTCGGTTCCAAGGAGACTGAGGGAATATGTTTCCATGGCCTTCCTTTCAGTCTACCTTACTGCCATGCATTGTAACGATTCTCAAAAATGGCAATTTTGATACCTTGTAAGAATGAAATATCAACTCTTGAAATAACTCATCCACTTTGGAATGATAGGAATACAAGGTTCTTGAGCAATTTTCGGAAAGTGCTTCACTTTATGTAGACACAAAGTTGAACAAATCTATGACCTTTCAACCATAAGTTCTGGACAAAAAAAAGTGGTAAATATGATGATAGCGCACCTTCTTAGAGTGTACAATTTAAAAAAGCAACACACTTAGGATGAAATCCTTCATTTTATTCAACAAAGTTCCAACAGAGCTCTACACAACTCTACCACAAACATCCCTCATCAAGTATGCTTGGGTTTCCAAATTTTGGCACCCATTGATGTAGCTTATCATGTTTCGCCACCAACACCTCCTTTAGCTCAAAATGAAGTTGACAAATCTATTCAATTCATTGATCACATTCAATGCATTCAACAAGTGCAAACCATTCTACATCAAGCTAATGCGAAGTACAAGCAACACCATGACAAGCATCGTACACCGCACATCTTTCAAGTTGGTGATCGAGTTTGACTACACTTGCAGAAATAAAAACTGGCAGGGCCTTACAATAAGATTCGTTCACTTTAGTATGGGCCTATACCATCACCAAACAAGTAAGAGATAACATTTTTCAAGCTTAATCTACCTTCTTATCTTGGGTTACATCCAATCTTCAATGCAAAACTCTTGCACCATTACTTTCCACCTCTGTTGAATACTTTAGATACTGTAGAGACTCTTTAACAAACAGAGATCAATCCAAATTGTAGCATCCCAACAAAATCAGATCAAGCCATTGTAGCTCAGGTCAAATGGACATGTTGACAAGAGGTCTCTCTCTCTCTTCTAGATCATCAAAGCAAGTAAAGTGCCTTTCCAGGAAAAATGGTTTAAATAAAGGCAGATCGCCAATTTGTTCCCACATCTTTTATTGCAACTACATGCAATGGTAACCATTGCTCTTCAAGGAGGGGCAACTGATTCAATAGGATCAATATCACTAGATCTTACCGCTGTTTACCATTGTTGCATATTCAGCATCGCGCTAAGGTCAGCAACATCAACATTAGGTTACACACCTACATGTCAATCTGCAAGATCCAACTCCAATTCTATAGTACCACATAACTATTGTAGTTTCAGCACTATAAACCACAACTCATCAGTAACAACAGTTAGTGACATCACAACACTCATAAGTTGTGAAGCGGTTGCTACCAACTTTTGTAATGGTTCAACCGATGCTTCATCTACCTCCATTGTATATTAATATACACTTCCATTCTTTGTATGAGGTTACATGAAGTATGTAGACTAGAATGAAGTTAGGGAGTACATAGACACCACACATCTGAACTCTCAAATATTGTACAGAACTTGGCATGATAAAACTTTGTTATTATAGTTCTACATTGGTTGTCATCGTCTTCTTTGCTTTCATTGTTTTTTAACAAATTGAACCTTCATAGCCTCTTCGTTCATATTTCACTTATGTTCATAACCCTCTTAAATTTGTCTAAGTAGTTTGCTCATCAGGTCTCCTCTTTGGCCCCGAATCAAGGAGCTTTCCAAAAACCTTCTGAACCAAAGTCTCTGATCAATAACATATTCACCTTAACTAGAGTTTGTAAATATTCTTGAGATGAATCCTTTTCACGAGAGAGGTTTTCACTACAACATGATGAGGGGTTTAAAATCTCAACTCCAAGTTTAGGCTTTCTTAATCTTTTTTATTCTTTCTTCTACGCCCTGGCCCAAAACCATGACAATCATCTTTAGGTTTTTTTTCTTGATAATCTGCGCATTTAAATATGTTGCATTGATAATCTAGCTATGATATGCAATTCTTTAACAAAGATAGCAATGAACTTATTTTTTGTATCACTACAATGTAATACTTCAAAATAGAGTCCAATTGTACAAAAAATGAAGGAAAATTCTTTCTATGTAGAATCTACAAAAATATAATTTATAAGGAAACAAGGGTCACGTAGCCACTAGTCCCTGCCTCAGTTGTGTCTATAGTAATAGAAATTGTAATATCAATTGTATTTAGTTTAGTTAAGGAGTGCCCATTTCAATTTTAGTGACCAATCCTTATTTTTAGTCTGTCGATGTGGCTAGTCATTGCTTTTAGTCTAATGATGCAACTAGTCCCTACATTTTTGCTTTTAGTCTATTGATTGTTTTAGAAATTATAATATTACTTCTATAAATTGATTGTTTTAGAAATTATAATATTACTTCTAAGATAATTATATAGTATAATAAATATGCAAAAGCTAATAATATTTCAAAAGTTATAAATAAAAAAACATGAGTTTTAATATTAATTAAAGTAATATTGCCTTTTAAAATATTATTAAATAAATGTAAATAATTATATTATATAACGTGAAAGTTGAACTAAAATAATAATTATATATATATATATATATATATAAATCATGTTGATGCTTTTTCTTTAAAGTTTATTTCAGAAAGTTGAATTTCTTACTTGTTAATTTAGATTGTTTTTGGATGGAAAGTTTTTAAATTTTAATAAATAATAATAAATAGAAAGGTTGTTATGTAAGTAATTAATAATTATTTTTTTAAATAATATGAATGATGTACAACTCATAATTTTTTTGGTTATGCATGTTAATTGAAAATAAATCATGTTGATGCTTTTATGAACTAGTTTTTTTAGAAAATTGAATTTTTATTAGTTAAATTAGAATTTTTAAATGGAAAGTTTTTTAATTTTAATAAATAATAATAAATATAAAGTTGAGTTGTCACTAACAATAACAATAAGTGGTGGCAATAAACTTGAATGCAATTTAGAATATATATATATATATATATATATATATATATATTAAAAAAATCATCCAATCATTAATAGCTAAATGGAATATTCCTTATTCACCCCAGGGAATATTCCAAAATATTGCACATAAAACTATAGCATTATCATAATATGTTAAATCATCCAATTTAATTGGTTGGAATGAAAAAATTAATTGTTCAATCGATTCTTATAGTAACCTGCAAAGGCAGGGACTAATAACAACTAACTTTATAAAAGGATTGGCAATGTGATAATAAATTGAGTGACCAAACAAACAATGAACTATTTTTGATATCTACAATGAACTTTCTACATATAATTTTAATTGTATGCCAAAGAGAATGAAACTACAACCTACCAACAAGGACAAATCTCTTGAATAAGAAAAAAAAATGTTATAATCAAGTCAAATGAAGCATGTTTTAGTAAAGTTCGGGCTCACACCCCAATAAAATAAGAACATTAGACAAATTCATTGAAATAAATACTAAGCATTTGAATGACAAAAACAATCAAGTCAAATGAAGCATGTTTCAATAAAGCTGGGGCTTACAACCCAATTAAATAAGAATATAAGAAAAAATCATTGAAATAAATACTATAAGCATTTGAATGGCAAAAACAATCCCATGCAAGGAGGCCCCCTATAACTACTGTGCTCACAAGTCTCATTTCTCCTTTCACCCTTAAAATACTCACAAACTAAACCAAAAAAAGATAAAAATCGTGATGCAAACAAAGATGCATCTCCATATTATACAATTGATTGACTCTAATTATCATTTCTAATCACATTGCAAAGAGAGGAAAATAAGAACACTTATCTATTTTCATTCCACTATTCGCCTTTGATGCCATGCCATCTACAAGCTTTGGAACACCTGATTTAAGATGATCAATCTTCAACCTGAAAGACATAATCAATGCAAAGTAAAAATCTATAATCAAAAAATCCAATAGTCTTTTTCAGTTTATGTTGTTTCTTGTTAATGTAATAGTAGAGACAAACACTCAAAAACACATAGATGGCCATTCCACACTAAATAACCAGAGAAACAGCAGGGTTTAAACATTTTTTTGTCTAATATTATGAATTGCAAACGCTCGATCTCGAAGGATCTAATTGTTATATATTATGCTCACTAAATAGGATGGGATTAATTTCACATATCTAATTTTCAATGAAATTGGAAAGACTTAAGAATACAATGTTTTTCTAAAGAATTTAGATATCACCTTAATATGCAGTTTGATAGATCAATATATGTAACAATGAACACACATTTTCATGATACAACCAACATTCTGGGAAAACGCTTCACCATCAAGATAAGCAAACAAAAAATTAATATATATCTCAAGATTAGAAGCACATAATCATCTAAACATCAATACATATCACAATCATGTGGAATCAACAGAAAAAAAACTGAGACCAAATTTGAAATATAGACCATTTATCATGTCCCCTTTCTAGATTAAAATAATTAATAATATTATTTAAGTTGGGCCAGGTCATTTCTAATCTTTAGGGCAACTTAATAATAATATTATTATTAAGACAAGTATTCTTAAATATTTAAAGTAAAAATAATAATATGACTAAGTTAGCCAAAAGTAACTTTTGTCGACAAGTTTTGTTTTAAAATAAAGGGGACTTTGGGGAAAGATATAACGGAAGCATTAAGGGTCATTTGAAGATCAACCTGGCCATCAATCTATTTTTAGATTGAGATTTTTAGCTATTGTTTCTACTTCTGCTTCGGAGGACGAAAACCCTCCATTGTAATTTGGTTTGTGGGAACAAAAGACCTCCATCTTCTGGTCACTAATCTGAGGACGAAAACCCTCAAGGTCGCTTGTGGTAATCTCATCCAGAGATTACATTTGGGCTTCAGATCTACATCAACATCATCTTTCAGAGCGACTGAATAATTAAGGCATCATCCAGAAATTCAATCATCATCAAATCAGGCAAGGAAATATCAGATTTTTATCCAGATCTGCTAGGGCATTCATCAAAGGGCTGACATCACACCTGGGAAGGTTTACGTCACACTTATGGGCATCATTTTTGGGCTGTGTTTCATCTGGAAGATTGTCGTCTTCCTTTGGCCTCTAATTTAAGGTTGGCATTATCATTTGTGGTTTTAGTCAATGGTTTTCTTTTCAATTTGTAATCAAAAAAATAACAAATAATTTTTGCTGTTATTGTGATTTATTTCTGCAATTTTATTCAATAACAAAATTGCTTTTTCTAGATCTGTATCATAAAAATCAGAATTCTGTGATTTTCCCTAGGGATTTCATTCAAAAATCAGATTTCTAAGTGTTGTATTTTTCTCTAAGGGTTTGCTGGAAAACCCAAATTGTTCTAATTTGTCCTAAAAGGGACACTACACCATCAAATCTATTTTATACAAAAATCAGAAGCAAAATACTCACTTTTTTTGTGAAATAGCAACCATTTTGGCAAATCCCTAATTCTCGAATAGAAACAAACAATACAGTTACAAAAAATACATCTTATTTCAATCCATCAAGAGAAGCAAAAGTACAACCGTAAGCCAAACTTAACCTGCATTTGACAACCTTCCAAATAAACCCTAACAAAAATTGAAAGATGTTCTTGGATCAAAACACTATGAATTTCAAGGAGAATGAAGCAGCCATAAATTTCTCTATGTCTTGCTTAGCCATTTTAAGCAGAGAGAGAACCTTTCCTTTCTTATTTTCTTTTGCTATAAATACATCTTGCCACAAATGGTAATCATATGCACCTACCAGCTACCAAATAGCCATGGCTACCTAAACTTTATCTTTTTATGGTATGTAGAAGCTAAAAAATTTAAAATAATTCAGTACAATTAAAGCCATCCAAAGCCCAAAAACTCAACTAAAGCTAAAAACTCTACCCAAAGTTAACCTGAAGATTATGACAAGAAGAAGAGAGAAAGTAAACGGTAAAGCATTCTAAGTGTTTTCTTTCGATGTGTAACGTAAATAACCTATGTTAGCTCTCCTTACTATTTTTATTTAGAGTGATGATCTAATCTAACTAAGGGAATTTTATCCTCTTCTTTGTCATGGTCAAATTTTCTAGCTCTAACCAGAAATTTTATAAACCCGTTCTATAAAATTATCTGAGTCTATAATTCATGGTAACTTTTGAAATTCTTTGGTAGACATTTAGTCAAAACAGTCATCTATAATTTAATTTAGATGCTCTACTTTCAATCAAACTGATTACCCCCATTCCATTTCTATAATGTTAATACATCAAGTCTGTTATACCTTTTTTTATTCTTCAATTTATCATACTTTTTATTTTAATACTTTAATCTATATTTCTCGGGAGCTTATAAGCAGTTGTAGAGATTTGCCAAAACTAATAGGATGAGTCAAGAACTTGGTTTTATACATTCTTGGTAGATTAAGGAGAAATTTTATACACAAACAATTTTTTTTTTCCACATTTTAGCAATGAACAATACAAACGGGTACCATCATAGTTTTAAGTCCATACAATGTAATCCCAACAACTGTGGTTTCATTCCCCCTAAAGACAAACCTGAAACCTTTTAGTAAGTGGGTTTATTTTCCTCCTATAACACAACATTTAGGTCTAATTAGATTTTGTTCACATTAAATGGAGTTATATTTCACTGACTAGACATTCCAACCTCATCCTACACCAACCATCCATTCAAGATGGTGTCTGCATATATAAATCCACTACAATTGACCATTTGGAAAATAAGGTGAAGACAACTATCAGACGTTGGTATGTTTTAATTTTAATAGCAACTAATTTAGAACTGTGGAAAACATCCCTTGTTATTAATAGGTTGGTAAATTGGCTAAGCTAGCTCAATAAGGATGGGGAAAACCATGCATCGTTCAATATTAATCATTAGATTTTTAATCAAAAAAGTTTGGGGGTCCAAATGATCGGAAGGCACAATTGGATAGAATCATACTAGAATATAGAAACTCATTACATATTTGCTACATATCTAAAGATCTACTGGATATCTGAATAAGATTATTTAAATTTCTCCATACCATATCTAAATCATTGGGGAACACAACTGATTTGATTGCTTCCGTTACTGACTGAGCTTATAGACTTGATACTACTTAAATGAAAAGAGAGAATGAAATACTACGGTTGATGCCTGGCTAGTGGAGTAGAGATCAAACTCTCACATTCAACTTACTAAGCAAATCTTATATTGGAACATATGCAGCAATTTTATATTAGAATAAAATTATCCTCGACTAGGTATAACTCGAATATCATATATGACTAACAGATTAGGCAATTGATGCTTCAATAGCAAAATTCAACTGACATTTCATGTGGGTTGTAAATCAGCGAATTTCAAAAGGTAACAGAAGAAAGACAATACCATTAATGTAGCAGTTCGAAAAAGTGTCCATTCCATCTACTGATATATGGGTCCAAAAAAAATGTTCTCTTTTCACTAGGTTTAGGAAAAGGAAAGAAATAAAAATTATATTAATTTATACAAATGACCAAACTCATTCAAATTAATTTCCTAAAAATACAAGGCCACTGAAAATTTTCAATTATGCTAAAATATAAAAAAGAAAGACTGGATGTATACATTCGATCAATGCTAAATCAAGTCTAACATGTGCAATAAATAGATAGTAGCTATGTATAAAATGTGTCATCTATCTCAGTGATGATTCAAATGAGAACATGGTAGAGTATAAGAGAGATTTATATAAGAGATGAACATATTTTACTTGTTGGGACATCCAACAGCCTTTAATTGTATAATCTGTTGTTGTGTCTGCATATTTGAAACGTTCATAATTGATGGTGGTTGTTATTGAAGAATGGGCGAGTGTTGTTGTAAAATAGATTGTTGTTGCCTAAGAACAAACAGCTGGTGCTGCTGAACAGGGTGAAGAACAGAGGGCTGAGAGTGACAAATTAAAGATTTCTGAGTTGCTTGAAGAGTAGATGCCTGGCTGATTGGAAAACACATTGTTGTGCACCCTGAAGCTGGGTTTGTTGCATTGGATTGATGGTACAAAATTTGACTTCTTAAGATACTCTTTCAGAAGAGCTTGTTGTTGCGGGTATTGCAAATGTTGCCTCTGGTGTTTCAACGGTTGCTGATAAAGGAGCTGGTGTTGGACCTGTGGCTGTTATTGTTGAGCTACTTGCTGATGACTTGATTGGATCTGCCTGTAAACACTTGGGGGAAGGGCATTTTGAGGTTAAAAATGGCCTGTCAAGTTATTCAGTGCACTTTAGAGTACCGAAAACATGTTCATTTGTACTTTGGGATAATATTGTCATAGAGCAAAGGAAAAGGCAAGTTAGCTAAGCTCTGGAATCCACCAGAACTCATGCCAGATTTCATATTTTGAAGAAGTAATGCTTGTTGTGGTTGGGACTGTCCAAGCAGTGAAATGCAAATGCCATTTCCTAATGCTGGTGAGAGTGATGTATTTCTCAGTTGTGGTACCATCATAAGTCGTTTCAAGGTTGAAAACAATTGAAACAAAAAACAGAACCTACTTCTCAATCAAAAACCCCGATTAAATATCTCAATTAAAAAACAAAAACTAAAGCCAGATCTGGAATATATAATTTACCAACCTATTTAATAAACAGAGCACCCACATCTTTGTGGAAATTACGTAACTAACCTGCATTCAATGGAAGCTTTGTAAACTCATCTACATTTGAGAGGCTGAAGATTTTTATAATAGTGGGGTTTTTTTTTTAACTCAACACACAAACCCTAAATAAACATCACCACCTAATCTTTTCCAAATTATGCACGTCATTGAATAGAGAATCTCTAATCAAAGTTAAAAGCCACAATTATAATTTCCTATTTTTTACTTATTCTAAGGGCAATCTGAGAATAAGAAATTGAAATTTAATTGGCTAGGGTTTCAATGAAGATAAAAGTTCCTGACCTGCGTTCAGCGAAAGCTTCAAAAATTCACCTACATTTGAGGGCTGCAGATTTATCTAACGGCGGGTTTCTTAACTCAGCACACAGAAGGGTTTCTTAAATCAGCACACAGAACCTGAACAAAAATCAGCACCTAAAAATGGTTTTTATTTATATATATGTAATGCAGGAGAAAACAACAAGTGGTTAGATGCAGAGAGGAGTTCATATGATCAGCTGCATTATTACGGTAAAAAGCCATAATTTCAATTTCTTAATTTTTTAATGTCTATATTCATTCGAGAATAAGAATAAGAAATTAATTTAGCTAGGATTTCAGTGAAAAGAATGTGAAGATAAAAGTTCCTTACCTCAGAAAAACCTCATGGCATGGAAACAGAGTAATTGCATTGCGTTGCCTTGCCTTGCCTTGCCCAGACGTCGAACCTCCGCTCCGCTTTCTTCATTTCTTCTGCTATTTATTAGTAAGTACGTCTAACCAGAGAAAATGATAAGGCAAAAGCGAAACAGCTCTGGCTAAAACGTATTTAGGGAAAGGGAAAGGTACGTAAGAGATGGCAAGCTGAGAAGAAATATAATATAAATAGCTTGTTATGGAGGTGGCGATGGGACGGACGAAATATAAACCCTTGTTATGGCGGTGGCGAGGGGACCAAGAAAAGCCAAAAAAAAAAAAAAAAAAAAAGCAAAAAAAGACAAAACGCAAAAAGGTGAACGAAATAGCCGTTCGGTTGGATTTGAAATACTAGTTACTCACGTCTTCCACGTGTTACTCTCGTCTTCCACGTGTCTTCGAAGGAATTTTTTTTTTTTAAAAAAACGCAAAAAGGTGAACGAAATAGCCGTTCGGTTGGATTTGAAATACTAGTTACTCTCGTCTCTTCCCTTCAGCGTGGGGTTTAAGTTACCCGCCCGTGCACAAACATTTCTCAACATCTAGATGCTTCTTAGACTAGCCTTTGGTTTCTATAAAAGTGCAATCAAATTTTTAAGATAATAAACCTAAATTTATTTATTGTTTATTTATTTTCTGGATCAACGATCGATCACATTTCGTGCTTCATTATTAAGATAATATAACCTAATTTTAATTTTTTAAATTAGTTTTATAAGAACGTGTTAATTTTAGAGATAATTAGTTTTTTTTTTTTTTTAAATTAGGAAAAACAATTTAAAAGAGTATATTAATTTTTAGAGTATTTAGAAAGAGTAGTAAATTAGTGAGAATCGTGAAAACTTGTGGCAAACATAAAGTTTTGTTTAAATTGTCAAGTTTTATTTTTAGGCATTATGATCATAGTCATTACAATTCTAAGAAATGTCAAGTAGGTGCAAATATTTTTGGCAATTGTGTTCTTCAAATCTATGGCTCTAAAAACTATGTTTAGTTTTCTAAAATTTTGCGCCAATCACTATGAAACTGTACTTTTCCAAACCCTGATCAGGTAGCTAAAGTTAAAAAATATAAACAAAATGATGTGTTTTAGGCCTTATGTTACACCACATAAAAGTTGAATTACCTTGATATTCGTTATGGCCTTTAGTAATGTATAATATCACAAATAACATACCAATAAATCCAATAATTCTTCAGCCAAGTAAACTAGTGTAACACAATGTGTCGTCATTATTCAAACTTGAGTGTTAGAATAAATACTCTCTAAATGCTTGCTTGATTTTTCTAAAATGTTCATAAATGCTCGATAGATCGGTGTGAATATAAATTCTATATACTCTTTTAAATAATTTCTAGATTCTCTTTCGTAATAATCTCTAGGTGTCTAAACGCACTAAGATACATATGTATTTATAGATGACTTGAATCTAAAGAAAAACCTTATTGGATCATAAATTGACATCACACATGATCACAAAAATAAACAAGATGAGACCACAAGACACATTTTCTTGCATTCAAGAATAGGTTATCAAATGAACATCATCCTTATAAACCAAAAACACTCCAAATAATTTTAGATCCACTATTAAAGGCAAATGGGATTCGTGAGCTAACCTCATTTTATAGTTCTCTCCAAACAATAAAAATTCAAAAATAAGACTCAAATAACACAAGCTATTTGTTTTATTGACTAGTACAATAAAAATAAGCTTACAGACATTACACTTACAATGGTTGAATTATAAATAATAACAAGTTATAAATATATATTTGAATGTATATTCACTTTAGAATGGTTGACTAGTAAATTTGAATGTATATTCACTTTAGAATGGTTGAATTGTAAATAATAACAAGTTATAGATTTATTTCTTGCAATCTTACTTCCCATGATGGTAGTCACAGTTAAATATATGATTGTCTTATAATAACATGTGACCATTTCTCTATCAAAATACCATAATTAGTAATAATTAATAAAAAATAAGCATGATGATAATAATATGAAGTATATATTTATCATTTCATTTAAATTCATGCTAAATTATGGTATATTTGTTCAATATTTAGTTATGCTAAATTATTCTATCATGTTATGGGAATGTTAGGGCATTGAGATTTATTATTATTTCTTGGTGTTTTTGGTATTTTGTTTATCATTTGAGCTTCTTAATATACCTACCCAGGGTCACCACAATCCATCATATCATGGTGCTCTTTGACTAGTAGAAATAGGGGCATATCTTGGCTTTTTGTGATTGTATTTTCTTGGTTGTCCTATGTTGTACCCACTAACAACCATCATGATCTTGTGTTACGCTAGGGAATCCTTATGTGTTTGTGGTTTTCCAACATCGACCCCACCAAAGCCATTTTGGAATTTGTGAGATGTTGGACTAACCTTTATTGTTTGTGGTGTCAGTCTTATGCATGCAATACGAAGTCACCTTGGTTCCTCATACCTTGGTGCATAGTAGCCCATGCTATATAAAATTAAGTTCTCACTACTTGGCAACATAATGTGTAACATCAAATTTCTCAATCCCCCATCCTTCCATACACCATTCCTATTCCCTCATTTTTCATCTCCATTCCTATTATCTCATTCCTAATCATTGGGTTTTGAATATGCAAGTGTATCCTCCCATAGCCTTCCCCGTCAGGTTGGTTCAGATTTGGCTAGTGTACTAGGGATAAAACGATCATCTATCCATATTTTCACCATTGCATAATCATTTCATTTGCATTAAGTTGTTTAGGATTTGTTATTCTTCAACTAAATAATTTGATCTACATATGCTTCCTCTATTTTAAGTAGCAACTACCTTGAAAACTCCTCTTTATGTTATGATTTGGTTCAAAGTACATAATCATCTCATGGTAATATGCTCCTTTAAGAAAGGATTAGTTAGGACTTTTAACTTGGACTTGTACCCAATCCTTAGAATAAGACGTGTTCAATCTAAAGAAAAGTAGCCACTTAATTTTGTGGAGAATTATCTAGATAAACATAAAATAAATTTTGGTGGAATATCAAATACCACTAAATCTTGTGGGACTATTATATTTGAACAAGAATATAAAGTAAGGAGAAGATATTTTGTGATACCTATTGTTTGTATCATTTTCCCATCTAACTATATGATTCCTTTTTCTATGTGCTAGTTCTAATTCATCAACAATTTTATTAGGCATGAAAATAATACTAGAACTGGATTATATCATAGTTTTATGAACATTCTTTTCAATAATGAGTGTTAAATAAAAAGGCATTGGCTTTATTTTACCAATCTTATTATTCACATTATCAAATATGGTTGGTACATTAGTTGTTATCTTTTATTGATTTGTATTATTTGTAGTTTGAGTGGTCCTCTTAGTCATATTTTCAAATATAATCTCGAGGAGTTTAGTTTGTTATTAGTTCAACTTTCCATCACAACAATGATTGTTTTGAAGTTTATTTGAAAGAAAATAAATTTTAGGTGACATGACTTTACTTGCTCTAGAGCTTAACCTTAAAAATAATAAGAGATATTTTAAGATTCAAAATCTAAAATGATTTGGACATAAACGGTAAATTATAATTTGGGAAAAACTGTCAAGTACAAACACTTTATGATTTACTTTGATAATTCCATTTAATAGTGATAGTTATAAATAAGCATTTCCTTCTCAAAACTATTATTTAATAAGATTTTTAAAAAAATGGTCTCATATTTTTTGGTTATGAATATTTATCTTGAATTGCCTAAAAAATTTTGGGTGTTATGGATGGATTTTTAGGGAGGTTGATGGTAAACTATTATTTTCGCATTTTTTTAAAAGTGGATTTTGCTCCACTTTTACTATTATTTTGACATTTTTTTGTTTCTCCAAATGCCTCACAACTTACCTCACAAAGTGTAATTCAATATGAAAAAAATTGCCCTCTCCTTTCCATAAATGCCTCACAACTTACTTTCTTTATTATCATTTTAATCACAATGGATATTTAATTTTGCTCACAATAACTCTCTTAAGGATTGAATACATTTCATTTACATGTATAAATTGGTTACAATCCTTTATCAAATAGTTTGTGATATTTAATTAATAAATTAATTATTAATCACTTTGCTATGATATGTCTAAATTCTATGTATTTTATGATGCTAAGGCTTAAGTTAATTATAGTCTATATATTTGACTTTTTAATAAATATTATATTCAAATATACTTGTATTTATATTTATAAATATACATTTATAATTTTAGGCTCCATAAAATACAAATAATTTTAATTAAAAATTGTAACACAAACTAGTATAAATATTTTAAATATATGGATCTAAAAATTACTAATTTTCAATTATTTTATTTTATGTACATTATATAGTTCATCATATGAAATTGTATCTTTTATTTTTAAAGATTAGAATTTTGGAAAACTCTTTTGGCTAATAAAAACTATTTTTATTTACTTGAAGATTCAATAAATATTTCTATTATGTTAGAAAAAGAAAAGTCAATAAAATACTTCTATTATTAAACATAATTTATTAAGAATAATTTGATTAATCAATATATTATTTTTATATAAAAATTTTTTAACAAAAATCAACAATTATTTAAAAAATTACCTATATTAATATTTATATTATAACAAAAATATAATATATTCATTAATAAAAATATAAATATAAAAATTATTTTATTTTAAAAATAAAAATAAAAATAATTCCAATTACTTAATAATATTTTTCAATATTTTTTTAACTTTAAAATTTCATTTAACTAAAAATATAGTTAACTAAAAAACTCTAAATACTCCACTAAAATCTACCATAATAAAAATAAAAATAAAATCAGACAAACACCGTTAATACAGTTGTCGTGTTCATAACAAAAATTGAAGAGATTTAGCCGCGTCCATAATAGAAATTATTGCCATCTGTAGTTGGTTAATAAATTTTCTGCATCCATTTGTATTAATATTGGCAACACATAATACAGAGATTGGCGCCCAAAGATTTCTTCATAAATTCGATGACATGATTTTGAAAAAAAATAGTCTTCCGTCTATTATTGACTTCGTTAGCTTTAACGGCTGTTCAAATATTACTCGTCAAAACTTAAAGTCAAGTTTATAACTCTAAAAAATAAAAAATTGAGAAGGGTTTATTCATAAACAACTTTATTTAGTTTCATCTAACAAAATTACAAGGTTTGAAATTATGTAAGACGATAAAATTGCATTCAAAATTATTTTTTAAGGTAATTTGAGTATATTATAATTTATTTAAATCTAATTTTTTTTAAAATAATATCATCATTTAATTGTATAAAGAATAATAGATTAATAAAGTGATCTTAAGGAATTGTTTATCGACAGGTTCCTAAATATTTATTGTATTTATTTTGTAATATTGGTTTCAATTTTACATAAACTTATAAATATTTGATTGACACGAACTTACGTTATATTACATTACAAATTGTTAGAAGAATATCTAACCGTGACATGAACTCTTATCATATTATAGAGTATTGAAAACTGTTAACAAATCTTTTTGGCATCTACAAAATTGTGAGATGAATATTTAATTTGTTTGCCTTAATAAAAATACCTCCAACATATCTATATTAATAATACTTGTAAATTTAAAATATAATATATTTTAATTTATTTATGATGTATTTTGAAAAAATGATTAATCTATTAATTAAAACACTTGCCTCAGCAAGAAAAACCAATTCTTATTAAATATAAACATCAATCATTAACGCATGACTAAAAGACTGACATCAATCATGAATGTATGACTAAAAGACTTGATCAATTCAAAACATAACATTTCTTTCCCTACAGGACATAGTTGTTCACGACAATGATCGGAGGATTGCTGACATGATTGAGACCCACATTTAGGACGGTGTTGCAGAGGAGGTGACGGGCATGCCATCGGATGCTAATGTCTTTTTGATGGCTAGATAGCCATTGCCAAATCGAAGGATGATTGAACTAATAAATTTTTCAATCCTGTAAAACACCTGATTCTCGATAACCATTATGTGAACCATTCTTTCCGTCAACAATTCCTTCTTTTCGATATCATAGCCTCCTCTTCCACCTTCCATACAATATTTTTTTGGCGAACCATTACCATTATGACGGTAAAGAGTGGATCCAAGAAAAGTATAACGAGTGGAATGATGAATGAAGGCTTTAATTTGTTTTTGAGATAGGTGTTGACACTGTGGATTGCACCTTTGACAGAAGGCTAAGCTTATGTCTTCCACGCAGCACAATGGAGACTCCTCTCTTGCCTGTGGGTCTGGCAAAACTGAGGGGAGAATCTCTAGATAAGGGCTAGCTCCCTTTGATGCATCTATGAGTTATTCCAATACTATTGATAATATATATATATATATATATATATATATATATATATATATAAAGGGGGGGTTGAAAAGAGAGAAGGATTACTGAAATCAGAACCTAGATTATTACGGTGATGCACTAAAAAAGTTTGATCTACTCATTTGCTCACACTTCAAACTTTAAAAGCACATACATACACTTTATCTGATAAAAGGACCAGACTGCAAAGAGCTTAACAGGGAGATTTAATGAAGATGCACACAGAAAATGAACTTACCACAGGCGTTGTAAGAAAACACACTGCTTGGTAACCTTCTTCTATCTCTGCACTCCAAATACAGCTCTCCTTGTTACTTGCAGGAATGGCGCTTTGTCTATACCAGGTATGTTGGTATCAAGCCTGTGAAAGAATTATGGGACAATGACTGAACACAAGGTTAATACTCAGGCACACTCAGAGATATATCCAACCAAATAGAGGTAAAAATGTTTTCTATTGATTCAAGGTGAAAATTTTGCAGGGCTGCGCCATACAAAAATGAGAGATCGATCCTTCTCAAAATGAGAGTTTACAATATATATAGAGAGAGAAGAAGCAATGGCACCCTTTTACAAGTGGCCCATGTGCATTGAGAGCATTGGGAAGAGGAAGCCGCTGAAAGAGAATGTTGTGTTGGCTCCAGTTTTGACTTTAGGCATTTAAAATATATTAAATGTCATGTGTGAAAACATGGGCCATGCCATTTGTCTGCAAACAAGACCCCTTATTCAAGACATTCACACAGTTGTTTGACCATTAATGCAAAATGAGGAAAAATAGGTCGCTGCGTTCACTATTTATGCTCCTTGATGACCACTTGGCAGAGATTGTTTCAACCACTGGACTAACTCCTTGTGCCGACACCTTCTTTTGCCACTTGGACTATTTTGTCTATATTTGTGCTTGGCTCTTTGGGCTCCTTTATTGGTGGGTCGCTGAGTTCACTCTTGATTCTTGTCTTTTTCCAACTTTGTCTTTTCCTAGTTTTGTCTTTTGTCATCTCTTGGCTCTTTCTGGCAATCTGAGCCCCCTAGGGCTATCTTCTATCAATCATTGGCTAGCTCCTTAGGCTCTTTTCTCAGTGGGCTCTTCCTTTTGGCCCTAAGGCTTTTGAATTACTTCGGGTTCGCGCTCAAGCATTTAAAGATCAACGACTATTTCATTGCCATAAAGTTGATGTTCACATGCCAGTCACCATTTGAAAGCCAATGGCTATTCTATTACTCTGAATTCGATGTCTACAGGGACATCACCAGACATTTGAACCTGAACGGCTAGTTCACTATGCTAGATTTTGACGTCTTCGGGCCCGTCGCCCCTGGTCAATTCCTTCAGCTTTACTTCCTTCAGCATTTTCCTTTTATCCAGGCCTTTGTCTTTTAACCCTCCTGAAGGGAAGGTGTCCCTTCGGGCTTTGAGAAAGGTCCCTTTCATAGTCGCCGAGAGCCCCCCGCAAGGCCACCTACCCTTTGGGGTACTTCAGGTGGCCTTGGTCCTCAAATCCTTCAGATAAAATGTTTGAAGGAATTCCTTCAGACATTTTGTCCAAAGGAAACCTTTCCTTTGTCCTTTTGCCACTTGTTTCTTTCAACGGGCTTTCTTTTTTAGGTGAATTCCTTTAGACAAAATATTCGAAGGAATTCCTTCAGACTTTTTGTCCGAAATAATTTACTTTGTTCACTTTATCGTGATATATTTTTTTGAAATAAATCCTTGTTTGGCCCCCTGCCTTGTGAATTTCCTCAGACAAAATGTCCGAAGGAATTCCTTCGGGCATTTTGCCCAAAGAAATTCAACTTTTTGTCTCTGCCTTTTCTGAAGGAAAACTCACCCTTTTTGCCTTGTCTTTTGATTCCTCTGCAAGGGTTCCCTGCCCTCCGCAAGGGTACTTAGATCCCATCAAATAGCCCCATTCGACACCTGCCTGCCCTCTATAAGGGTATTTTCCCTTCAAAGCTCTGTAAGAGACTCATATTCTTGCTGGCCCATCCCCTTGCCGAAAGTTTGTCTAAGGCACTTACACAAAGTGAAAAGCCCAATACTGAACTGAAACCTATAGGTCTTTAGATCCTTCAATGCTTTATAGAATAGGTCTTATTGCAAAGAAAAAGGAGATTTTGTAGAAGGTGGGTACATGACTAGACTGAGGGTTCAGAATGGTAGGGAAGTGTTGATGCAGTGGATTGCACCCTAGGTAGGAGGCTGAGCTCCTACCTTCCACACGCAACAATGGAAACTCCCCTCTCGCCTGTGGGATCGGTGAAGCTGAGTGGAGAGTCTCTAGATAAGGGCTAGCTCCCTTTGATGTATCTTTTAGGTCTGGGACTTCCTACTGCTAATAAATAAATGAAAAAGTGGGGGGGAATGAAAAGGGAGAAGGATGATGAAAAAATAGAACCTAAACCTAAACTAAAAGGTGATACACCAAAAAAGTTGATCCACTCAGCCTGAACATACACTTTTCACCAAGAAGAAGCTGTCATACACTTCATCTGATGTGGGAGACTCTTCTCTATTAGTGAGTCAGGGGTCTGTAGAGATACAAGGAGGAAGAACTATCAAAGGCATTCTGAGACACACTCTGGCAACCTATTCACATGCGCCTATATTCCTGTTGTAGACACTTCTGGTAGACCTGCAGATGAAGAAACTTCATAATGCACTAGACATGCTAGAATTGATCCGTGAAAAGCATAAAAGAAAATGACTTAACACAAAAAGAAAACATAGACATATGCGTGAGTGCAAGTCCAAATGGAGGTAAAAATGCTAAGTCTTGATTCAAGGTAAAATTCGGCAGAGTTCTGCCTTACAAGCCTGAGAGATTTTTGGGCAGAGCTTTGCCTTATCCTTCAAATGGTGACAGGCAGTGAGCGTTTCTCCCTCCTGGATGGGTATTCAGGATACAACCAGATTTTGGTGCAAGACTATGACCAGCACAAGACAGCCTTCACTACCAAATGGGGGATGTTTGCTTACAGGAAAATGCCTTTCGAACTATCTAATGCTAGTGCCACCTTCCAACGAGCTATGGACATGGCCTTTAAAGGCCTAATAAATAACACTGTGTTGGTATATCTTGATGATGTGACAATTTTCTCCAAGGAAGTGAGCCAACACATGAAACAACTTAGATAAATCTTTGAGAGGTGTAGAGAGTTCAGTATCTCTCTCAATCCAAGGAAATGTGTGCTTGCTGTCCATGAGGGGATGCTCCTTGGTCACATTGTTTCTAAGGAAGGCTTGACTATTGATCCAAAGAGAGTTTGCTCCATCTTGGAGCTGTCCTTGCCTAAGCACAACAAAGGTCTGCAAAGCTTCTTCGGCAAGATAAATTTCATCCAGAAATTTATCCTAAATTTTGTAGAGGTGGTCAAGTCGTTGACCTCTATGCTGAGGAAGGGTGAGGAGTTCACATGGACAACACAAAGAAAAAATAGTTTTGAAGGAATCAAGCAGGCCATAGCCCAGGCTCCTACTTTGATCAACCCTGACTTCACCAAAGACTTCAACCTCTACACCTTCGGCAATGAAGAGGTAATCTCCTCCATGCTTACCCAAGCAAATGGTGATAACCTTGAGCAACCAATTGCATTTTTTAGCCAAGGCCTAGAGGGTTTTGATGTCAGATACACATATGTGAAGAAGCAAGTCCTAGCGATCATACGGAGTCTGAAGAAATTTAGGCATATGCTGTCCAATAGCAGAATCCACCTCATGGTTCCACATCTCGGCATTAAGGATTTCTTGGTCAACTAAGACCTAAATGAAAAGAGAGCAGGGTAGATCACTAAGGTGATGGAATACGACGTGGATATCAAGATCACCAAACTGATAAGAGGGAGAGGCCTATGTGAGAACCTTGTTGTAGACTTTAAGTAGAAAAAAGAGGACAATATGCTAATTCATGATGGAGCTACAATAAAAAAACCAGCTATCATGAAGGATTGGACATCAGTCGTGAGCCATTTCCTTCTCACTGGTGAGTGCCCGCAGGGCCTTGATAGGACCAAGAGGAGGTATTTCAAACTCTAGTGTCTCCCTTATGTCTTGATCGATAGAATGTTATTCAGAAGGGATCTCTCAGGAGTCCTTTTAAGATGCTTAGACTCAAGTCAGGCTGATAGGGTGCTGTCTGAGTTCCATGATGGGCCAGTCGACGGTCATTTTACTCCTAGGGCTACAGTGGCAAGGATAATGAGAGTTGGTTACTTCTGGCCTACTCTTTTCAGGGATACCCATGCCTGGGTACGAAAGTGCCAGAAGTGTGTGCTTTTTGATGGGAAATAATGATTGGTTGCCATGCCTTTACAACCTATTTAGGTAGAGCAGCCATTCATGCAATGGGGCCTTGACTTCATAGGGATGATTAACCCTCCCTCCAGTGCTGGACACAAGTGGGTCCTGACTGCCATGGATTATTTCACAAGATGGGTAGAGGATGTCACTTCGAAGGAAGCTAACGAAAGTGCAGTCTTGGATTTTTATGAAGACCTATTGGCAAGGTTCAGAGTTCCAACTACCATAATATTATATAATGTGTTAGATTTTCTAGGAAGCAAAACAAGTGAATGGGCATTGAGATATGGTATCTATCTTAGCACTTTGTCCAACTACTACCACCGGGGAATGGGCCAATGGCTGAATCTACAAATAAGAATCTGATCAAGATCATCAAGTGAACCATGGAGGAGAATTAGAGGACTTGGCATGCCAAGTTGAAAATAGCCTGTGGGCAGATAGGGTCACCCCAAAGAGGGCAATTGATAACTCATCGTACACGCTCGTATATGGAAGGGAAGCTAGGATCCCCATTTTGCTTGAGTTGACAGCCTTGGACCTCGCTCGCCAGCTGCAATTAGAAGAAGGAAATAGCATGGAGGTTAGGCTATGTGAGCTGATGGAGCTCTAAGAGATAAGGGACCAGGCTATGGCTTTTATGACCAGCCGCCAACAACAAACAAAGAGACACTTTGACAAGAAATCTTCATCAAAAGGTTTCTCTGAAGGAGACATTGTCTTGAAATGGGATGAGGACCGAGCTAAGCCTGGAAAGCACACGAAGTTTGATGTCCTATGGAGTGGCCCATACGTCATCACTCAGTGCAAGCAGCATAATGCATTCCAACTCTCCAGGTTGGATGGTGAAGAACTATATATCCCAGTTAATGGGATACATCTTAAGCATTACCACTGAGCCCCTTTTCCACCATGTATATATTTTCCTTGCTTTTATCCTATTTTCCCTAAGTGCCTTTTGCACATGTTAGTAGTTTTCTTAGTTTTATGTGTGTTTTCATTTCCTTTTGGGGTAAATCTTCGTGATTGATTCTTGAATCTATCGGGGCTGTTGCTGATCTTTTTAGTTACATTCTGACTCCGTGCCCAATGGACTTTAAGGCAACTAGTTTCTAAGAATAGCAGGCATGCTTCCCCTGGGAGTCGTTAATTTGTTGACCATTTTTGGTCCAACAAGCCAAAATTGCTCCCCTTCCTTCCCTATTGTCCTGAGCTAGTTTCATTTTTTAATTTTGCACAAGTCTGGAATTTTCTGCGGACTATGCAAGTCCATTTCTATGAACTCCACAGGATTTTCTATGGACTCCATAGGATTTTCTACGAACTCCACAAGAATTTCTACGAACTCTGCAGGTCCATTTCTATGCACTATGCAGGTATGCTTTCTACAAACTATGCAGAGAATAAATGGGTTCCCAACACTTAGGTGCAAAATGGATAAGTGCTTCTTTCAAGAGTCTAGTTTAGTCAGCTTGGTTCAAGTGCCTGGTTCATCGTTTCGCTTCAATGACTTGTTTCAATGGCTCAGTTCAACAGTTGGTTCAATGACTTCGTTCAATGTTCAGTTCAACAGGTTGTTTCAAAGGGAAGGTTCAATCAAAAAGTTCAAGAGAGTCTCCCGAAGGATAAGTGCCTTTGCAAAGGGCATTTTTTTGGTGACAGTACCAAAGTAGATTTCCTGAAGGGCACATTTGGAAGGCGGTCAAAGGAAAAGACAAAGGCATGATTGCTTCAGACTTTTTGTTCGAAGGAATTCCTTCAGATAAAAAGTCCGAAGAAATTCAAACGGGCTGTGAATAAAAAAACCTGCGTAAAAAGATTAAGGCAAGACATGATTTCTTCAGACTTTTTATCCTAAGGAATTCCTTTGGACAAAAAGTCTGAAGAAATTCGAAAGAAAAATAGCAGTGGGAAAAGTGGCCAGGAGAAATTTCGTAGAAAAAGTGACCGCAGGAAAAGACCCAAAGGAATTTCAAAAGGGTAAAGTAAAGTGGTAGAGATAATTCTCGTGGAATTTTATCCACATGGAAAAAGTCCACGGGGAAAAAGTCTGCAGGAAAAAAGTTCACAAGGAAAGAACTCGAGGAAAAGCTCTGAAGGTTTTCAAGACCAAGGGAGCTGAAGGACCCCGAAGGGTAGGTGCCCTTGCAGGGGACTCTCAGCTACAAAAAGAAGGGAATTTCTCCAAAGTCAAAGGGACACTTCCCCTTCGAGAGGGTCTGAAGCAAAAGGTTGAATCAAGAGAAAAACCCAAAGGAATTGCCAAGGACGGTGACGTCTCTGAAGCTGTCAACTTCAAGGAAATAGACTAGCTATTATTTTTTCAAATGGCGACGGGCCCGCGAACGTCATTTTTATAGCAGAGAAATAGCCATTTGATCTTTGAATTCTTGAGCGCCAACCAGAAAAGAGCCCAGAGAACAAAGAGACAGAAGCCAGCAAAAGACAAACCAGGAAGACGACGCTAAAAAAAGATAAAAGTTGAGAATGAACTCAGCGACTTGCTAATAAAGATCCCAAAGAGCCAACAAGGATGAGAAGATAGCCCCCAAGGGCCAAAGGATCCAGAAGAGACAAGGTAAGGAAAAGACAAAAGAGCCAAGTGTAGAAATAGACAAAATAGTCCAAGTGGTAAAGGAAGGCGTCGACTCAAGGAGTTATTCTAGCGGTTGAAACAGTGCTTACCAAGTGGTCATAAATGGGACGCAAATAGTGGACAGTGTTGTCCCAAAAAAATGCCACTCATTTTTGGGACAACCTATAGACCAAAAATTTCTCTCTCCCTTTCTCAAATTTGTTTTGAGCTTTCAAATTCTTCATTTTTAAGCTTTTTTCATAAAGGGGATTCACAGGTTCGACAGGTTTAAAAAGCCTCTGTAGGCAAGTTCAGTCGAAAGAACAAACTTCTAACACCTAGTCGTTTCCAGGATTGGTTTAGCACCTCGGTTCAATCAAAGGATTTCAATTGGCAAATGATGAAAGACTTAGGCTTAAACCATTGAACTTTGAACCACTAAGAGTTCAAAGTTCAATGGGTTCAATGACCAAGTTGGTTCAATGCGCTTGGTGCAAAAGAACAAAGGGCTGGCCAAATAACGAAGAATGAACCGTTGAACCAAAGTTGGTTCAATTGAAAGGGTCTGTTGGCAAGCATCAAAACAAAAGGATGAACCAATGAACCAATTGAACCTTGAACTGAAAGAGTTCAAAGTTTAATGGTTCATGGGTTCAAAGGTTCAAAGGCAGCCTCTGTCAAAGAGAGAAGCAACAAACAGGTGGTTCAATGGATGGTTTAACCAAGAGCGTGAAAGTGATTGAACCAGGAAGCGATGGAACAAAAGAGACATAATGAATCGATGAACCAATGTACTTTTAGCGGGTTCAAAGGTTTAAGGTTCAACATGGTTCAAGTGGCTAGCGACTATTGATAGCCCCGCGAATGTCAAATTTAAAGTAAGGGAATATCTGTTGAAATTCAAATAAAGTGCAGAACTCAAAGGAAGAACTAAGCGACTGGCTGGAAAGATAGCCCGATAGCTCAAACCACAGCAGGAAGACACAAAGCTGGAAAAGACAAAAGCAGAAAGAGGGAAAAGCCTGAAATGTCTGTGCATGAGTGATTTCCAGTAGGTGAAATAATGGATCGAGTAGACTTCTAAGCGCACCAAACCAAGGGCGTAGCTTGTTTTCTTCCATGAAGTAAAGACAAATGGACAGCTGCACAGATGTTAGAGAGAACAGACCAGATGATCCAGACTCAGGAGAAGACATATGGGATGAAATAGTTTAGACAACTGCCTTATTTTCAATGCAGTCCTTTGGCAAAACTAAAAATGCCTTCAAGGCATTGAATGCACGACATGGGCCGTTCTATGAAAAAGAAGCACCCAAGTCTTTCTTGGGGCTTTATATATTGTAATCTCTCATTTGTTGTAAAGGAGACTTCTCATTTTTACAAGAATGAAACTCTGCCCATTTTGAAAGAAGAAGACTAAGACTTTGAGCTCAAGTTGTAATTTCATTTTTCTGGTTATTTGAATGAGAAAGCAGGTTTTTTCAGACTTTGTGTTGTTCTGACTTGTGTCATCTTAAGGTGTCCTTATTCATTTAATTTGGTGCACAGAATTAGTGAAGGTAACAAAGAAGTGTCCTAAAACCAATTGTGGAAAGACTTGGTACTTTCACCATTGATTTCAGTCTATGTTTTCCTTTCCTTTTTGTGTTGGGGATTTTGGGGTGACTTTGTGCCCCCATTATCCTCTATGATATACCCTTTGGGCAGTTGAGGTGGAGACTTTGAACTCTGTTTCATCCTACTATTCCTACATTCTTTTGATCACTGGTTATTTCACTACCTGAAAGAAACTCCTACTATTTCCTGTAGGGACACTTATGAAAGAAGAGAAGTGCCTTCAGCATTTATAGTCAAGATTTTCTCCTTTGTCTGTGTGCATCATCTCTGAAAGAAGAGAGATGGATGGTTTGTCTCACCCCTGTGTCTTACTTTATATTTATTTATATTGTATACAGCTCTACATATTTAACAAGGAACCTCCCCTTAATGAGAGGAGAGATTTGTCCCCTTGTGATGCAGTAAACTTGCACATCTGAACAACCAATCTCCCTATGCTATGGTGATAGGAACTATTTTGAATGCCAGTTAGCTAGTCGATAAAATATTCACCCAACATTTTTTGGCGACTCTGCTAGGGAAGAGCGCATAGTTTGAAGTCTCAAACTTCAAACTGAAGTAGATCCTACTCTTTTCCATTTTTTGTTCTACAATCTGACAACTCCACGTAATACCAGATGCCAAAAATCCCAAGGTGTTTTTGACTCTACTTTTGAGTTGGTATAGCAGAGTAATTTCGAGTTATTTCCTCCACAACCTCACCTTAGACGAACTAGGAGCCTTCCTCCTAGCCCTACCAAGCCACCAACACAAAGCAAAGCTTTTTTTTCTATTGTTGTCCAAGCTTTACCTATCCAAGCTCCACCTGAATTAGTGATCCCACTTTTGCATAATCAAATCATGGCTCAAGGCCCCTGGGGTAATTTTTTCAGTCCATTGAATTTGACTCCACCTCTGCATGAGCTTCCATGCAGTTCAAGGAAGAATTTCCCCAAATTCTTCAGTGATGGGAAGGTTCATCCTGATGAACACATTACAACTTTCAGCATAGCCTGTGGTGTCATAGGTGTGGAATTTGAGGACATAGTGGTCAGGCTGTTCGTAGAGACACTATAAGACACTGCTATGGACTGGTTCTACCACCTGCAGATTGGATCAGTGACTGACTGAGACACCTTGAAAGACAAATTTGAAGCCAAATTCAAGCCTGATGAAGATGCACATGCCTTCCTGGCCCAGCTCACTCAGATGAAGAAAGAGATTCATGAGCCTATGAGGGATTTTATTGCTAGGTTCGACAAGCTGAGGCACAAAATTCCCATGGTCGCCTAGCTGATGCCTCAGAACCTCAAATGCTTCTTCATCAATTCACAATTTCTTGAAGTAGGTTTCTTGCTGAGACGGGCCAGACACCTAGACCTTACAGCTGCTTAGAACTTGGCTACTGAGGTTAAAGATGACCTTATCTTGGCAAGAAAGATAAGGAGAGACCCTAATAAAGGTAAATCCTATTCATCTTTTGAGTGTTCACCTGCAGTCACCACTAACCCGATGGTACAAAAGCTAGCGAATGAAATGATAGCTCTCAGAAAGCAAATGGCATAAGGAATGTCATCTACTCCTAGATACAAAGATATGGCTAGGAGGACATTTTAGAATCAGGTGTACCAAGGTAATGCTGCCAGGAATCAGGGATAGTAAAATCGCCTTCCCCCTCCATAGAGGAACCTCACCCTTGAAGCGCCTCCAAACAACTCAACAGTTGGATATCTAGAAGTTGAAGCAGATTTCTCATTCCAACTCGAGTTAAATCCTGAAGATGATGCTAATCTCTTCACTGAGGAAGAAGAAGAATTAGCTGGTGACTCCCATATTGGTTTCTTGAACTATCAGGATGAACCCAAGTGTGAAGGCAATGCAGTTGAAGGGTCATATGTTGTATTCACCCAGTCCAGGAATCAATCAGCTCAACAAGCTGATAAGGAGAAAGCATGAGAGCGACCTCAACCAACAGTTTCAATTGCTAAGCAGGGATCCACTCTTCTTTTCCAGCCAAAGGATTTGGTGATTTCAAAAAAGGTAAATACCCCTAATGCCCCTACGCCTTCCACTTTAATTTCGTAGTCCAGTCCTCCCCCTTTAAAAAATCAAAAGGTTGAACTCCCATCCTCTATTCCTAGCTCATTCCAAACATTTGATATCGTTGACCATATCAAGAGAACCAAAATTCAAATGTCTGTATTTGAGTTTCTCCAGTCCTATCTCGAGCAATTAGATAGACTAGTTCAATGTGTTAAAATTAGAGCATCCCTATTGAGCGAGCAATTCCCAAAGTGATGCATGATGCTGCCAAGAACAATATTGTCACCGCTCTCCCTGCTGCTCTTGGCAACACTAAACATTTTTATGTCTCATTACTGATAAATGAACATCAACTAAATAATTACATCATTGATTCTGGAGCTTCAAACAATGTCATGCCTGTTAGAGTGGCCAAATCCATTGACCTCACATTGACCAAAACTTTTGGTAGATGCTTCTCCATGGAGAACAAGCAAGTACCTTTGCTGAGACAAATCAAAGATGCCTAATTTGCATTTGATGCCTTTGCATACAAAAGAATCAAGATGACTATCTTGGTAGCAGACGTCCTAACATCATAGGGCATCCTTCTTAGGTAGAATTTTTTCAGGGACGTTGGTGGTGAATTAAGCATGGATTTATCAGAGGTGAGGATTCCAGTCAAAGGTGTTATGAAGAGGCTGCTCCCTGAGAAGGAAGCGAAATATGTTGTCACCCAGACCTCAGCACCTAAAGCTCAAATTCTATTTGAGTCTTCAGGCATGGGTAACTACTTTTTATACACAGATGGAGTTCATGAGACATCTGATGAAGCTCCCACAAATGACAGCCCAAAAATGCAGTCAATTGGAACAACAGAGGAATTGGCTGAGCGCAAGGCAAGTGTGGAAGTTTCTCCACTCTCAGATGAAGAAGAATCTGAAAGGAAATTAGGATCAAATGAGGTATGGATTCTTGAATTTGATGGCAGCTGCTCTT
Source organism: Torreya grandis (assembly GCA_037957365.1). Lineage (NCBI taxonomy): Eukaryota > Viridiplantae > Streptophyta > Pinopsida > Cupressales > Taxaceae > Torreya > Torreya grandis. Next base: position 5,582,702 of record JARHVA010000184.1, read on the forward strand.
CCATTTTTTCAAGAGCCAGGGTGGTTTTAATATCTCCTCAAGGAGATATTTTTCCCTCATCTTATAAATTACAATTCAGCAACACGAATAACATAGCTGAATATGAGTCTCTACTGCTTGGATTGAGAGCCGCTCAAGACAAAGGCATCAAGCTTGTTTATGCTAAAGGAGATGTTAAACTTGTGGTTTGTCAGGTGAGAAACCTGTATCAAACCAAGAATGAAAGATTGCGTCATTACCGCAATCTAGTCTAAGACCATCTTGAAGACTTTGATGCTTTCAGCATCTCTGCAATTCCTAGAGAATTCAATGACCAGGCAGATGCATTAACTATTTCAGCTACTCTCTTGGTCCCCCACCCAAACTTCAAAGGAGACAAGTACATGATTGAGCTAGTCTTTCGGCCAAGTTACCTAACAATGCCAGTCATTGGCAGGTATTTAGCAATGACAGTGAAATCATTGCCTTCTTGGAGCAAAAAGATAGCTTTGAATAGCTGTATTTTGAAGGCAGTGAACCTCAGAAATATGAAATAGCTCCTAAATCAAATGCAGGCATAGATGAGGAGTTCTTACAACTGAAAGGGAATAAGATCCCTAAAGGCCTGGTTTCCCTTGAAAAGCTATTTGATAAGCATGATAGATTCATCAGACAATAGCCAATGGATTCAAGCTCATCTCAAGATTTTAATCAAGTAAATCTGGGAACCAAGGAAGACCCCAAGATGGTGAACATTAGGAAATGTTGTACTCCTGCAAAGTGTTCCAAGTTCACCTCTTTGCTCAATGAATACATGGATGTCCTAGCGTATTCATACGCTGACCTGAAATCACTCTGGCCTAACGAAATCCGACACAACATCCCTCTCAAGGCTGATTCAACACCTTATAGGCAAAAGACCAGGCATTATAATCCAAAAATATCAGGTACTATTTTATCTGAGATACAAAAAATGCTAAATGCCAGGATAATCTTCCCAATCCATCATTCCACATGAATTGCCAATATAGTGCCTGTAAGAGAGAAAGATGGTGAAATTTGCCTTTGTGTGGATTTTAGGAATTTGAATCAGGTATCCTTGAAGGATAATTATCCTTTGCCAATCATGGATCAAGTGTTGTAGATAGTGACAGGGGCAGAGATGTTATCAATGCTAGATGGCTTCTCAGGATATAATCAGGTCAAAGTTGGTGAAGCAGACCAACATAAGACTGCTTTCACCACCCCTTGGGGCACATTTGCATATAAAAGGATTCCTTTTGGTTTGATAAATGCTGGCACCACCTTCTGAAGAGCAATGGACCTTGCCTTTAAGGATGAGATGGGTAAGTTCATCGTAGTTTATCTTGATGACTTGACTATCTTTTCTAAGCATCACCCATATCATGTGAACCATTTGCAGCAAGTGCTGGAACGCTACTGCCAGAATGGCATCTCCTTAAATCCCAAGAAGTCAGTTTTTAGAGTAACAAAGGGGAAACTTCTTGGACACGTTGTGTCCAAAGGAGGCATAAAGATTGACTCAGATAGAGTCAAGACTATCTAAGAACTTTCCTTTCCCACGAGCAAGACTGTTGTTCACTCTTTCTTCAGAAAGGTGAATTTCTTACATAGATTCATTCCTAAATTTGTCGAGAAGACCAGGCACATTGTAAACGTGATGAAAGGAAAGCCCACTTTTAGCTAGACTGAAGAAGGCAAGTCGACTTTTGAAGATATCAAGACTGCCATTGCCCATGCCCCAATTTTGGTTTGTCCAGACTATAACAAAGATTTCACCATTTATAGCTATGCTTTAGAACATACGCTTTCAACAATTCTGGTTCAACAGAATAAAGAAGGCATGGAATCTCCCATTTCCTTCATGAGCTATCTTCTCAAATTTCATGAGTTGAAGTACTCAAATATGGAGAAGCACGCTTTCGCAGTGGTGAAGGCCGTAAAGCATTTTCGTTTCTACATCCTCAATTCTCAAGTTAGCCTTAGTCCCTGACACCACAGTAAAATCTATATTGACTTAGTAGGAGTCTGGGATGAAAAGAGGCAATTGGGTTGCAAAGATCTAGGAGTTTGATCTGATCATCAAGCCAACAAAGTTGGTATGGGAAAAAGGGCTATGCCAACTAATTGTTGATAACAAGCCAAGAGGACAGAGCATGAAGAACCAGAAGTGGATGAGGATGACATACCAACAATCTTCTTTGTCTCCACCATGAATGAGTGGTACTCAGGTATTGCTCATTTCCTCACTTATGGTGAATGTCCTGCAAACCTATCTTATAATAAAAGGAGAACCATCAAGCTGAAAGCTACTAATTTTATCCTCTAGGACAATGGCCTGTACAAGAGAAGCCTTGATGGAACGTTCTTTCGCTGTGTGGACAAGGAGCAACAAAGCCACCTTCTGAAGTCCTTCCATAATTCAGCCTGTGGAGGACATTTTTCTGCCATTGTGACTGCCCATAAGATCTTACAAGCTAGGTAATATTGGCCGACTCTCTTCTAAGATGCATACAAGTGGGTCAGGGGATGTGAACTGTGCTAGCAGTTCGTTGGAAGGCCCAAGCTAGATGCTCTACCTCTCGAACCAATGGTCATTGAGGAGCCTTTCCAAAAGTGGGGAATTGAATTTATTAGTGTTGTAAACCCACCATCAAGTGCTGGACATGATTACGTCCTTATAGCAATAGACTACTTGACTAAATGGGTGGAAGCGGTTCCAACTAAACATGCTACTTCTGAAGTAGTATGCAATTTCCTTAAAGGGAACATCATGTCTAGGTTTGGGGTCCTAGTCAAAATTGTCACTGACAATGCGGCCTGTTTCACTTCTCAGGAGATTACTCAATTCTGCTTCCGCTATGGAATAACACTCTCCCACTCCTCTGATTACTTTCCACAAGGGAATGGACAGGCCGAGTCAAGCAATAAAAATTTGGTGACTATCATCAAGAAGCTGGTGGATGACAACCAAAGAACTTAGCATAAGGCATTGGTTGATGCTCTATGGGTAGAAAGAATTACACCAAAGAGAGAAATTGTTATGTCTCGCTTCCAAATTTTGTATGGTGTCAATGTTGAGATACCAATCACCTTGGAATTGCCAGCATTGAAATTGGCCAAGGCGATTGAAGATTAAACGTATGAGAGCTCCCTTGAGAAGAGGATCATGTACCTTGTTGAGCTGAATGAGCAGAGATTTGTAGTGGTGGACAGGATTGTCGCCCATCAAAGTCTGGTGAAGAAGCTCTTTAACCAGAAAGCAAAGAATTGTGATTTCCAGATTCGAGATCAAGTCCTGTTATGGGACAAGAGAAGAGAACCAAAGGGGATGCATGAAAAGTTTGATTCCCTATGGAGAGGCCCTTTTACTATTCATCAGCTCAATGGTAAAAATAGTTTCCTGTTGAAATATCAAAATGGCACTCTCTTCTCTCTGCCTCACAATGGGAAACATCTGAAGCACTTCAACTCTTAAAGTATCGGATGAGTCCCCCTGTACATATGTATATTTGTATAGTCTTTTGCTTTATTTTGTTCATTTCATTTTCATTTTTGAGCCTTTCTTCTAGGGTAGCATGATTCCTTAGCCCAATGGCATGCTTTAAGGCACTAGAGATTTTGGTTTCTACTCCCCTCAGTTGTGTTTCAAGTTTCCAACTGAAGGTAGTTCCCCAACTGGAGCCAGTTGTTGTCCCCAAAAAATGCCACTCATTTTTGGGACATCCTACAGACCAAAAATTTCTCTCTCCCCTTTTCAAATTTGTTCTGAGCTTTCAAGTTCCTAATTTTTAAGCTTTTTCCATAAAGGGGATTCACAGGTTTGACAGGTTAAAAAATCTTTTGTAGGCAAGTTTAGTTGAAAGAACAAACTTCTAACACCTAGTCGTTTCTAGGATTGGTTCAGCACCTCGGTTCAATCAAAGGATTTAAATTGGCAAATGATGAAGGACATAGGCTTGAACCATTGAACTTTGAACCACTAAGAGTTTAAAGTTCAATGGGTTCAACGACCAAGTTGGTTCAATGCGCTTGGTGCAAAAGAACAAAGGGCTAGCCAAATAACGAAGAATGAACCATTGAACCAAAGTTGGTTCAATCGAAAGGGTCTGTCAGCAAGCATCAAAATAAAAGGATGAACCAATGAACCAATTGAACCTTGAACCAAAAGAGTTCAAATTTCAATGGTTCATGGGTTCAAAGATTGAAAGGCAACCTCTGTCAAAGAGGGAAGCATCAAACAGGTGGTTCAACAGATGGTTCAACCAAGAAGCATGAAAGTGATTAAACCAGGAAGTGATGGAATAAAAGAGACAAAATGAACTAATGAACCAACAAATCAATGTACTTTCAGTGGGTTCAAAGGTTTAAGGTTCAACATGGTTAAAGAGGCTAGTGACTATTGACATCCCTGCGGATGTCAAATTTAAAGTAAGGGAATATCCGTTGAAATTCAAATAAAGCGCAAAACTCAAAGGAAGAACCAAGTGACTGGCTAAAAAGATAACCTGATAGCTCAAATCATAGCAAGAAGAGATAAAACTAGAAAAGACAAAAGCGTTTTTGCATGAGTGATTTCCAGTAGGTGAAACAGTGGATCGAGTAGACTTCTGAGCGCACCAAACTAAGGATGCAACTTGTTTTCTTCTATGAAGTAAAGACAAATGGACAACTGTGCAAACGTCAGAGGGAATAGACCAGATGATCTAAACTTAGGAGAAGACATATGGGATGAAATAGTTAAGATAGCTACCTTGTTTTTAATGTAGTCCTTTGACAAACCTGAAAATGCCTTCAAGGCATTGAATGCACGGCATGGGTCATTCTATGAAAAAGAAGCACCCAAGTCTTTCCTGGGGATCTATATATTGTAATCTCTCATTTGTTGTAAAGGAGACTTCTCATTTTTACAAGAATGAAACTCTACCCATTTTGAAAGAAGATTGAGACTTTGAGCTCAGGTTGTAATTTCATTTTCCTGGTTATTTGAATGAGAAAGCAAGTTTTTCTAGACTTTGTGCTGTTTTGACTTGTGTCATCTGAAGGTGTCCTTATTCATTTAATTTGGTGCATAGAATTAGTAAAGGTAATAAAGAAGTGTCCTGAAACCAACTGTGGAAAGACTTGGTGCTTTCACCATTGATTTCAGTTTGTGTTTTCCTTTCCTTTTTGTGTTGGGGATTCTAGGGTGACTTTGTGCCCCCATCATCCTCTATGATATACCCTTTGGGTAGTTGAGGTGGAGACTTTGAGCTCTATTTCATCTTGTTGTTCCTACGTTCTTTTGATCACTGGTTATTTCACTACCTGAAATAAACTCCTGTTGTTTCTTGTAGGGACACTTCTGAAAGAAGAGAAGTGCCTTCTGCGTTTATAGTCAGGATTTTCTCTTTTGTCTGTGTGCATCATCTCTGAAAGAAGAGAGATGGATGGTTTGTCTCACCCTTGTGTCTTACTTTTTGCTTATTTATATTGTATATAGCTCCACATATTTAACAGGGAACCTCCCCTTGATGAGAGGAGAGATTTGTCCCCTTGTGATGCAATAAACCTGCACATCTGGATGACCAATCTCCCTATGCTATGGTGATAGGAACTATTTTAAATGCCGGTTAGCTGGTCGACAAAATATTCACCCAACAGATGACACGACCCATTTTTCTCCATTTTACATTTATGAGCAGACAAACTACGTGGGTGCCTTCAAGGAACAGTCTTGGTTATGGAGAAATGGCATGGCCTATGTTTTAAAATCCCTGAAGTCAGAATTAAAACCGACATAGCATTTATATTTTAGCGGCTTCCACTTCCCAAGGCCCTTGGGATGCACATTGGCCACTTGTCAAAGGGCGCCAAAAGTCTTTTTTTCAAAAGAGGTGCCTTTTGTTTCTCTCTTCTATATATATTTATAACTTCTCATTTTTAGAGCTATCTTTCACATTGTAAGGCGAAGCCCTGTCAATTTTTCACTTGGAATCAATAGAATACACATTTTTTACCTCTATTCTAGTTGGATATATCTCTGAGTGCACCTGAGTGTTAGTCTTGTGTCCAGTCATTACTTATTAATGCTTTCATAGGGTTGACACCAACGTACCTGGTATATATAGAGTGCCATTCTTACAGGTGATAAGAAGAGTTTTTCTTAGAGCACAGAAGCAGATGGAGATTACTAGGCCGTGTGCTCTTCCTATAACGCCTATGGTAAGTCCTTTTATTGTGTGTTTCCATTAAATCCTCCTTATCAAGCTCTCTGCAGTCTGGTCCTTTTACCAGTTAGAGTGTATGTGTTCTTATGGTTCAGAGTGTGAGTGTGAGTATACCAAATTTGTTTGGTGCATCACCCTATTAGGTTAGGTTCTATTGTTTTCAGCATCTTTCTCCCTTTTCAACCCCACCAATATATATATATATATATATATATATATATATATATATATATATATATATATATATATATACGTATTAGCAACTTACTGGAATAACTTAGATGCATCAAAGGAAGCTAGCCCTTATCTAGAGACTCTCCCCCCAATTTTGTCAGGCCCACAGGCAAGAGGGGAGTTTCCATTGTTACGTGTGGAAGGCAGGAGCTCAGCCTCCTGTCAAGGGTGCAATCCATTGCGTCAATAGGAAGGAGACTAATTTTTGCCTACAGGGCCAAAATAGTGAACAAAATGGCAATTCCCAGGGGAAACATGCCTATTATGCTTAGACACCAGTAGCCTCAAATTCCATTAGGCATGGAGTCAAAAATTAGCTTGAAAAGTTAGCATCAGCCTTCAGATATCCAAGAATCAATCACGAAGGTTTTACCCAAATGAAACACGCACAAGATTAAGAAAACTACTAACATGTGCAAAAGCACTTAGAGAAAATAGGGAAAAAACAAGGAAAATATGTACATGACGAGAGAAGGCTCAGTGATAATGCTTAAGATTTATCCCATTAACTTGGATACACAGTTCTTCACCATCCAACCTAGAGATTTGGAATGCATTATGTTGTTTACACTGAGTGATGACATATGGACCACTCCATAGGGCATCAAACTTTGTATGCTTTCCAAGCTTAGCTCGATCCTCATCCCATTTCAAGATGATGTCTCCTTCAGAGAAACCTTTTGATGAGGATCTCTTGTCGAAGTGATTCTTTGTCTATTGTTGGCAGCTGGTCATAAAAGCCATAGCTTGGTCCCTTGTTTCTTGAAGTTCCATCAATTCACATAGCCTAACCTCCATGATGTTGCCTTCTTCTAATTACAGCTAGTGAGCAAGGTCCAAGGCTGACAATTCAAGTGAAATAAGAAGTCTATCTTCCCTTCCATACACGAGCGTGTATGGGGAATTTCCAATTGCCCTCTTTGGAGTGACCCTGTCTGCCCACAGGGCTATTTTTAACTTGGCATGCCAAGTTCTTTGATTCTCTTCCATTGTTCTTTTGATAATCTTGAGCAGATTCTTATTAGTGGACTCAGCCAGCCCATTCCATTATGGGTAGTAGTTGGAAGAAATATTGAGATAGATGTCATATCTCAATGCCCATTCACTCATTCTAGTCCCCAAGAAGGCCAATGCATTGTCTGATATGATGGCAGCTTGGACTCCGAACCTTGTCACCAGGTCTTCATAAAATTCTAAGATTGCACTATAAAAGTCCCATAAAAAAGTGCACACTTGTGGCACTTTCATACCCATGCATGGGTATCTCTAAATAAAGTGGGCCAGAAGTAACCAGCTCTCATAATTCTTATAGCTATAGGCTTAGGAACAAAGTGACCACTAGCTACCCCATCATGGAACTCAGACAACACCCTATCAATCTGACCTGGGTCTATGCATCTTAAAAGTACTCCTGAGAAATCCCTTATCAAGAACACTCGATCAATCAGGACGTAAGGGAGAGATTGGAGTCTGAAATGTCTCCTCTTAGTCTTATCAAGGACCTATGAGCACTAACCAGTGAGAAAAAAATGCCTCATGTCTGATGTCTAATCCTTCATGACTGTTGGTTCTTCTGGTGTGGCTTCGTCATGAATGAGCAAACTATCTCCTCTCTACTATTTAAAGTCTACAACAAGGTGTTCACACATGCCTTGTCCTCTTACCAGCTTGATGGTTTTGATATCCACCTCATATTCTATTACTTTAGTGATCCATCCCACTCTCTTTTCATTCAGATCATGGTTGGTCAAAAAATATTTGATGCTGGGATGTGGAACCATGAGGTGAACCTTGTTGTTGGACAGCATATGTCTAAATTTCTTTAGGCTATGTATGACTGCAAGGTCTTACTTCTCCATAGATGTATACCTGACCTCAAAACCCTCTAGACCTTGGCTAAGAATTGCAAGCGGTTATTCAAGGTTCTCACCATTCACTTGGGTAAGAATAGCGGAGATTACCTCTTGATTTCTGAAGGTGTAGAGGTTGAATTCTTTGGTGAAGTTAGGACTGATCAAGGTAGGAGGCTGGGCGACAGCTTGTTTGATTTCTTCAAAACTATCCTTCTTTTGCACTGTTCATGCGAATTTCTCATCTTTCTTCAGCATAGAGGTCAATGGTTTGACTACCTCCGCAAAATTTGGAATAAATCTCCCGATGAAATTTATTTTGGCCATGGAAGCTCTGCAAACCCTTCTTATGTTTAGGCAAGGATAACTCTAGGATAGAGCGAACTCTTTCTAGATCAATGGTCAAGCCTTACTTTGAAATAACTTGGCCAAGGAGTTTACCCTCATGGACAGTGAACACGTATTTCTTTGGGTTGAGAGAGATACCGAACTCTCTACACCTCTCAAAGATTTATCTGAGATGATTCATGTGTTGTCCCACCTCTTTAGAGAATACTGTCACGTCATCAAGATACACCAGCACAATGTAATTTATTAGGCTTGAAAAGCCATGTCTATGGCTCGTTGAAAAGTGGCACCAGTATTAGACAGTCCAAATGGCATTTTCCTATAAGCAAAAATTTCTCATTTGGTAGTGAAGGCTATCTTGTACTGGTTACAGTCTTGCACCAAAATCTAATTGTATCCTGAATACCCATCCAAGAGGGAGAAACACTCACTACCTGTCACCATTTGGAGGATCTGCTCCATACTTGGGAGAGGATAATGGTCATTTAAAGAGACTCTATTAAGTTCTCTAAAATTTACGCACAATCTGATCTCCCCATTCTTTTTTCAGATAGGAACAAGATTGGCCAACCAAGAAGAGTGTTTGATCAGAAATATGATTTTGGACTCGATCAGCTTGGTGAGTTCCTTCCGCATGAGAGGCTCAATCTTCGGGTTGACAGGCCTTTGTTTTTGCTTGATAGGCTTGGCGCCTTCCTCCATATCAATGGTATGTTTGGCCAAACTTGGGTTAAAACCCTTCAAGTTGCTATACTCCCAAGCGAAGACATCAACAAATTCTTGGCACAACAAGACGAAGGCCTGCCTTTCATGATCTCTACACACGTTTCCAAGTGCAAGAAGATTATCTTTGAATATCTCAGCTTTTTCATAGTTCTCCTTATTCATTGTGATGCTTGCTTTATCATTTTTTAATTGGTCATCCTCATTGAAGATACTTTCTAGAGTGACCAAGCCTTTGGGAAGTTTATTTTTCTTCAGTTGAACAATTTAGCTACCATACTACTGCTATAGATTAGCCTGGTTTCTAGCAGCAAACTCAGCTTCCTCTTGCAAGAAGAGTGCTATCTGTTGATCATTGTCAAACACCTACAGTTAGTGATGTTGTCAGGCATAAAGGGTTTGATTATCACTTTCAAATTATGTGGACTTTGGTCTCGACTTAAGCAAGGAATTCTTAGTCAGGTTCATGCCTCTCACATGATTTATGATCAACTTGTTGTCTCCAAAAACTTGTAGCTTCCTAAGTCCCCTTTGCCTCACCCACTCCAAACCATGGATGAAAGATTCATATTCTAAAACATTGCATGTGCAAGAAAATTGGAACCTGAAAGCTAAAAATTACTTCTCTTGTGAAGGAGAAACTAGCACCACTCCCCCACCATCTCCCAACTTGCTTCTTGAGCCATCAAAGAAAAGCTGCTATAAACCTGGGCTATCTTGACTTGCTTTCATCAAATTTGGTACACAAGTACCTTATTTATGCATGCAATAAATCCCAAGGCCTACCTCTTCTATGAATTTGTAAGGATCATGCTCAAAGTTGTCACTTCCCCATTCATCTAAGAGTAAGTCAACAACTCCTTCAAAGGAAGAGGGTGGAGATTAATCTACTTGGAAATCTTCTTGATCAATAATGGCATAGCTGAAATTTACCACCTTAAGTGAGTACGGTTCTAGATGATCTCTGTGGATTGGCTCTGATCCAATCTTGACCTTAGTCCCATACTTGGTACTGAAAACTAGATACTACTAGTTTGCTGCTAGGTAGCTGCCTATTTTAGATGTGAAATCCTTAGACAAGCAAATGGCAAAGTAAGGAGGAACATTCGCCACCACCACGTCATGAGGGACTGAGAAAGTTGGACAGGTGTGGAGCATCAAGTTCAAGCCTCTCATCACTCCCACTGTCTTTGCTAGTGTTCCATCCAGCTGCAGGACTTCTTTAGTCATTTCTTCATATTTGAACCCCAGTTTATCTGCTATACATTTTGGCATTACTGAGGTGCTTGCCCCACTGTCGATAATGCAATTTTGCACCAAGAAATCTTGTATGACTAAGGATAGATAGAAGGGAGGAACCTTTTCTTATTTATTTATTGGGCTTGATGTGGAAGGCTGGCCATTCGTGATCAGAACATTATCAGCCTTTGTTGTGACCGTTGGTTCATTTAGCCTGTGCAATTCATTTTGCAACATGTCTTTTTGTCTTGGCATTGCCAATGAATCCCACAAGGAGATATTCATGTGTAGCTTCTTCATCTAGTCCACCACATTAATCTGAGGATTACCTCCTTTCAAATTTTCTTTGGGGTTACTTGCATCCTGGGGCGTAGGCCGAGGAGCTGAGGGTGTGAATGGCAGCCTAAAATTTGGAAGTTTCCGGTTTGTATGTGATGAAGATGATGCTACAGACATTTGAGTGGTTGCCTGAGATTCCTCTATAACTCTCCTTTTTGACCTTGTGTTGGCTACCACATAGTCACCTTGATTATCTGCATTGTCCACGTAGTTGACTATATAGAATTCACCTTCCAGGTGATTCATGAGAGCAGAATCAGATTGAGCCGGCCTGCTGTCCATGCCATGTTGCAATGACACCTCAAAGATTGGGAATTGAGTGGCTGCTTGATTATCTTATTCATTAGTGTATTAACCCAGCATTTTGTTTGTATAAATAACCTGATCTTGACTTTATCCCATGGGTGGGAAATTTGGTTGTTCTTGTATTAGATTGTTTTGAATGGGCACCATGGCCTTGGATGATGAAGGAGCGCCTGGATTATAGCCTTGATAAGGTCTAGCTTTTGCAAACTAACCTTGTCCTTGATTTTAATTCTAGAAAGGGGGTCTATTTACTTGCCCAAACTAAATAAACTTTTGACTTCATGAAGGTCATTAGACGGAGTAGCAGTCGACTTTTCTATGTCAGGTAGGAGAGCTAAGGTGGGTGCAACAGTCTGTACTCGAGGCAAATTTTTTGGGAAGAGCAACATATGAGGTTTAGGGGGCATCTTTCCATCTTACACCATGCAATTCTCAACTGCTATGGCTATGTCATAGGCAACATGCAACACATGTCCTCCCATGGATTGTATCATGATAGCTATTTCATTGTTTTATGATTTCAAATAATAGAGCAAAGCATAGCTTGGGGTCAGCCTTTCCAGAATGGTGATTCTGACCATGTCTTCTAAAACTGAGTATTGAAATTTTACTAGAATTTGTGTGGAGCTCTTTTCATAGTGGTCAGTTGCTCGACAAGTGAGAGGTGGTCACTCTTCTCCCTAAATCTATTTGTTAAAAGGATGCCCAATTCATTCTATGAGTCGACTGAATTCATGGGTAGGGTCCCATACTAGTCTAGAACCTTGCCCTTAAAGGACAATGCCAACACCCTGATAGCAATGTTTTCCTTAGTGACATTGTGAATATTGTAGAGGTTGGCAATATTTATGATGTGCTCAATAGCAGTGATAGGCCCTTCTCTGTTAAAGGGAGGCACACTTTTAAGGATTGCCCCTGGGATCGAGTCATAATGCAGGAGATTCAAAGGACTCTAACCATGAAAGGCCACAAAAGGTAAAGCCATAGCTATGATAGGATTCAACTGAGGCCTTCTTGCGTAAGTGTATCTTATAGTAGGTCTGGGAAAATAATTTGTTGAATAAGGATGAGTTCTTGCAAACCTTAGTTGTCTTATTGAGTTTAAAGGTAGTTCAACAAATTCAAAAGGGACACCTTTAGCAGCAGATCATGTGGTGACCTTAGGCATAGGATGTTAGACTAACCTTTGACTAGAGACTGATGTTCTTAATAGTCGAGTCGCCATATGCTGGAAAATGGTTGATTTTGATGTAATAGGACCAGCATCAATCTTGGAACTTTATTGAGTGTTAAAAATGGTCCCACTAGGTATGCCAAAAACTATTGACGCTATGGATTACACCGTTGACAGAAGGCTAAGCTTCTGTCTTCCACGTGGCACAATGGAGACTTCTCTCTTGCTTGTGAGTTTGGCAAAACTGAGGGGAGAATCTCTAGATAAGGGCTAGCTCTCTTTGATGTATCTATGAGTTATTCTAGTACTATTGATTATATATATATATATATATATATAAAGTGGGGGTTGAAAAGAGAGAAGGATTATTGAAATTAGAGCCTAGATTATTACGGTGATGCACCAAAAAGGTTTGATCTACTCTTTTTCTCACACTTCAAACCATAAAAGCACATACATAAATTTTATCTAATAAAAGGACCAGACTGTAAAGAGCTTAACAGGGAGGTTTAATAAAGATGCACACAAAAAATGAACTTACCACAGGCACTATAGGAAAACACACTCTTGGTAACCTTCTTCTATATTTGCACTCCAGATACAGCTCTCCTTGTTACCTACAGGAATGGTGCTTTGTCTATACCCAGTATGTTGGTATCAAGCCTATGAAAGCATTATAGGACAATGACTCAACACAAGGTTAATACTCATGCACACTCAGAGATATATCCAACCAAATAGAGGTAAAAATGCTTTCTATTGATTCAAGGTGAAAATTTGGCAGGGGTGTGCCATACAAAAATGAGAGATCGATCCTTCTCAAAATGAGAGTTTACAATATATAGAGAGAGAAGAAGCAATGACACCCTTTTACAAGTGGCCCATGTGCATTGAGAGCATTAGGAAGAGGAAGCCGCTAAAAGAGAATGATGTGTTGGATCCAGTTTTGACTTTAGGCATTTAAAATATATTAAAGACCAATGGCTATTTCATTGCCATAAAGTTAACGTTTGTGCACCCATCACCATTTGAAATCCAACAGCTATTCTATTGCCCTAAATTTGACGTCTACGGGGACGTCACCAGATGTTTGAACCTGAATGGCTAGCTCATTATGTTAGATTTTGACGTCTTTTTTCCTGTCACCCCTTGGTCAATTCCTTCGACTTTCCTTCCTTTGGCCTTTTCCTTTTGTTCGGGCCTTTGTCTTTTAACCCTCTCAAAGGGAAGGTGTCCCTTTGAGCTTTGAGAATGGTCCCTTTCACGGTCGTTGAGAGCCACCCACAAGGGCACCTACTCTTTGGGGGACTTCGGGTGGCCTTAGTCCTCAAATCCTTTAGACAAAAGGTATGAAGGAAACCCTTCCTTTGTCCTTTTGTCACTTGTTTTTTTCAGCGGGCTTTCCTTTTCGGGTGAATTCCTTCTCTCAAAATGTCTGAAGGAATTCCTTCAAACTTTTTGTCCAAAAGACTTTGCTTTGTTCACTTTGTCGCGGGATTTTTTTTTGAAATAATTCCTTGTTTGGCCCCTTGCCTTGTGAATTTCTTCAGACAAAATGTCCGAAGGAATTCCTTGGAGCATTTTGCTCGAAGAATTTCAACTTTTTGTCTTTGCCTTTTCCAAAGGAATACTCACCCTTTTTGCCTTGTCTTTTGATTCCTCTGCAAGGGTTCCCTACCTTCTACAAGGGTTCTTGGATCCCATCAAATAGCCCCATTCAACACCTGCCTACCCTTCGTAAGGGTATTTGCCCTTCAGAGCTCTGTAAGAGACTCGTATTCCTACTGGCCCATCCCCTTGCCGAAAGTTTGTCTAAGGCATTTGCACAAAGTGAAAAGCCCCATACTAAACTGAAACCTGCAAATCTTTAGATACTTCAATGCTTTATAGAACATGTCTTATTGCAAATAAAAAGGAAATTTTGTAGAAGGTGGGTACATGACTAGACTGAGGGTTCATAATGGTAGGGAAGGAAGGAGACCAATTTTGGCCTAGAGGGCCAAAATGGTCAACAATAGGTTAGGTGGCATAACTTGGTCATGAAGGTAGTTGTAAAGATCTGAGTACCAAATAGAATTAGGACCAACAATATCATAAATCATGGCAAAGACTGAAGGTTCATGAGCCAGTGCTGACAAATTCTCGATGAGGAACTGATCCTCTCTAGCTTTATCTATTTTTCGAATCAGAGAGCCAATAGTAGCCATAGACCATTATCATTCTCTAACCAAACTATTGTAGATCCAACATAATAACTATATTGAGTGGTTCATCTCCCCATTATATGATCATTGGGAATTGGTATGACTTATATGATATGATCATAATAATAGATTAAATGTTTAAGAGTTCAAAGGTTTGTCGAGAGTCGGATAATATGTTAGGAAGTCATGTTCTCTTTATGTTATATTGTGTTCTCTTTTTCACATTAATAAGTTTGTATCACGTGTCGAATTTCATGTTTGATTGGTTTGTTAGTCTCATTTCATACTAGCGTTCAAGTATGACTACCTAGATTGTTGTTTGAGTGATTCTTTATGCTCACTGCTTAATCGAACCTCTCAACCAAACTTGTATTATGGATTTTTGGGCTCATCAAGAGAGGGAAACCTTTAACCTAATAGTCCCTCCACCCAACATGTGTATCCTTATCTAACTTTAGTTATATATAATAGGCATAGGTTATAGGGGCCCAAATATTTATAAATCCTTTCTTTAGGTGTAGCCCGTTTAGTAAGTAAGTCAGGGAGTAAGTCTTGGTATGCCCTTCTCCTTATTTTTAACCAAGGTACTCTGGGTAAGTGTAGGGAATTGGGGGGCCAATAGGGGGTCTTAAGTGGACATATTTTTCTTGAAAAAAATGAAACCTTGTCTTGTACGGATTATTTGAGATATCTACACTCATAATTTGAAGATGTTATAGGAAGATGAATTATAGCATTGCGAGTGTAGTTTCTAAACTACTATTTTTTTTTTGAAATGGTTAAGTATAACTAGGTCAAACTTTAGAAAATCAAAGAAGTGGTATTATTTTTTTTTTAAAATCATACTAGGTAGTTGTCTGTGCGCCCCACCATTTTTTAAGCATCGTTTTCTTTTCATTTAAACCCCCTGGTAGAAAGCTAGATAGGATCATCTAGTTTGCAACCTATACTTTTTTAAATTAATTAATTAATGTTTTTTTTTACTAATTTCACAAGTCAACATACAATAAAATATGATAAAAAAATGTATAGCTAATCATGTGCCCCTCCTAACTACCTCAAAAAATAGCAAAAATTAGATTTTTTTTTTTTGGTAATGTGTATATAATTAGGTATAGTTTGCAACTATATGATTTTTTTCCAATTTGGTTCAATGAATCAAAAGATACATAAAAAGAGATGAACATGAATAATCATGGCATATAACGCTACAAAAACATATGTAGTCAATAAATATTTAAATAATAACCTTAAAGCAATTAAATTTATAGAAAGAGGAGACTTAGTCAATGTTACAGTACTTCTTTGTGTATGTAAGCTTAAAAAGCAAGTGTAAGCTTGGAACAAAGTGTAAGGTGTGTAGAAGCTTGTCAAAATAAGCTTATAATTAGTTTGTTGAAAAGCTTTGCATATCTTGAATGCTTCTTGTATGAAAGCATTTTAAGAGGAGAGTGTGTGTTGGAGAGGAAGCTTTGTGAAGAGGAGGTTATTCTAAAGATCAATAGAAGATTATAGCTGTCATTTGCCCATTGTTTTTCCTTGCACTTAGCAAGGTTTCCGTGTTATCTACTTGTGTAATGTGTTATTCTTTGTCATTGTTATTTTTATCTTATTCATTTCTGCATTAATTTCTTTCATAGTAGGAAATTTATTCTTAACATCTGGTGGTATCCCTCATCAGCACAGTCACTGGCAACTCACCACTATGAATAGTAACTACCACCGCATCACATGAATAGTGGCCATGTAGTGACTTGGTAGTGACTGGGTGTATGAGATGGCAATTTAGGTGATGTGGCATGGCCCACAGGGTATCTTTCATTGTTAGAAAGGTAGGTAAGAGAAATCAATCAAATTTCTCCTTAGTTACATGGTTTTACCTTTTGAGATCACATGTGGGGGGCCATCTTTGACCCTTGACTTGTGGGTGCATGTGGAAGACAAGATAAAGAGGATCTAATCATTTGTCCTTCAAGCATGTACATGTGATTAGAGTCAAAAGGTTGAGGAATATTATGACTCACACATGTGTACACATGTAAAGTGGGTACAAGGATCACTATTGCAAATCAGAGGCCCATTTGAAGTAGGGATAACATGTTTGGGTCACATGGAGGTGGGATCCTTTGGTCAAAAGTGGGATCATCTTTTGACTAGCACATGTGAAGGAGATAAAGTTCACTATTGATGAATAGTGAGGGTACACATGGAGTGGGATGAATTTTTCCTCTACCTTTTATTTTTCATCCTTAATTTTTTTCTTTTCTTTGTATTCTATAAATGTATAACTCCCTCTTTATGTATGCAAGCTTAGAAATCAAGTGTAAGCTTGGAATAAAGTATAAGGTGGGTAGAATCTTGTCAAAATAAGCTTGTAATTAGTTTGTTGAAAAAATTTGCATATCTTGAATGCTTCTTGTATGAAAGCATTGTAAGAGGAGAGTGTGTATTGGAGAGGAAGCTTTGTGAAGAAGTTGTTATTCTGAAGATCAACATAAGACTATAACTGCCATTTGCCCATGGTGTTTCCTTACACTTATCAAGGTTTTCACGTTATCTTCTTGTGTAATATGTTCTTCTTTATCATTGTTATTTTAGCTTTTTTATTTCTGCATTGATTTTTTGCATAGTAGGAACTTTATTTCTAACATCTGATATCAGAGCCTTGGTGAAAAAATGTTGTTTGAGTGTTTTTGTTGAAAGGTTTTTTGTGTGCAAATGGGAGCTAACACAATGACATGAGGATCAACCAAATTTGAATTAGGGAAATTTTATGGTAGAATTTTCTCCCTATGGAAGTTGACGGTGGAGGATCTCTTGGTGCAGAATGACCAAGCTCTAGCCTTGAAAGGTCTTGCAAGTAGACCTAGTTGCATGACAGATGAACATTTGAGTAAGATGGATAGAAAGGCAGTTTTTACCATCTATTTATGTCTTGAATTTTTTTTTTCTTTAATGTTTTTGAGGATAAGACCGTAGAAGAGTTGTGAGAGAAGTTGAACAACTTGTACTAGACGAAGTCGTATACAAATAAAGTATTCCTGAAGAAGCAGTTGTATAGTTTGAAGATGAAGGAGAATTCATCCATTGTTGCTCACTTGAATGAGGTCAACATTATTGTTGGAAAGATAGTCTCCATCAGTGTGAAGATGGGGGATGAAGACAAGGCTTTCACATTGTTGTGTTCACTTCTAGATAGTTGGGATCATGTGGTGATGACCATTAGTAATTCATCATCAACAACTCTTAAGTTTGATGATGTGGTTGCAGCATTTCTTATAGAGGAGATGAGAAGAATGTCTTCTAGTGCATCCTCAAGTAATGAAACTTTAGCTGTGAAAGTAAAATCTAGTGAGAAGAGCACACAAGGAAGTCACCATCTAGATCTCAATCTAGAAAACCAAGCGGAAGACCAGGTGTTGACATTGTGAAAAGTCAAGACACTTGTAAAAGGATTATTGGCATTTGAAGAATGAGGAGAAAGATGGAAATCAGAATCCACCTTTAGGTGAGGCCAACACAGTAGACTCAAAGGAAGTGACACAACATGAGACTTTTTGCCTCAGTAGCAGTAGATCTAGTGACAATGCCTCAGTTTTGGACTTAGGTGCATCTTTTCACATGTATCCAAATAGATATTGGTTCATGAATTACCAGACATGTAGTGGAGAGTCTGTCTATATGGGTTATTATCATCTATTAGAGATTGTGGGAAGAGGTGATGTAAGGATCAGGCTACATGAAGGAAGAATTAAAATGTTGAAGGATGTGCGTCACATTCCTATCTCAAAGAAGAATCTGATGTCCATCAAGAGGATGGATGAGCTAGGGTATTCTTGTACCTTTGGGAATGGTAAATGCATAATTTCCAAAGGATCCCTAGTGGTGGTAAAAGGAGAATCTAATAGCTCCTTCTATCAACTGTGTGAAATTTCAACTACATCAAAGATTGCTTAGGGTGATGTGATGCTAGCTGTAAGTAAGCCCTATAAGAGGGTGAAATTTAAAGCACAAGTTGATGTTCAAGATTGATTTTAAAATCATGCAAGTATAGTTCTTAGCAACAAAGAAGAAGGGGTGATTGATGTGGTATCCTATTGACCACATGTTGTTTGCTGAGATGTTGTAGATGACATAAAATACATGTAAAGGAAGAGGTATAAAAGACACCTAACATTGTACCTATTTGAAGTAGTGGAAAGAGAATATGAAGAAGACAAAGTGAGACCTAGTGTTCTCAAAAGGAGAAGGTTGTATGTTTGGACATACAATAGAGTATGATGCATTTTGAATGCATTATTGAGGCTCAAAAGCTCACTAAGTGCATTGATGCACTGAGTAGTGCATTGACTTCCTTGGAGCTATGATTGGTCCACTTGTGCCATGTTTGGGCACAATTAATAGTTAGAATCTATGAGGAGAAGTCTGGTATTGACTTCAATGTCATCTTCTTTCTTGACTACTACCAAGAGTGCTATGTGCACTAGTTGTTGTTCAGTGTTGGATCAGTTTGATTCCTATATGGTGATCTCTCTAAAAGAGATAGAGTATCTAGATGGATATAAGAATGAGGTACAAAGTAGATGATTTTCAAAGTGAAGAATGTACGAGCTAAAGCAGACATGGGAATGGGAGTGTAGTAGTACCTTCATGGAGAGCCAAAGTGTTTAACATTGGTTAGTGTTATGTTTGTTGATGATATGTTGGATGTAGACACCAACATGATCATTGGGGTGATGGCTCAATGACAAGGACTTGATGAAGGTGTTATGAAGAGCAAACCAAGCATGGAGATGCATAAGGATGAGAAAGCAAGGAAGTACCATACCTTTTGTAGTGTGAGTTATCTTCCTAGGAGCATCCTAGTGGAAGAGAAGACATGTTGTTGTCATATGCATTTGATTCATTAGGATTAGGAAAAAGCCTCATGATGCCATGATGATCATTAGACCAGATACTTCCAAGCAGTGGGAGTTGTGAGCGGTTCATGGCATAACCTCGACAGGAGGATTAGTTTATATGTGTATGGAGAAGTGAAAGATCGATTTATGTGTTGTAATTTGCTATGTAAGAGTAGATGTTGACAAATTCAGTCATGATAGAGAAATTTTAGTAGTTCAATAAAACTTTTAGTAGGTTTATGTCAGGGTAGCAGAGGGCATGGTTAGCAGCTAGATGAAAGAATACACAAGTGTGGTAAAGGTTGTGTATATTGACTTCAAGTGGGAGAATGTTAGGATGTGAAGTCATTATTCACATGACACTATTCACAAGTCACTATTCATGGCCACTATTCATGTGATGAGGTGGCAATTACTATTCACAGTGACGAGTTGGTAGTGACTATGCTTATGAGGTAGCTGTGTGACTTGATAGTGATTAGGTGTATGATATGGCACTTTAGGTGATGTGGCATGGCCCATAGGGTATCTTTCATTGTTGGAAAGGTAGGAGAGAGAAATGGGTCACATTTCAACTTAGGCACATGGTTTTACCTTTTGAGATCACATGTGGGGAACATGTGGGGAGCCATCCTTGACCCTTAACTTGTGGGTGCATGTGGGAGACAAGATAAAGAGGATATAATAATTTGTCTTTCAATCATGTGCATATGATTGGATTTAAAAGGTTGAGGAATATTTTTACTCACACATGTGCACATGGAAAGTGGGGACAAGGATCACTATTGTAGATTCAAGGCCCATGTGAAGTAGGGACAACATGTTTGGGTCACATGGAGGTGGGATCCTGTGGTCAAAAGTGGGAACATATTTTGACTATCATATGTGAAGGAGACAAAGTTCACTATTGATGAATAGTGAGGAGCCACATGGAATGGGACGAATTTTTCTTCTACCTCTTATTTTTCATCCTTAATTTTTTTCTCCTCTTTGTATTCTGTAAATGTATAACTCCATCTTTATGTATGTAAGCTTAGAAATCAAGTGTAAGATTAGAACAAAGTGTAAGGTATGTAGAAACTTGTTAAAATAAGCTTGTAATTAGTTTACTTAAAATATTTTCATATCTTGAATGCTTCTCATATGAAACCATTGTAAGAGGAGAGTGTCTGTTGGAGAGGAAGCTTTGTGAAGAGGTTGTTATTCTGAAGATCAATAGAAGACTACAACTGCTATTTGCCCATGGTTTTTCCTTGCACTTAATAAGGTTTCCATGTTA
Organism: Torreya grandis; assembly: GCA_037957365.1. NCBI lineage: Eukaryota > Viridiplantae > Streptophyta > Pinopsida > Cupressales > Taxaceae > Torreya > Torreya grandis. The sequence continues at coordinate 5,603,508 of JARHVA010000184.1, forward strand.
TCTACTTGTGTAATGTGTTATTTTTTGTCATTGTTAATTTAGCTTGTTTATTTTCACATTAATTTCTTGAACCGTAGGAACTTTATTCCTAACAATGACTTTTCAAGAATTCATTTTCTACCATCCATTTTTTTAGTCAGTCGAGCTTAGGGACTGATCTCCATATCTCTTTTATGAGTCCTATATATAATCAATCTAAGCTACCAAATTTTAAATCATCTCTCTCTCTCTCTCTCTCTCTATATATATATATATATATATTACACACACATAAAGAGAGGGAGAGAGATAGTTGGGGCATTCATGTACTCAATCTAAAGATATTTTGACCATCCTTGAAGGGAACTCCATTGATCATTGTTGAAGTATCCATAAGAATAAGAAGTCACATTTTCATTCTCCTATGAGGAATCATCAATGGAAACATGAATTTTGAATCGTAGGTTGCAGGGACTATTTGACGTTCAAATGACTCAAGGCTTGAGAGTGAAAGAATTAGGCCACATCTTAATAACATCTATTCATGGAGAGATTGAAAATTATTTCACTCCAATCCTCCCCAACAAACATGGCATGGTTACATAACCTAGAGTAATTAACATAGTTGTAGTGGGCATCATGATTATAAGGTGAGTGAAATATGAAACTTTGCTCATATTGTGCATGAACTAATATAATATCCTTCATCCTCATAACATGTATGCCACATATGTAATCTTAAACTGGTTGTAAGGAATTATTGGAGTGGGTCAACTTGTATTATGTGTGTTAGTATTTTGGTGTCTCTTTACATAGTTGCCTAACTTATAGTAGTGAACATAGTTGTAGTGGATATCATGATTATGAGGTAGATGAATTGTGAATATTTTCTCATATCATCTGTTAACTAATATAATAGTCCTTATCCTCATACCAAATACACCATGTTCGTAAATTTTCAACTTTTTGTAAGGGATTGTTGTAGTGGGTCAACATGTCGTAGTATGTTTTTTAATATACTGGTGTTTTTTTATTCATATCATGTATGTTAAGAGAAGTGGGATATGTAATTTATGTTATGGTATGATGAAATGGTATTTATGTTGTCAAAATCACCTCTTAGTAATCAAAATAAATGGGAATAACTTATTTAACATTTAAACATTGGTTAGACAACACCCCTAATCATCCAAAACCAATATTTCACAATTAGATTGATTATTTCATCTCTACTTAGATTAGATTATCTCAGTTTTGGTTATGTCATCTCATTAGTGAATAATGAACAACTTTTTTCATTGTCAGTAGATATTATTATAGATGGCGTACAAGGGAGTCAAAAATTGCTTTATATGTTAATATGGAAAAAAGAGGAAATGATTATTAAAACCTCTTATTATTGATCTATCCAATAGGAGTTTATTTTCCATCATGTTACAAACAATATTTGATCTCTATTCACTCACCACCTCTAATTACAAGACCACCATAGATTCCTCCTACCCCCAATACATTACCATAGAGTAGAAAACCATCACCATCTTATTTTAACAACGTCAATCACTAGAGCAGGTCACTCATATAACATATATAAAGGATATATGATTTATGTGAATATATGGATAAATTATTGGTCTCATTCATCACCCATCCTTTAGATACACTATCCTTTTTATACTTTATATAACTAACTCATGTCTTGTTGTTTCATGTATAAAATAAATAAATAAAAGGATGGATGGCTCTCCCCTCTCCTTCAACTTCCTCTCTCTCTCTCTATAACATTCTAGTATAGAATGGATTGCATTAACATTAAAGTTATTTGAATGCTTAAAGTTATTGAGAAAGGGTTCTCCACATCCTAAAGTCAATCAAGTTTAGTTGCATTGAAATTCAACACATCGGAGAATCAAGTTTCATTAAATGAGGTCCCAAATGTTGTAGTGATTCATTTAGATCATTACCATGTTTTGATCTTACCCACTTAGTTTTTCGTGTTTGATTGATAAGCACCTCCCCCATGACCCTTAAAAATGAATCCTTATGATTTTTATCAATTCAATGAACTTGGTTCAAAGATGAGAGACTATCCTATCTTACCAACAAAGGGATTGGTTTAGAATGTAGTGTTAGGACATATATGGAGGTAAGGATCTCTCCTCCAACATCCATGGTCTATTCACATCTCTCAACGATGAAATTCACACTCCCTATTTCACCAATGTGTGAATTTATTGATTAATGAATAACTTCAATTGTACCCACTTCCCTTCCGTTCACATCTCCATTACTAATGATGATGCAAATTTGTGTTGAGTGAGCTGCATGCTTGATCTAAACATGTTTGAACTTATAGGAAAAGGGGTGATTTTTGATGATATAGAGAGGATGATCTATTTTATACTAGACCTAATTATCTGTGATGATAGATGAAAGTGATGGGGAAAATAAATAACCTCACACAAAGCAATCTAGATAGATATGGAATTGAAATTAATCGTGTGGAACAAATTATTTATTTATAACCAATTGATTCCTTTATAGAATATGAGAGAACCTTCACATAATGTATGGGAGATAGTGACGATTTAGATTCATGTTGTCATTTTCAAACCAATATGCCTTAATTGAACATCAATGATGATAACAAGATGAATTTTAAGGTATCTTAAGTTCATTATTAGAATGAATGTGAATAAGGTTATTAATATAATGGAACCAAAATAACAAGATATAATTAAGAACAATGAAAATATGCCATATACAACCTATGTGAAATATGAAGACTTATTAGTATATTATATATCATGTCATAATTTATCTTTTGATTAAGTCATTTCCAAATTTTATTTTAAACTTAACAATATTGAAGTTTTCATTACTTCTAATGCTATTGTTTCTCAATATGTCCCCATTACTTCTCAAGTTCCTCCAATTTATCAATATGTTTCTATTTCTTTTCAAGTTCCTCTAATTTATCAGATTGTTTCTGAAACCCCTCTCTTTTTTTTTACTATCTCTTACTTATACATCTTTTAAGGTTTTTTCACATGATACTAATTCTTCAATTTTACAAAATTCACGTGTTCCATATTTTTAAACTCTACTTCTACTCCAATTCTTCAAATGAATACTATATTGCATACATTACATGACTTGCAAAATCAAATAAAAAATATTTCTCAAGGTTATCAAAATCCAAATAATAAGGTCAACTCCAATGATATTCTGATAAACCCTTTAGATAATGAAGTGATTGGATACCTATTTCCACTAGGATTTGTTTCTCCAAAGTTTGACTTGTTCAATGAAAAGAGAGATCCTTCTCATCATGTTAAATCCTTTTATGTATCTTTTATATAATTTTCTTATAATGATATATTAGTGACTAAATTATTCATAAGGAGCTTGAAGGATTCTATATTTGATTGGTTATATGCTTTATCACGTGGATCTATATATTCATTCAAAACTCTAGTTGATGATTTATTAGCTCATTTTGAAATTAATATTGGTCACAAGCTTACATTTGTAGAATTAGCTCAAATTAAACAAGAAACCAATGCAAACACTAGATATTATGTGCTTACGTTTAATCTCCTATAATTAAAAAGATGAGTTATTATCCACTACTAATGAGATTCACAGGCTATTTGTTAATAGTTTATTTCTAATTATTAAATAAAATATAATGCTTAATTATTATACTTTTGTTTATGAGCTTTGTCTTATTATTAGAGGATGTGAAATCAAGCTCTTAGATGAAAAACCCTTATGTATTTTCCCAATATTCTCATGTTTCAAAACAAGTGAAGTTTTAAAATTAGAGGCAATAATAATAACGTTACAACAAATAATGATCATATAAATGAAGTCAAATTCATAGGGAAACCATCTCAAAGAATCATCTTAACTCAACAATAAAAGCATATATAAATTTATTAAGCTTAATAATAATCACCCAAAAAATCTTGGAATTTTTTTGAATACAATATTATTACCTTGAAAAAATAATTTTAAGAGATTAAATCTTATGACCCTAATACATTTATTTATTTATTCTATTTTTTATTTTTTTTGGTGGGGTTATTATAGATTAAAAGAACATTCATAAAATACTTCCATATCTCCTACATATAAAATAAATGATCTTATTAATGCCAGTCAAATTCAATTTTACGGAATACAACAATAATTTGAAGCATGCATTGGTAGCATCACCAACATTGGTTCATACCCTTGAATATTATTATGGCCACAAGAAAGGCCTTCACATCGCATATGTTGATATTCAATTTTACTATGTGTTAAAACCATAGGGATGTCGGTGTATGAATAATTTACATGCAATCATTAATATCGATACGTGGAAGGGAATTACCATGAATACTCACTAGATTTGTAGAAGATGTTATCAATTGAAAGTCTGAAATAAAAATACTAATCTCAATATGAGAGAGACCTATTTTGAGGGTCACTTTGATGTTCATAAGGCATGTTATTTTCAATAATGAAGTCATCAGCATTCACTATGGCATTTTTGGTCTTGGAGCACGTCACACTTGTCTTGTCTTCTATGTCAATTTATCATTGCTCTTCTCTCATTATACATTTATCATCACCTTATGTTTGTGCTCACTAGTATTGATTGGAATCTGTTTGGTCATCACATCTAGCGGCACACCAGTTTTCCCATCAATGAATAAGCCACAAATTTTGGCCTTGGTTATATTTGTATCTTTTATAGCGACTGCATACAATTTGTTGGAATAATATGCTCTACATCTATTTCTATAGTCATCCCACCTATCAATTTGAACTTATAATGAGTCAACTTCACCTAATAATGTTTGTATTGTTTTTTATAAATAAATTTGATGGGGGTTGTTTGTACAGGGAACCCTCAATGTCGTAATCAAATTCTCAAGTTTGATCTTATTTCAATGATATGGGCTACTCAATCCTCTTGACTACCCTTGTATATATATAACTTGATCCTTATATATATATATATATATATATATATATATATATATATATATATATATATATATATATAAGGGTTTTATGGGTAAGGAGGGATAGGAGGGTTTTTGGGTGAGGATGGATAGGAGGATCAGGTTATTATTTAGTGCCACTTGCCTTTGCATGTGCTAAAAAATTATATATATATATATATATATATATATATATAATTTCAAGAAAAATGCAACAAAATAAACTAATTTTTTTTGTAAAATTAATAAAATACATTTACATACCTCTCTTCCTACATGCCATTGTCGAATTTAGGTTACTAGAGTGCTTGTTGCTTGCCCTGGTTGCACATATTTGCTCTTCTACTCATAGTTTTCATCCTTGTCAAATGAATGACATCGATGATTATTTCTTTTGTTTTAAAATGACAAGACTGTGTACGTTGTTCTATTATTTTAAAACTGTGTATGTGGTCACACAGTGTACACAGTTTATATGTGTAAAATTGTGTATGCAATTTTGGCTTGGTGATTACCGATCCTATGGCATAAAATCATGTATGTAGTTTTTAAAACTATGTACACATTTTTAGTTTTTTCAAAGAAATGTTAACTTTTTGGCCCCCCATTTATGTGCACTTACCCTGACTCAACGCCTAAGAGTGAAAGAATTGGACACCTCTTAATAACATCTATTCTTGGAAAGATTGAAAATGATTTCACTCCAATCCTCCCCAATAAACATGACATAATTACATAACCTAGAGTAGTTAACATAGTTATAGTGGGCATCATGATTATGAGGTGAGTGAATTATGAATCTTTATTCATATTGCGCATGAACTAATATAATATCCCTCATCCTCATAGTAGGTATGCCACATATGTAATCTTCAACTAGTTGTAAGGAATTATTATAGTGGGTTAACTTGTTGTAGTATGTTTGTTAATAATTTGGTCTCTTTATATAGTTACCTAACTTATAGTAGTGAATATAGTTGTAGTGGATATCATGATTATGAGGCAAATGAATTCTGAATATTTTCTCATATCATCTATTAACTAATATAATAGTCCTTGTCCTCATACCAAATACACCATGTTTCTAATTGTCAACTTTGTGTAAGGGATTGTTGTAGTGGGTCAACTTCTTATAGTATGTTTGCTAATATATTGGTGTCTCTTTATTCATTCATGTATGGTGGGAGAAGGGGGATATGACATTTATGTTATGGTATGATGAAAGTTTATTTATGTTCTCAAACTCACCTCTTAGTAATCAAAATAAATTGGAACAACTTAACTAACATTTGAACAAATGACCTAGTTAGACAACACCCCTAATCATCCAAAACCAATATTTGGCAATTGGATCACTTAGTTCATCTCTGCTTACATTAGTTTATCTTAGTTTCAATTGTGTCATCATATTAGTGAATAATGAAAAGCTTTGCTCATCTTCAGTAGATATTATTATAGATGGCATACGAGGGAGTCCAAAATTGCTTTATATGTTAAAATGAAAAAAAAAGGGAATGATTATTAAAACCTCTTATTATTGCTCTGACCAATAGGAGTTTGTTTTACATCACATTACTAATAATATTCACTCTCTAGTCACTCACCACCTCTGATTCCAAGGCCGCCATAGATTCATCACTAACCCTAATAGATTACCATAGAGTAGAAAACCATCACCATCTTGTTTTAACATTGGCAATCACTAGAGTAGGTCTCTCATATAACATATACAATGGATAAATGATTGATGTGAATAGATGGATAGATGATTGGTCTCATTCATCACCCATCCTTTAGATACACTATCCTTTATATAGTTTATATAACTAACTCTTGTTGTATCATGTATACAATAAATGAATAAAAGGATGGATGGTTCTTCTCTCTCCTTCAATTTCCTCTCTCTCTAACATTCTAGTATAGAACGGACTACATTAACATTAAATTTATTTGAGTGCCTAAAGTTATTGAGAAAAGGTTCTCTATAATGCCTAAATTCAATCAAGTTTTGTTGCATTGAATTTAAACACATTAGGGAATCAAGTTTGCTCAAATGAGGTCCCAAATTCTATAGTGATTCATTTAGGTCATTACAATGTTTTGATCTTGCCCGCTTAGTTTTTGTTGTTTGATTGATAAGCACCTCCCCCACGACCATTAAAAATGAATCCTTATGATTTTTATTAATCCAATGAACTTGGCTCATGTAGATTCATGTTCAAAGATAAAAGACTATCCTATCTTACCAATAAAGGGATCGATTTAGAATGTAGTGTTAGGACATATATAGAGGTAAGGATCTCTCTTCCAACATCCATGGTCTGTTCACATATCTCAATGATGAACTACATGCTTCCTCTTTCATCGATGAAGAAATTTATTAATGAATTAATAAGTTTAATTCCACCTACATCCCTTCCATTCACATATTCATTAACAATGGTGATGCAAATTTGTGTTGAGTATGCCGATAGGTTTGACCTAAAAATGTTTGAAATTATAGGCAAAGGGGTGATTATTGATAGGATAGAGAGGATGATCTATATTATACTAGACCTATTTATTTGTGATGTTAGAGGAAATTGATGGGAAAAATAAATAACCTCACACAAATCAATCTAGATAGATCTGGAATTGGAATTATCCGTGTGCAACAAACTAGTTCCTTATAACCAATTGATCCCTTTGTATAACATGAGAGAATCCTCACATAATGTATGGGAGCTAGTGACGATTTAGATTCATGTTGTTATTTTCAAACCAATATGCCTTATTTGAACATTAATGATGATAATTAGATGAATTTTAAGGTATCCTAAGTTCATTATTAGAATGAATGTGAGGAAGGTTATTAATCTAATGGAACCAAAATAATGAGATATAATTAAAAATAATGGAAATATTTGGAAATATGCAATATACAACCTATGTGAAATATGTAGACGTATTAATTCACTATAATGCATGTCATATTTTTTTTTTTACTGAGTCATTTCCCAAATTTATTTTAAACCTACCAATATTGAAGTTTTAATTGCTTCTAATTCTTTTATTTCTTAATATGTCCACACTACTTCTAAGGTTCCTCCAATTTATCAATATGTTTCTATTGCTTTTCAAGTTTCGCTAATAAATAATTTATTAGAATGTTTCTAAGACCCCTCTTTTAAGGTTTTTTCACATGTTACTAATCCTTCCATTATCAAAATTCATGTGTTTCATATGTTTAAACTCTACTTCTACTCCAATTATTGAAATGAATACCATATTGCATACATTGCATGACTTTCAAAATCAAATAAAAAATATTTCTTGAGGTTCTAAAAATCCAAATCATAAGGTCATCTTTAATGATATTCTAATAAACCCCTTGGATAATGAAGTGATTGCATACCTGTTGCCACTAAGATTTGTTTCTCCAGAGTTTGACTTGTTCAACGAAAAGAGAGATCCTTCTCATCATGTTAGATCCTTTTATGTCTCTTGTATATAATTTTCTTATAATGATATATTAGTGACTAAATTATTCATAAGGAGCTTGAAGGATTCTACATTTGATTGGTTATATGCTTTGCCATGTGGATCTATACATTCACTCAAAACTCTAGCTGATGATTTATTGGCTCATTTTGAAATTAATATTGTTCACAAGGCTACATTTGTAGAATGATCTCAAATTGAACCATAAACCAATGCAAACATTAGAGATTATGTGCTTAAGTTTAATCTACTATAATTAAAATGATAAGTTATTATCCACTTGCTAATCAGATTCAAAGGCTATTTATTGATGGTTTGTTTCCAATTATTAAATAAAATGTAATGTTAAATTATTATACTTTTATTATGAGATTTGCCTTATTATTATATCTCACTATTAAACCAACATGTGAAACATTGGATACAAGGAAAATAACATTAGGTAAGATATCATCATGAGGTGGGCTCATATTTTGGTTGAACATGTATAAGAAAATTAATCATGGATACACTAATGTATTGATGGATACATGCACACCCTTTTATGTTTGGGATATTTTTAAATTAGAAAGGTGTATGCAAAACAAGGAAAATTAACAGTTATAGATTTAGTAGTGAGAAACAAAACCATGTAGAATAATCTAAATATCTAATAGAATAATTAAAAAATTACACATATTATTAATTCAATAAGAGGAAGAACAATCTAATAGACATAATTGAAATACACATAACACGTAAACAACAGAACAATGCATAAGTGTATTGAATATATAAAAATGGGTTCAAATAAATAATCATCACCATCATCACATGGATAAGTAAACAAGAACTTAAAAACAATTACAACACATAATTTCACATAAATGTTTTGAATACACACTTCAATTCCATAATAAAACCAAACAACATATTATAAAATATTCATTTAAATATAAATAACACTATTATCAACTTGAAAACATTGCAAATATTATCAAACTACCATAAACAATGACAACAAAAGGGTTTAAATTGTATAGACATAAGGGGGGTTTAAATAAACCTAATAGGAATTTTTTTATCGTAAGTGTAATCAATGATTTTAGAATTATACACATCACATTTAATGCCAACTTTTTTTACACATTTGCACAATGAATAAAAAGGGTTTAAACAACTTTATTTTTAGTTTCCAGGTATCCTGTAATGAAAATGCTTCACCAATAAAGTAAAATCACATTAATATATCATAATATGATTGAAATAAGAGTAGAATATTTGAATAAATGATGAGCCACTTCGAGGGAGTAACCACCACAGCCATACAATAAGAAAACAAACCGTAATAGGATATAAAATAGTAACCACTACCTCTTAAATATGCCATAATGATGTTATAGACACACCCTAAGTCACCCCTACAACCGATATGAAACCATAGAAATGATCATATGACTTAACTAAAGGTTATGCTAACCAATAGGTGACCAAACATATCCCCATACACACTATAGGTTAATGGCATAACATGCCTCTCCACTTAAAACCAACATTGACAATCTTTGGATGCTTCTACATAACTACTTCATCCTCCCATCTCACATCTTCACTATCTAGATTCTTCCACTTGATCAGATACTTAGTAGTTACCCACATTTTCCTCCTCTTAGTAGCGTCTAAAATATTTTTTTAGGTTCAAAAATAGATTTTACCTTCTCATAAAGCTATGCTAACTATGTGTGGCTGGAAACCTTCCATCCAACAACCTTTCTCAAGTACGAACATGAAAGCTTAGATGTATTTTTGTTGACTAAGATAATTCCAATTTGTATGCTCACGACTAATCTTCTGCAAGACTTGATAATGGCCATAATACTTTGCTTAAAGCTTGTTATCCTTCTTATATTTTTTCAAGAATATTTGTGTAGATGGATGTAATTGCATAAAAATGCAATCTCCAACTTCAAAATATCCTTCACTATGGTGTTAGTCATTTTTTTGCTTCATGTGGTTATGCATCATTTCCAACATCTCTTTGAGACTTCAGAGTGCATCTAGTTTGTGTTGAATGTGTTTTTAGACTACTCAAACCTTTCACTAGACCCTCAAAAATGAGGTGATGGATGGTACCCATTAGTGATCAAATTTGAATGGATGATGTTAATTTCAAGTTGAAGGGTATTTATTCATCTAACACTTTGGTGATGAAAAGTTGTAATAAATAGTTTCACTTCGATTGACAAGAGTAAATTAAGTACACATGTCACTAAAAGCATGGACTTTGGATATGCATGTGACTCCGAAGTTGTTTTAATAGTTTAAAAAATATATAAGTCAACTGTAGCATTAAGGGTGCGATACCAAGGAGGGGTACTACAACAATATCTATGCCTCAATTTTCCCATGAAATTAAACCATCTCATAAAATCCAAAAATTATAATCTTATTCACAGAAAAGATAGTCTTTGATGTCACAACCAAGCAAAACACCAAGTTGGTATATAAGCTATTGTAGGAGGGGAGTTGTACTATCTTAATAGGTTTATAGTCAAGCTGCAAATCCTGTTTAATTTTAATTTCCAAATAATTTATCATAAAAATATTTGATGATTTTAGAGAGAACTTCCTTAAAAATATATAGTTGAGATAAATATTTTAGATACCATTGGGATAATTTTTATTCAAAGAGATCCTAAATTTTACCTTGCATTATCGCACTCTAAAATCTTAAGAATCCCCCATCCATTGGACCATTAGATAAGCTAATATATATGGGGAAAAAATATCTTTACATCCATGACAATAATAAAATGAACAAGGTTGTTTTAAAATCTTGAGAAAGCACAAAAATATACTCGCATCGATTGTTCTTTGAGTAAACTTGAGGCACTTTTTGGGTTTCAATGGCAACTTTGAGCCATTTATTGCCAAGAAATCTTCCTCTTTTTCACTAAGAAATAGGCCTAAATAAACTTTTGGACAAATAAAAGACTCAAAATTTCAGGGTTTGTTGTTGTGCATTGGGTTCCTTTCAACTGTGTTATTTTTAATCCTGACGCACATTATATTATTCATAGTAGGCTATGATATGATAATCCTTTCTACAAGAGGTGGAAAGTAATGTAAGTAGTTATTGCAGGGCAATGTTACCTTGCTATTAAGGCTTAATTTGACTTGAAGGCCTTCTTCTTGTGTGGGGATTGGTATTGCAGTAACATATGCTTCTTTATTATTTATAATAAAGCCCTTATCTGCATAAGTGGTGGTTCTCTTCTGCTTATACACCTCTATCTACTTTACCTATGGTTACTGCACCTCATATGCTAGTGGATTCCCCATTGATAAAATCTCTAGAATAAATTGAAATCTCTAGGGCTGCCACCATCTCCATTTTAAAGAAACACTAAAATCCTTCTAGTTTGACTCTAAAAGTGAAAACCCCTTTGAAATCCTTGGATGTGAAGCATAAACAAAGAAATTTGTAGAATAAATCTAGAAAACCTCTACTTAAAGCATAAACCCACCACAAAATTTATGAGAAACACATAAGAGAGTCTTGAATCTTTAACGCTTAGACTAACAATTGATGAAAATGCCACTAAATTGTTCATTCTCATAGAAAAACCTCCAAACCATAAATTCCCTAACTACAAATTACATTTTTTTGTAAACATTCCATGACACCCTCTTACAATATCTCCCACATGGATACAAAATGAAAATGTCAAAAAAATCCATTTTTCCCAGCAGAAGGCATCAGAACAAGATTTTTGGTCACATACAAATAAAGTATACTCAACTTAAAAATAAAGGTTCTAATTCATCAAAGAGTTAATTCATTCAAACCTATACAAAAGTTATAAATCTTCAAAATCTTTTGCTGTAAAAAAAAACAAATCAAATATTAGGTAAAAAAAAACATAAATGTAAAGAGCATGGCCAATGTTTGAGCAAAATGAAACCATATTGCATGAAAAAGCTTTGAAAATGGTAGTATATCATAATGTTTAGTGGGTTGTTGAATTTGTATCATAAAAAATCAAATATTGGAACAAATATTTCAAAATTTCACTCGTTAGAATCCTCGCAACATGCATAAAAATATCCAATTCAATAAAATCCTATTCAAGGCATCATTTCACTCTAGATTTTTTTGCACTCTATGCTCTGATTCTTACTAGTAATTTCTCATCCTCCATAATGATTGAATTGCATTTAAATTTAAATTTTTATTTATTTAATTTCCCTGATCGACACAAATGATATCTACATACGTATTTGATAGAAATGTGACAAGAAAATGATATGCTGGTAACTGCACCATATTATGTATTAAATTCTATATGGTTTTGTCAGTAAAAGCTAAATGCAGTGTCGTTAATAAATAAATTAGCTCCTTAATTTTTATTGACAAATTAGGTCAACCATAAAATCTCATTGATTACTATTGGTGAGAAAAGACTACCATTCACCTCTCTCCAGCCTAGAGCCTAGGACCAACTCATGGGTATTTTTAAAGCTCACCCTTCTTTTGTCATTTTAATAATGACTATGCACTTCTTAATTGTCACACAATTTATGGATTTTAAGTTTTTTTTATGGCCATTTTCTTTAACAGAGTTCTATGATGGGTCCAGAGCCCTTAGATGGACTATGACAAGTTCAAATTTGACCACTGGTACCAATAAAATGCCAAAAATGGAGACATTTTTAAGAAAGAAGTTTATAACACCATTTTATGAATGGCAGTTATTTAACCCATCCCTCTTGTTTATCAAATGTAAAGAAACAAATATAATCCTCTAAGCACTAGTTTACCACCTTAGTTTTCCCATAAAATTGGGGATGATGTGACGAGCTATAAGCTAGTTGAGTACTTATTGGCCATTTTTTGGCCCACATATCAAAGTTTGCCTAAGTATGAAAAAGGGAGCTTTCAAGAAAGAAAATGGTAATTTTTCTAAATGGTATGTTACCCTTCGGAGGGACCATTTAAAAATTCCTAAAGGGTATCTTTCCCTTCGGGAGGATCATTCATGGGAGTTGGAAGGGACATGCAAAAAGGTCGAAGGATCTCTAACCCTTCGGGAATGTCCATTGTGAAAACCCCGAAGGGTAATTTCAAAGACAAACGTGGAAAAAAAGTTTGAAGGAATTCCTTCGAACAAATTGTTTGAATAAATTATTTTGGGAGATTTGCTCAGAAGAAATAAGCTGAAAAAGAAACCTGAGACCAATTGTTCAAAGGAAATGACAGGCCAATGAACATCAAAATTAGGTAAAGTGACTAGCCGTTAGAAGTAATTGAGTTTAAAAAGCTCAAAGTCTTAAGGCTTGAGAAACAAAAAAGTGAGAAGACTTCAAGGTGTACAACCCTAAAGTAAGTAGGGTTGAAGAATTTGAATTACTCTACATAGAGTAAATCGAGTTTCTCCAAGTACTCTACTTAAAAGGATTTATAAGTGAAGGATCTATGAAAGTTCAAAGTTGGAGAGGCCAAAGAACCTAAATTACTTTGCATAGAGTAAATTGGGATTCTCTAAGGGCTCGACTTAAGCTTTGTCCAACAATGCTAGAATCATGATGCAACGAATGGAAGGCCACCATGTGGCATAACTTGAGAAGAAAGGGCCAATCAATAAAGGATAAGTGGCACAAGGATGTTCAATAAACATGGGAGAGTCCAAGTGGCTAGTAGATAGAAGTTATGAAGGCTCTCATCCACCATGGTTCATTGCCCACAATCACCATTTGACGCTTAAATGCATCACGCCAAGAAGAAATATTCTAGTTGCTCACAGCATGAATTTTCATATGTGCCAAAGAAAGTCTTAAAGATGGGAGGGGCTTGAGAGTATTGTCTAGTGATCTTGAGTGGTGCATTAAGGGGTAATAAGAAAGTGTAACATCATATTTCCTACCATCGGTGATTTCTTCTTTCTTCCCCTTCTCTCTTCCCCCTTTTCTATATAAATAGAGGCCTTCGTGCCAAGCAAATTATCCCCAGATTGGTGATAGAATCACTCTATAGAAATCACTTTGTAAAAGACTCTTTTGAATCAATACAAGGAAGAATTTTCTATTTTTGGTTTTAAAAAGTGTACACATTTGGTTTTATTTTGTAGAATGTATGATTGTTATTCATCACCTATGATTTCTTCTAGAAATTTGATTTTAGTCCTCTCAATTTTGTGTAGGATTGCATGAAGTGTATGTGTGTCGAGCTCCTTTGAAGTGCTACCATTTCATAGTGTCTCCCTTAGACCTATTTTTTTATCCTTCAAAGTGAAAGGCTTCTCTCCAACCTATATTTAAAAAATCCAAGCCTATAGCCTTGAGACATAACCAGAATAACCTGTGTCCTATTTGGATTCATCAGTAGTAAACTCTTTTCCCAAACCAAGTGGATCACTTCTTTTAGTGCATCACCTCCCTTAGCTTAGATTTTATTTTCAGACATCCTCCTACCCCTTTTCCTTGGTAGATAATAAATTTTAGTGTGAGATCAAGGGTTGAAGTGAAGCACCTGAGGAACTAGCCTCATAAAAAATCCTAGAGGTTCAACCTCACCATAAGATACCCACATCTTGAGGTTGTCCCCATGCTTATAGCTGGAAGTGAGGGAGCCTGAAGAACTCTCTCATAAGGGTGCAATTCCAAGCTATAACAGTTCTGGCATGCCCAGTGGGACAACTATGATTTTATTTTCATTTTCATGAAAGATTGGTCAAATTTGATGCTATTTTGATCATTTCATAGTAGTGGTAGAATTCATATTTTAGCATCTAGTGACTCCAAAGAACACCTAGCTATTTGGTGGTAGAGTAGTAGCTATCTTTTATGCTAGAGGTGACTATAAGATCGACTTTTGCAGGTATTCCTTTTGAGTTTTTTAAATTGCCTTTAAACTCAGCAAGAAGTTTAAGGTTTGCCCATACTCAACCTTATGTAAGTAGCTATCCTCCTAAACTAGTCATAAAGTATACCTACGCAAGAAGATCTTTGTCAGCTCTTCTTGCTAGTATGATTCTCTAAAGAGCTTTTTTGGGATTCATTGGCCAAATCCCTTTGAACTTACCAAAATATGATCCTATGCAAGTAGAATCCCTCAAAAGTGTTCCTTATTACATAGGAGACCAAGATGTAACTGCTATTGAGCACATAATAGACATAGCCAACTTTTACAACATTCACAATATCACAGTGGAGAATGTGGCTACTAGTATATTGGATGTATCCTTCAAGGGAAAGGCATTGGACTAGTATAGGGGCCTAGCTCCTAATTCTATTAGTTTATGGGATGAACTAGGAAAAACCTTGTGTAAAAGGTTTGAAGATAAGAGTGATCATATGTTGCTTAAAGAGCAGATGACCACAATCAAGAGATCTCCTCATGAAGTCATGCAAGACTTCAATACAAAATTTTAGAAGGCATGGGATAGAATTATAATAGTTGTTAGACCATCTTCAAACTTTGTTTTCTTATATTAGTTGAAGCCTCTCAACATTGATATAGTTGTAATGATTCAGTCTATGGGAGGAGACATACTACCAGATATATATGAACTGGCCATTAAGGTAAAAAATTGCCTAGTGCAGGCTGACAGGCTTACTCTCAGACCCCGAATGCCTTTTTTCTAGAAATTAGACCACCTCTTGTAGTCATTCCCTCACTTGATGTTATACTTTCAACACCAAAAATTGATATTGTGCCTTCACCTAAGCAAGAAAAGGCATCTATTAGTGGATCCAATGACTCCCAAGAGTAGAAGAATTATTTAGAATTGAAAAACATACTCCAATACGTGAGGAATGATGTGGTTAATGTCAACAGGTAGTAGGATTACAACAAGCCTTATCAAGCTACGTATTAGCCTTAGTAGCAGCCTTACCAAGCTAATAGGCCACCCTAAAAAGGAGGTTTCCAAGGACAGGGGCAGCTTAACTATGCTAAGGAACATAACTATAATCCAAATGTTGTAGGCCCTTCTAACTCCTTGGTCCTAGTTCAAAAAAACATGGATCAAGAGGCTGAAGGCATAATTCCTTGGAATCATTCTTTTGGACAATCCATTGTCCCAACTAATGGCTCCAAACAAGCGTTCAATGATCAATGGCAACAAGCTATTACTTATGGATATAACTAGGTTCTTACAGCCCAAAGCACAAAGGTGCCCACACTAACAAAATAAGTGCAAGATCCATAAGAATAAGGCTCAGATCAGGGATTAACCCATTCAGAAGCCTCAATGGTCATTAGTGAATAAGAGGAGTGATATGCATCCAATCAACAGGCTACTCCTATTTTAGCCCACACCTTAGTCTCAACAAACACAAGGTACAAGAGAAGGAATATGGGTGATAATAAGGAACCTTTCAAAGAACCTCTTATCACCACTCCTTCACTAAAAAAGTTAGTATCAGTTGCTCCTAAAACCTAGGCAAAGGTTGGGGGTACGCCGATCAACATTATGGAACAAATGAAGAAATCTAACGTGAGTGTACCAATGTGGGACATGCTTTCCATGCCCGACAAAGTAGACATTCTTCAGGAAGGTTTGTCCAGGATGAGTGTTTCTATAGCTACAAGTAAGCAACCAAGCAAGGAAGTTGAAGTTTTCATCAATTCATCCAAGATTCCTTTGGGAGAAAGGTCAAGTGTGACCAAGCCCCCCCATTCTACATCTCATTAATCATTGGTGACTCCTTGGTGCACAACTACTAGGTGGATAGTGGAGCCAGTACCTCTGTCATGTTAAAGTCTATTACTAACTAGTTGAACCTCAAGTATGAGCCACACACCAAGGGAGTCTTACAACTTGATGGTTCTTCTACAAATCCATCATATATCATCACAAATTTGAGCCTAACCATCCATGCTTGTCTTAGCATGTCTGTGGTGTAAGACGTGTTGATCCAAGATGTCACTCCTTGCTTTGCATTATGTTTCTCTAGATAGTTCACAACCAAGATTGGGGGTTACCTTGCATTGGTATTACATAGAATTTAGAACAAGGTATGGGACTAAGGTCTTGATCAAGGCTGAATCCATGGCACAATTCCACATTGAACCCTATCAGCCAAATAATGTAAACCTCAATTGTAATATCCTTGATAAGGATGAGTTTAAAATTGGCTAGGAGTTGAACACTCATCTTAAAGAGGTTCCAAACTTGTTCTTGGATGAACTATGGGGAGATAACCAATTTTTCAACCCTTTGGAAGGTGTTGAGGAAAGAGACATGGGTGTCTATATGCTACATAAAGAGAATCAGCCCATGCCTTCCCTCATTGGACCTAAAGAAGACCCCAATGGTTTATGGAAGTTGTTCTTTGATGGCTCAAGGAGCAAAAATGGTGTAGGTGCTGGGGAAATATTGGTTTCCCCTTCAGGTAATAAGTTTTTCTCTTCCTACAAGATCCATTTTAGTTGCTCTTCAAAAGTAGTATAATATGAAGGCTTTATTTGTGGCCTTAAATGGGCCAATAAAAGAGGAATCAAACTACTGCAAGTTTATAGGGACATCGAACTAATAGTAAACCAAGTTAGAGGACTGAACATTACAAAGAATTCTTTGATGAGGTCCTACAAAAATTGAATATGGGACCTAATTGAATATTTTGAGTGCTTTGACATTCAAGCTATCCCAATAGATTAGAACTAACATGCCACCTAGCTGGCAGTCATGGGAGCTCAGTTTGACATTTCAAATGAGTTGAAAGAAGCTAAGGTTCAGCCATAGGTCAAGGTGGTGGTGAGGCCATCAGTACCAGATAATGAAGCCCACTGGTAAGTTTTTGAGAGTGACAAGAAAATTTCTTGTTTATTTTAGTAGTAATTTGAGTTCTCCTCCCCCAACCAAGCTAAATTGCAACATTTATTTGAGGATAAGATTGTTCAACTAAAGTTGAATAAAATTCTTAAGGGGTTGGTTACACTTGAGGGCATTTTTCATGAAGGAGACCATATGAGAAAAGACAAGGTAGTAATATCACTTGATGAATAAAATTATGAGAGAATCCTCATCTAAAAGGATAAGCTTCTTAAGCTTGGGAAGGTAAGCAACAAGGCTGAGAGGCATGCTTTCATAGCACTTTGCCAAGAGTATGCAAAAATTTTTGCTTGGGAATATAGTGACTTAAAAGGTTTTGATCCTAAGTTATCTCAACATACCATATATTTGGAGGCCAATGTCAATCATGTGAGGTAAAATAAAAGACCCGTTAACCCCAAGATTGAAGAGTTAATAAGGAAGGAACTAACCAAGTTGATCGAGTTTAGGATCATCTTTCGTATCAAACATTCATCATGGGTAGCCAACTTGGTACCTGTAAGAAAAAAAAGTGGGGATATTAGGATTTATGTAGACTTCATAGATTTGAAAAAAGTCTCCTTGAAGGATCACTACCCCCTATTATCCATGGAGCAACTTCTCCAAGTAGTTATAGGATCAGAATGTTTCTCTCTATTGGATGGGTTTTTTGGTTACAACCAAGTTTGGGTGAAGGATGAAGATTGGTAAAAGACTTAATTCACCACCAAATGGGGCACATATGCATACCAAAAGATGCCCTTTGGTCTATCAAATGTTGGTGCAACTTTCCAAAGAGCCATAGACATGGCTTTCTAGGGGCTGCTAAACCAAATGGTGATGGTTTACTTAGATGCCATCACAATTTTCTCCAAGAACATTAGTGACCATATGGACCACCTAAGGATAATTTTTGAAAGGTGTAGAGAGTATTTAATAATTTGAATCCTAAAAATTTCATGTGTGCCATGCATGAAGGCAAGCTACTATGCCACATCATCTCAAGGGAGGGGATGTCCTTTGATCCTAAGAGAACAAGTGTTATCTTGGCCTTATCCTTGCTGAAGCATAAGAAAGGGCTCCAAAATTTCCTTAGAAAGATAAAATTCATGAGAAGATTTATCCTTGGTTTACAAATTTGGTCAATCCCATCATTGTTATGCTAAAGAAGAACCAAGTGTTCACTTGGTCAAATAAAGGTAAATCAACATTTGAGGCTATCAAGCAAGCCATTACTCAAACATGCACACTTGTGAATCCTAATTTCTCAAGGGATTTCATATTGTATGCTTTTTCCAACATTGATAATATATCAACTATGTTGATGCAAAGAAATGGTGGGCTTGAGCAGCCATTAACATTTTTCAGTTAGGGGCTTGAAGAGTATGAGGTGAGGTATACCTTTGTAGAAAATCAAGTCCTTGTAGCACTAAGGAGCCTCAAGAAGTTCAAGCCAATGATATCCAACAACAAAAACCACCATGTGGTGTCTCATCTTGGGGAAAGAGACTTCATTCTTAATGAGGATTTGATCGAAAAAAGAGCTGGGTGGATTACTAAAGTCATGGAGTATGACGTGGAGATCAAGGTCACTAAGATAGTATGAGGTAAAGGCTTATGTGAGAATATTGTTGATAACCTTCATGAAGACAAAGAGGTCATCTTAGTAACACAAGATAACCTACAAAAAGATGCACCTCCAACTCATACTAGTTGGCTCCATGATATGATGCACTTTTTATTAACAGGTGAGTTCCCTCAAGGTATGGACAAAGCTAAAATATGGTATTTTAGACTTCAATCCATACCTTATGCTTTTTTTGATGGGGTTTTGTTCATAAAAGACCTCAATGGAATGCTCTTAATGTGCATAGATTATGATCAAATAGCCAAGCTTTTAGGGAATTTCCATGATGGGCCTGCAGAAGGTCATTTTACTCCAAGGACTACTATGGCAAAGATCATGAGGGCTGGTTAATACTGGCTTAGCCTCTTCAAGGATACTTATGCATGGGTGAGGAGGTGTTAGGAATGTGCTATTTTTGTAGGTAAGTAAAGGTTAGAAACTTTCCCTATCAACCCAATTCAAGTGGAGCAACCATTCATGCAGTGTGGTTTGGATTTCATTGGTATGATCAACCCCCCATCAAGTGTAGGGCATAAGTGGGTGCTTACTAAAATTTATTACTTCACCAAGTGGGTGGAAGCCATTGCATTGAAGGAAGCCAATGAAAGTGCAGTCTTAGATTTCTATCACAACATTGTGACCAGGTTTGGTGTTTCATCCACTATCATATCTAATAATGCATTAGCTTTCCTTGGTTTGAAAACAAGTAAATGGGATCTCAAAAGGGGCATCTACCTCATCACTTCTTCAAATTATTATCCTCAAGGAAATAGACTAGCTGAGTCCAAAAATAAAAATTTGTTGAGGATTATCAAGAGGACCATGGAGGAGAATCAGAGGATGTGGCACACCAATTTGAAGATAGCCTTGTGGGTTGATCGGGTAACTCCTAAAGTTGTTGTTGGTAATTATCCATATGTTCTAGTATATGGAAGGGAGGCCAAGTTACTCATTTCCCTTGAGCTACTTGTATTAGAGCTAGCCCATCAGCTAGAGCTGCTAGAAGATGAACCCATGAATGTGAGATTAGTAGAACTCATAGAACTTGAAGAAATAAGGGACCTTGTAATGAAGACGTTGGAGGCACCTCAAGCTCAGGTCAAAAGGGCTTTTGATTAGAGAGCTACAGTAAGTAATTTTTAAGAAAGAGACCTAGTTCTCAAATGAGACTCAAAAAAGGCCAAACTAGGAAACCATACCAAGTTTGACAGCTTGTGGAGTGGCCCTTATTTGATCCACAGATGTAAAAAACATAGCACTTGTCAGTTCACTTAACTAGATAGAGAGGTATTACCCATCCTAGTCAATGGGATTCATCTAAAGCCATGTTATTAGAAGAGTTTGTAACCATTGTATGTTGTTGTACATTTTGTATATCTTTTCATGTTTTTATCTAAGTGCTTTATGCACATCTATTTTAGTTGTGTGTTTTCCCTTCCCTAAGGCCATGGGCATAGTTTGTTTCATTTTGGTTGTCCTTTTTGATTCAAGGGAGATTTGCAAAAAGAGCTAGCTTCATGTAAAAGCAGTGACTACACGCGCAATGGATCAAACAAAGCAAATGAGTTGGGTTCTCAAGCATATCAGGCATGCTTCCCTATGAATCACCAAAAATATTGGCCATTTTTTGGCCCACATATCAAAGTTTGCCTGAGTATGAAAAAGGGATCTTTTAGGCAAGAAATTGGTAAGTTTTTGGGATTACTTCGGGTTTTCCAGTAGTGAAAACTTTGGGTTTTTTGAAGGCATAGTGCAAATTGGGTTTCCAGCAATGCTTAGCTTCTAAATGTTTTATAAGTATAAGTAATTTGGGTTTACAAATCTAAATTACTCATAGATGATGTATTTTGGGTTCTCCAAGGGGCACTACGTGAATACTTCAAAAGTTGTGAGCGGTCAGAAGCTTGAAATAAGTAAAGGGGCTTGACAAACCTGATTTGGTCTTGAAAAATGGTGCTTCTCAGGTTCTTCAAGGGATGAGTCTTTTTCAAAAAATCTAAAGGGGCTTTTCAGGGCAAAAGGGACCAGTCAACTTTTCCAAAGGTACACTTCAATTTTTTTCAAGGGCTTTTTCTTCTCCAAGTGGACAGTTGTAATTTTCTTAGAGGACATGTTACCCTTCAGAGGGACCATTTCAAAAATTTCAAAGGGTATCTTTACCTTCAGGAGGATCATTCATAGGAGTCTGAAGGGACATGTAGAAAGCCCGAAGGGTCTCTTACCCTTTAAGAAAGTCCATTGTGAAAAGATCGAAGGGTAATTTTGAAGATAGATGTGGACAAAAAGTCCAAAGGAATTACTTCAAACAAATTGTCTAAATAAATTCCTTCGAGAGATTTGCTCGAAAGAAATAAGTTGAAAAAGAAACCTGAGACCAATTATTCAAAGGAAATGATAGGCCAATGAATGTCAAAATCAAGATAAGTGATTAGCCATTAGAAGTAATCAGGTTTGAAAAGATCAAAGTCTTAAGGCTTGAGAAACAAAAAAGTGAGAAGACTTCAAGATGGACAAGCCCGAAGTAAGTAGGCTTGAAGAACCCAAAATACTCTACATAGAATAAATCAGGTTTCTCCAAGTATTCTACTTAAAAGGCTTTATAAGTGAAATATCTGGGAATGTTCAAAGCTGAAGAGGCCAAAGAACCCAAATTACTCTACATAGAGTAAATTGAGATTCTCCAAGGGCTCAACTTAAGCTTTGTCCAACAACGCTAGAATCATGATGCAATGAATGGAAGGATACCACATGGCATAATTGGAGCATAAAGGGCCAATCATTAAAGGATAAGTGGCATAAAGATGTTTAATAAACATGGGAGAGTCTGAGTGACTGGTAGTTAGAAGATATGAAGGCTCTCATGTTCCATGGTTCATTGCCAATAATCACCATTCAATGCTTAAAAACATCACACCAAGAAGAAACATTGCAGCTTCTCACAACATGACATTTTAGATGCACCAAAGAAAGTCTTAAACATGGTAGGGGCTTGAGAGTATTATCTGGTGATCCTGAGTAGTGTATTAAGGGGCAACAAGAAAGTGCAACATCAGATTTCTTGCCATCGATGACTTCTGTCTTCCCCTTCTCTCTTCCACATTTCTATATAAATAAAGGCCTTTGTGCCAATCAAATTATCCCTAGATTGGAAATATAATCACTCTAAAAAAATCACTTTGTAAAAAAATCTTTTGAATCAATACAAGGAAGACTTTTCTATTTTTGATTAAAATAAGTGTGCACATTTGGTTTCGTTTTATAGAATGTATGATTGTTATTCATCACCTGCGATTTATTATAAAACCTTGCTTTTAGTCCTCTTGATTTTGTGTAGGATTACATGAAGTTTCTATGTGTCAAGCTCATTTGAAGTGTTACCAGTTCATAGTGTCTCCCTTAGACCTATTTTGTTATCCTTTAAAGTGTAAGGCTTCTCTCCAACCTCTACACAAAAAATCCATGTCTATGGCCTTGAGAAAGAGCTAGAATAACATGTTTACTATTTGGATTCATCAGTAGTTGGCTCTTTTCCAAGACCAAGTGGGTCACTTATTTTGGTGCATCACCTCCTTTATCTTATATTTTCTTTTCAGTCATCCTCCTACCCCTTTTCCTTAGCAGATAGTAAATTTTAGTGTGAGATAAAGGGCTGAAGTGAAGCACCTGAGGAACTAGCCTCATAAAAAATCCTAGAGGTTCAACCTCACCATAGGATACCCACATCATGAGGTTATCCCCATGCTTATAGCTAGAAGTGAGGCAGCCTGAATAACTCTCTCATAAGGGTGCAATTTCAAGCTATAACAGTACCCAAACATGAGAATAAATCAATCCAAAAATTATTAGTAAATAAAGAATCACGATCACTTATTATAATATTTGGTCCCTTACAGATTCTAAACTGTACCCATAATTTTTTTGTTATTTTACTTGATACAAACATATGTGACAAGATAAAAAATGGTCATTTTGGTGATTCTATCCATGAAAACCATGATTACATTTTTTCCTTCATATTTAGGCAATCCTATGATGAAATCCATGGAAACCTCCTCCTACAACTAGCTAAGAATATATAGAGGTTGTAGAAGATCTACGAATTTAATTTTCTCATCCATGTTTTACTTACACACCATGCCTTCTGCCATAAAATTTTGGACATCCCATTTTATCCCTTGCAAAAAGAAATCATGCATCATTCCTTGATAAGTATTCAAGAACCCAGATTGCTTACCCACTAGAGAAGCATAAAGCTCCAAAATAAATTTATTTGAAGTGTTGACTTATTACATAGGTAAAACCTATCCTTGTACCATAAATCATCCCCTTTTTGTACAAAGTTATCATAGATGCTTGGTTCTTTTCGGATCTTCTAAATGATATTTTGTTTATCTATCATTCTTTTATTTTGATCAAGCCTCATCTCTACCCAATCTACCTATAATATGGGCATGACATATAAAAATGCTTATGTGGACTCATCCCTCCTAGGTAGTGCATTATCCACTACATTATCCTTCCCTTTCATTTAAATGATCTCAAAGATATAAACCAAAATATTTATGACTCATTTATGTTGTTCTTCAGTTGATAAGTTTTGCTTCCAATAAGTACTATAGACTATCATGATTGATCTTCACCTTGAAATTTCTTCCCATTAAATATGGTCTATATTGTTTCAGTTTGAGCGCAAGAAGGAAAGCCATTGTTTCCTTCTCATAAATGGGCTTTAATGGATTACTAACTTTGACTTGGAAACTCTCAAATGCAATGGTGCATCCCTCTTGCTTGAATATTACACCCACACCATACCTTGAGGAATAAAAATGAACAATGAAGGTTTTGAAATAATTTGTGTTAGATAGAATTGGAGTGGTGCACATGGTATCCTTCAACTTCTCAAAATCCATAGTGGATTCCTTATTCCAATGGAAATATTCCTTCTTCAATAATTTTGTTAGTAGTGTCGTTACATTGCCATAATTATTTTTAAATTTGTGAGAGTATTTTGTTATCCCTAAGAATCCATGTAGGTTCTTAAGGGTTTTAGGTATTTTCCAATCTACCATGGCCATGATTGTATGACGGTCCACTTTTATGCCTTCATGAGAGATAATGCGACACAATTATTCTACCTCCTTAACTTTTAAAACACACTTGGATGGATTGATATAAAGATGATATTATTCAAGAGTTTCTAAAAACTGATTCACATGATGTAGGTGCTCATCCCATTTTTTTACTATAAATTAAGATATCAACAAATAATACCAAGACAAACTTCAACATAAATAGGCTATAGATAGAAGTCATCAAACTCTAAAATGAATATGGCACATTTATGAGGCCAAAATCCATCACTATAAATTCATGGTGGCCATCATGTTTCTTGAATGTTGTGTTATGAATATCTTCATCTCTAATTCAGATTTGATTATACCCTAAATGAAGATTTACTTTTTTAAAATAATAAAAACCATGTAACTCATCTATAAAATTATAAATTATTATAATATGAAACTAATCTCTGATGGTGTACTTGTTGATTTATTTGTATTCTGGACACATGTGCCAAGTGTCATCCTTCTTATACACAATTACCATTGGAGATCATGAATAAGCACTTTGACTATGACTAAGGATAATTTTAAGAATGGACCCCTAAAGTTTTCTATAGTATCCTGGTGAATCCTAGAAAAGGGGTATAATTCCATTTTCTAATATTTGGAAAAATTACCAAGTAGATGTAACTGACTAATTATTCCATTGGCTCTTTCAAAAAAACCTATAATTATCTGTCAAATTAAATGTAGTAATATATAATGACATATTGTCCATTTTGGATTGTTTCTTCTCAAAATGACAAATTTTCTCTCGCTCGCTCTTTGAAAATTTTATGTAAATTCAAAGGCCATTTTCAAGCGAGAGGAATAACACAAAGCAACAAAAAAGATTTTATTCTTTTTTATGAAGAGATGCCAAAAAAATCTCTTCCATCTTTTAATAATTTTTTGTGTTATGTCATATTACTCCAGTATGAAGTAAAAAGGGCGTTGAGTGCCAATCCCAAGTGGATCAAAGGCTAAATTTTTTAGTTGCATAATATTGTTTACACTTTTTAATCTAAAATATAATCTTTAATCTTTAATAAATAAAATTTATCGAAAAAATCACAATTGATTCCTTAAAAGTGATTTTGACAAGATACAAATTGGATAAAACAATAACATACAAAACATATTCTTGTATTAATAGTCTTCTAACATGTAATTTTACCATATATAAGAATATATTTTTGCAATATTGCTTATCTTCATAACTAATGATAATTTGAAAAAAGTTTTTTTTTTTTTTTTCTAGATATTATAACCTGGTAAGATTTATGTTGTATAGTTCACACGGGAAAGAAATAAATCATAAATGGTGGACAAGATGGAATTGAATTAAATAAAATTTAAGGTTTAATAATAAGCTCAAGTATAGTTTAAGGTTTTTTATTTTTAATAATGAGTTCATATACAATTTAAGGTTTTTCATTTTTGAATATTCAATAAACCAAATGAATTAAAAGGAAATAAAATATGCAATATGAGGTGAGACTCTAGTCAATTTTATTTTTACATCAAGGTACTTTTGTAAAATAACGTTGAAACGTCTCTAACAATAGTTAGGTAATAACAAACACTAACAAAAACACATGAAAACTTATTCCTAAAATTACAAATTATTCGATTAACTAAGGATAAGCCATTGTAATATACTATGCTTTACAATGCAATAGAGATGGAATTTGGGCAGGCTAACAATACATACATAATATAATATAAATAAATTACAAAGCATGCCACATAGGGAATACCTGTAATATGATGTTAAAAAATGTATTGCATTGGATTACTATTGCTAGGATCGATAGGCTAATGCCACACGACATTTAAAAACAATAGGATTCATAAATACCTTTGAAAAACCTTAGGGTTAATATTGCATATTTATAATTCAAATCCCTTCCATAAATAACATCTAAGATTTTGTTCTTAATAATTATGCACCTCATAAAAATAAAATAAAAATGACAATCCATAGAAATATAACCTTTCTAATAAGTGGAACAAAAATAAAAGAAAAAAAAAAAAAAAAAATCCCTGATTTAAAAGATAACCTATAATTAATCTAAAATAATAGAGTATGAAAAGCACAAGATTGATTGCATGTCAAGTTAGAATAAAAATATGGATCAAAATTTTAACTCATAAATTTATATTTTTTTCAAACATCTAATTGATTCATCACTCTCGCCACAAAGGTAAACATAAATAAATAAAAATAAAACCAAAAAGAGTGGCAAATAAACTCACAGCTTCTGTGGCAGCCACATAACAAATCAAGTTGAAGTAGAGCCTCCCCTTTGTGAAGTTCATTTTATGTAAAATATGATATATGAAATCCTAGTGCATCCATGGGAAACCCTAATGCATATAGGGAAGATCCTAACTTATGGATATACAATATTGGACTTTGCATTAATGTAGCCTATGTTAAAAAACTATTTGGGACATGGTATGACATCCATCAAAGCATAATGGAAAGGGATTTATGCTAGATATTGTGGTTGTAAATGTATCTCTCATCCCACATTTCCATTCATGAACCATTTATAGTCATTTAGGTCAATTATCTAGATAAGATTTAAATTAAGATTAAAAACATCCATTTACAATTAACTGTTGCAAGTAAACATTATATATGTGTGTGTATGCTAATAATGATATAATATACAACTTTCATGCCATGGTGAAAATAATAGATTATAGAGAAGAAATATGTGGACCCATTGGTAGAACAATTTGATAGAAATGTCTTAAGCCAAGATCGAGCTGAGGACAAGGTAGGTAAAATCATTGGAGCATCCAAAAATAATAATCTATTTATGTTGTTGAAACATTATATTTTACATATCTTCTACTATAACAGACCTGTAAAGGGTTTCCACATCGGTTACAAAGGCTTTATGGTCTCTTTTAAATATCTTAAACTATTTCAGACCTGCATATTGAAAACAATAAATGTTGGGTTAAAAATAAAATAAAAATAAGGAAAATAAGTTGCTTTGAATCATGGCAATGGTGTCCATCAAATAAAAATAGAAAGATAATTTTTATCCAAAGTTTTCCTATAGACAACCCTTTGTTCCCTAGCAATGCTTCTTCCATTACAAAGTAAATGCATTAAATAAACAAAGGCCACATAATAGCTAGTCCTTACCTTCAGTTATAACATTATTATGAATTTGCGATGATTTTTGAAGTTATGCCAATGTTGAAAAATCACTGTTAATGAATTAATCACTAGGTACATCGGAGGAAAGTGATAGTGCTTTATTCAGAAATGGAGAAGCTTATGCATTGTAAATGTTGAACAAATTTGACTTTTAAGTCAAATTAGGGCACTTGTAGGTAAAAAACTGACTTTGAAGGTCTATATGGTGTTTAATATTATGTCAAAAGGTGTTTTGTAAGTTAATTAATGTCATTTGATGTTATACTAGCTTTGGTCCTTAGTTATTTTAGTCTTTTTAGTCATTTGGGTTATTTTGAGGTCAAAAAGGGTGCATTTAATGACTTGTATAGATTTATTGGAAT
Source organism: Torreya grandis (assembly GCA_037957365.1). Classification (NCBI taxonomy): domain Eukaryota; kingdom Viridiplantae; phylum Streptophyta; class Pinopsida; order Cupressales; family Taxaceae; genus Torreya; species Torreya grandis. The sequence goes on from JARHVA010000184.1 coordinate 5,632,027, forward strand.
GTGTGAAGGTTATAAAATGTTATGTCACATCCCATGTGTCCTCAGAGGTAACATAATTGAAAAGTGGCAGGTTCATCAAGAGAAAAGGTAGTTTTCTTGAGAAAGAAGAAGAAAATGGCACTTGTACGACTCATTGGGAAGTGTACCACATGGAAAAATATCATGGAACATCCTTTCATATTCCCTAAATGAATCCCAATATTTTATTTGAAATTTAAGTGCCATTTTTGGCCCAAAACCGTTCTGCTCCATCTTTGCTTTCCTAGACATGCAGAAGTGACCTTCAAGTTTTTGCTTAGTATGAACAACTGAGAAGGTTTCAAGTCAAATGATTATGAGAGGTTGTATTAAACTCAAATAACTTAATTTAAATATAGTAATTTTGAATAATATTTACATATGCTTCATGAACCATCCTCATGAAGTAGACTATTCTTTTCTGCTTGCAAATTTATGTACCCTATGGGTTTTGCTCAATTATGGTCAAATCCATACGAATAGTTGATAAGGTTAATTAAAGATGATATTATATCCCCTATCTAATGTTACACATTCTTTTTTTCAAGTTTGGAGTTGATTTTAAGAGCCAATCACCTCAAGTTGTAGACTAGTCCCATTCTATGTTGTTGGCAGGTTTCTACAACTTGCAACATCTTCATGCTTTGGTAATGGTGTTATACGGTGGGGATCAGTCCATTACCAAGTTTTGAAAGTATTCTCAATCCCATAACATTTCATTTTTATCCTCCAAAGTAACTTTCTCCTTAAATTTGCAATCACAACCACACATATTTAAAGTTTGCCTATTACAGCTCAATGTGCACCTACAAGTGCTTTCATGGAGGTTTTCCAATGTTACAATAAAATTTAAAGCTTGTATCAAGCCTTTTATATCATAATTATCACCTGATATCTTTATAAGATCATGAATTTGGTCATAAGGTCAAGGTCACAATACCACTGCTCATACATATCACATACGGCCTACATATAGTTCATCATGCACCTATAGCCTTCATTGATGATGTCATGCTATAATAGAATCTTTCGTAGTGGTTTCGATCTATTAGAGGTGTGAAAGAATGAATTTTAGTTTCTTGAAGTGGATATACAGCTCACAAGAGATCTAAGGCATGCATATTATCCACTTTTCCCCTTTACTGCTTGTATATGCTGATGACCACCTACAGGTGGTACCATAAGGGTGTGAGGTGTTAATGGAAATTGAAACTAGTTGAAGATTTCTTGTAAGCCTTGGTGTGTTGATCAAGTCATGACAAACATTTTTAGGGCCTAAGTTGGTTGTTTTAGATATTAATCATCTTTAAATGATGTTAATTGAGTTTTCAGGCCCACAATCCCTAAAAATGAAAAACAGAGGTTCTGGCCATTCTATGAATATCTTATTAAGGTGTTGTAAATAGTTTTGAAACTTATAAACTCCCTTGACTTGTTTACTTATCATAGGAAAAAATTATTGTATAAAATTAAATCAAGAGGATCAAGGGAGATTGGTTGTTGAGAGGCTCAAACTTTTCAAATTAGGCATTGATTCTAGGCAATAGAATCTACAGGGTTTGAAGAGATAAAATGACCTTGACAGTTCAAGGTGTTTTAAGGCATAACTTTATGTCTTGAATGACATCATGAAGTGGAAAATATATTAAATGGGCATGGATAAGTTTATCAATGATGTTTCAAGGACTAAATATTCACCCAAAGGCCTTTTAGATCATGAATATGACCCTATAAGTTGGCTTTAGGGTCACCATGAAGTTTGGGCTAAAGACCTTGAAGATAGTTTTAAATCTAAGCACAAAAGGAATAGGTACATTTAGAATGTGGGTTTGAGAGATTCAATGAAGGTTTATTTCCAATTTTCAAGGTCTAGAACATATAAAACATCTATAGGTACCTCTAGAAAAGGCAAATACAATCAAAATCTATGTATACAGTCAGTAGATAGTGAGCATAAAGGAGTGGGTCTAGGTGATGATAAAACATTCAAGATGGAGAAAATTACTTTAAAAAAGTGTAAAATGACTTTATGAGATTATAAATAAGATTTTTACATTGTGTTTGAATAAAACCATGAAAGTAAAGGGGTCCAAAGGCAGGAAACATAGTCAATTGACTGTTGTAGTTTAGAATAAGGAGGTTATGTTTTGAGTATGGGAGGTGATAAAAGGTAAGTTAGGAGATTAATATCATGTAAAATGATATTTGGTCATTATAAATTAACTCCCAAGAATTTTCTCATGTCTAACTCATGCAAGGTCCACCTACAGGGATAAGCCTTAAAGCAGAACACAGTCAGAAATATGCATATAGTCTGGATCTGGCAAGGGTGTAAGGACAATAATAAGTATGTATAAGTTTGGAAAGATGATTTAAGGTTATAAAAAATTCATCATGATAATAACACCCTAATAAGTGGATATACAAGCAAGGAAAGGTTTTCAATCATGTAAAACACAATCCATGGAGAGCAAACCCTGCACATAGTTTCCTTAGCAAGTTTGCCTCAGACTTTCATTCTTTTTGAGGGTCTGTGCTTAGAATAAAAGGATAAAATTTTATGGAGGGAACCATTAACCACTTGATGAAGCCTCTAAAATATAAAATTTGCTTGGATAAATAGGGGAAGTACCCTTTATTTTGTCTCAGATAGAGGGTACTTTTGCCATGCATAAACCCTACAGTCTTATCAAGTGGAGAGAAAGAGATAGACTAGGAGTTAGGAAAACCTTGGAATGAGGTGTGGAGAGTTGAATAGAACCTATAACAATCATGTAAACCATTCTTTAAAAACCCTAAGGTTGTGGTCAAGCCCATTGGGTAGGGTTTGATTTAGAGGCAGTTTGATAGACCAATGACACCTACAGGTAATGGTTTATACTAGGCCAAAGCATGTTTTTGGGATAATAATGGATGTGTCTGAGTTTTTTATATGTAGATAAACTATCAAAAACTTCTACATATAAAAAACTCATGTTGGGATTTGAGATGTAAACATGCCTATTAAGCAAGGATTAGGCCTAGTGCTCAAAGGAGTCATCTTTAGTTATAACATGAAGTAAGCATATAAAATGATTTAATCATGTTCATGGAGTCAATATATAAGTGTGTGGACCATTGGGATTCAAATAAACCATAGAAGAAGCCCTTTTGGGACTTTAAGCCAACCCAAACCTATAAAGAAGGTGAAAAAATATCGATTGGTCAAGTTTTAGTTTTCATATATTTTATGAAACATTAAATGGATGCCAAAGGATTTAGGGGAGGTTATTAGGGGTCTTTAAGGCCATGTTTGTGGAATTTTTTTTCAAGTTGGACATTTGGTTTTTATGAAGGAACCTTAAGAGGTCAAACAAGCTTAAAACCCTTGTTAAACCCTTGCAAGGACCAGTTTAGAGAAATAGAGTTGGGTAGCTGATCTAATGGAATATTTTGACCATTAAGCCATATGAAATTTTTATAGTACAACTTAATCTCCCCAAAATTCTTTGTATATGTACAAACTTGTATGGATAGGGTGTAAAATAGGAATTTCTTGATAGTTTTGTGCATTATGCAGGCTATAGGAGGAGTTTGAAGATGAAATCAAGTTTGGAGGGAATTTTTAGACTTTTTATAACTCTATATGGTCATTTAATTCCTTTATTAAACTTAAAGGTGTGCAAACATTAGCTCTCATCTCAGCAATTTAAAAATGGCCTAATGGACAAGCCAGTGAGAAGGATGAAAAACTTCATGTGAGCTATTTTTAAGGTCTCCCTAATGATTATTAGGCCATAGAGGGTATTGACAGGTGTCATAAACTCACTCCCATATATTTTAATGAGAAAATGATGCCAATTTTGAAGCCAAGTGTGTAGGGTGCAAGGAGGAAGAGTTTTCTAGACTGTAGATGATGATAGCTCCTTTTCAGATGTTTCCAGAGAACTAGGCCGATAACCATTGCATGGAGAGGCATGTATGATGTCCTTAAGCTTCATACCAATCATCAAATTTGGTCGTAATCATTTATGAGGTGTTCAAATAAGGATAATCATGAAGGAAATTTTTCTAAGCCAAAACAAGGAGTTTTATGCCAATTTTCATGAAGTTTATGCGTTGAATTGACACTTGAGATTCCTGACCTTGCATGGTTCATTCCATATCCTTTTATAATGCACAATTAATTGATTTTATCAGTTTTAAATGTGTCTTTTTGACCCTTTATCTTCTCTCTTCTCCTTTCTCTATCAAGTTTTATAAGAACTAACCTTTTTGGCATTGTAATCTATGATCCACCTAAGTATGGTGAAGCCCTAATAATTTGTATATCTTTTGATCAATAATAAATTTTTTATAAAATCTTCATGATTGTTTATAAGTTTTTTTACTTGGATGATGAATCTTGCGTAGTGAAGACTATGGATTCTTTACCATGTTGTCTCATTCTTGCATCCTATTTGCAGTTGGAAAAGTTATTCTTGTAGGGCATGTGAAGTTTTCTAGGAAATGTCAAGGATTGAGTTAGTTTTCTCATAATTACCATCATAGGCCTCTTATATAGTCCTCCTATATTTTCACATTCATCAATAACCTCATAATGTAACATTGATGTGAGAAGATGTAGATTGAAGGAGTGTATGTTTGGTTAGTCTCTTGGTTTCAAGTGTAACATGCATATGGTTGGAAGTCATAAATATATTTGATGTATCACCTCCTTTATGTTAGTTTTATTTTAGTTATATTTCACCCTTTTCACCCCCAAAGTTTAATTGTAGTTGTAATCCAAAGTGGTACATCAAGGGAGCTAGCCCTATCTAGAGATTTAGCTCATTTCTTAGGCGACCCATAAGCCTAGAGGTGTTTCAATTGTGTCACTTGGATGAGGAGAGATTATTCATATCCTCAAAGAGTGAAAATACAAGTGACAACAATTTTTTGCATGCCTATTGGGACTCTTGGTCCAAGAAGTTGAGATATTTTTGGTGTTGTCTCTCAACAATCAGCGTTTGGAGGCATCTATCCAATCATCAATGGAAACTAAGAAGTATGTAAAAGTTTTGAAAGATGATTGAAGGTTATAACACATTATTCATGATAATAACACCATAATTAGTTTAGTTACAATAAATTAAATGTTTTCAATCATGTAAAACACAGCCCATGGAGAGCAAACCCTGCATACAGTTTCCTTAACAAGTCTGTCTCAGAATTTCATACTTTTGGAGGGTCTATGCTTAGAATAAAAGGCTAAAATTTTATGTAGGGAATCATGAACACTTGAGTAATCCTATTAAATATCAAATTTTTTTAGGAAAATATGGTAAGTACCCTCTATTTTGTCTCAGATAGAGGCTATTGTCCCCATATATAAACCCTGTAGTCTTATCAAGTGGAGAGCAAGAGATAGACTAGAAATTAGGAAAACCTTGGAATGAGGTGTGGAGATTTGAATATCACCTAGAAAAATCATGGAAACCAATCATATAATAAGGAAACCAAACAAGGTGCTGAAAAACCCCAAGGTTGTAGTCAAGCCCATTGGGCAGGGTTTGACCTAGAGCTAGTTTGATAGACCAATGACATCTCTAAATTTAGTAATGTCTTAAAATAGGCCAAATAATTTTTGTGGGATAATAATGGAGGTGTTTTATTTTTTAATATGTAGATTAAATATCAAAAACTCATGCTAGGCTTTGAGATGTAAACAAGCCTATTAAGCAATGATTAGACCTAGTGCCCAAAGGAGTCATCTTCAATTATAACATGAAGTAATCATACCAACTAATTGAATAATGTTAATTTTAGTCACTATAGAAGTGTGTGAACCATTATGATGCAAAGAAACCGTAGAGAAAGCCCTTTTGGGACTTTATACCAACCCAAACCTATAAAGAAGGTCAAAAGAGCTCGATTGTTCAAGTTTTAATGCTCATATATTTCTTGAAGATTTGAATGGATTCTAAAGGATTTATGGGAGGTTAGTAGGGGTATTGAAGGCCATGTTTTTGGATTTATTTTTTTCATGTTGGATGCCTATTTTTTATGAAGGAACCTTAAGAGGTCAAGCAGGCCTAAAACCCTTGTTAAACCCTTGCAACGGCCAATTTGGAGAAATAGAGTTGGGTAGCTAATCTAAAGGAATAATTTGACCATGAAACATATTATAAGTTATATATGACTAAATAAATATCTCCCCCCTCTCCTCCCCCCCCCCATGATTTTTATATGTATAGACTTGTACGAATAGGGTGTAAAACAAGCTTTTCTTGATAGTTTTATGTATTATGTAGGCTACAACAGGATTTTGAAGATTAAATCAAGTTTTGAGGGAACTTTTAGAATTTTTATATCTATATATGTTAATTTCATGCCTTTATGAAACTTATATGTGTGCAAGCATTAACTCTCATCTAAGCCAGTCAAAACTAGCCTAGTGGACAAGCTAGTGAGAAGGATGGAAAAATTCATGTGAGATATTTTTAAGGTGTCCCTAATTATTATAAGGATATAAAGGGTATTTAAAAGTTTCATAATATCCATCCCGTGTATTTTCATGAGCAACTGATACTAATTTTGAATCCAAATGTGTAGGGTGCATGGAGGAAGAGTTTTCTGGACTACAAATGATGATAACTCCTTTATAGATGTTTTTAGATGACCAAACCTAAAACCAATGCATGGAGAGGCATGTATAATGTCCTTAAAATTCATCCAAATCATAAGACTTTGTCTTAATTAGTTATTAGGTCTTTAACTAGGGCCAATCATGAAGGTAGTTTTTTGAGACAAAAAAAGCAGTTTTATGCCACTTTTCATGGAGTTTATACCTTGAATTGACACTTGGGATTCTTGACCTTGCATGGTTAATCCAATATCCTATTATAATTAACAAGTAACTAATTTTATCAGATTTAAAATTGTCCTTTTGGCTCTTGGACTTCTCTCTTCTCCTCTCTCTCCCCAGTTCTATAAGAACTATCCTTTTTGGCATTGTAATCTATGCTCTACCCGAGTATGGCAAAGCCATAATCATTTGCATACATTTTGATATATAAGAATACTAATTTTTACCTCTTTTTGAGTATTCATAAGTTTATTTTACTTGTATGATTAATCTTTCTTAATGAAGACTATGGATTCCTTAGCATGTTGTCTCATTCTTACATCCTATTTGCAGTTGGAAACTTCTTCTTGTAGAGCATGTGAAGCACTATAGAAAATGTCAAGGATCGAGTGAGTTAGTATACTCATTAATTCCATAATATTCCTCTTGTCTAATCCTCTTATCTTTTCACATTCATCCATAACCTCACAATGTAACATTGATGTGAGAAGATGCAGATCGAAGGATTGTTTGTTTGGTTAGTCTCTTGGTTTCAAGTGTAACATGCATATGGTTGGAAGTCATAAATATATTTGGTGTATCAAATCTTTTATATTAGTTTTCTTTTAGTTATCTTTCTCCCTTTTCACCCACAAAGTTTAGTTGTAGTTTTAATCCAAAGTGGTACATCAAGGGAGCTAGCCCTATCTAGAGATTCACCTCATTTCTTAGGCTACCCACAAGCCTAGAGGTGTTTCCAATGTGCCACTTGGATGAGGATAACTTATCCATATCCTCAAAGGGTGAAAATCCAAGTGATAATAGTAAATTTTTCAAAGTCAAGTTTGCATATAAATTTTCAATGTAAAATCAACACAATAGTTAATGATAGAAGTAATGGATATTATAACATAGAGATTTGAACATGTTAATAGTAATATACTAGATCATTTAACATGTTATATAATACTTCATTAGAGAGAGATTAATTTATATATAATGTTAATATTACCTAAGTGGGGTTGATAAGGGAGTGTATTTGTTGTGTATCATGTGTTGTTTGGCATGTGCAAAAATGCGTTGCTAAAATTACACGTAGTAAAAAAATTTATTGTTGTTGGTGCCTTGAAGATTTAATTGTAAGTTTTTTATCGTCTGACACTTGGCATGCAACCAATTATTTCTAATTTTGCATTAGATATTGGGACTGGCGGGATTGATGAAGGAAAATCTAGTGAAACATGTTTATAGCTCAAGACATTGTGAATTCAGAAGATCTTGTTTCTTATTTGATGTCAGTAAAAAATATTAACCATGTTTGAAACTATAACTATTCAATAATATCCAGGATTATTAGCAACACATGCATGTTTTTTTATATTTTTATAATCTCATTCAATTAACGTAATTTCTAGTGCTTAGATTTGTATTAAGATTTATTTGTGCTTTAGTTTGTTACAATTTTGTAATGTACACTTAATTTAATAACTACAACCAATGAATTTGTTTTATATTCTTTTACATTAGTGTTATAAAACATTGTGTTTAATTATCTTAATTTATGATATAGGTTTATAGAATACTATTTTGTTGCTCTAGATATGAAATTATAATATTACAGTAATATATATGTATAGTTTTTTATTTATTTTTAATAAAATAATATTTAAGAAAAAATAAATTATATGTTGAGTTGAAAGGTGGTTGGAAAAAATATATATGATAAAGTTAAATTAGTCATATTCTATAGTGTTTCCCAATAGATATATAATGTCATTGACAATGCATATGGGTATTATAAATGTCAAAGATTTACATTGGCGAAATTGATAGGGCACTAAACTTTTAAGGGCTCTATACTTTTGCAATTTAGAACTCCTTAATTTGTTTAGGGCCCTTCAACCTAATCTGTCATTGGAATCTCACCTATCGAGATGTGCCAAGATGCCTGGGTGTACTAGATGTTTCCACATGGTAGCATCCTAAGTGCCCTAGTGTCAGGAGGTCACTAGACTTATTTATACCCTGTGGCACATAATGAAACTTGGGATGCTACCATGTGAGAACATATTTCACATCTGAGTGGATGAAGATGACTGTGATGTGTTAGGATCTGAGATGTTTCCATGTGGGAGCATCCCATGCATCTTGGTATCAAAAGGCCACTGCACTTGTTTGGATCTTGGGGCACATAGGATTCTACCACGTTGCAACATCTTGCATACTCAGTGCCAAGAGATGACTGGGATGTCAAGAGATCATCAGGCACCTAAGATGCTACCATGTGGTATCATCATATGCATTTGGGTGTTGGGAGGCCACTATACTTATATGGATGCTAGTGCACATGATATGATACCATGTGACAACATTCTATTGACCCAAATACACAGAGATGAATGGGATGTTATGAGATTGTTGAGTGCCTGGGATGTTGTCACATGGTAGCATCTCACACATCTAGGTGTTTGAAGATGACTTGGATGTGCAAAGCACTTGAAATTCTACTATGTGTCAACATCCCATGTAACTAGGTGTCTAAAGGTTAGTGGGATTGTCGAGAGCTTAAGGCATGTGATATTATTCCATGTGGAAGCAGTACGCATACCCAAAAATGATTGGCATGTACCCAATATCATGCGATATTTTTTGCATCTTCAAAAGGCATTTAGTAGTTATCAGCACTATATATTCTCTCATGATAGGCCTAGGCCTGTTTAAGGTTGCCCAACGAGGCAATAACTTTCGCAATGATCTGGGATAAAGAGATAGTGTGATGATGTTACATGGCATAACCTCATTACTCTGATATCATGAAGAGGTCCATACAGGTACAATGCTTATGGGCAAGCATTTTTTTTATTTTTGGAATACTTTTTTCTGGGTGATTATGTGTGTTTTATAGGGATAATCCTTGAATTTGCATATTATTTCTATATATGTTGATTACTGATTTTTATTTAGACTTATCTTTAATTTAGCTATATTACGCTTGGTTGTTATTTATGCAAAATGATTATTTTATAGGCTATTAAGGAAAGAAGGTGGAAAGAAATAACATCTACTTTAAAAATACATACAAGAAAATGTAGAATTTTATAAATTTATACAATTACATTTTATAAATATGTTATGACAATATTTGAATTTTTCCTGGTAGTAAATTGGTGTCCTTGGGCAAAAAGTAAACAAAATTAAATTTATGCAAAATCAAATCTCAAAAAAAAAACTCCAAAATGTTTCTATTGTGAATGTTTTGGTCCTTTGGCTTTGCATTATATTGCATTGTTAATGATATGTTTGGATATATTTTGAAAATTTTAGATGTGAAGCTAGCAACATCGGTGATTCATGGAAAAGGTATTGCATAGAAAATAAAAAATGAAGTCATATCTGAAGTATCCAAAATGAGAGCTGGGATGGGAAAGGTCTATGAATGAATAAAATAATTACATAGAAGTGTATAAATAAACCTCATGTGTATCCTAGATATGTGGGCACTCAGAGGTGATTGGGCTTGCTGAGACCCTGGGGTGCTCGGGATGATGCCACATGGAAACATCATGGGTACTCAGATGCCAAGAGGTGATAAGGCTTGTCGAGACATCAAGGGAACTGACCATGCTGCCACATGGTCACATCCCAGATGTTCATGTTTATGCCAATGACTGGCCTTCTCAAGACACTAGGGTAACTGGCATGCTACCATGTGGTATCATGCTAGGCATTCATGTTCCAAAATTTAGACTAGACATATGTGATTGTACCATACTATGTGAAGTGTATACCATGGAAGAAAATGCAAAAATGCTAAGTGAAACATGGAAAAGTCCTATGTGTTGGTCTCATAGATATAAATACACTAGGATGTGGTGCAAAAATCTAGGAAAGACTCTGGGATTATTTGAAAGCAGTTCAATACATTATTCTATGTTTCTATATGTTCACTTGAAGTGAATTATTGTCATACATACTGATACTAGTTTGGGCGATGCTTGCTTCGGGGTACTTATCTATACATGAAGCTAAGAGAACTTGTTTTGTAAATTTTTCATCTCACTTAAAGAATTGATTTTATATGCATATTGGAAATGCTTCCTTGACTAAGCCTATAAATTCTTGCATGACTCTTAAACCATGAGTTGTGTCAATTACATTGCATTATGTAGCCTATGATTAAATACAATGGAAAATGATTATGAAATATGTCTTGAAAAATTGATTATGATTGTAAAACCTTCATTTATTGATATAATGTGCATATAATATACATAAACTAATTGTGTTGACAAGTAAAGCCAACAATGGCATCTTGGAGTCATGGTCAATTGTAATGCCTCTGAGATGTTAAAAAGTAATTTGCATTTTCTGGTCCAATGGAAATTCTAAGAGGGTCGATCTCCAATGCAGGCCATGAGTTGGATTGTAAATGTTAGAAATATCAAAGAATATAAAATGTACTTTTGATATCGGATGATGTCGACTAAGATCTCATGAAGTATAATCATGTAAACTAAAATCCAGGGGAGGAAAAATTAAGTGAGAAGATATTAGAAGACTTTATAAGTTCAATAAGTGTTCTTGAATCTCATCACTTGGGATTAATGGATGTCCTTGGAGACTCATAAGGATTGAAATTTAAGAGGCTAGTAAATAACAATAACATGAGTTACTAGGGAGAGCAAATTTAATATGTAGAAGTGAGATTGTGATAGATATAGATAGGTCAAGATTGGTTATGTCTCACTTTTGAATATCTTGTCATGTCATTTTGAATGTATTCAAACCAGTAGAGTTTCTTGTATTATTGTTTGAAAAAATATTGCACTTTGTCGCCAAAATGGAAATTTGAAAATTTTAATTGGTTGTAAAGTTTTTGATAGAATTTGGTATGTTATAAAGGTCCTAGTGTATTTGTAAAGGTCCTCTAAGGTTTAGTCCTATGTACTAAATCTGATTTTATGTTCAAATCAATGTAAAGATATACTGAGACCAATTTGGAATAAATCTAATGTAGAGAAGAGGTCTAATTTAGTATGATGTATAAGTCGTTACTTGTAGAGATATCTTGTTTCAAATCCAAATTAATTTTAGACTTATGGTTTCAAGAGATAAGTTTGTAACTAGTTTGGGAGGAGTTAACAAAACTATAAAGGATGAGGAGGTTGGTTGCACATCTAGAAGTTACATGTCTTAAATATATAGGTCCATGTGTGGAAAATTTATAATTTAGTAGGGTTTTAACCTAATTTTCAAGCATAAATAAAATAAAATAAGACACATTTTAATTCTTGATGCATTTCAAAATACTGTGAACATGTAAGTTCATGATTTTAGCTTGTTATTTGATCTTATGTCATGCTTGTATGATGTTTCATGACCTATAAATATTTATGTAAAGGGATCTACATGAGATATTGTAACAATTTAGAATAATTATGGATAAAAGAAGCATTTTGTCAATATATCTCTGAAGTTTCATGTTTGAAAGACATGCAGTTTTATGCTCCTAATGTTGAGAAATTGTATTCTTGCTTTTATTAAGCGTGTATAAATGTTGAAAGGCTGTAAGACATATAACATGGTTTCAATTTAAAGTAAAAGAGTACTCGTTTGTGTATTTTTTTTTTTTTTAATTCTAAAATTTCTTGTTATGGTAAGTGAATCATTCAGATATCTTCATCTAATCAAAAGGAACGCTTGAGATATTTTTATTTTATTTTAGGAATTTAGGTTTGTTCAAATATCACAAGCGATAAAAAGGTAAAGTGGATGCAAATAGAGAGTGATCAAGTATTAAAAGATCTAAAACTGATTATAGAAAGTGAGATTTCATTTAATAATTACTCTTAGGCAATTAAACCCTAGCCAGAGTTTCAAAAGACTGAAATCCTTATATCTAGATCGAACCCTTCAAATGCTTTGAAACTGGGTAAAAGCTTTAGGAAGGATAATTGATAGTTGTTAAAAGTGGTTTTAAGTTGTAATATATACAATGAGATTTATTATCAATTTTTAGCCAATAGGACTGTATAGTAGAGTTTAAAGCATCTTTAATAGTATAAAGATAAACATAATTCTTAAACGAGGCCATATCATGTAAGAATTTCAAATGCACATATCATAATGTTGTTATGAATATAGAACACAGAGAAATATTAATGAATTAAATATGAAAATAAAATGTAGAAAACACAAAACAATAGAGACACATATTTAACACGGTTCACCCAATATGGGCTACGTCCACACAAAACAACCAGTCCTTATTATTCAATCCAACAAATGAAGAAAAAAACTTGCAATACATCCAATGCAATATCCTCTTCACTCACACACACTATGCCACCATGATTACAATGCCCTCATATCAAATGAGGGTTACATATTAGGGTGAAAATGCCCAAACATAATTTCTATCATTAGATCTATGACCTAATAGTAAACAGTGTAGATTTACTATGAAATTACAATATTTTACAATGCATTTTTAACAAAATTTTGCTTCGAGAACTACCCCTAAACCCCTGCTAGGGGTCTCATGGTCTTTTCCGACTTGGACCCCCATGGCATCCCTAGTGGGGGGCATTTCCCCCTTACACCCCCCTGTTGGGAACTGGGCATTATAATAATATCAGGTTCCACTATCCAACAAATGAGTTCACATTTTTTAGAAATGTCCAATGCACAAAAATGATACAGTACCCAGAGCTAATCTTATGATAATGATAACACTTGCAAGTTCTCAAAGTTCAAAATTCAAAATTAAAGGAATTATGTCTTGGTTGTAATAAAATAAAATTTGATCAAATGTTTTGTGGATTATATTAATTATAAATATTTAGAAACTTTTGGCCAGAAAGATAATGTAATTAGATACAAATACAAAATCAAAAAAATTATTTCATTCTCTTTACTGAAATCAAATTGGATCAAATGTTTTGTGGAGTATATTAGTTATTTCGTTAGCTTTGAAATGTATCTAAGGCAAATGAGCTAGATCAAACCAATTGTGCAATCGTATCATATATAAACAAAGAGTGTTTAAATAATTGATTTTAAAAACAAGTCTCAAAGACCATGAATAATACATTTTTTTGTCAATCCACATGCAACAATTTTCAATAAACAAAAAAAGTATCAGAGTACTGGAGTATATGTATAAATCTGATTTTATCTTCAAATCAATGTAAATATATGCTGAGACCAATGTGGAATATATGTGATGTAGGAATTGTCTTGGTTGTACTGAAATAAAATTTGATCAAATGTTTTGTATATTATATTAGTTATAAAGATTTACAAACTTTTGGCCTAAAAGATAATGCAATTAGATACAAATACAAAATCAAAGAAATTATTTCGTTCTCTTCACTGATATAAAATTGGAATCAAATGTTTTATGAAGTATATTAGTCTTTTCATTAGCTTTAAAATGTATATAAGGCAAATGATCTAGATCAAATCAACTATGATATTGTAATATATATAAACAAAGAGTATTTATAGAATTGATTTTAAAAGTAGGTTTTAAAGACCGTAAACAATACATTTTTTTTGTCGATGGACATGCAACATTTTTAAAAAGACTTAAAAAATATTGGAGTACTAGACAAGTCTAATGCATGAGTCCATACTAATTACAAAAGTGGTTAATATGTCTATATAGGCTAGTAAGTGACAAAAAAAATGCATAATTATTAGCTGAGAAGCATGCAGATCACATAATGCAAAAGATTCTTGAAACATGTAATTTTTCCATTGAAATGGAAGAAGAAGAAATTTTTTTATAAGTATCTAGGTTAAAAGTTCAAATCAAAACAAATCTTAAGAATAAATCATGCACATCAGTTATTGTAACATTGGCTTATAGAAAAAAAAATCTTTATTGAGAGTGAATTTTCCTTGCAGTGAAAATCATCGCAACAGGTAAATTGTGCTTGCTTTGTCTTTCATGTAGTTATATGAGATTTCAATCAATGTAAGAAGCACCATATTTAGTGGTAGTATTATCAAAGTGTATTGTATGGTAGCATTTTTCATTGTTTTTATATTTCAAATAAGGTAATGGGTATATGCACATAACCTCTGTTTATTACACAAAGGACAATTTAAAAGTTTTAACATCCACATATTGCATGGATTGAACTATAAGGTTGCAGCCATTTTAGGTAGCTTGAAATGGATTTGAATACATGTTTTATATTGTCATTGTTCCCTCGACCTACACATGTTAATATTAGTGTCGTCAATTAAATCAAGGATGGGCAAAAATGAATACAAATATTAGAAAATAGATGCCATGTATTTGTTATTGGTAATTATGATATTGACTAAAAATTAGGCTCATGTTACAATGCCTAAAACATATGTTACTTGATATAACACATAAATATGACACCAAGAGATATGATCTAGTGTTATAGAAATTGAGAGAAAATTGGATAAAATCTCAGATAAAGTAACAAAAGTATTGTGCTTGCCTGATAGAACACTTGAGCACTATACTGTACTAATAAATAAAGTATGGCTAAATAGGTGATCAAAAAAATACAACTGTGATTCAAAAAGTATTTTTGAAATCACATTAAATTGATCATGTTATCAATAAAATCATATGTTTTATCAATGCTTGAGGAATGGATTTCTATAGGTTTTCAAGCCTTCTTTCAAACATCTAGTTATCTTGTTGCATGTGCAAGCTTCATTTTTACATTCAGTTATACAATTTGCTACAACATGCAACATGGATAGAAACATTGAGAGAAATATTGGATAAAAAAAAAAAAAGAGACATGTGACCTACCTCTGATTTTGCATCCAAGAGTGAAGACAAGTCTTCGACAAACTTTGCATCCTTCAATGATGTGATGAATGTTTCTTGACTAGTTCTAAGAGCTCTCTCAGGGCCCTATAGTCTGACTAGGTTTTTAAACAAGTACATCAAAAATTATTTAGCAAGTGTTTTTTATTCAATTTCCAGAAAGAGATGCTCAAAACTTTTAAATAGGTAAAGTTGTTATGTTTAGAGAGTTATTTAGATTCATTATTTAAAAATGTACATTAAAAAAATGAAGTATTTGTGGAAGTAGAAGCTTACTTTTATTGTTTCATCTTCAGTATTACTATCCTTTATTTCTAGAATTAGTTGCATAGTATTTTTTTTGTAGATGTAACAATTACAACAATATTGCCAGCTGCATAGGCTTCATTGCTCGCTAAGAGTTGGTTGATTGTCAAATCAAGAATGAACCTATATTATGTATAGATAGGAGGTATGATTTACACTATGCTAAATTCATTTGCTATCAATATTGCATTGTAATATCCATGATCATAAATTATTTTAGGTGCAATAAAAAAAAAATGCAAATTGCCTTTCCTAGATCGATTATGTGTTCATGCATCCAGATGAAGTTATTGGGTTTGTTTAGTGTAATAGTTATCTCATTGTTGACATTTATTAGATCTGCCCACAGTAATTGCTTATTCTGTTCTCTTTGCAACGTATTATTGTATGTAACAAGCACCTCTCCTTCAAATAAGTCTCCTATCTTACAGCTATTAAGGTCATCGATCAAGAACAAAGTGAGGGAGATTGGTTTTTTGTTGTAATGAAACAAGTGAAATGTAAATGCATATAATTATCAAATGACATAAAATTTGAAAATAAACTATAATTTTTTCAATGCTTACATCTTTCTTATTTTTTGTATTGTTTGATTATTATTGGGACTTTCCATTGTCCTCTTCATGTTAACTGTAATAATATGAGGAAGCAAACACAAAAACTAGAACAATAAGATGTCTAGATACATGAGTTCATTTTTTTTATATGCAAAACACATACAAGTAATGTTCAAAATCACCTTGCCATGTTAATCCTTTATTTTATTATTGGGTTGTTTCATATGCATATCACATAAAGCGAAGTACCGAATATCATGATTATTCCAATAACAATCTAGTACAAATACATTCTTTTTGTATTTAAATGTTTGACCATATGTAAATGATAATGGGTCTTGATAATGCATTTTAATTTTCAAGTAAAAATGCATATTGCAAGCTTCCATATACTATTCGAGCATCCGTGAATTTATATATTGATTTTTAATATCAATATTGAAATCACCTATAATAAATGTGTATTGTACTCTACTTGCATCTTCCAATGCATGATCGATAATAGAAAGGATATTTGAGATATTTTCATTTCACATTACATAAATGTTGGCAATTACGATCACATGCATATCACTAATGAATATTACAATTATTGCCTCAAATATATTTTCTTTGTATTGTATAGTCTCAGAAATACAGATGTGTTTTTTATGCAAATCATGATTCCATGAACGTGAAACATTGAAATATAGTAAAAATGTTGCAGTAAATATTCAAATACGATGTTTTTAATGTATGTCTCTTGCAAACACAATATGTCAAATTACATCATATCATGATCTTTGAAGATGTCTTGCATGTGTGCTAGTAAGCTTCTTGTGTTCCATGATAACACAACTATGTGGTAATTTCTATTCAATCTATTCACTTTTTTTTTCCAATTGCCATTTTGCATGTGCCCATAATTGGGGCATTTTTATTGTTATGTTTTTTTTTACTTCGAAATTTTCCATTGTTAATGAAGCCAATAAATACAATGACCCAAATGATTTCACATGGGACAGTGATGTGTATGCTAAGCCATGTTGTTTGACTATGTTAGGGTTCAATGCAAAGCCATCAAGTGTGAGACCCTTATATCTATGTATTATACATGCACAAGTTAATTGTATTGGAAATTGTTTTAAAAATGTCCATGTGCATTTTTTACATGTGTTTTGAATAGGCTTTAAAATGCTCAAGATTGGAGTCCAATCCTTTTGACAAGAACCATGATATAGGTGATCCAAGTTTGCAAATTGACAACATCTACTACAAGAATCATTAAATTTAATCCACACTACATTTATATCATTATCGACAGTATATGATTTGAATGTTCCATCTGACCTATTAAATAATTCATTTTCAATGTCATAATTGCTAGCATATATTTCCACCAACATACCATGTTTCAATATAATAATAGGAGAAAATGTTGTTGATCGATGACATGGTTGTTTACCTTCATACATAGTTTCTTATTCATCGATTACATGAATAGTGATAGTATTTATTAGTATAGTAGATAAAATTCAAGCATTATGTTTATTAACATTGACATTCCTATAAAAAATAGAGAAATGTTGGGCTGCCAGGTGTAACTCACAAACAACTTTGATTCATATAATCTATATCATTGTATGTTTGCTATGTTGTTTGCAGATGATTAAGAACCACTATAAAGTTATTATCACTTTGATGCATTTTAATTTATAATTCATATATTTTTACATGTGTTTTCCAAATGTCATAGGGGATAATTTTATCATTTACTTTTGGATATTCAAATATTAGAGAATCATTTTCAGGTTGTACTTAAAAAAAGCCTCTAAAAAAACTTATTAAGATTTGTAAAATACATTGCCAAAATATGCATTATATCTCATAGCCTTTTTTATATTGAATACAAGAAGAGTGAGCCTACCAATGATATTTCATCTATAAAAAGAAGACACGACTGGTTATAGTACTTTGATAATGTGTTTAGTTTCTCAGAGGTAAGTGCAATGAGATCTGATCTATTAAAAGGTAGAAGGAATGCAGAATGCAATGTTATTCATCTATAATTGTTTGTTTCCTTTCTAGTGTATTCCATTATTAGGCCTTTTGGCTTAGGTGGGTCACTGTCAATGAAATTTTTATATAATCAGTGTAGCATTTCGTATATCTATTTCACAGTGTATATTTTACCTATTCCAGCATCTCCAATTAAAAATAAGTAAATTAGTTTCCATATTTCTTTTGTTTTTTCTTCATTACTGTATCTTTTACAATGGCCTATTGTTATTCATTTTAGGATCTTCTTATTTTAAAATAGGCATAGTTATCAGATACAAATGGCAACTTGCCTATTTCAAAATATTATGGATTATATTTTTTTTAATCCAAGTCTATGAATAAATGTATATCGCCTTTCAAATCATAGTTTTCACGGGTAGAAATACTATTTTCATGTTCTATATTGACCATGTCAACATTACCATCATCAAATTAAGTATTGTCAACAATCTCTTCTATGTCACCCCAAACAGAGTTTACGCTATGAGTAAATTTGGCTTCATTTTTTCTATCTTTTTCATACAATGTATATGCAAAACTCTACCTATCGAAACCATGTTTTAAATTATTTTCCTTTTCTATAAAAAGGATATATATTAATAGTTTTCTCATAAAATTATTTTCAAGGTCAAGATGATTATTGTACTTGATATACCAAATAATGCGACTTATTTTGTAGTCATTTTTTTTTTCATTTTTTTGGTATCTAGAGACAAATTCAATAAGGAAAATGATCATTAACACTTTTAGTCATTGAACATAGTAATATATTAAATATTTGCATATTAAATATTTTGATTCATCGGCTTCATGTATCAAAAGTGTTGGAGGTTTTAGAATGAATGTGTGTTCATATAATTGACTTGTATTTATGAATATGAATTTCCTAGAATAACTATTCAATGGCAATGACAAAGCTATGTGAATAGCTTGTTGAGCAGACATTTGTTGTCTAGTAATCAATGTGTTTCTAAGATAACATATCATTTGAATGACATCTATATTTGTAGCTTGATTTTTTTTTTTCGAATTCATTAAAATGCTTTTGTCAATGACACATCAAGTTTTATCATATAGGATGTGCAATAAGATGTTGTAACAAAAGCATTAAGAAAAAATTGGGCATCTGTGTTTGCTTTCCACAAATGTTGCATTTTATTACAAAATCTATTTATCCATGCATGTGATGGCTTTCACTACCAAAAAATGTTGGTTGTTTAAGTGTGCTCTATATTTCTTGTATACATTTGCTTTCACTAATTTCTAATTTCGTTAAAAACATGTCAAATTTTATAGAATGATTGTAATATCTATTCTCCAAATTATTGTAGATATGTATTAAGTGTTTGATAACCAAGTCATCTTTTTATGAACATGGTTCAATGATATTTGTTTTCCACATTAGAGGAACAAGGAAGTTGTATCGGCAATGTGCATTTTTTTTCCAACTTCTAGTATGATGATGTTCATGTAATATGGAAATGTTTGAATTAAGTATATTTACATCACAAGTTACATAGTTATCGATAAATCTTGTAATCTCAAAAAATTTGTCCTTCCTATAAATTGGCATAGCTTTGATCCATAGAATAAAATGTGTATGTTGACTTCCTCAATTTTGAAATTCTATAATTGAAAAATGATCTTGCAATGTCCAAAGAAAGAATGATCCTTATATATCATTTTTAGCATTGCCTTAATTTTAAGTGTATAGTATCGTGTACATGTGATAGAATCTTTTGCAATCAAGTAACTATGGTCAATCATATGAAATGTGGTATATTTTTTGTTTGTTGTTATTTTTCATGTCTACTGTGCAATTTAGATAATGCTTACATAAGTATAAGTGTTGAAATAATACCATAAAAGAGGAACATTACACATCATATTGATTTGATTCTAGGATCAAATTTTTCTAAGAAAACAAATTACAAGGTGAGTCCAATAGAATAAACAAATTTGAATAGACGAGTTATTGAATTGGTGAGAAAGGGCATAGTGAGGGGGAACATGAGTCTGTGTGCAACACTAGCATTGTTGACTCCAAATAAATATAGAACATGAAGGATATGTATGGATAGTAGAGCAATCAATAAAATCACCATCTAATACAAGTTTCCTATACCTCACCTATATGATATGATGGATGTGTTACGCGAGTAATATACTTTAAACTAAGATTGATATATAAAGAGTGGCTACTATTAGATTCAGATTTAGATTCATGAAGGTGATGAGTGGATTACAACATTCAAGACTAGGGATGGCTTATATGAGTGGATTGTGATTCCATTTGGATTGTCCAATGCACCTAGAACATTTATGAGGATCATGAAAACTATGATATGAGATTACATTAGTAATTTTGTGGTGTTTTATTTTGATAATATTTTTATTTTTTTAAGAGTAAATAAGAACACTTAAAAAATTTGAGAATCACTTTATAATTGTTAAGAAATGAAAATATGAAGAAGTGCAAGATGATCCAAAAAGGTTTGGTATTTTGGGTATATTTAGTTTTAAAATATGGTGTAAGAATGGATGAAGAAAAGGTAATGGAAATTTTTGAGTGGTCTATTCCAATAAGAATATTAGAGGTAAGAAGTTTTTATTGGTTAACAACTATTTGTTTATTTGATAGGTAAATTACAGGTTTTGAAAGGACCTATGACCTAATACATAAGATATAACAATTAAGCTCAAATGAGGTACCTGGCCAGGTGGCCCATGAAGAACAAAATATCAAATAGGCAACTCAGCCAAGCCTTCCAAAAGAAACAAACTTGTTTACAACTGAAAACTAGTTAAAAATAAAGAGGCTTCCACAAATCCTCTATTTTCACAAAACTATTGCACACAAATAGTAAAACAACATTCCTCTTAGGAACAACATGTGGGCTAAACATAATGTAGGAATCTCAAAAAAATAGAGAACACACATTTTATAATTTACCACCATATTTCACAAAACTACTTCTCACACGGATCACACCATGCCTTCTGCGAGATTCCTATGCAGGGCCCCCTCTAAATGGAGGGTCATACTGGAGGATTGGACTTATGTTCTTCAACCATTTTTATTCCTCTATAATTTTGTCCACCCCCTTGTCTTTCATGGATTATAAACCTATTGGTAAAGAGATCTATTGATTTGAAGGGTTGGGATTTATCTTTAGTTGAAGCTATGACCAATTATTCTGCCCTTGGTATTTAAATCTAGAAAATAGCTTCCTTTGAATGGACAGGGGTTTCCAAAGCTGATTTTGACAACCTCTCACTTGAAGTGAGACGGTCAACCTTAGGATCACCCTTAGTGTGAGGAGCTCTAGTAGGGTTCATGTTTTGCATGGCAGGATTAGGTATGTCTTCTGAATCTCCAGTCCCCACAAGACTTCCCTATAAAGTAACCCAAGGTTCAGTTCTTGGAGTTTGAGGATTCTCATCCTCTAATTTAGCAACTATTTACATGAAGGTTTTTTTATAATTTTATTGGTATTGTTGCACCAATAACATATTGCATTAAGGTAAAAGTATTTGTATGGATAAGGGCATCAACATAAAATTTTCAATTATTGAATAAGGAGACTAAAAAACATGTTTGAACCCATATTTTAACAAAGTGTTTAAGGTTGATTTTAATGCTTCACATGTGGGCATTATTGTTGCATTGGGAGAAGAAGGAAGGCCCATAACATAATTTAGTGATAATTTTGATGAGGTAAGAAAGAACTATTCTATATATGATTTTAAATTTTAGGCCATTTCAGAAGTATTAAGACACTGAAGGCATTACTTGTTGCCTAAATATTCTATCCTATTTACATACCATGAGGCCTTGAAGTATGCAAACACTCAAAATAAGATAAATACTATACATGCAATGTGGGTGTCTATTTTTCAAGGATATACTTTTATTTTAAAGCATAAGTAAGGAAAGTGGAATTGGCAAGCTGATTCTTTGAGCATGTGAGTGAGATTGTTAACTACTATGCTAAGTGAATTAATTGGATTTTAAGCCATTATGGAATTGCATGATATTGGTTGATATTTTGGGAATATAGTTGAAAAATGCATGAAATTGTTAGTAGGTGAGGTAGGTACTATTCATGAAGATTATCTTATCTAGGATAGTTATCTCTTCAAGGGAAAACATTTATGTATTCTATTTGGGTCTATGAGAGACAATATTATAAGATAAATACACACTGATGGTTTGGGTGGACACCTTGGTAAGAATAAAATAATCATTTTGGTGGAGAATTATTTTTGGCTAAAGATAAGATATGCGTGGTAAGTTGTGTTTCAAGATGTAGGATATTCAAAGTGGCCATGGTAATGCATAAAATATAGGTTTGTACATGCCATTAATAGTCCAAAATAACTATGGATAGATTTGAGTATGAACTTTGTATTAAGATCACCAAACACACAAAGATGTAATGATTTAATTTTTGTTGTTGTAAAAAAAATTTATAAGATGCTTCATTTTATTGAATTTAAAAAATATAATGATGCCACTAAATTAGCAAATGTATTTTTTAATGATCTTGTCAAAGCAATAAAATAAAGCAACAAAATAATTATAATAATACAAGCAATGTTTTTTTTAATATTCAACCGTGGAGAAAATAATTGAAAAAGAGATGAAAGGAAAGGTACTACACATAATTGATTGAGGGAAATGAAGACATCTAAATATGTGGTAGTAAAATCCATGGCCAAAATGAGGAACATAATCACAAAAGATCAACCAGAGTTATCTAACACTTCTTTATAGCATATATTAGGGAGACTCCAATGCAAATAAGTGACAAAAAGAGAAAGTAGAACCCTTCACCAACTAAAGAGCGAAGAGAAGAAAAAATCAAAAAGCATAGAAGATAAAACCATGGAATAAAATGTAAAAACAAATAATGGTTTCCTATTCAATGTCAAAATCATTGAAAGAAAAAAAAACTGAAGCAAAACAAGAGAAAAACAAGAGAATAAGGAAGCAGATGTTATATAGACTATTCCTAACTCTATGACACTAATGTTGGAATATATCAAGAAAGGGGGAGTAGTGACGATAAGAAAGATGTATTATGGATCAAATATATAAGGAAACAATAATTAGGTAAGAGATTTATTTTACTATGTAGAGATGAGTCCATTTTATCGAGATTGTATAGTAGATGGGCTCC
This sequence comes from Torreya grandis, assembly GCA_037957365.1. NCBI lineage: Eukaryota > Viridiplantae > Streptophyta > Pinopsida > Cupressales > Taxaceae > Torreya > Torreya grandis. The sequence continues at coordinate 5,655,760 of JARHVA010000184.1, forward strand.
AACCTACTCTTTAGTAAACTATAATTGATGCACAAGACAAGCATAAAGAAGTAAATATAGTGGATAGGTAGTATAAAGATTTCAAACTATAAAAAGTATAAGACAAGACACCAATGTCTCCATAAGACAAAGATAAGTTGAGAAAGCTCCAATAAATAGAGTAACTATCAAAACGAAGGACTCAATCATTAGTGCAAACTATAGACAATGACAACTTAAAAGAAATGGAAGAGGCAATTAAAAAATAAAGGAATATTATGTTAAAACAAAAAATAGTATTTAAAAACCACCAAGATAAATTATCTAATTCATAAAAATATGCTAGTAGTTACTAATGTCGCATAATTATCTTCAAACTACTTCCTACAACACATATATCAAGGCATTATACTTAACCTAATGATGTTTTATAAGAACATAAAAAATAATTGAGCCTTTGGAAACTATATTTATGTTTTAGTGGTTAACTAAAATTAAAGATGAACATGATATGTTTTTTTGGACTATTTCTTACACCGTGAATTTTAAATTCCTAAATTCAAATGATCTCTTGGGTATAGTTGAGGGTTTTTTTTAAGATATAGAGTTTATTCTTTAATAACACTATGTCATTAAGATACATCATGTATTGGGATATGTGTAGTTGAATTATGACTAGCATAACATTTATCTTAGTCATATAATAATTTCTATATATTAATATTGGTAATAGTACCCATAACTTAAGTAGGGTATATATAAGAGGTAGTGATTAATGTTAGATAATCATATTGCAAACTTTGTTTTTATTGTAAGGTTGTGGAAAGTTCTCCATTGAAATAACTCATTACTTATTAAAATATAATACACTTATTTCAATCATATTTTAAACTATCTATATGAGTTTATGTTAGTGGTTATTAATCTCATTACAAGTAGTATCAAAGTTTTGATTTTGGAAAAAAGTATGTTTGAAACCCTAATTTAACATAATATCCTATATCTAGAAAACCATTGTGAAATTAATAGTATTTTATGTAGTGGAAATTGATGTTTGTGATGTACTAATAAGATATTTTTGTGTAAATATTCATTGGTGTGTGTATAACATGAATCATCACAGTGTAGTTGTATTGGTGGGTAGGGTAAGTGCATGGAATCAAGGGACTAAAAGGGGGTCTTAAGTGGACATTTTAATCTGGAAAATAATAAATCTCATCTAATACAGATTATTTGAGACACCTACACTCAAAATTTGAAGATGCTATAAGAACATGAATTGTAGAATTTCAAGTCTAGTTTATAAACTACTCTTTTTTTTTAATGTTCAAGTATAAGTAGGTCAAACATCATAAATTCAAAGAGGTACTACTATTTTTTATAAAAAATGATAGTATATATCTTATCATGCACTGCATCATCTTTTTAGCATCGTTTAATTTTTTTAACCCTTTTATGGACAGTTAGATAAGATCATCTAGTTTGTAACAAATATTAAAAAAAATGAAAAATTATTTTTTTATTAATTTCACAACTCAATAAACCCTGAAATATGATCAATAATACATAGCTGATTGTGTGCCCCCTAACTACCTCAAAAATTATCAAAAATTAGGTTTTTTTGAATGTGTATATAATCAAGTCTAGTTTGTAGCCCTATATATATTTTTAATTTAAATCCATGAAATGAAAGATACATAAACAAATATAAACATGTATAGTTGCAGCATATAGCACTTTAAGAAGACATTTAAAAATAAATATAGATAAAAACCTTAAAGTAATAAAAATATACAAAAATTATATATTTAGAAAGAGGAGAGTGTGCCCAAGGTTTTAGTCAAATTTTTAGAAAAAAATCGATAAATTTCATAATATTTAGTATGGTGGAAGTTACATTTTGTTATTTTTAGTCAAAAACATGCATTTGGTTGTGTGTTTATAGGTACATGCCTTAGGATTGGGAATCCAAGCCATTATCGAACCTTGAGTCACATGTTTAAAATGTTAAACATTAGAACCATTTATGCAAAAAATTTACATACGAAGAAAAACCACGTATGCAGTATATTTTACTACTACATTGACATGCATTTGGCCATCTTATTAATTTTATTATAGTTTTTTTTTAATTTTCAAGGTTCATGCATGGCCTTAGTTGATGTTAGTTATTAACATTGAAATTTTGTACATTAAAAAAATGTAAACCTAATTCCAATTATAATCTTGATGTCATTTGCTTGGATAAATAGATATGTGACTATAGAATGTGATTATGTGCTCAATTAACCCCAATGTCATCACATATTGATCCAACTAGTTAATTATGGTAATAAGTGATGTGATTTGGGCTGAATTGATCCCTAAAAACATAATTCTTACTCAAAAGGATGTTAATTGGGGTTAAATCAATTGGTTTATGGTTTAGGGTTTAGGATTTAGGGATTATGACTTAGGGTATAGGATTTAGGGTTCAATTGTGAAGGCAATTGGGGCCAATTTGAGCTCATTGAACTTATTTATGACTATAGAATCTGGTTTTAGGATTAATTATCCTTCACATCATTACAAATTGAGCTAATTAGTTGATTAGGGCAATCAATTATGTAATTTGGGCCAAATTGAGTCCTGTATAATTAATTCTTACTCTAAGGGATGTTAATTGGCATCTAAATCAATTGGTTTAGGGTATAGAGTTTACAATTTGAGGTTTAGGGTTTAGGGTTTAAGGTTTAGGGCCTACGGTTTAAGTTATAAGGTTTGGAGTATAGGGTATAGGGTTCAATCACAAATGCAATTGGAGATAATTTGATTTCCTTGAACCTATTTGTGACTATAGAATGTCATTTTGGGCTTAATTAGCCCCAATGTCATCATATATTGAGACAAGGGGAAATCTATATTGCGATTTGGGTTAAATTGAACCCTTTGAACCTAATTATTACTCTAAAAGATGTTAATTAGGGCTAAGTTTCTTCGTTCAAGGTTTAGGGTTTAAGGTTTAGAGGTTAGGGCCTAGGGCTTAGGATCTAGGGTCCAATTGAAAAGGCAATTGGGGCCAATTTAAGCTTGTAGAACGTATTTATGACTACATAATGTGATTTTGGGATTAATTAGGCTCAAAGTCATCATAGATTGATCCAATTAGTCAATTGGGGAAATTAGTGATGTGATTAGGGCCAAATTGAGCATGTGAACCTAATTTTTACTCTAAAGGGTGTTAATTAAGGCTAAAGTAATTGGCTTAAGGTTTAGGGCTTAGGGATTAGGTCTTAGAGTATAGGGTTTAGTGTACAAGGTCTAATCACAAAGGAAATTGAGGCCAATTTGAACCCCTTGAACCTATTTGTGACTATAAAATGTGATTTTGGGCTCAATTATCCCTAATGTCATCATATATTGAGCCAATTAGTCAACTAGGGTAATCAATGATGTGATTTGGGCTAAATTGAGCCTTATGAACCTAATTCTTACTCTAAAGGATGTTAATTATGGTTAAATATATTTTTTTAAGGTATAGGGTTTATGATTTAGGGCTTAGGGCTTAAGTCTTAGAGTTTAGGGTATAGAGTCCAATCACAAATGAAATTCTGGCCAGTTTGAACTCGTTGAGCCTATTTATAACTTTAAAATCTGATTTTGGGCTCAATTTTCCCTAATGTCATCAAAAATTTGAGCCAATTAATCAATTGGGGTAATCAGTGATATGATTTGGACCAAATTAAGCACTATGAACATAATTTGTTTAGGGTTTAGAGTTTAGAGTTTAAGGTTTTAGTGTTTAGGGTCCATTATTTAAGAAATGTTTACATCAAGTAATGCATGCATAGTTTTCACATGTACACACTTTTAACGCATATGTGTTATTAATGTGTATGCAATCATATTGGTGGTAAAATAGTAAATAAGTGCATGCACCAACATCATTTTTTTCTCATTGAAAGTTTTATCCCCTTCGTAATATGATCTATTTCATTTTACATAGTGCATGTCTATATTTTTGTGTTGTGATCAATGTCCCCACCCTCAAAAGTAGAGAACTTTATCTAATCATGGTTGATTACATAATGTAGATCTATTTTTTAATAATTTGATCATTGTCCCCACTAAAACACTTGATGCACTTCAATAATCATTTCAAGGATGTAAGCCCTAATCCTAAATGTCTTTTTGTGCTAGCATGAACAAGTATAGTAATGAAAGAAATTGTGTTTCTTTTAAATTTTATAAGTTATATAATTCTAGATTGATTTCTAGACCTCTCTACCCATGATTTCATCCTTCACTACTACATAGATTTGATACAATTTGATATTTAACTCAAAACCCTAACTTCCACACATGCATTAATGGTTAGTGTAGTTTATTACTCATGTGAACTACTTTCCCTTAAAATACCAAGACACTGGAAGCATTTCAACAACACTTTTATTAGTCTTACATGGACATAATCATTGAGCACCACATCAAGTATTTCATTCATTTTTGCATCTTTGAGTTGATGAATAGGAATTTGGAACTTTACACACAATTTCGATCCTATCTAGGACTTAGGAATCTATCACTATGGATTCCATGATTAGAGTACCTATGACAAAGCGCCTGAATAAATTTGTTTTCATTTTCATGGACAAGTTTTCCAAGATAGCTATCATGATTTCTTGTTAGATAAGAAAATATGTGCAATAGACCATGCACTCATTATTCAACCATGTTTTGGTTCATTTCACTTACCAACATCCATTGTGTCTAATCATCATGCACCATTTTTCTATCATTTCTTGAATGCCTTGTGGAAATGATGGATACTCAATTGGAATGGTCTAAAAATTTCCATCCTCATATATGTGGACAAGCATAGGTTATCCACCATACAATTTTCCATTTTTTGTATATGTATCTATGCACTTGTGTTGAAACTTTCCTCTATATTAAGCATGTCTTGGATACCAACCAATGGTACCCCTAGACATATTCTACCACATCCATCTAACATAGAGTAATGTACACAATAAATGAAAGTGAATAAGGAACAAAATTTTCTACAGCACACCCAACATGTTCACCAATAGGTTCATCAAATACTTTTGTGCCAACATAAGAAGTGAAAAAAGTGTCATGACACACATCACATATCTCTTGATTTCAAGGTAGGTTATAAGGTTTGGTTACATATTCAAAATGAAAGCTTCAAGGGTCCTCATATGAATATCAAGTATTTTCACTATGGTCCTTACTGTTAGTGTAAGATTTGTATTCCATTTTATGTTTTTTTCTTACACATATATTTAACTTGTTTAGGTGCAGTAATGAGGTCAATTGGGTGTAATAATAATGCCAATAATATGCATGTCAACATATTTAAATTTTAGTCAAATTCATTGGTGTGGATGCACTCATCATTTATCAACCAATGTTGACATTTAGCACATGGTGCTCACTATTCATTTGGTAGCTAGTCCAACCTATTTTCACATTGCCAAATGTAGGTGGATTTATGCCTCTCTTCTCCTAGTTATGCACATCTCCTCAAAGATAATTTCATAGATATTAAATACAAGTTATTATTTTTCTCATGTTTAGTTCCTCTTTTATAACAAGACTCTCTATTTTCGCATGTTAAGAGTCTAGTGTGTTCAAATATTGTTAGTTCTCTATCGTGGCTCATTCTGACATGTTATCATTAGCAAATTTTGGTAAATAAAAATCATGTTTTATTATAATACATTTTGGAATCTTTAGTATTTTATCTTGTATAATAGAGATCCTTTATTCTCTGACTATGTTCTTCTCCTGCGTCCTTGGATGATCTGGGGAATCATAAAAGAACAAGAAATAATGTCTTTATGAAAGTGGTTGTGGAGGTAATTTATTAGCCGGTGTGTTTTTTTATAAAAATAGGTAACAAAATTGATTCTGGAAAGCCTTAAAACACTAGGATCATCTATCAATTTGACGAAAATGAAGATTTTTGTAAAAACTCATTTTTTGCATGTTTCTAGGGTAACCCATGATAAATCCATACAATTTCAAAGGATTGGGAGTTTTTTGAAAAATTTCATCACCCATTTTAAAAGCTTGGCCCCTAGTCACATGGTATTTTAGGCCATGGTCACTCCCAACCCAAGCGGGCTTAATTTTTTCTCAAGGATTGAAATTAATTTCTAGATAAGAATTTTTTTGCAGGGTCAATTTATTTTGTGAAAATGGTGATTGAAAGAACGTGTAAATAACATAACTTTATGTAGTTAGCTCTTTTTGAGGTTCCCTTTGTTTTGAAAGTGTGTATTTTTTCAATCTCTTCACATATATATTATTTTTTTGTATTTGATTTTGGATGGTACGAGGTAATTTCATCCCTTGTCAATTGTATACACATTAAAATGTGTCAATTGTATACAAACTAAAATATAGTGTCAAACCTCTATAATCTTGGGGGGTTATTGTTGATAGTTTTAGAAGGGGTCATTATGTGCCTTGTGTTCTCTTTTACACTTTTATTTTTGTAAATATCTCTTTCAATGAACTATGGATTATGATTCGGTTCTCCTTTTCACACCATATAATTATTATGTGTGGAAACCAAAGTAAAAATATTTTTGAGTAAAGGTTTACATGGAAATATTATGGGTATTGAAACTAAACCAACACAAAATGCAAAAAATACTAAGTGGTTTAACCTATGTGATGATGCCTATGGTATACCATGTTTGTCTATATCTCTTGACTTACCCTTGCACATTCAATCTGTAAAATCACCAAATGAGATCTAGACCATTTTGGAAGAACTCTTTGGGAAGCATACTGTAATGAGGGGTCAAGAGCTATAGAATGAGCTCATTAGTTTGAGTCCAAGAAATTTTGACACAATACAATAATTTTTCACTAAATTCAAGTAACATAGGTTGCACTTGAAATTGTGTGGCATAGAGAAAAAAGGAAGAATATTAGATCCTTTCGATTCTTGCTAATTTAGGTCTTGACTATTATGTTTTTGTCTCTACCCTCCATGCTACTAAAAGCTCCCTTGGATATATGTGGACCATGCCATCCTTAGATTATTTTTATACCTCCTTGACTAAGGAACAAGATAAGCTTATTCATATGGATAGATTGAATTCCTCTTAGTCTCATGCCCTAATTATTGGTAATGAAAAATAGAATGCTTCATATAGTAAGGATAAGAAATACTATGAGCAAAAGAAGGGTCATAAAACTTATGATGCATCTAAAAAAATAACTAATACCTCCTCTTCATATGCCAAAGCTAAGATAGAGAAGGTCAAATGTGTCTATTGTAATAGAACTAGGCATGATGAACATAAATCTATGAAGAAACAAATAGATCGCTTAAAAAAATTATTGATAAGAATAATATAAGTGTCCCTGATTTCGTCACACCTATTTCACAACTCAGGATTCCTCTAAAGTAAAATATAGTGGTAAAAAGAAAGAAATCACAAGGTCCTTATTGTAGTTGTTGCATCTCAACCTTCCACATAGATGATTGATTATGTTGTTTTGCATCACATGGCTTCATCACGGGACTTTTCCTCATCCTTAGAGCCATGTTTTATGCCTTCTATATTGATGGGTGATGATAATTCTATATAAGTTTGTGGGAGAGGGTATGTTGAAATGAGTTATGAAACATTTGAGGATGTTTTATGTGTTCCCTCATTGTCAACTAATCTCCTATCTATTTATCAAATCACTCACATTGGATCAGAGAAGAGAGATGAGTTTACCCTAGATTATGTGGTCATTAGAGAGTTGTGTAGTGATTCTACGATGGCAATTGGGAAATCAAATCACCAATCAGTTGTACACCTTCTCACATTTTGCTCCTAATAACCCTTCTACTACACTACTCACTCACACATATGAGATGAGTAAGTTATGGCATGAGCAATTTGGTGAACTTAATTATCACTATTTTTATTAACTCAATCACCATGATATGGTTATAGGATTTCCTCGTGTCCACTTTTATGATAGTGTTTATCGGGTTGCATACTTCGTAAAAATTTTGAAGAGAAGTAGGATGAAGGAAAATCATAGCATTTTGGAGCTATTTCATAGTGATATTTATGGTCCATTTCCAAAGATTTCATTTAGTAAGACCAAATATATTATTACCTTCATTGATGACTTTTCAAGGTATAATTGGTTGCACTTTCTTCAATAGAAATCAGAGGTCTTTGATCATTTTCAATACTTCAAGGTTCTTGTGGAGAAACAATCAGGGAAAACCATTAAGGTTTTGTGCATAGACAATGGTGGTGAGTATGTCAACCATTATTTTGAGCAGTTTTACACTTTATAATGAATTGATTTACAATGTAAATTTCCATATAGTCCTTAGCAGAATGGTGTGGCAAAATGCAAGAACATGTCCTTGAAGGAAATGAAAAACTATATGATACACTCCAAAATCTTGCATCACAATATTGGTAGAAACCATTAATTATGCATGTTACATCCAAAACCGCATTCTCCATTGAGGTGTAAAAGGAATCCCTCCTTTTAAAGGTTTTAGCAGTCAAAAACCCATAATTAAGCACTTCAAGATTTTGCATCTCCAACTATGGAACACATTCATAAGGAGAAATGTAAGGCGATGGATCCATAGAGTAAGCCTTGCATCCTTGTTGGGTATCTATATGGTGTTAATCGATATAGGTTGGCTAGTGATATTTAACATTAAAAGTACACTTTAGGACACAGTTTCTCTTTTAGTTCAGGTTCGATTAGTTGGTCTAGAAAGAAGCAGAATGTTATGTCTTTATCATCTACTACGGTTGAGTACAAAGGAATTGTTAATACTACTACTGAGGGTATTTGGATTCAAGGGATTCTTATTGAGTTTGATATCTAGTTCAAATAACCCACAATCATCTTATGCAAAAATCAAAGCACCATCTAGATTTGCAAGAATTTGGTCCAACATCAACAAACCAAGCACATCGAGATTCATATGCACTTCATATGAGACTTCATTAATGGACAATTCATTGATCTCAATTTTTTTCAAACTAAAGAGTAGATAGCTGATATCTTCACCAAACCCTTCATCAAGAGAAAGTATGTATGCCATTTTCATGCAAGAGAGCTAAAACTTACCTCTTGCATGTTTTTAATGCCTCTTGGGTATAGTATTTATGCCATTTTCTTTTCATGATATAATTTAAGATTATTTTAAGCATTACTTACTCTACATAAGTTTATCTGTATTTTTCTCTTCATAATAATTTAGAAGCAATAAAACTATTGTATGTATATGGCCTCGACATATCTCCACCAATAAGATAAATAATTGATTTTGTTGCCGAGATTTATTAATGTACAATCCATTTCATAACTTTCATACATTTCTGTTCATAATAATAACATCATAGTAAATTATGAAAGCTTAATATATAATACTCAAATGCATACTATTGTAGTACATTTCCACAAGATAATCCAAATGATTCAAAACAAGAGCATGTCAAGAATGTATAAGGGTAAACTATGGAGAATAAGTGGGAGATCGCCTTAAGCTTAATTGTTTTGGTTATATCAATATAAACTAGTAATATTTATCATAAGTTGAATTTAATGCATGTTAAGATATATTCAAAATGTTTCAAGGGTTAATCTTTATATTCATATTCTTAAATTATTTTGAAACCTACACTGTAAACATATTAAATATCTCTTATCACATGCTAAATTAAATTAAGATGGATTCATGTTAATAGTAAATATCTTCTTATATGTATAAATGTATTTTATTCGCTGAGGGTGTTATTTTATAGTTAAATTATGTTTGATACACAATTTGATATTAATTTATAAGCAATATAAATTATTAAAAATATTAGTATTTTATAATAAATAATACTATAATAAATCATAATCATCTTTCAAAAAGTAAATTAAATATTAAATATAAATATATGTCTGGACGAAAAATGAAGTTCCAAATTAACATTCAAAGTTTTATGTAAAGCCTACTTATGAGCAAACAATGAAGTTGCAAATTAACATTCAAAGTTTTATGTAAAGCCTACTTATGAACAAAACATAATTTGAATCTAAACACATTAAAGGTTGTAAATTGAAGTCTACAATCTCATAATGAATAATATAAATTAAATTTATTAAATTACTAAAATTAACTAAAACTCTAATAAAAGATAAATAAATAGTTTTGATACATTATTTTATATCATTAAAATAACATGTAAATATAATCATATTACCTAAGTATTTTGTTAAATTAAATTTTTGGTAGAGCTTTTTAAGACTTTAGCTATTTGTGATCTTGCCTACATTTATTTAGTGTATTTTAGATTCTTTTTTATTCTTAAAATAATAACTCTATTAAAATAAACATATTGGAAGGATGGAAAATGGGAGCGAGGTGTTGCCCGTCCTTTTCCTTCGCCTGAAACTCTAGTCTTATGGTTTGCTCGTTTTGAGTGTGGCTAAGTGGGCACATAAGATTAGGGGACGTTGGGAGGGTCACCATAGCGTCTTTGGTACATTGCTTGGCTCTTGCTTTCTACATTTTTTATGACATTTTTTTCATTTTGTGTTTTTTGTTCAGATTCATGTTCAATTTGTGCTCTATCTGCTTGGCTTCATTGCTTAGGGTTTGCTATGACCTTGGTCGGTGTGGCAATACGACAGAAGCAACAATCCTATCTACAACTGCTTGGCTATGTTTCTTTGATTTGGGTGTTACTATATCGATGATGGTGGTTGTTATAACAGTGGTGGTTGTAGTGGTGATGACAATTCTCTCTACAACATTCCTAATGTCGATCTATAATGATGTTTAGATTGTTGCTAGTTTTTAGGGTTTTTTGTTTTACTTACTAGGTTTTATCCATCCAACATAGTTTCCCTTAGGTCTCGCTTTTTATTTTGCCCTTACTTGGCTTTGCCTGGCCAACGATGGGGTCGTGAAGGTTGGTGCTATATTTTCACTTGTTGCTTTTACTGTGTAACCTTCGATTTATTATTTTGAATAATAATTTTAACCTAAAACATTCCAATAGTTAAACATATTAATTCAGGAGGTTAGATTAATGTTTAGTTTAGGTTGTGCCTTTAAGGGGTCATAGAAGGTGATTCCCATATTCCCTGCTCAAAGTTCTAATTGGCATATTTTATGCATCCTTAAAGAGGCTAGACCATAGGGATAAATCAATTTTATTGTTCATGACAATATTTCATGTATCTACTACTTTTTAAGGAGGCCAAATAAAATTATATTAAAAAAATACTAAATCATAAAATATTATGATAGAAAATTATAAAAGTAAGTTTACAAAATTATAATAAAATTTTAATTTTATATAATTAATATAAATATTATTATTATGAATAAAATTTTAATCTTATATAATTAATGTAAACATTATTATGTAACTTAAAAAGTAATTAAAAATACATTATGTTGGCCACATGTTCAATCATCAAGATATAAAATGGACATAATTTCTTTTTTATAAATAAAAATAATAACAAATTTTAGTTAAATATTTTTTATTTTTTATTTATATTTGTTATATTATTATGATAAAATTTTATAAAACTATTTTTTTAAATAAAATATTAACATTATTAACAAAATTTTAATCTTATATAATTAATACAAATATTATTATGATAATTAATATAAATATTATTATGTAAAACATAAAATAATTAAAAAATAAAATATTTATTAAAATACAAATTTATCAAACTCTATACCTTTTCACATAAAATAATTAAAAATAAATTTAACAAAACAAAACATTTATTAATACAAATTTATCAAACCATACATATGCTAAGAATGATTACATGCTCAACTATCAAAATACAAAATAGACATAATGTCTCATAAATAAAATAATAATAATAACAAAGTTTAATTAAATATTAAAATTTGAATTTTCTATTATTAATATTTTATCACCCCCTCTCATTACAAGTTACCTTCTCTCAAAGTTTTAAAAATATATATTAATGTCCACCTGACCAAAATTAATGAATAGGACTCAAAAGTATATTCAATTAGAACAATGCAGTCTCTTTAGGCTCAAAAAAATAACTAAACAACAATCAAAACAAATACGAGAGAAGGTAAACCAAATGCTCTTAGACCCAAAATATCATATCATGTAGATGTAAGTACAAATAGTCATGTAAGAAAAGAGCATAATTTTTTTTTTTCATATAAATATATTAGAACAAGATATTCACATATTAGTATTCATGATGTTTTAAGATTATAATTAGTATAAATATTTTAAATATATTTATTTGAAAAATGTCAATAAATATTAATTTAAGAATTTTATTTTGAATATACCATATTGATTAATAACTCTAATATATTTTTCAAAAAAACATTGTTGATTAGTGATGAATGTTATAAATCTAGTTGCACCAATCTATTCGCTTTAAAAAATATTTCCAACAAAAGGAAAAAAAGTTCTAGACTTTACCCGAAAAAACTTCTATGCTACAGTCAAATGGATGTCAAATGACCAGTTCATAAACACGATTGTTGATTAATAACTCTAATATATTTTTCAAAAAAACATTGTTGATTAGTGATGAATGTTATAAATCTAGTTGCACCAATCTATTCCCTTTAAAAAATATTTCCAACAAAAAAAAAAAAAGTTCTAGACTTTACCCCAAAAAACTTCTATGCTAAAGTCAAATGGATGTCAAATGACCAGTTCATAAACACGATTGCAACAAAGTGAGTGTTGTTATTGCCATCTAGAACATCCCAGGCCACTGCTCGTTCAAAGGCAACATCCCTACCCTTAGTGGATCTCGGACACCTGCTGGCATGCAAGAATATCCCTGAAGAAAATGAACAAAACATACTCTTAGCACCTAAAGCCACTTTAAAAATGGGATCTCAAAAAACATACATCAGTGCAGATGTACAGAAAATCTGGACCAAATACGACATTTGCTCATCATGCATTCACGCACCTGATGGAGGACTTGAAACAAGTTTTTGTAAGCAATTTCTTTCTCACTTTCAGGGATGGTTTTTTCCCATGGAAGTCCAGGCAAAGAAATTTTCGTTATTTCCTATATGTGGAGGCCTGCCTGATTTGCAAAAACATATTCGGGAACGTTCTGCCAATTGCAAGCAACATAAATATTATAAATTATTCACAAAAATCAAGTCTTAATTTTCATTGAAAGTAACTATTGCACTTTCTATGCAATCTGATAATCATGAAAACAATGTTAAGCTAGGAAAGAACTGTGTGAATGTGCAAGTTAATATGAATCCCTTTTTTACCTGAAATAAAATGAGACTGTTAATGCTCAGATGTCTTTATGAGAATGGCAATATGACATGTTGCTCAAGTTACATTCGTAAGATTTTTCAAAAACTAAAAAAGCGTATCTGCCACTTTAAATGTAATAAGAAGTGTCTTTATTATATAGATGTTGCAATGACATGAACACAATTTTACAAAAGGTTTTAAATTTTATATGAAATCAAGAACAAAAACTTTATTATAGGATAGTGATCAAATTTTCATGGTGGATAAATTTCCTTTACAAAAAGCATCTTGAATCAAGTTCTTTTGGCAGAAAGTACTAAACGGTTGTTGAAATGATTTCAAATTTTTCATATAGAATGATTCAAAAGAAACATTCAAGGGAAAACTATTTAGAAGGGAATAACCAAACACGCACATGTAAAAGTAGTTCTTCTTAAAAATCAATATTACTGGCTTGTGGGATAAAAAAGAGTTGTATTTATAAATGCATCATATTACACTTTGCATTTGTAATTTTGTGGCTCAAAAGCAGGAGAATGATGATCCTTGTTATCCGCCTACAACTATGGTATTGTCATGTCATTTTATTTTCATCTTGTCAATACCTTCTGCTATTAAAATATACAAATAAATAGTAAGGAAAATCTAGGGCATTTTTGGTCAAGAAACTTCTATTATACTAACATTATTTTAGCACCGATTAACTCATCAAGTAAATCATGAATTATTAAAATAAGAAACTTATCTTTGATGGTGCACTTGTTGAGTTCCCTATAATATGGGCACATTCTCCATGTGTCATCCTTCTTGCGCACCATGACCACTAGTGATGAATATGCACTTTGGTTGTCCCTGATGATCCTTGCCTCCAGCATCTCATGGACCATCTTTTCAATTTCAACCTCCTATGCATATAGATATCTATATGATCTGATATTTGGTAGTTGGCTACCTAGAAGTAGTTGAATGGCATGATCATGTTCTCTTTTGGTTGGTAGTCCTTTTGGTATGGATCTAAAAGTAGATGGGTGGTCATCAAGAATCATTTGGTATGGAACTAAAACATTTCAATTTGTATAAAAAACAATAGATAATTTATATAAATTAAAAAAATAAGTCTACATCAAATCTGTTCATCCTTACTTATGATCTAATAGTTGTAATAGTGTTTTAAATAAGAACATATATAGTAAGTGTCTTGTATAAAATCAAATTTCATCAAAATAGCCTAGTTGGTCCTCCATAGGCTCTGTAATACTCAAAGTTGAAGGATTACAAGTGCTTCTATTTCTTTGACCTTCTTCTCTAGATGATTGGAATCTAGGGGTAGAAAGTAGGACATCTACATTATCCTCTAACACCTCAATTGGCAACTCATCATCACCATCATCCATGGAGCCACCATAATCTCACATTCTATGAGGACCTAAAAGGTAATCAGGCGAAGCACGGGACAAAAGGTGAAGGTTGGAATGTACATAAACAAGGTCCTCTACTTTTTTGTTCCCAAGTTTATTATGCTTCATTAAATGGATGAAGGCATACTCACTCCAATTCTACTCACATGCAGAAGCACTTGACACCTATGAAACAAAATTAATTTAAATTAATTCAAAATAATTTAAAATTAAAATAAAATGCAACAACCACCAAATTTATTGTTTCATAATTAATTCTAGTGTTAAAATCATCTATCAAGTGATGATAAATAGATAAATAATAATAAAAAACCTAGGGGAGGACTCGAATTGTTGTTATTTGAAATAGGGGTGTTGTTGTTCCATATGTCTCCCAAAATGTTATGATTTGTAAGTTGGCATGATCATATGCAACATCATAATGACAATTTTTTTCCTTTGAATTAGTATATTGTGAAAATTCCTCTTTAATCTAAGCATGCTCCTCTATCATGGCATAAAATCTGTTAAGATATATTTTCCATCCCTGAGAGACTTCATTATCTAACCATGTTTTTTTATGAAACCAACTCGGATTAAGTGCAAATCCAACAGAATGAAGAGGACTATGAAGCATCTTCCACCTTCTCTCACTACATGCCCAAACCAAGTCCTTTGTCATTTGATCAAATGTAGGAGCTCCATCCTTCAATATGACCTCTAACCTCTCCCTCATTTGGTCAAGGCTCTCAAAAACATCTCCCATGCATGGATTATCACTATCAAAGAGTCTAAGGACCTCATAAATGGGCTTAAAAAGTTTCAATAAGTCATTAGCTTGTTGCCAAATAATGTAGAGCTTGTGACAATAATAAGATCAGAAATCTCATCACATGCAATGGTGTTAGTGCTAGGACGACTTCTCCATCTATGCCACTCTACTAACACCACCATCTCCCTGAGTGATTGCTTCACTTTCACCATATGTTCCATCATGATAAATTGTGAATAAAAGCCTGTATCAACACACTGAAGAAGTTGCAAGGAGGAATATTTCTTGTATATAGCTTGTGACATAAAATGGTTGACTATAAATTGCTGAATTTTATTTGCATCTTCCACTAACTGACTAATCCATGGAAGTCCACCATGTAAATCTTTGAACAATAAGTTCATGCAATGAACTATACATGGTGTCCAAAAGATCTGTGGATACTCATCCTCAATCATGTTCCCAGCTAGAAAATTATTTGCAACACTATTTGTTATCACTTGCACTACATTATGTCTCCCCACCTGCTCTATTGCTTGTCGAAATATATCCATCAAGTAATTTGCATCTTTCACATGGCCTGAAGTGTCTTGCAATTTTAAAAACAATGGTCCCTTATGATAGGAAACTACAACATTGATGAGAGGTCTATGTGCAATGTTTTCCCACCCATCAAAAAGAATAGGATCCCCTCTATATGCCCAATTATCCCTAATATCCTGTAATATTGCCTCTATGCGAGCCTTCTCCTCACTCAAAATTACTGTGCAAAGCTTTTCATAACTTAAAGGAACATAACATCTAGGACCATTATTTATCATTCTTATTGCATCTTTCCATAAAAGAGACCTTAAAATATTAAAAGGTGTCCCACATCTGAAAACTAGTCTTCCAATAGTTGCATCAATATTTTTCCTGTCTAAGGCATCATACATCTTTCCAATTTTAGACTCATTAATAGAAGGATGAGGGCATTGGTTTCAAAGACTCCATATACGTATACCTACTAATTAATTCATCCCTTTTAGTATTAGGGATTTTTTTGCAAATTAATATTTATTCTTTCTTTCCCATATCAAGCAAGTGGTACCTCAATCTTGCAACTGAACTACTTTTCTCTGTGAAGCAATAAGGGCATTTCCATGTCTTGCTTATAGAACTACTATAATTTCTCCTTGCAAAACCTTTAATTATTGTCACACACTTCCATAAATTATTCTCAAATTCTTTTTTAGTTGCATTATATTCTAGAGGATTTTGTCCCTTATTTCTACTAGACTCTGGAATAGTGGGGATTGAAGATGTAGCATCTATTTTTATCTAAATAAAAATAATTACACCAATTTTAAAAAATAAACAATTTGAAGGTGAAAAATAATAAAGAGGATAATCTACATGAAATTTTACAAATAAATCAAAAAATTTAAAAGGAAATATGAAACATACTTGAAATAAGTTTCTTGAATGTGTAACTGTGCTCTAATATAAGCTTCTTGAATGTGTAACTGTGCTCTGATACGTTCTCCTTACAAATCAATCAATTCTCTTTTGCATCAATTAACAATATTTCTCTACTATAATCTTCTTAAATAGTGTAGATTGACTTATTTATCGTAATGCATGCAATATTAATTTAAATTTAAAACAATAAATATTAATTTTAAATATTGAAAAATGGAAAAATAAAATAATTTACATAATTTAAATATTAAATTTAATTGGATCCAATTTAAAATAAAACAATTTAAATATTAAATTTATTTAGAAAAAAAATCTTTAATCCTGCATAATTTTGAAAAATAAATTTTATAAAAATAAAAAAATAAAATCATGTATAATAAATTTATTTATTAAAAATAAAAAATTAAGATCATGGATAATAAAGTTATTTACCAAAAAAAAAATTTGATTACACACAATTTTTAAAAATAAGTTTTATAAAAATTAAAAACTAAAATCATGATTCATGATAAATTTATTTAATAAAAATAAAAAATAAAAATCATGTATAATAAATTTCTTTTAAAAAAAAGATCTTTAATCATGCATACTTTTTAAAAATACGTTTTATAAAACTAAAAATTTAAAATCATAAATGATAAATTTATTTAATAAAAATAAAAAATTAAAATCATGCATAATAAATTTATTGAGAGAAAAAAATCTTTAATCATACATAAATTTTAAAAATAAATTTTATAAAAATTAAAATGATGTATGATAAATTTATTTAATAAAAATTATGCATGATAAATTTATTTAGAAAGAAAAAATCTTTAATCATGTAAAATTAATTATTATTTTTTTATAAAAATAAAAAGTTAAAATCATGTATAATAAATTTATTTAGAAAAAAAATTATAAGCATACACAGTTTTTAAAAATAAGTTTTATAAAAATAGAAAATTAAAATCATGCATAATAGTCTTTAAAAATGCCATTTATAAAAATAAAAAATTAAAATCTTGCATGATAGTTTTGTGCATTTGGTAATTTTTTTGGCATGCAATGGGAACCTTCGGATTGGGTTTGTTTTATTTGGAAGGAGGAGCTGGAGATTTCGATCTGCTGAAGAGGACTTTGATGTTGGAGGAGGAGAGGAAGAGGAAGAGGAAGAGGAAGAGGGCGAAAGGGAATGAGTTTACTAAACAATCACCATTGTGTTCTATGTTTTTTAAAGTGCAGATGCATTTCTTGTCAAATGAAAATACATTGCATCAGTAAATCCCTTGGAGAGTATGGGGCTGACTATAATTAAATGTGTACTCCAATAGTTCTTAACATGTATAAAATTAAATATAAATAAAATATATATAATAATAAATATAATAACTATACATAGAAGTACATTGTAAATTGTATATCTAATGATAATTTATCTATATTATTAGTTAAGTTGAAACAAGGTGATCGTCGAAGGGTAGTCTCTTATGGTTATCTAAAAAGAATTGAAGGTGTGGAGAAGGGTGTGTTGGATTACCAAGTTAACTTGTTTCAAATTTTGGATTACGATATGGCTTGGCCTTCGCTGGGACAGTATTCAACTTTGGATCTGAAGTCACAATGTTCACATTGGGTTCGTTGGAAGAAGAGGGCAAAGGGACCTGGAGAGTAACTTGTGAGCATCTAGTTGTGATTGTGGAATCTAGAGGTGGCAAGGAGCTATTATAATTAGAAGACGAAGGCAAAGGGCCTTGGAGGGTGACTCGCAGGCATCTAGTTGCATTGGAGCAATTTTGAGTTCACGAGGAGCCATTGTAATTAGAGAAACGGTGTTTTCCAAAAATAGTAACTCATGCAAACAAATTCACAACATAATTATGTGAACTCGACACGACATTACTAGAGGGAGAGGGTGTTGACACTATAATAATGGGTCCAATACTACGAGGAGTATGAGACAGTTCATGGGATTTAACAGTAATAGTGGTAATGTAGGTTGCAGAAATGCATCCCACAATGTTGTTATAGTCGTAAGGCATGTTGTTGTAACCCAAGTTGTTAACATGGGTATTATGATCATGTTAGTTACGATTTTGACCTTAATGTTGGTTTTGATTCTATCACTGATTATGTCCTTGGTTCTGATTATTCCTTGGTAGTTGTTGATTATGTTGAGGAAATGGATCTTGTTAGATTCCATACCTTGATTAGTGCCTTATGGAGCAAACTGATCTCAACTTCACCACTCTCAATTAGATCTTTAATAAGGTGCTACAATTGGATGCAACGATAATCACCGTGACCAACAACATGATAAAAATTGCACCATTCATTTTCCTTGTGCCAATCTAGCTTTAGTTGATCTACAGGAAATGGCTTTAGTACCGGCCATACAATCAAGTTAGGTACTATGAGATTTTGGAATATTGTCTCAACAGGTTCTCCTAATTTGTTGAAAACTCTAAATTGATTGTGAAATGTCCTCCGTGGAGGTTATCTTTGCAAATTAGCTGGTGGATTAGGGGAAGCTAATTGTACGTTTAGATCTGGCAGGGCCTACACCATTTGTATGTTTATTGTTTCAATCACACCATTTCCAACCATGTTCATATTCTTATTGAAACCCTTAGTTTTCTCTTGCACAATCGTTTGGATTAGTGATTGGGTTTGATTTGATGTTTGACCCTGCGTGTAAATCTTGACAAAGCCCTTGGTAATAAGAGCCCCCTCAATTTGCACCCCTTTATCTATAATTTATTCAAATGAGTTTGTGCAAGCAAACTGAAGATTGTACACGACCTCAGGGTACAAGTTCTATGCAAATATGTCTGCCAACTATTTGTTTGTAAAATTATGTTGAAAGCAGCCAACTAATGCTCTCAACCTCTATAGATATGCTGTGGAGCTTTATCCATCATGTTGTTTGGCTTTGCACAAGTCAATAACAGTCAATTCATGTTCAATTTTGTATGAGAAGCGATTGATGATTTTTTTAGATAAGTCATTCCAATACGCAACTAATCCCTTGGTAACTTAAGTAGCTAATCTAGAGTTTGTCCTGCTAAACTGCGTGGAAACAAATGAAGCAAATAAATGCTATTGTACGTGACCTTTTGGCATAACATAAAGAATGCTTTAATGTGTTCATGAGGGTCACCCTTTCCTTTGTATTTGTCAAATTTAGGTACCTCAAAATGAGACGGAAAGGGGACTTGGAGAATATTTAAATAAAATAGATATGGACATATCTCATCAAAATTGTACTTCTTGATTCTATTTGTAGTCTCCAAGCATGACATAATCTCTTTCATAGAATTCCACTCTTGCATGTTTGGTGCATTCATGGGTGGAACATAATTTTGTTGGGGTGGTATGTGCCCTTGTTGTTGCATGGATTTGTGAGGGATATACACTCTACAGTCTGTGACTTTATTTTGGTTCACTCCTTGAGTTGAGTAAGCAATTCGTTGATTCCTTGGAATCTACTACCTTGAATTATACATGTTCTATTGATTTTTGGGAGTCTGTGGTCTATTTTCCAAAGTACATGTTGGTTGAGATGAACTAGCCAAATTGTTTTGTATGATTTCTTCAATACATACCAAATGTTTTGGTCTTTGGCTCTGTGAAGGAACAAGAGGTTCTTGATGATTGAAAAATGTATACTCCATGTCTAGTGAAGCATGTTGCAGAACCTCTTGGGATTTAGGTTGTTCTATTGAGACATCTTGATCCATCATTGTCATGTTCTCAACTAATCTTTGTGTTAGTTAAACCACATTTCCTTGTTGCTTGGAAGCATCTTTGTGGATCGAAGTAGCAACTAAAGAGTTTGTCAAGTCCGCAATAAGTTGGTCTGCATATCATTGACTTATCTTTTTAATCTTGGTAGCATGATCTTGTTCAATGGGTTTCAACTCTATAAGTATTTCTTTTCCTTTGCTAGAAGAAGGTATGCTTGTTTGTGCAATGTTTGTGAAGGCTTGTTCTCGTTGTTGATCTCCTTCTTTGACCATAGTATGAAATTATTTCATGGGAAAGTCTGAGGGTAGCCTAGCAATGGATTCTACCAACCTTACGAGTGCTTCATCCTTGTCCTCTTAGGATTGATATTCTAAATAGTCTTCCTCAGATACTATAGTTTTTGGAATGCCTTCAAAGACCATAGAATTGTCTTAACCGTCATAAAAGTGATCCTCCTCATAGCTAGGGCCATAAGAGACCCCACTACGAGTGTACCTTTGATTCATGTTTAAAAGGTTATTCTCTACATTTGACCAAATTTGGAAAATGTTTTGCAAATGTTTAAATAAGGTATTTGTTTTGATCTTCTCTAAACAAATGAAAAGACACAAAAGAGACTATAATAAAAAGGAGGTGGCGTAGTACCACATAATTAGAATAAATGTGCTCACGAAATTCTTCAACCTTAGGTAGGGTTGAAATCATATAAATTAGAAGAGGGTATGATAACTCGAAAACCTAAGTATAAACTAGTATACCAAACATAGGTTTAGAGATACATTAATACCGTAAAATCTAGTTCAACTTCGAAAAGTTGCTACTAGAAAATTAGAAGAAAGCCCTTCGGATTAGGAAGGTGACAATACAAACCAAGAAACTCAAGATGTGAAAACATGTAAGAATTCCTAAGTATAAAACTAGAACCAAATGGACATCACAACGCCACCACATGGTAATAGGAGGTAAAATAAAAGGTGTTCTATAACTTAGAGCATAAGTGACAGGCAAGATGATCTAAGTTCACAATGATCAAATGATGATAATGAGTCTATAAACGACCTTCAACCTGTTGACCATTTTGGTCCTACAAGCCAAAATCGGTCCCCCCTTTTTTCCCCTCGTTGTTCTGAGCTAGTACATTTTGATTTTGCACAAATCTAGAAATTTCTACGGACTCTACAGGCATGGATTTCTATGGACTCCGCAGGCGAAAAACTACGGACTCCGCAGGAAGAGGCAAGTTCCCACTTAGGCGCAAAATGGACCATTTCAAGTGCCCTTGCAGAGGGCAGTTTGGGACTCAAGAGCCCTTGTGGAGGGCAAGGAACACTTTCAAAAGAGGCCATAGAGAAAAGCTGCAAAGGTAAGTTTCCTTCAGAAGTTTGTTTAAGGCAAGGGAAGTACCCTTCGGAAGGGTCGTTTCCAATTTTTTCGAAGGGCACTTTTCAAAGGCAGTCGAAGAAGCAAAGGAAGAAATCCTTCAGACAAAAAGTCTGAAAGAATTCGGAAGGGCAACGTGCAAGAAATTTTTGAAGGTTAAGCAAAGTGGTCGAAGACAATTCTTGCAGACTTTTTGTTCGCGGGAAAAGTGGCCGAGGAAATGTCTGCGGGAAAATTGGACATGGGAAAAAGCCCGAGGAAAAGTCTCTGAAGGAAAGGAACGAGCAAGATAATTCTTGTGGACCTTTTCTCCGCAAGAAAATAGTCAAGGGGAAAAGGCCGCCGAAGGACCCCGAAGGGTAAGTGTCCTTGCGGGAGACTCTCGATTGACGAACGAAGGGCACTTCTCCATAAGCTGAAGGGTCACCTTCCCTTCGGGAAGGTTCAAAACAAGAAGTCTGAAGGAAAGGGAGGGATAGAAAACGCCGAATCAAGAGAAAGCCGAATAAATTCCAAGCAGTGGTGGGCCCGAAGACGTCAAAGTCAAGCACGGCGAACTAGTCGTTGGAAGTTCAAATGCAGTGACGGGTGCGCAAACGTCAATTTTACGGCTCATGAAATATCCATTGATTTTGAAAAGCAAAATGGAAGAGCCCAAGGAACTCAGCAACCCACCAAGAAGATAGCCTGAGGGCCGAAGGAGCCAGAAAGTGACAAAGCTAGAAAGAGACAAAACTAGGAAGAGACAAAGTGCAGAAGCGAACAAACAGTCTAGGTGTCAAAAGGAAAGGAGTTACTCCAGTGGTTAGAATAGTGACTGCCAAATGGTCATCAAATGGTGCAAACAGTGAGCGGCGCACCCTGTTTTCTCCATTTGCATTTATAAGCAAACAAACCGCGTGAGTATCTGGAAGGAGCAGTCTTGTCTGCAGAAAAGAGGTGTGGCCCGTGCTTTCACATTAATATTTGAATGCCAAAGTCAAAACCGGAAATTACACATCATGGTTCCAGCAGGCCTCTTCTAGAAGAATGACATCAGCAACAGTGACTTCCTCTTCTCGATGCTCACAAATGCACATGGGCCAACTTGTCAAGAGCGCCAAAGTCTTTTCAAAAGGAGCACCAAGTTCTCTTCTCTTTATATATATTTTAAAACTTCTCATTTTGAGAAGGATCCATTCTCTTAGCCTGTAAGGCAAAACTCTGCCCAAAAATCTCTCGGGCTTGTAAGGCAGAACTCTGTCGGATTTTACCTTGAATCAAGACTTAGCAATTTTTATCTCCCTCTGGAATTGCACTCACGCATATGTCTATGTTTTATTCTTGTGTTAAGTCATTTTCTTTTATCTTTTTCATAGAACGATTCCAGCATGTCTAGTGCATTGTGAAGTCTCTTCTTCTGCAGGTCTGCCAGAAGTGTCTACAACAGGAATATAGGCGTATGTGAATAGGCTGCCAAAGTGTGTCTCAGAACACCATTGATAGTTCCTTCCTCCTTGTATCTCTATGGACCCCTGACTCACTAATACAGAAGGGTCTCCCACATCAGATGAAGTGTATGACAGCTTCTTCTTGGTGAAAAGTGTATGTTCGGGCTGAGTTGGTCATCTTTTTTGGTGTATCACCTTTTTAAGTTTAGGTTTAGGTTCTATTTTTAGCATCCTTCTCCCTTTTCATCCCCCCCCTTTTCATTTATTTGTTAGCAGTAGGGAATCCAGGGCCTAAAAGATACATCAGAGGGAACTAGCCCTTATCTAAAGACTCTCCCCCTAGCCCACAGGCGAGAGGGGATTTCCATTGTTGCGTGTGGAAGGCAGGAGCTTGGCCTCCTGCCCAGGGTGCAATCCACTGCGTCAACACAACCCAAATGAAAAATTGAGCCCAAGTTAACTCAAGTCAATTGCAAATGGTAAAACCAATTAACACATTAACCTATAACTTAGAAAGGTGCAATTCTAAATTTGAATAATCAATGAAGGACTTAAAGATTTTGGAAAAGTGGTTTAGACTCAAATGGGCAGCATAACTACATCGTTTAGACAATACAAACACAAATGTTTAAGATGAGAAATTGAACAAGGCAAAGATGATTTGGATTTGATCAACGTAACGCCTCCTTATTCAAAAAATGGTGGACAACAAATGTGTTTGGTTATGACATGTTGTTTACGAACAAGTTTTGACTCAAATCAAGACCAAGTAAGTAAAGACTAAGAAGACCAACTACAACTAAGTAAATCATCCTAAGCTCTCTACTGACAAGTTTGCATTGTATTATTGATATATGTCTATATGCGTGCTCTTGGAAGGATTTTAATTGTTAATCCAAAAATAAAAGTGCATGAGTTGGTAGGGTATTTTACACTCCCTTCTCTCAAGAGATTTTATGGGACATGAGCCTTTAGGTTACTCACCCCGCATCAATAACACACTGCGGCAAGTGGGGTTGTATAAAACTTGCAATTTACGATCGTCTAGATAATCCCAAGCATGACTAACTCTAGAGATGCAAACATGTCAATTGGATCCATGTCAATCAGCTTGTTGTGAAAAGGTCTTGTCCTTTTCACAACCACTACATCCATCAATTACTTAGTGTAGTGCAATGTCCTGATCGATCATACCATCGAAGTTCGATTGCCACTAACAAAGTTTGTTTAATTGCTCAAGCTAACATTCCAGTGGGTCACCCTCAATTTGTATACCCCCCCATGGAGAAGCGTTGAATTCAATGTCGGGAGATGAAACTTTGGGTCAAAGCTTCCCTAAAGAACTCATGAAGAGGCTATGAACTCCCCTCCACAAGCCAAGTTGCATAGAATAAAATGATCTAAGTGAAAAGGCTTTAGATGTTGTTTTTAGATCATCCAAACCATACGAGTTTTGGGAAGAGCCTAGATAACTTCCTTTTCATGCATTGAACAAAGGCACTTTTTCAATGAAAAGGTGCTTTTGGTCACCTAGGCTCCCTACAGGGGACGAGAGCAGACCATACACGCACTCTTCATTTTTCTCAAACAATCCTGAGACAAGTTGCACATTAAAATATTGTTAGAACAAGGGCAAAAATCTGTAGAGCTTGGAATTAGAAGAAAAGGAGAATCATGTCTCCAAAGAGAGGAAATAATAATGTGCTCCCTTAGAGCGAATATGATCATGTGATAAACAATTTTGCCTAAGTAGGGCAGATTTTGATCACTGATAAAGAATGGTTTTCCCCTATAGGGCTAATTTAGATTTGTGACTAGTTCAAATGTTGTGCCCTGGTAGGGTAAATTGGCAAGCAATAGCTTAAAGATATAACCTATTACCTAGATTAAAGATGTACGAGTACAAACATAGAGGTGATGGTCTAATGACTATATAAGTCGTAAAGAACCAAGCATACGATAATGCACAAAGTGATGAAAGCACTAAAAAAAAGAATGAAGGTGGCTAAGTTGACCTAAGATACGTCATGTATATCTAAGCACTACCTACATAGTCCAAGTGGACCTCAAGCCAATGCAGTTCACCTAGGAGCGGGAGAGAATGGAATGAGGAATGAAGAAAACTGACCAGTGTTTGATTAGACCCATGATGTATGCGAAGAGATGCACATCTTGCATAGAGTCAGGTGAGAGATAATCCATGGGTACCTAGTTTATTTGGTGTTCTTGAGCGTTGATCATCGAAGCTGCATCGACATTGAGACTTGAGTCCAAATCACATAGTGCTTGCTATAGCAAAAGGAAATTAGGCATTATAAGTCTGAGGAACTTATAATGACATAGCATTTCACCTGCACTGAGCTAGTTCAAATGTGAATATTTATAAGGATAAAATACCAGAGTTACAACCATTTACATTAAAACACATACTTGTATTAGTATCATTCGATTTGACTTGAGCAGAGTAGGTTGTTTGGTCAGGGGAACATATTGGTCGGGTAGTGGTACCATCGTACTGGGGAGTATTAGCAGCGTAAGAAAAGGTGTGTTTTGCTTGGTTCTTAGTTGCTTCCATTTTCTGATGCTCATGATTATTCAATTGACCTTGTTCGTCAACATCATCCCTTGAGTTAAATTTGACAACTGCATGAACATTTACAGGGTTGTTATTATTAAATATAATGATTTTTCTTTTAAACCCTAACAAAGTCTCCATTCTATAGAAAATTAGGTCGACTATCAATTCATTAGAAATTTAGGTGGAGTGTCAATTTTTTCGGGCCAAGATAATAACTATTATAGTATATATATATGGAATCACCAGTTAAATTTTATGGTCGACCCTAGCCACTGGGGAACTTATTTATGTCACCTTTTCGCTCAAAAGCTAGGTTGGTTCATTTTTAAAGAAGGAAACTATATCGACGACATTCCTCGGTGGCTAGGATCCATAGAGTAGGCCTTGCATCTTTGTTGGGTATCCATGTGGTGTTAATGGATACCGGTTGGTTGGTGATGCTTATCATCACAAGTCCACTTTAGGATATAGTTTTTCCTTTAGTTTAGGTCTAATTAGTTGGTGTAGAAAGAAGTGGAATGTTATTTTTTTTATCATCTACTGAGGTTGAGTAGAGAAGAATTATTAACGTTGCTACTGAGGGTATTTCGATTAATGGGAATCTTACTGAGTTTGGTATCTAGTTTGACAAGTAACCCACAGTCATCTTCTGTGACAATCAATACACCATCTAGATCTATAGAATTCAGTTCAATATCAGCGAACCAAGAACATCGAGATTCATATGCACTTCATTCAGGAGTTCATTCACAAACAAGTCATTGATCTCGCATTTTGTCAAATTACAAAGTATATAGCTAATATCTTCACCAAACCCTTCACCGAGAGCAAATATGTATGCCATTTTCATGAAAGAGAACTAAAACTTACCTCTTGCATGCTTTTAATGCCTTTTGGGTATAATATGTATGCCATTTTATTTTCATGATATAATTTAAGTTTCTTTTAAGCATCACTTACCCTACTTAAATTTATCTATATTTGTATCTTCATGGTGACCTAGAAGCGATAAAACTATTGTATGTATATGGCCTCGACATATCTCCACTAATAAGATAGTTTTTTAATTTTGTTGGTGAGATTTATTAGTGTACAATCTATTGCATAACTTTCACACATATTTACATTGATACTAATAACATTGTAAGAAATTATGAAAGCTTAATCTATAATGATCAACGCATGCTACTGGAATACATTTCAACAAGATAATCCAAATGATTCAAAACAAGAGCATGTCAAGAATGTATAAAGCAAATAATGGAGAATAAGTGGGAGATCACCTTAAGCTTAATTGTTTTGGTTATATCAATATAAACTAGTAATATTTATCATAAATTGAATTTAATACATGTTAAGATATATTCAAAATGTTTTAGATGTTAATCTTTATATTCGTATTCTTAAATTATTTTGAAACCTACACTCTAAACATATTAAATATCTCTTAACACGTGTTAAATCGAATTAAGATAGATTCATGTTACAACCAATAGTAAACCTCTCCGTATATATGTAAATGTATTGTATTCATTAAAGGTGGTATTTTATAATTGAACTATGTTTCATGTATAATTTGATATTAATTTATAAGCAATAGAAATTATCAAAATATTATTATTTTATAATAAATAATACCATATAAATCATAATCATTTTTTTTTCCCATAATCATCTTTCAAAAAGTAAATTAAAAATTGAATATATATAAATATTTGAATGAACAATGAAATTGCATTAACATTCAAAGTTTTATGTAAAATTTATTTATGAGCAAAATATAATTTGAATCTAACTACATTAAGGGTTGTAAATCAAAGTCTACATTATAATAATGAATAATCTAAATTAAATTTATTAAATTACTAAAATTAACTAAAACTCTAATAAAAGATAAACATATATTTTTGATACATTATTTTATATCACTGAAATAATATGTAATCATAATCATATTACCTAAGTATTTTGTTACATTGAATTTTGATAGAGCTTTTTATAATCATTATTACCTAAATTAAGTATTTTGTTAAATTAAATTTTGGTAGAATTTCTTGGGACTTTAGTCATAGAAGTGTTTAGGGAATCATTTATGATCTTGCCCACATTTATTTTGGTGCATTTTAAATGTTTTTTAATTCTTCAAATAATGACTTTATTGAAATAAACATATTAGAGGAATGAAAAATGGGAGTGAGGGATTGTGCATCATTCCCCCCTTTCCCTGAAACTCTAGTCTTAGGGTTTTCTTGGCTTGAGTGTGGTTCAGCGAGTGCGAAAGGTCAGGGGAGGTCAAGAGGGTTGCCATGGTGCCTCTGGTACATCGCCTGGTTTTTGCTTCCTTCATTTTCTATAACATTTCATGTGTTTAACATGTTATGTTCATCTTCATGCTTTGTCTGCTTGGCTTCAACGCTTAGGATTTGTTATGACCTTGGTCGATGTGGCGATGTAGTGGAGGCAACAATCATGTCTGCCACTGCTTGGCTACGTTTTTTTGGTTTGGATGTCGTAGCGACAACAGTCAATGCTGTAATAGTGGTTGTTGTAGCGACGATGACAATTCTCTCTACAACTATGTCTGTTCCCAATGTCAATCTGTGATGATGTTCCAGTTACTGCTAGTTTTTAGGGTTTTTAGTTTTTACCTATTGGTTTTTGTCCGACTAACACAATTGTCCTGAGTGCTCGCTTTTTATTTTGCCCTTGCTTGGTTTTTCTTGACTAGTAAGGAAATTGTGAAAGTTGGTGTTGTGTTTTCACCAACCACTTTACTGTGTAACATTCAATTTTTTATTTTGAATAATTAAATTAATCTAAAACATTCCAATAATAAATAAACACATAATTCAAGAGATTAAATCAATGTTTAATTTTTGTTGTACCCTTAAGGGGTCGTCGAAAGTGATTCCCATATTCCCTGCTCAAATTTTAGTTAACATATTTTATGCATCCTTAAAGAGGCTAGACCACAAGGATAATTCAATTTTGTTGTTCGTAATAGTTTATCATGTATCTACTTCTTTTTAAGGAGGCCTAATAAAATTCTATTAAAAAAATTATAAAATAAGTTTAAAAATTTTCAATAAAATTTTAATCTTATATAATTAATGTAAATATTATTATTATTATTATTATTATTAATAAAATTTTAATCTTATATAATTAATGTAAATATTATTATGTAATATAACAAATAATTAAAAATACATTAAAACATATATATTTATTGAAGTAGAGATTCGTCAAGTTATACATATGTCATAAATGATTATATGTTCAACTATAAAAATATAAAATAAACATAATTTCTTACAAATAAATAAAAATAATAACAAATTTTAATTAGATATTTTTAATTTTTTAATTTTTATTTAAATCATTGTATATTATAATAAAAATTTGTAAAAGTTATTTTTAAAATAAAATATTATTATTATTATTAACAAAATTTTAATCTTATATAATTAATACGAATATTATTATATAAAACATAAAATAATTTAAAATATATATATATATATATATATATAAGTATAAATTTGTCAAATCATTCATATGCTACGGATAACTACATATTCAACTATCAAGGTCCCATAATAATAATAATAATAATAATAATAATAATAATAATAATAATAATAATAATAATAATAATAATAATAATAATAATAATAACCAATTTTGATTAGATATTAAAATTTTAACTTTTTATTATTAAGATTTTATTACCGTCTCTCATTACAAGTTACCTTCTCTCGAAGTTTAAAAAATATATATTAATGTCCACCTGTCCACACTTAACGAATAAACTCAGAAGTATATTCATTAGAACAGTACTGTCTTTAGGCCGAAAAAAGTAACTAAACAACAATAAAAACAAATACTAGAGGGGGTAAACGAAAAGCTGTTAAGACCCAAAATACCATATCATGTAAATACAAGTGTAAATAGTCATGTAAGAGCAAGAGCATAAAAATTGTTTATATTGACATTTAAATACATTAGAATAAGATAATGAAAAAGTATATTCAGATATCAGTATTCGATGATGCTTGGAGACTATAATTAGTATAAATATTTTCAATATATTTATTTTAAAAATGTTAATAGATGTTAATTTCAAGATTTTTATTTTGGGTTTTGAGTATACTACATTAATAACTTCAAATATATTCTTTAAAAAAACCCTGTTGATTGGTGACAAATGTCATAAATTTAATTCTATCAATATATTGGGCTCAAAAAAATATTTCTGGAAAAAGAAAAAGAGGCTCGAAATTCTCCCTGGGCATAAAAACTTCTATCCCACAGTCAAATGGATGTCAAATTTTAGGTTGAAATTATCATATAGGACGTCAATTTGAAATTGAAACTACTTGTTTAACCATAAACATTACTGGTTCCCTGCCCCCCACCGAATACCATTATAAGATGCCTATCAACATAAATACCATACATGTGCACATTATTATCCCTTTTTTTTTTTTCATAGTCTTGGTACACCACAAAAAAAGTGGTAATTTGACATCCAATGTCCCAAATTTCTTCGAGTTGAAAATTATCTGAAATTGAATTGCAACATACAAAAATGACATTTGAAAAAAATATTCC
Organism: Torreya grandis; assembly: GCA_037957365.1. NCBI lineage: Eukaryota > Viridiplantae > Streptophyta > Pinopsida > Cupressales > Taxaceae > Torreya > Torreya grandis. Next base: position 5,686,398 of record JARHVA010000184.1, read on the forward strand.
GACCATTATTCTCAATACAGAGCAGAAACCTCTAAGCAAAGATGCTTTAAAATCAAATTGCCAAATCTGCATCATCACCTCCAACCTTTTGGACTACATTTTTTTATTCCTTTGACAAGATACTGCTCAGTTTGTAAGCAATGATAATATACAATCAAAAATGCATAGAACATCCACACAATTATGTATGTCCCTTCTCTTATTTGTCCATTTTTCAGCATATCTGTTGGGAGAAGCTTCAACTCTTCTTAAAGAAACCGTGGCCTGTGCTTCTGGCTTTGAGGATAGACTTAAAATTTTGTATATTTCCGTTATACATGAGAGTTAGCATCCAACATTTCAATGTAGAAATGACCAGTTCATAAACACGATTGCAACAAAGTGAGTGTTGCTATTGCCATCTAGAACATCCCAGGCCACTGCTCGTTCAAAGGCAACAGCCCTACCCTTACTGGATACTCGGACACCTGCTGGCATGCAAGAATATCCCTGAAGAAAATGAACAAAACATTCTCTTAGCACCTAAAGCCACTTTAAAAATGGGATCTCAAAAAACATAAAAACATACATCAGTGCAGATTTACAGAAAATCTGGACCAAATACGACATTTGCTCATCATGCGTTCACGCACCTGATGGAGGACTTGAAACAAGTTTTTGTAAGCAATTTCTTTCTCACTTTCAGGAATGGTTTTTTCCCATGGAAGTCCAGGCAAAGAATCTTCAGTTATTTCCAGCATGTGGAGGCCTGCCTGATTTGCAAAAACATACTCGGGAACGTTCTGCCGATTGCAAACACCATGAATATTATAAATTATTCGCAAAAAGCAAGTCCTAATTTTCATTGAAAGTAACTAATGCAATTTCTATGCAATCTGATAATCATGAAAACAATGTTAAGCTAGGAAAGAACTGTGTGAATGTGCAAGTTAATCCGAATCCCCTCTTGACCTGAAACCAAATGAGACATGCTAGTCCTCAGATGTCTTTAGGAGAATGGCAATATGACATGCTGCTCAAGTTACATCAGTAAGATTTTTCAAAAACTAAACAAGCGTATCTGCCACTTTAAATGTTATAGGTGCCTATATTATACAAATGTTGCAATGACATGAACACAATTTTATAGAAGGTTTTAAATTTTATACGACTACCTACAAGAAGCTGTGGTAGCTGTTTAAGATCTCTTGAACTCAAGAACAAAAACTTTATTATTAGATAGTGATCAAATTTTCATGGTGGATAAATTTCCTTAACAAAAAGCATCCTGAATCAACTTCTTTTGGCAGATAGTCCTGAACGGTTGTTGAAATGATTTCCAATTTTTCATATAGAATAATTCAAAAGAAACATTCAGGGGGCAGCTACATTTAGCAGGTGATAACCAAACATGCACATGCAAAAATTGTACTTAAAAATCAATCACTGACTTGTGGGCTAAAAAGGAGTTGTATTTATAAATGCATCATATTACACAATGCATCTGTAATTTTGTGGCTCAAAAGCAGGAGAATGATGATTCCTGTTATCTGCCTACAACTATGATATTGTCATGTCTTTCCATTTTTGTCTTGTCAGTACCTTTTACTATTAAAATATACAAATAAATAGCATGGAAAATCTGGGGCATTTATGGTTAAGAAACTTCTATTATACTAGCATTATATTAATTTGGCAAGAAAACACAAAAATCTACAAATTTCATTCGGATGTTCTATATCCTACGATATCTGCTTCAGTGTAAATTGTAAATAAAGCAAAGTCTAGATTCAAAAGATTTGACATTTCAATTGGAAGCAATATGATTCAAAAAAATAAATGTGCCTATGAAAAAGTACCTTTGAAGCACAGCAAATTATTGCATCCTGATGATTCCAGAAGGCTCTGAACATAACATCAGAACTTGCAGTATTCCCTGTTTTGAAGAGTTCCATACCAAAGAAGTCCCTGTAATAACAGTAAGAGAGTAAGTCTACGACAGCAAAGGAAAATACATGATTAACACTGGTGAATACTGAATACATAGAAATTAGTAGCATACCTGTATTTCTGCATCATTGAATAAACCAACATTTTAGATTCCAAGCTGAAAACAGATGGTTTTATACCCGTCTGTGAAGTTCCACAAGCAGGCCTAATTAAAAGTGCCGCTTTTTTAACAAATTCAAGAATACTTTGAGCATAATGGTGTGCCTTTAGTGCAACAAGGTCCCGTGTTTCCGCCTCATACATCAACTGAAATGCTACAGTTAGTACAGATGAATAGCAGTAAACGTCAAACTCTCCAGCAGTGTGAAGTCGACGTGTTTCAGACCCACCCTCTAAATATGAGGTCAAATCTAAAGTCCGTGACAGGCTGCACTGATCCTGCAAATACAACAAAAGATCAGAATGTTCTATGGTCTTGAAGCACATGGAAATCTAGACAAACTTTATCTATCAAGGAAGATTACCGTGTAATTATTTATGGTTATTATCCGAAAGCCCGACGGCAGTAGAGGAAGGTCATCAGACAATGAGGCATCGACCGGTGCAAATACAAGCTGTGCCCAGCCCCTAGAGGTAGACTCACTTAAGCCATTGCATAGCTTTTAAAATCAACAACATAATATATATTAGATGCTACATAATCTAATAACCATCAAGCCCCCAAACCATTTCTTCAAGGCAATGTCAAAAATAAATATTAATCCCATTTGTTCAGCAATCAATCACTGCAGCCCCCGAGAAAACAAAAGGCTTATATAAAAGTACCTGCAAAACAAACTCTTCATTTGATGAAATATCACTCTCTTGTCCAGAACTCTCCAATTTTATCAATTCTAAGAACTGCAAATCAGATCATTAAATTGCAAAATGAGTAACAGATATTACCTGTAAGCTCATTTCAACAGAAATCATTAATCTCGGTGCTTACCTCATCCTGGTCAACTGACCGGGTCAAAGGCATGAAAACCTGCCTAAAACTGTTACAGAATGTTGAAGTTTGTGTGCTTTCAAGAAGAGACCTTTTATAGTTGAATTCCAGTTCACCATCTGTCCACTCAATTCGTTTTTCCCGCAGAAAACGGGCCAGCATTGTAGGAGAGACTTCCTGAAGACCATAGCACTAAATGCATTAGTTATTATATCCTAAGAGTTACCCTGTCAAGATTTTTCAATCAGAACATTGGAATGGATGTTTAACAGAGCCCAGAAAACCTTTCAATATATCCACAAACAATAATTCCACATAAAATGATAAATCTTTAAATATAAAAATATAACCAAAGTTTTGAAGAAAATGTTAACAACCTGTAAAAGAAGGGAAGCTTTGACACACAAAACACCCATGTCTGTTGAGCATGGACTGTTTAACATTGAAATCTGGTTCTGTGTTGGTTTAGAATTTGACAAAGGTTTTATATATATAGCAATATCTCTCATCCCATCTTTGGATAGTGAAATCCAGCCATCATCAGGCAATGTGTTAACTGCCTCATTAAAGCCCCTGCAAATAACTTCAAAACTCATTTTGTCATGAAACTTCTAATGTTCATTCAAAGTAGATAAAGTGTGTTTGATATGCACTCCTTGATTCTAACTAACCGTATGACCTTCAAGCTGCTTAAGCCCACCTGCTAAGGCGTTGACTGTATGACCGTAAGTCGTATGGCTGTTGGATTTTCTGTGATAAGGCAATTGTTTCTGGTTGAATTATAGCTTGAAGATGACAAGACGCCTGAAAAATATGATCTAGACTGGTAAGAACTCAATAGTGATCATGCAAACTAAATTAATACATCTATTAAGACATGAGGGAACTATTTTTATAAACAAGTGTTCACCTCTATTGTCATCTTCTGCATAAAGAATGTGGAAGACTCGTATAAGGGATGCAGCAATTCTGGTACAGTAGAGGCCTGGCAATCCCAGAAACACATCCATGAATGCACTAAATATCAAAATAGATAGAAACCAAAGAACAATAAAAAAAAGTGAACTGCAAAGAACATGTACCTTCAAATCTCTGTGGTCAACCATGATGACCAGTGTTCCTCTACCTTGACAAGGTTGAATTAAACACCCACTAGGTAAGAGTTCACCATGAACAAATATTTGTGATTGCGATATCATAGGTGGGCCTTGTGCAGGAGGCAGAGATCTTTCACAGATCTGTTGCATTCAAGTTTTGACACAAACCAGTTAACAAAAAGCTTAACTAACTACTTCAACAGGAAAAATAAAAAAGAGCACAAGCATAGAGGATTCCATTAAAACATCAGCCAAAAAACGAGTAACCTCATCCTCCACTTGCTTTTATCTATAAATCTATTGCAGAATAGAGTCTAGCATCCATACCACCAAGCTTCCATCATCTAAAGTCGTAGTGTATCGTAATGTATAGAAACTCCTGGGTGACGCAAGGGTTGTTGGAGCATACATCTATAAAGAAAATGTGAATAGCCTGATAAGTACCAAAACTTCTCGTTTCTAATTATAATCTAATGTTGGATTATCTCTGTAGAAAAAAAAATCAATCAGTAAGAAATGGAGAGAGTTGGGAAGATGCAAAATGTAGTTAGCACCTCTGTATATAACAATTCCACTATTTGTCCATTAGTCGAATGAAAAGTTCCCAGAACTTCCCTCTTCCGGCAGTCATAGAGCCAAGATAATTCATCTCTCAAAGCTTCTGCTACCTGAATGAGACTTGTCTTAGTAACTCTCTTAAAAACTATTAACTAATGCATTAAAATTTCAAATCATTCAGTACTAACAGAGAGCAACACCCAAAATATGAAAAAATAATAATAATAATAAAAGAAAAGTTGCCTAAACAATCAGGACTGTGCTCTGTGTTTCTTAAAGTGCAGATGCATTTCTTGTCAAATGAAAATGCATTGTATCCGTCAATCCCTTGGAGGGTATGGGGCTGACTAAAATTAAATGTGTACTCCGATAGTTCTAGAATGAACAACAGAAGATTATAACATGTATAAAATTAAATATAAATAAAAAATATAGAATAATAAATATAATAACCATATACAGATGCACATTGTAAACTGTATATCTAATAATAATTTATCTATATTATTAATTAAGTTGAAACAAGGTGATCATCGAAGGGTAGTCCCTTATGGTTATCTAAAAAGAATTGAAGGTGTGGAGAAGGGTGTGCTGGATTACCAAGTTAGTTTGTTTCAAATTTTGCAAGTTTTGCATGAGATGATTGAAGTTACATCCTATCCCAGAGTTTATTGCATGTTTAACTCGACCATTTTGGTTTGGGAAATGCTACAAAACCCATCCGGAAATGTAGATTACTTGACTTCAATAAATATCGAATGGATATATTTGTTCATGCAGGCTTGCTTGTGTGTGGACAATTAGAGTTTGTAGGTGACTTGCAGGATGAAATGCAGAACAACTCCAGCTTTCACAAGGGAAAGACAATATTGTATTTTTTTGGGGGGGGGTTAGGTGACCCCCTTTTTCTTAGCCCGGGAGGATTGAACCCCTGGGATGGTGCCACTCTAGGGATTCTCAGCCTGAAAGCAAATCTAAGAATCAAACCTGGGCTAGTCAAGTTAAACTCGCACCAATTTATGGCTAAACCATAGTCCAACTGACAGAGAAAAACAACATTGTAGAAAAGAGATTGTGTAACAAGTGGAACACTAAGATGAGGATGGCTTGTGGGAATCATGCAGATGACGAAATTGGACGCCAGATCTATAATTAGAATAATCAAAAGGTAGGTTCAACAAATAGCAGGTTTCAATTACTGGTTTAGTGTCACAACTAAGTGCGCTATAATTGGCAGACTACTATATTTCAATATTTTTTATAATTAGTATAACGCCACACAATAGTACAGCATGCAATAGACGTAATCAAAAAGTTCTTTTGATGGTGAGACCAGATCATAGCCTTAGTTACGATAATTTCAAGGCAGAAAGAAAGAAAGAAATTATATTAATGTCCATAGATGACCAAAGTAGGTCAATGGGACTCGAGGATACAACAGTTAACAATAGAAAGTTCAAGGAAAAGAGAATACAAGAAGCCAAAAAAGGAATATAAGTACATAAGACAAAGTAAAGCAGAGATGATCTTCACTTAAGAGTTAATTGTCACCAAATCATGACGATGAGGACTTAGACAATTATTTCCCCTCTTGTGCCTAAATTTTTAAAAATTAGGAGTGGTATAACTCTACAGATCTCCATAGTATGACCCACCCAATCTCATTCTACCTAGACCGAGTCAAGGAGGCCATGATCATTACTCTATGCCTCCGCTTCTAGTACATAGTGGAATTTTAGTTCTAAGCCTGTATTGAGAATCATAAGGTGCACTTAAGCATTTGTTGATGTTCACTTGTGCAATCTCAAGCATTGAAAACTCTTAGATTGGCAGTCTTGAATATTGTCACTTTTTAATCCAGGTTACCTCAATATGATAGACTAGCACAAATATCTTAAATACATCCATCTGAAATACACCAAGAGATATCAATCTCATGTCTCAAGGTTCTTATCTTGGATTTTTCACATACCACAGTGATTAATAATTCCATTACCTTTTTCACCAATTTCCTACTAATTGTGACAAGTAGTATCAAATGAACATCAAATTTAATGTTGAAATTGTCCTATGATAGTCAAATGAATGTCAAATTTAAGATTGAATATAATTGTGAACAACTTGCACCATTACACTCCCTTGCTGCCATTGTAGAATGCATATCAGTGTAATAATCTTTAGGCCACATGAGGTTGATCATGATGATGTTGGTGACATCTTCAAGGATTCTTGCATTTTTCATAGCAATTGATCCGTTTGAGCCTCGTGTCACGACAAACAACCACCTTAGATTTCTCCTTAGACTAGGAATGCATTCTAATTCAGAATCTTTGGACCCAGATTTTTTCGATCAAGTGTCTTAATCTAGTTCTTACCACAAGTCTCTCTCTTGGTGATCAAAACTTGATTCATCTTCAATTCTTCTCATTATTAATTTCTCTTTCAAGCAGTGTTCCACAGGGACATGTCTCCCCCAAAATCCCCACGTTTCCGGGATGGGGACGTCCCCCCTCCGTCCCTCCACCTCTGTGCCGAACCACCACTGTCCTCAGGACGTTTCCCTTTAAGAGGGGACGTCTCCAGGGTGTCCCTTCAAAAAGGGGACGTTTAGGGGACTCTGGGAAGTCCCTGGGACGCCCAGACGTCCCTCGACCCCCTAGGAAATGCCCAGGAGTCCCCCACACAAGCGGATGCCAAAAAGTGTTTTTTTTTTAATTTTTAAAAAAGTTTTGGATTTTTTAGCCCTCTACCCTAACCCTAATTGCTAATGGGTCTCACCCCCACCCCCAAGGCCTCCCAAAAGCTTATAAAAAGCCCTATCCCTTTCATTCCAAATCACACAAAAACTTCATTGAGTGAAGTAGAGAGTTGAAAGTAGAGGCAACAAGCTACGAGGGAGAAGTTTGCAAGAGTGAGAGAGCATTAGGAGAGGGAAAGTGAGATCAAGAAGAGCATAGAGAAGCCAAGAAGACTCAAAACTCTTCAAGTTCATCATTTGAGACACAAGGTAGGCCCTATCACTATGCATTTATTCTTTGAATTTCTAATTTTCATTTTTCGTTTCAACTTTCATTTGTAAATAGTAATACTAAATTGTTTTGTTCTTTGATTCATGATCCATTGAATCATTTATAAATTGAAAATTCTTATAATTATTTGTGATTCATTCAAATGCTTACATTTTTAAATCTTCATTCAAATCAAATGCTTAAATTTTAAATCTTAAGAACAAGGATTCCTATTTGTGTATCCTCTGCTTCCGCGCTTCGTGCGATCTGAAGCAAGAAAAACAAAAAGAAAATCCTTGTAAGAAAATATGTAAATTATGGGGTGCTAATGAAGAAGATGCACCTACATCTATTACTTTGCCACCAAGGGGGATGGGTCATCATATACAGAATTCTAATTCTAGTACTTTGGAGAGGCCAATGAATCCATCGAGTTCAGGGGCAGCAAGGCCTAAGGGGAAACGCAAGGTGACTAGTGACACTTCAAATCCAGTGGCAAAATTATTCAATGTGCAAGCAAAGGATGAGGCAGATGATGCCATTGGCAAATTCTTCTTTGCCAATGGCATTCGATTCCATGTGGGTCGCTCTCCTTTTTATAAGGAGGTCGTGGCAAAAAAAATGAGAGCAGGACCATCATATGCGCCACTAGGGAGACTAAATTGAGGACAAAAATCTTGGATAAGAACTATTCCAAGATTAATGTTTTAATGGAGAAAATGAAGAATACCTGGTTCACAACTGGATGCAACATCGTCATAGATGGGTGGACGGACATTAGGCATCGTCCACTCATCAATATCATGGTTACAAGTATAGTTGGCCCTTATTTCCTTGGGGCTATTGATTGTTCAAGGCATCGCAAAGATGCTGATTTTCAATTCTAGATCCTCAAAGATGCTATAGAGGAGGTTGGGCCACAAAATGTGGTGCAAGTAGTGACAGATGCAGCCCACGTATGCAAAGCAGCAAGGAAGTTAATTGAGGCAGCCTATAGACATATTTGGTGGACTCGTTGTGTGCATGCCATGAATAATGCACTCAAGGACATGGGAAAAATCCGCTGGATCAAAGCAGTTGTTAGTGATGCTAGAGATGTGCCGATGTTTATCTGCAACCACCACACTTCACATGCACTCTTCAGAACCTTCTCCAAGAAGGAATTCTTGAAACCTGTAGAGTCTAGGTATGCATCATATTTTATTCTCTTAGAGAGGATGCTTGAGTTGCAAGAGGCATTGCAACTAACGGTTATGACAGCATAATGGAATCGGTGGCCTGAGTAGAAGACAGAGCAGGGGAAGAGAGTGGAGGAGGTGGTGAAGAGTGATGTTTTTTAGGTTGATGCCAAATATGTCATTTCCATCATTACTCTAGTCTTCACAGTGATTAGATATGGGGATGCAAATGCACCTACCCTTGGAGAGGTGTATGAGTGCATTGATATTATGCTTGATCAAATGAAGGCTATTGTACGAGAAGACCCGTGCATTGATATTATGCTTGATCAAATGAAGGCTATTGTACGAGAAGACCCCACATTGCAATTCTACACATAACATATTTAGTCGATCATTCATCACAGATGGGAGAAGCTCAACACTCCCTTGCACATGGTCGCCTATGCATTGAACCCGAAGTGGTATGTGCAAAGGCCTGGTAGATGTACACCTATACAAGATGCTGAGGTGAAGGCAGGGTTCATGAAGGCATTCAAAAAATGTACGATTCTACAAAGGCCACCATCATTCATATTGAGTGGACAAAATTTGTCACTCTTAGGGGATATTCACAAGACGCCGAAATAGATAGGGAGACAATGGCACAGAAGGAACCAATTTTGTGGTGGACTTTGCACGAACCTACTTCTTTGACTATCGATCTAGCCAATCGTTTGTTGTCTCAGGTTTCTAGTTCTTTTGATGCTGAGAGGAATTGGTCTACTTATAGCTTCATCCACTCCGTTAAGAGGAATAGGCTTACCTCTAGGAGGGTAGAGAAGCTTGTGGTTGTACATAGTGACTTGCATCTCATTGACCGCAACACACGTACAAGGAGAGTCCAGCAACCAGATGGGATGTAAAGCTGGAGGAGCCAGCACAAATTGATGATGATGCTACATAGACAAGGCTAGTTGGTATTGGTTTGGAGGAGCTTGAGCATGTGGAGTCCAGCAGTTTTAGTGATGGGGAGTTTGGCGAGAACTTTGGGGATGATTAGCCAATGACTCATTGAGTCGTTAGTATTTAGTATTTATTACTTCACTATTTTGTTTTTGAACATTGTTGATACTTGATTGTAATCATGAATCATCATTATGAAATTTTGAAAATTCTGAATACGACATTTTGATTATCTTTTTTAATGTTCAATGTTCATTGGTTCAATGGTTCAAACTTGAAACTTCATTGTTAAAAAGTTAAAACTTAAATCAAAATGTTACATTGTTGATGTTCAAAACTAATTTTTAAAGTACTATATGTATTTGCACCGCTCCCCCGCCGCCGTCCCCCCGCCATCACCAAACTTAGGCCCCCCATCCTCGCGTCCCCTCATCCCCCCGTCAGGAAACTCCATGGAACTATGCTTTCAAGTCACTTAGTGTTCATCCTTAGGATGAGTAACACAATCAAATATGGTGTCTCTTATATTTTTGGAATGGTTAATTCTTGTTCACTTTCAACTTGAGTCTTATATTTTCATCACGACTCACAGGGATTCAATCAACAACAGCTCGATTCTCGAAGTCTCCATACTTTGAATTTAGGAATATGACATTCAATAGAGTCATTACATTGCAGGTGTCAAGGGAAGGAATATTCTGAGGACAGTCCTATACACATCCCACCTCGACTTTAAAGATCCTAAGGTAACAGACATGCTTCGCCATTCTTAATCTACTAGTGCATTAAAATGAGTTAATGTTGTTTCTTTTAGAATCAGCATTTGTTTTCTTTAATTGGATAGCATTTTTCATCCCTATATATTAGTTTGATTCATATAGCTTAGGCAATAGTCTATTTTTCCTCAATCTTCTACGCCATTTGAGCAACACTTGTTATAATGCTCCCCCTTTCACACTAGCACTCATAGTATTGAGACTCTGCAAGTCCCTGCAAAACTCGCAAAGTCCCTGCAAAACTCGCAGAGTCCCAAATCGAGCAGGGGCCCACAGGTTATGTGGCCTCGGCTCGGCTGAGTCAAATTTATCAAGTATCTCTCTCTCGTTGTGAGGGACGAGCGTGGTGCTTAGCTTTGTTTGTTTGAGCATGGAACTTGCCTTTGGTACATGTTGCCGCTAAGTTACTTTACAAGGTTAAGGCCACAAACATTGTCTTGGTGACGAATTTTAGCTTGCTCAAAATTAAAAAAACTAAATGGGAATTTTGTTACCTTTTCGCAATTACATAATACATTCAATTGTTTGTATGAAAGCTTTACAATTCTGCAACTAGAGTTGGTTTTCACGTTTTCCAGTTTTATCCGAACAAAGAGCTACACATATTGATACATTAATATTATTGCTTTAAATTGGTGATATGCCATACTGGGACAACAGGTTGATATTGCATTCCTTATACTGCCATTGTCTTCAACCGTCTTCTTTAGTTTCTTGTACTTATTTCCAATTATCAATATATTCACTTTATTATAGAAACAAAGCTTACTCCATATAGTGTTTAGGGGTTTTAAGGAAAACCTTTTATCCAGCCACACTTTAGGTAAATTGTTCAATTGAGCAATTTTCTAAACATCTTTTGTCTAGGATGAAAAAATCAACCTCACATCAAAATTAGATTCCTACCCATTAGATCCATTTTATATCTTCAATTTGAGTGTCAATTTAAGGTTTGTAACGATTTGATATTTTTGCATTGAAGGATTTGATATTTTTGCATTGAAGACATCTCTTCTCAACCATTAAAGGATAACTCAAGTAAACATAGTTTGTTAAAGAGAAGGAATTTCCCAGGATGACAATGAAAATTTCTTGGTGGCATTTGTTTGATGGCTCCATCCTACAACAAACAATTAATGACCCTAAAATGAAGTGCGGGAATAGAACTTTTGAAGGAGACTCCCTCATTGATTCAATTGAAAATATTAATTTTTAGCTACATTAAATTGTCTTGCTTTATGTACACTGGTTAATTACTTACATTGTCATGATTACTAGGTACCATGCAATATGTATTTGCATACTTAAATTATGATTAAATAATTCAAACAATAGCATATTTGGTTAATTGTTTGTGACTCTATATTATTGATGTTATTCTTCTTTAGAATGTATAGGAAACAATTGTATCAATAAATTAATGTTAAAATTTATGAAATTTTATTTCACCAAGTCATGTCCAGCTTTTGTTGTGTTTTGTTTCTAATTCATAGTCCAATTCCGAGTCTAAAATGTGCTCGATGAGTCTAATCCAAGTCTGAGTCTCAATATTGTGCTAGCACTGCACTTGGTGGGTATGTGTTTCGAAAGCGAAACAATTGCTAATGCACAAATGGAAAGGAACTATTACAGCTCATCCCTCATCCAATATATATTCAAAGGATAGACTAACTATTGATGAATAGATGAACACATATATTGAAGGCCTTGGAATCCTCTTCTTTTAAGTTGTTCACCAATCAAAATCTTTCCTTGAAATTGCTATACACTAGAAAACATTAGAAGTTGGCCATGCTTTGAATTGCTATATCTTCTTGACTTTTGAACAAAATGCCAAAGGGGCCACAGCCAAGAAGCGATAACTAGCCACTATTGTGTCATTTATGGAGCCCTTATGGTTCCAATGCAAATGAACCTAATTCACACTCCATGAGATCTTGAATCTCTTCAAAGAATGTTGGAGTTTATTTATTGTTGGGTCCCTAGTATCCACTAGTTGACCCAGATCTTGCCAAGTTCTCCTAGTCACTCTACCCACTTCCTTTGTTATCCAAAATTTCTTCACTTTTTCTCCCCATTCTTTAGTATCTATCCTTTGTAGTTCTCTCAAGTTCCCATGTTGAGAGACCAAGTAGTCCTTTAACCATGAGTCCTCTCAGAAGTGTGCTTTCTCTACATTTCCAATCTTGTAAAAAGGAACTCTCTAATGATGGTCCTCGTGACATTATTTCCAAAATCATTGATCCTTTCGATAGAGAAAGAGTTGTGAACAATTCATCTGGCTCCTAACTATCCAAGTATTTCCTCCTAAGTTAACAACTTCAACTAGTTTTTGTTTCGTCAAAAAAACTCCACGCCAACTTAGCACTAAGAGCTAGGTTGGCCATTTCACAATTTTGGAATCTTGCTCCACCTAAATCCAAGGGGAGACAAACCCTTTTCCTTGCCACCAACGAGAATTTTTCATTGCTCCCTTGTACCTTGCTAGACAAATTGTACCTTACGAAACAAAAAGATGCATAATATTGTCCATTTTCGTGATGATCTTTTTAGATGCATTGAGGATAGAGAACAAACATACAACTATATATAGGAGGATTGATTTCGAAAGAGTTCATTACCCTACAAAAGAGAAACATTTCCCTTTCTGAACTCACCATGTTTTTTTTTTTTTTTCCGCATAACTCCCATCTGAAGATTTATTTTCTCCTTTTCTATAAAATGGGATCCTCTAATATGTATCTAGGAAAGAAGCTTTTTCATAACCCAAGATCCTATCGAGGTAGATTTTCTTTCAAGCTCACATTTAGAACGAAAGCTTTTGATTTCATTCTTTGTATTATTTACACCAAATCTAATTCATATTTTCATAGAATACCTTTGATATTACTATAAAGATACAGACTACTAAGGCAATATAGGGGGGAGATATAGGGATTTAGGGGGTCAGTTCTTGACTAACGGAAAGCATAGGTGAAGTGCTCAACCGATCCACTATGTCATCCTTCCCTTTTTCTAGAGTAAAGGCCCCAACACCATCTATAGAGATCTGGGCACCATATAATTATATATGGGTGGCAGTTCTATTTATAGGGCCATTGGCCTATATAGATATATAGGGCTCTCCAAACAGAATATAGGGACACCATATAGATATATAGGGGGTTTTCATAGATAGATATAGGGGTTCATAGAAATCAACAGGCCCTCAACCCCAACCCCCCAACTAAGCCCACTCCCTCTTGACATATATATATATATATATATATATATAAAGTTGGGCCCTAGCCCCCAACCCTCTATATAGTATAGATAGATGGCCCCATCTATTGAGAACTACGCAGGCCTACATCTATCTATAGAGGAGGCCAAATGGGAGGGACTCTCCCAACAATTTACTCTATAGACTTTATAGATCTAGCTACAGGGGAGGCTGAGGGGGAGGGACTCGATCGCCTATAGATAGGTGGGGTTGGGGGCAAACAGGGGAGTGGGAGAGGGAAGTCCTCAACCTAACCTAAAGATTGGTCAAGAGCATTAACACCCTATCGGTCAATGCCCTCAAATTGTAAGTGATTGGTGTAATAATCAATCATTCTTTTTCCAACTAATCTTGAAATAGGCAATGTTGTCAACCTAGAGTTGCACCCTGAAACGAAGACGTGCTGAAATGGCTAATCCTCTCTCCAGTTGAAACAATGGGATCTTCTCACGAGGGTGGGTGCCTCAATGGTGAGAAGAACCTCCAGAGAAGGCTGATTCCTGTAAGATGTATCAATGTGGATCTCGACTCTATGCTGCGGACTACCATGGAAAAGAGAAAAAAAAAATTGAAAGGGAAATCCTACCTAATGACGGTGATACACAAGAATGTTGATCCACTCTACTTGGAACCTTGAACACTAAATCAAACAAGGGAAAAGGAAGACCTTTGATTTCAATTGATCACTATGCATAAGTATTTCATGAGGTTCGATCCAATGACAAAAACGTGAGGGAAAACGATGGAGAGAGGTCTGATACAAGACACTTTGCAGCCACCTAACATCCACTTACAGCTTCAGCAAAAGACATAAAACACTGAACATGTCCTGCATAACATGATGAGCTAGCAACTAGGTACGAATCATAATTTGGAAAATGAGAGAAATCTACCACGTATACAAATTGTTGAATGAATGTACACTATGCTAGCACTTGAAATCTGAAAGTACAGTCCTTCTATTGATTGAAGAGGTTACACAACTCACCAATGACAGAGTCTGGTCTTACCAAGAGGGATAGATTTTACAAGGCTGAAAAGCCATTCGTATAGAAATTACAAAAAGCCAAGAGATTGGCGTTGAAAATAGGAGATAAAATTATCTCTTCATTAGCCCAAGTCCAAATTGCATTGCATGAGTCTTCCAAATTTCTCTTTCTTTGGCTTATACTTAGTTGTCTTTCATGAAGAATCCTTGGCGTTGAAAAAGAAGAAGACAAGCTTTGGATGCATGACACCTACGAATAGATGTCTTGACTTGAAAACTAGTCAACTCCAAAATAAGAGTAGTCAAATTCACTCGAACTGCCGAAACGTTTGAAAGTCTCTCCTTTGCATGAAATCAATACAAATACCAAATGAAAAATTGCATTTGAACTGCCAGAACGTTTTGAGCTTTGAGACAAACGAGAGTGCGTGCATGGAATTTCTGGTTGTTTGAAACGTTCAACGCTTTGCCCGTTCATCATGCAAGACAACTCTATTTTCAGAATTGAAGCATGCTTGTTTTCTTAAATGTGTTCACTTCATTGGAGTCACTCACGTTAGTCTGTGCATGATCTTTGTTCATCTTGCCTTTGTCTTTATTTTGCGTTGGTTTTATTCGATGTTCATGCTTATGTCTACGTTCAGTTCTGATTCAGTCTTTGCTCATTCCTCTATTTTTGTGTTTGTCTTACTTCTTGTTCAGTTCTGGCTCAGTCATGTTTGTATTTTCTCTGGCTTTTCCCGTGTTTTGCTTTAATTCGGGATTCGGGCTTTATTTTAGCTTTCGTCATTCGGAACAAATTGTCCGAAGGGCTCTCTGTCTCTTCTCTTTCCCGGGTTTGGCATTTCCTTTTCTCTTTTTCAGCTTTGGCTTACGCCCTTGTCTTTTCTATCGAGCTTTTGTCCGCCTAAATTCCTTCGGACTTTTTGTCCGAAGGAATTAGTTTCGTTGCCAATTTTTTCGAATTTATTCTTTTAGGCTCTTATGTCTTGCCCTTTGGTTTTCTGCAGGCTTTTGTTGACTTCATATTCCCGCGGATTTCCTGTTTGACAATTATTCCGAAGGATTTCCTTAAATTTTCTCGTTTCCTTATTTGCCTTTGTTTTTGTTATTTCTATCAGGGTTTTTTCTTTTGTCCGAAGGAATTCCTTCAGACAAATAGTCCAAAAGAAATTCTTTTCCGTTTGAAGTGTCCCTTGCTTTTATGAAGGTGCCCTCTGCAAGGGCTTCTGCTTCCCAAAATTGCCCTTTGGGCTTTTTGATTTGGTCATGTTAGTCGCCTGGGTGCCTTCTGCAAGGGCAAGGTTCTTCTAGAAGTGCCCTTCGGAAGAATTGTAAAGGTCCACTTCGCCAACCAACTGCTCTCCGCAAGGGCTTTTTGTCCTCAAAAGTGCCTTTCGAAACTTTTGAAAGGGTCCTGACATCGACCAAGTGCCCTCCACAAGGGCTTTTTTGCCTTCAAAAGTGCCCTTCGAAAGAATTGTAGGGCACCCCGGCTTTTTGAAGGGCACCCGGGCTTTTTGAAACTGTCCTTTAGAGCTTTTGTCTTGACTTGAAAACCATAAAGTGAACCAACCCGAAGGGTTACATACCCTTTGAGACTTTTGAATTGGACCTTCCCAAAGGGCAAGTGCCCTTCGAGTCTTCTCAACTATGCTTTTCCCTTTTTCTTTCGGACAAAAAGTCTAAAGAAAATAAGCTTTGAACGACTGCCACTTAGTCATTTTTTCAGACTTTTACACAATCTTTTGAGAGCTCTTTCTCTCAGACAAAATGTCCGAAGACATAGTCCACCTCTTATAGCCCGAAAAAATCCTTGTGAAGACAAAATAAATAAACTTACAGCTTGTATGTCTTCGTTGTATTTGTACATTTGGCTGTAATCAAGAAAGCTCCTTGGAAACCTCTGAATGACTAAAATTCAACTGGCTGTAGATGGCCACTTGGGTGGCTGTAAATGCTCATTTAAGGACCCCAAAACTGATTCACAAGACAAAATTGGCACCATAGCAAAGTTACGAATAGTAGGGGTGACAATTTGCTCTGTGGGGGCAAAATTGTCAATAGGCATTAGGACAAAGAACAAGAAGTCCAATAGTCACATATGGTGCCTCCATGGGTTCACATCCGATCTGACCTAATTGTTAGCAATCTGCTAGGAAAAACCGAAAGAGTTTCTGGTAGATTTGGCGAAAACTTGAAATACGAACATACAAACTTTTCATAAACTATAGAGCCAATAGAGATGGACACGAAGAATGGGATCAACAGCCAGCATGGCATCCTCCAAAAATTGCAAACGTTTTCATAAACTATAGAGCCAATAGAGATGGACACGAAGAATGGGATCAACAGCCAGCATGGCATCCTCCAAAAATTGCAAACGGATGGTAGGGTCTCTATTTGTCAAAACTCTAGACGTTGGTATACAAGAGTTTTTGATCTATTGGGGTCTATGGGAATCAGGGTGGACCGAATTCGCCATTTACGTACTCCTTGGACGCACCAACTCATCTTCTACCCACTAGACAAGAGTTGCACTGGATTATTAGGGATGATATTTACAGATAGTTTATCCATACTACTTGGGTAAACCTTCCTAGGGGGTTACGTCCTAAGATGGCATTTTATGCAGAACACTTCTTGGCGCTAAGTGACGGCCTTATCTTTCGTCCACAGTATACATTCCGTCACTAGATGCACCCTCTTCGCATCCCATTAGGACAGTTTCGAGTGGGGTCTCACAGGTTGAAGATTGAGACAGATCACCACATAGATTATGCAGCATCTAGGAGATGGAGTCCGAGGAGCACTTCATCTTTCGTTGTCCCATTTACTATGAGATCAGAGGGAGGTTTTACTGTCTATTTAGGAGGACACAGACTCTTTCTGACTTCTTCAGATATGAGGACCAGAGATGTTTGGCTTTATTTATACAAGAAGCTTTGAAGCTTCGTGATCATTTTATTCAGAGACCCACTAGACCAGTCTCCACTCAGCGGATTACTTCCTTTTTCACAGTGCTACCTTTGAGGAGAGGCACTAAGCGACAGATTGACATCGGTACAACCCCACATTCCAAATCAGTGAGGCCCAGAGACACTATTCACAATTCCCCGAGTGTTCATCAACATACTCACTTCAGACCCGGCATCAGGAGTTAGACTAGACTCACCGGACCTTCACAGAGGACTTTTCCTTCTAGGCAGAGGATTGGAGGATAGACCAGGCATCATACCTCCCCTTCTTCGAGTTAGACTTCTATTCAAAGCTTCTTCTCGCCGGCCTTGGATGCTAGGAGAGTTGGATCAAACCCTTGATGGGTTCCCTACTGGTTCTTCTTTCTTAGGGATCATCCTCGTGCTCTCGACGTTTATAGATTCTTGGAGATTGCTCATTTCTTTTGCTCCCTTCGTTGGACCTGAGCGTGGTTGGGTCCTTTGGCGGTTTGGCTCTGAGCATGGTCACTCTTTGCCATGTTTTATACTATTTCTTTCAACATTGTTTTTCTTAGTTTTTGGAGATCTTTTTGGTTTCTCGATTTCTCCTGACACATTTTTGTAATATGCAGTCCCTTTGACCTACTTTTGTGGTCACTAGTTGGACATTAATATATTTATCTTGTCTTATCTTATCTTCCTCCAATGTTCTCCATGAAGCTTCATCCAAAACCATGTGCAGATGGAAGTACAAGGCGTCCCCTTGTAATCCACGAGAGGACATGAAGAATCCTTGAGGAGATTGATTAATTAATAATGAGAACATGGGAAATGAATGCCATTATTTTAGTCATTCTAGCTACTCATTCGAAAATTCAAAATGCTCAAAGATCTTTTCTAGAAAATCCTAGCATCTATGTCATATGCCTTTAAAATGTCCAACTTTTGCAATATACCTCGCCTTCCACTAGTGGTCAAAGAATGTAAGGTTTCATGAAATTTTATTAAACCGTCCAAAACCTACCTACCTTTCACAAATTCTCCCTACTCTTGAGAGACAATAAGCAGGAGGAGAGGTTTGAAGTTTTCAACCTATTCACCTTGACTTTCAAGATAGGTTTAAACATTTTGATGCATAGGGAGATTCACCTGAAATTGTCAAGAGTTCTTGCATCCTTGTTCTATGGGAAGAGAACCATAAAAGTAGTGTTTATGTATTTCAATAACTTGCGTGAGGCCCTTGAATTCTACACGATTTGTTGTTACGACTTCTCTAAATCAATGAAAAAAGAAAGTTGCAAAGTTATTTGGGTTCCGTCCACTTGCATTTCGAAAACTACTTTTCTAACATCCTCTTCAGAAGTTGTCTTCATCAAATACTGATTTCGTTTCTCTAAAATAAGATTAGTGATGTTACCTAGAAACAAATCTTGAGCTTACTCCCTATCCTCATCCTTCTCTATAGGAAGGTCTACAAAGTAGCGGGTCACTTCCAAACCTATGTCTTCTTATTTTTCCAAGATCTCACTAGTAGGAGTTTCTAATCTAAACATCTTATTCCACTACTAGTGCATGGGGGTCGATTGATGGAAAAATTACATGTTGCTATCTCCCTTTTGAAGCCATCCAATCTATATCTTCTTATTTTTCCAATATCTCACTAGTAGAATTTTCCAATCTCAAGATCTTATTCCACTACCAGTGTATGAGGGTCGATTGATGGAAAAATTACACGTTACTATCTCCCCCTTGAAGCCATCGAATCTAGTTGCTACATGGCTTCTCCCTCTTCTTTAAATGTATGATTGAGTCCATGTCGCTGAATAGAATCTTGGATAACTTAGACCCTATTTTCTAATTGCTCTTGCTGAGAAGAAATATCTTGAACATTACCTTATTACATACTTTAAACTTACTTTTAATATAGTTCACTTTCTTGGCAAGGATGAACATCTTTGACCCTCTCAACAAGGACTTCTTGAATCCATGGGCTAATTGACCAATAACCTGACTCTCCTACCTGTAAAACTGAACTAATTTCGAAATAAAGTTATGACTAATCCATACTTCCTTTCCTAGGAAGCAGTCTAATTGCTACACAATCAATTCCCTTCCTTTTCACTGGTTGTTCCAAGTGAAGAAGCCATAGGCAGGTGTAATACCCCACATCTCCATACCTAAGTTAATTTAGAAAGCCCAACAAAGAGTCTTTCTAATGCTTCCAACAAAGTGTTGAAGTCACCTCATATTATCCATTTTATATCTACCTTGAACACTTCATTGATCATGAAGTTAAAAAACAATGTCTTTGTTGTCCTATAGAGTGCGGGCCACAAAAATTAGTCAAATCAAAACTTAGCATAGAGTTACAACTATCTATATTGACATGTTATCTAATCCCTGAAAGAATCTAGAATCTTACATGAAACTAAATTACAATCCCAAAGAACAACAATGCCCCTTACTTTCCCTTCAATCGTGACACCTACCAAGTCATCCCTTTTCCAAATTAAAAATTGTATCTTTCTAGGTGAAGGTTAATCAGGTCTCTTATAACATTACTAGATTTAACTTTTCCTAATTTATAATATCTTTTAACAAATATCTTTTGGACAAGGCATGAACCACAAAGATTCCAAGGGATGATCTAAATTAATTGAATCCAAGTTTTTTCTCTTTCCGAGCACCCCTACTAGCAGGGGATGAGATTCATTTGCTACCTCAGCCATGGTTATGTTGTTGAGAACCAAATGTCTAATATACAAAATAATGCTGAAATATAATCAAAATGCACAACATAAAATGTATGGTGGGTACCAATATACACAAATATTCAATATACTCGTAATAGAAATATCCAGAAGGTAGGGTTACACCATACAATATTTCTTAAGAAACCACACCAAGCAATTCCATGCTATGTGAGCCAAAATTGTTACTCTAATCTATCTTTACTACACAACTAAAAATAATTCATGATGATTACAATGATAGATAACAATCTGCATACTTCATGATGATTACTAATCTGTATAATTCATGGTGATTACAATGATAGATGCCTTTAAATATAATCTCTAGTCTAATAACCCTGGATTTAGGATAAACATTTAACCCACGTTGACGCAGTGGATTGCACCCAGGGGCAGGACGCCTAGCTCCTGCCCTTCCACACACAACAATGGAAACTCCCCTCTCGCCTGTGGGACCGGCGAAGCTGGAGGGGAGAGTCTCTAGATAAGGGCTAGCTCCCTCTGATGTATCATTTAGGCCCTGGTTTCTCCTACTGCTAACAAATAAAATGGAAAAAGGGGGGGGGGGATGAAAAGGGAGAGAGATGCTGAAAACAAAAGCTAAGCCTAAAAATAAAATAAAGGTGATACACCAAAATGATGACCCACCCAGCCCGAATATACACTTTTCACCAAGAAGCACCAATACACTTCATCTGACATGGGAAAACTCTTCTGTTTCAGTGAGTCAGGGGTCCGTAGAGATACAGAGAGGAACTACCAAAGGTGCTCTGCGACACACTTGGGCAGCCTATTCACATGTGCCTATATCCCTGCTGTAGACACTTCTGGCAGACCTGCAGAAAAGAGACTTCACAATGCACTAGACATGCTGTAATCGATCTATGGAAAGCATGAAAGACAATAACTTAACACAAAAGAAGAACACAGACATATACTTTAAAGTGCAAGTCTAGATAGAGGTAAAAATGCTAAGTCCTGATTCAAGGTAAAATCTGGCAGAGCTCTGCCTTACAAACCTGAGAGATTTTTGGGCAGAGTTTTGCCTTAAGGCTAAGAGAATGGATCTTTCTCAAATTAGAAGTTTTACAATATATAGAGAAAGGGGAAGAGAATTTGGCGCCTTTTTTGCAAGCTGGCCCATGTGCGCTCTGAGCCTTGGGAAGAGGAAGCCGTTTGATTGTCGGGTCCTGCTTTGACTTTGGCGTTCCACATTAATGTGAAAACATGGCCGCGCCTCTTTTCTGCGAACAAACTGCTCTTTTCAGATATTCACGTGGTTTGTCCCCTTATAAATGCAAACTGGAGAAGACAAGCTGCGCCGTTTACTGTTTGCGTCGTTTGGCAACCATCTGGCAATAACTCGTTGTTCCAACTGCAGGAATAAATCCCTGAGTTGACACCTCCTTTCGCCACTTGGATGCTTTGTCCGTTTCTTGCCTTGTCTCATCCTGGCTTTGTCCTTTTTTGGCTCCTTCAGCGCCCCGAGGCTATCTTTTGGCGGGTCGTTGCATTCCTTGGGCTCCTTTCTGGTTGGCGCTTAAGCATTTTCAAATCAAACGGCTATTTCACCGTCTTAAAATTGACGTTCACGCACCCGTCATTGCTTGAAAACCAACGGCTAGTTCGTCGTGTTCGACTTTGACGTCCTTGGGCCCGTCACCCCTTGGACTTTCCGTCGGCTTTTTTGCTTCGGCCTTTTGTTAATCCTTCGGGTTTCTTCCTGGCCACTTTCCTTTGGGCATTCTACGTGGACATTTTCCGGCGGATTCTTCCCCGCGGGCTTTTTCCGTGGACAATTTTCCCGCGGACAAAAGTCCGCGAGAATTGTCTGGTCGCTTTGCCTTCGGAATTTTCTTGGCTTTCTTCCGCGGCCTTCCCCCAAATTCCTTTGGACTTTTTGTCCGAAGGAATTCCTTCGGACAAAAGTCCAAAAGAATTCATTCAATGCCTTAGTCTTTTTGCACATTTTGAATTCCTTCGGCTGCCTTCAAAGTGCCCTTCGGGTTTATTGAAATCGACCCTTTCGAAGGGTGCTTTTGCCAACCGAGTGCCCTCTGCAAGGGCACTTGTCCTTCGGGAGGCTCTCTTGACTTTTCGCATTGAACCACTCCTTTGAACCAACCGTTGAACCAATTAATTGAACCGGTTCAATGGTTCAAACAATAGTTGAACCGAGCGTTGAACCGAGCGATGAACCCTTTGATTGAACCAAAAGCCGTTGAACCGTTTGAACTAAACCGAAGCGTTGAACCTTGCCGATGAACTTAGCTTTGAACCAAAGCGATGAACTTTGCCAATTGAACCGAGCGTTGAACCAAGGCATTGAACCGGTTCAATGGTTCAACGGTTCAAAGATGCTAACTCTTGGAAAGATTATGTCGTTGAACCACTCTTCCAACCTTAGGAAAAAGTGTCTTTGAACCATTTTAGCTCTCTTTCCTTATGAATTTCTTCAGACAAGAGTCCGAAGAAGCTTTGTAAAACCTTGCACTCTCTGAACTGGTTCTTCATTTGCCGACAGACTACACCTGCAGAGTTTGTAGAAGTCCCTGTGAATCCTGTAGAAAACCTGCAGAGTCCGTAGAAACTTCACTGCTGAGTTCGTAGAAATCCAAGCTCTACAGAGTCCGTAGAAATGGACCTGCAGAGTCCATAGAAATCTTGCAGAGTCCGTAGAAATTTTCAGACTCGTGCAAAAATCAAAAATGTACTGGCTCAGAACAGCAGGAAAAGAAGGGGGACCGATTTTTGGCCTGTTGGGAGAAAAAATGGTCAACAATACACATTAGGCCAACTAATCACCAATTATAATTTATCCCACGAACTACCCATTTGACCCATTACACGTCACCCATTGGACCCATCCTATCTAAACATAGGTTGTGAAAGTCACAAGTTGGCTACTCCATGACTCCATAAACATCATAATGCCATATCCCTAGATGCATAACATCCCAACCCCCCTTATATCCTAACAAGTGCATGTTATATCTCCTGCTTTTCTCTTTCCCTATATCTGAATATTTTCTTTTCGTTGATTGATTGCTTGATTAAGCTTATTTGTTCTGCTTTATTTTTGTTTTTCCCAAGATTCTCCTCTACATCGGAATCTTTCTCTAGAAGCATCCTCCTCTTATAATCTTCCTTTTCATCTCCTTCTAGATTTTCCTATGAATTCACTTCTAAACACTTCCCCTTACCCAATTCCTCCAAAGTAACTGTTGACCATTTTTTTGGTCTTGCAGGCCAAAAAATGGGTCTCCCTTTCTTTCCTTGCTGTCCCAGTCTTTAATGCTTTCACCTTGCCGCAAAACATGGTTTTTTCCCTTTGTCATAGCCCTGTTCCACGAAAGAGTCAAGTGATTTGAGTCCTGCAGGTTTTGCTTCTAGATTTTCCTATGAATTCACTTCTAAACACTTCCCCTTACCCAATTCCTCCAAAGTAACCTTCCATTAATTGCTTCTACTCCAACCTAGTGTTTTGCTGATTTTCATTTTTATTGTACTTAGCATCATTTTTCAACTTCTCCACTCCTTCCTATATGTTGAGCTTAGTTTACTTTTATCTTCTATGTTTCTCCATTTAGTTTTTTCTTGTATGCTTCTTTAGTTTCTAGAATCCATTGCCTTTAGCTTGTTCATGAATCTCTTATTGCATTGAAGCCTTTAGCTTTTCCGTTGATGGGAACTCTCATGCTAGATGTCCACAATCATGGCATGCACTACACCTCATTGGATTACATTCATAGTCATTTAGAGGGATCAATTACATTCCTTTTGCTTTTAGAGTTATATATTTTGGAAGAGGTAGATATAGTTCCATCTTTACACATATTCTCATATAGTTGGGCATCCCTCTGCCCATAGTTTCTCTGGAAACACACATAAATTTCTCCATGAAAACTCCTATGATCTAAAATACATATTCTCTCCAAAGTTCATGCGGGATTGCATACAATCATATATCCATTATGAAGCCTTCAATGGCAGCTCTTCGGTAGGCGGGATTGCATACAATAATATCCATTATAAAGTCTTCGATGGCATCTCTTCGCTGTAGAGATGGATTACAAAGATGGTTAGATCAAGCATTAGTCATGAAAATCAAAAAAAATGCATAAAGAACTAACAATCTAGGCCAACCTATTCGAACGAGATGTGCAAATGACAATTAAGAACACATGAAAGAAAGCAAACACAAGTTACCTTCCCAAAAGCATCCCACAATCCATATGCGGCTCAAGCGTGTTTTTCCCCTTGATTTGGTGCTCGAGTCTTCAACAATGGTGCAAAGCAAGCTCCTCCACCATCTCAAGAACACCAACTATAAACTAGACTCATAATATGAAAATCAATATTATGCCTATCAATGAAGCTATCTTATTGCAAATAAAGCATTATCAAACTACACTCAAATGGCTTGTAAAGAGAATCCTGTATTATAAGTTTACACAAATTAAGTTTAAAAATGTGAGTGAGAGGCCTCCTATTTATAAATTTTTCAAATTGATCAGGGTCAACCATGACCGTTCATCTCAAGATCAAGATGTGTGGCCATGAATTAATCCAATTATGTAAAAAAAATCCATAAATATCCTCATAATCATTTGGAAGGAAGGGACATTAAAGAGACATGGAAAACCATAATCCTGATATTTGTTGCATTTATGGCTTATGGATGCCACCCCACAAATGACTTCACTTGATGATACAGTTAATAGAAATCAATTTCCAATAAATAAATATTCAATAACTTCCATAGAATTCTTAAGCTAATAATTTGGTTCAATTTGCCTAAGTAAGATTAATCAATTTTAGTGCAATTATTTGGAAATTGGTACACTTCATTAATCAAATGATCAAAAAGTCATATTACTGGGTCATAATTTGACTAACGAGGAATTAGAAAACGACGTTAGTTGCGTACGGACCGTTATCCCATTTAGGACATTGTCGACACAAAATAATACATGCACGTGTCGTGTGCTTCCGAATTAGAAGAGTGATTCAAAGCACCAAAATGTGTTTTCGTCATTTTGATTTAAAATGATTTGATCAAAGTTAATAATCACATAAAATGCATTGCCCCATTTAAGGATACATTAGCCTAAATTGACACTTGTATACAACAAGCTCGAACCATTTAGCGTGTTTAAGTAATTTTGACCCAAATTGTGCGTTTTCACAAATTTCGAATAAGATTGACAATTTCAAAACACAATGGACCTAGGAATTGGATGTCTACATTTTGCCCCTGTTTAAGAAAGCGTAGCGAGACATTCAAACGAAGCAACGTCTTTTCAAAGAAAAAAGTTGTCAAGAAGTTGGAAGGAAATATCCCATGATGCCCCCTCAAGAGGACATACTAAAATGAAAGAGAAGGATGGACTCTCAAAAAGAGAAAATGTGAGATTAACCCGTGGAACAGATTAAATGTAGACAAACTAATGCTTACATGCATTGATTCCATCAATGATCAAAATATAATTAGAATTATAATGGGCCCCAAGAAGGGGGGGAGGGGAAGGATACAACCCAAAAATATAAGTGACACACTTTGAACACACCCAAAGCTAGGGTGCAAGCTGTGCGCTTACGGAATGATCAATCCTGAGACAAATTGCACACTAAAATATTGCCAAAACAAAGGCAAAAGTCCACAGAGCTTGGAATTAGAAGAAAAGGAAAATCGTGTCTCCAAATAGAGGAAATAATAATGTGCTCCCTTAGAACAAATATGATCGTGTGATAAACAATTTTGCCCCAGTAAGGCAAATTTTGATCACTGATAAAGAATGGTTTGCCCCTGTAGGGCTGATTTAGATTTGTGACTAGTTCAAATGTTGTGCCTCGGTAAGGCAAATTGGCAAGCAATAACTCAAGGATATAACCTATTACATAGATTAAAGATAAGTAGGCGCAAATGTAGAGGCGATGGTCTAATGATTGTATAAGCCATAAAGAACTAGGGATACATGAATGCACAAGTGATGAAAGCATTGAAAAGAAGAATGAAGGTGGCTGAGCTGACTTGAGATACGTCATGTATCCAAGCGCTGCCTACATAGTCCAAATGGACCTCAAGCCAATGTAGTTCACCCAGAAGTGAGAGAGAATGAAATGAGCGATGAAGAAAACTACCCAGTGTTCGATTAGACCCATGATGTATGCCAAGAGATGTACGTCTTGCATAGAGTTGGGTGAGAGATAAGCCATGGGTACCTAGTTTCTTTGGTGTTCTTGAGAGCTGATCATCAGAGCTACATTGACATTGAGACTTGAGTCCAAAGCACATAGTGCTTGCTATAGCAAAAGGAAATTAGGCATTATAAGTATGAGGAACTTACAATGACATGGCATTTCACCTGCGTTGAGCCCATTCAAATGTGAATATTTATAACTAAGGATAAAATACCAGAGTTACAACCATTTACATTTAAACAAAAACAAAGAAAAAGAAAAACATAAATGAACCCAACTTGAAATCAAGATATGGCTAATCATGACTGAAGTAGAACAAAAATGTTTTAAAAACAAAGCAAAAACAACTTAATAACATGAGATCAAGATACAAATATTTGAGATCTATATGGACCATCAAGATGTTCTTGGAAAAACAAAAGAATAAAACAAAATCAAACAGCAAAACAAAAGACCAAGAAGAAACAAGAAACAACCGAAGGAAAGAAAGAAAATAAACGAAGAGGCAAGAAAGCACAACAAAACACCAATAAAAATCAAATAAACACACAAACAAAAACGAAATTAGTGCGGTTTAAAAACAATTGATCGTGCACGTGTAGTAGAGGCATTACTTTCTACAATAGTGTAATAAAAATAATGACACATAGTTGCCCCCAGATGACAAGGAAACAACAGGAAGAAATGTTGGAAGAGAAGAAAAGAAAGGGAGTGGTCGAGCTGACTCTAGATGTACCAGACAAATGTATGTTCACTACATAGTTTCATGGACGCAAGATCCAACATGAACTTCAGGCCAAATGTAGTTCTCCCAAGAAGTGGAATAGAAGAAAAGTGATGACCAAAAAACCTGATTAATGTTGTAGAAGAAATGGGAAGATGGGAATGGTCTTGCAAAACAACAGCCAACGGGACAAATGAGAATTGTCTTGCAAAATGGCAAGCGTGTGGGACTTGCAAAACGTCAAGAGCGTGGAGATTAGAATGTTCAAAAGCGTAAGACAATGTTTTTGTTCTTTTGTGGATTGTTTTCTAATGGTTTTGATGTTTTTGGACTAAAAATATGTACAAATGTCCAGGGGAACCAACTAATCAAGGAGATGTTCATCCAAGATTAAAAATTCTAATAACAGCTAAGCCGGCTGCAACGACACATGCTTGCAAATTGGCGAGAGTGAGACCCTGATAAGGCAATAATGTTTACCAAACAACAGCAAAATAATAGAACAGTATGCAGCATAAGATAAAATCTGAAAAACCATGCAGCAGACAAAAAACATACGTTGTGGTACCCGTGTTCACTTGTCTGTAGAAGAAACTGCAAAATACTATTCCCACTAAACTGCTTTGTAGAACTAGCGTTGAATGTGTTCATAATACCTATGAGTCATAATCAGGATCATAATTGGTCAAGAGATAAACGTGTTCAAGTTACAACAGCGAAGACATAAAAAGAATGTGGTTCTCAAAGAGAACGGTGCAGAATGAATATGGTCCAAAAGAGGACAGTCTAGGGTGGGATAAAATGTGTTCAGAGTGCCAACAGTCCAAAGCTTTCAATGTTTAAAGTCGTGAAAAGAATATGGTTCTCGAAAGAACGATCCAAGGTAGTTTAAAACAAAGAATATGGTCTATGAGAGGACAGTCCAGGATATAAAGGTCGGATATAATACTTCAACACAATTTGCCCCCAAGTAAAGGTTCTTGTAGACAATGGTTCAAAGCTATCAAACGTAGAACCTCTTAATGTACACAATGTTCGTGGGCTTTGGAAGTTATTCACCATTTGGAGTAGCCAGTCGATATGCCCCTGATCTATATTCTGTCGTGAGAACATATGGTCCCAACCAATTAGGTTGCAATTTACCTTTCTTCTTGCATTCAGTATTTGTGTTCTTCTGGTTCTCTTTCAAGACCAAATCATCAATTTCAAACTCCCGAGGGAGAATGTGTTTGTTGTAGCTTCTTTGCAATCTGTTCTAATAAGCTTGCAAGTTTTCTAGGGCAGCCAAACGCTTACCATCAATAAGTTGTAGTTCATGCAACCTTGAGACTCTATATTCTTCGTCATCTTTAATATGTAAGCTCTAAAGAAACTCGCAATGAAGGTAGTTCGATCTAAATAGGGATAATAGCTTCTGTGCCATAAACAAGGGAGTATGGAGTGGCTCTTGTAGGGGTTCGATCACTAGTTCGATAAGCTCAAAAGGCAAGAAAGATTTGCAAGTGTCAATTACGACCAACGTCATTGATAATCTTCTTTAAAATGGCTACAATCGTTTTGTTTGACGCCTTGACTTGTTTGTTGCCTTGCGGGTTATGTGGTGTGGATTTCTTATGCTTGATTTTGAATTTTGCACAAAGGTCTTTAACGTCTCTGTTAACAAAGGATCCACCATTATCGGATATAATGCGTGTTGGAATGCCATATCGATAAATGATATGATAAGAATGAATTTGGCAATCTGCTTCCCGATGACGTGAGAGGAATGGCCTCAATCTACTTAGTAAAATACTTGATAGCAGTTAAAATGTGTTTATGGCTATCTTAAGATGTTGGGTTTATTTTTAGCTAAGACTACACCGTTGGTGTGGGCCCCACACATTCCTTCATGAACCTCCTTCAACACTAGCTTGGATTCTCCCGAAAAAAAACAACGAAGTAGCATTCCATCATAGCCTTTGCGATAAAGCGTATTTCCAAGGAGGATATAATGGTCTAGACGGTGAAGGAATAGTTTTTGTTGGTTATTGGATAAGTCAGGGGGAAAAACGTGAACATGGAAGTAATTATAATAGTCTTGATACCAAGGCAATTCAAATGCAGGATCGGGACCAGCAATGGCGCATATCCTTTCTGAATTTGGCATAATATGAGCACGCTGAAAAAGATTTTCAATCAAAAACTTATACTCTTTAGCACTGCTATCAATCTGTACCATGGACCCAATTGTTGTCATTGCATCAGCAAATCTGTTGTTGGCCCTTGGAACTTGTTCAAACTATAGAGATATAAAATGAACCTTGAGATTATCAACAATTCGCTTGTAGGGTACAAGCTTGTCGTCTCTAGTTTGATATTGATAAATGCTCTGATTGATGGTCAATTGGGAATCACCATAGACCATTAAACGCTGAATATCCCACTATATGGCAAGACGAAGTTTTGCAATAAGTGCCTCATACTCGGCGATATTGTTGGTACAATTAAAATTGATGTGAAATGCTTTGGGAATCAAATCCTCTTACAACGTAATCAACAATATATCGGCACCATATACACAAGTGAAGGAACCATCAAAATATAGCTTCCATTGTTCATGTTCATGCTGCACTCCTTCCACTGTCACGATAGAATCGTCTGGAAATTCAAATATGAGTGGTTAAGTGTCTATAATAGGGGCCTCTGCAAGTTGACCAGCAATAACCTGCCCCTTAATAGCTTTCTAATTCTGATACTCAACATCAAATTTGCTTAGGAGCATGACCCACTTAGCCATACGTCTTGTAAGAGTTGCTTTGGATAAGAAAAACTTGAAAGGATCCACTTTAGCAATGACAATTGTTTTATTGTTTCAAATATAATGTCGCAGCTTTTGGGAAGCGAACACCATAACCAAACACGCCTTCTCAATAGGCATATAATTGTGTTCATAAGCCACCAGTGTGTGGCTTAGACTGCATGTTCTTTACCTTGATCATTATGTTGGACCAAAAGTGCCCCCAGTGCATGCTCAGTTGCTGATATGTAAAGAAACAGTGGTTGTCCTGGTGTTGGTAGTCTCAAAACTGACGGGTTGGCCAAATATGTCTTGAGCTTCGCAAATGCTAATTGACAGTCTTCATCCCATTGAAACGTGACCCCTTTCTTCAAGAGATGTGTAAATGGGTGGCACTTTTCTGCCAGTTGAGAAATGAACCTACGGATGGACTGATATTTCTTTGCAGGCTTTGGAGTTGTTTAAGATTTGAAGGTGGAGGCATTCCAACAACAGCCTTGACCTTACCAGAGTTGACTTCGATCCCTCTTTACGATACAATGAACCCTAGTAATTTTCCTGAAGTGACTCCAAAGACACACTTCTTAGAATTCAGGTGGACTTTATATTTACGAAGTCTCTCAAAGATTCTTTGTAGAATATCAGGATGTCCAACACGTGTTCTTGATTTTGCTAGTATGTCATCAACATAGTCCTCAACAATATCATGCATCATGTCATGGAAGATGATAGTCATTGCACGTTGATATGTGGCTCTAGCATTCTTCAAGCCAAATGGCATGACTTGATAACATAATGTTCCCCACAGGGTGGTGAATGCAGTCTTGTGTTGATTTTCTTGGGCTATCTTGATCTGATTGTATCCATAAAATCCATCCATGAGGGGCAGCATCTCATTCCCCGTAGTAGAATCGACAATCATGTCGATGTTGGGTAGAGGAAAATCATCTTTTGGGCATGCTTTGTTGATGTCTCTGAAATCTGTACAAAGACATATCACCTGTCGCTTTTTACTAACTAGAACTATGTTAGATATCCAGTTTGGTCTAATGAAGCCTACTCCTAATAACTTCTCCAATTCGGCCTTTACCAATAGAGCGATGCATGGATGCATCTTTCTCAATTTCTGTTTAACTAGCTTGGCATCTGGATGAACAAGAAGGCGATGCACAACCAAGTGAGGGTCTAAGCTTGGCATGTCTGAGTATGCCCATGCAAAAATATCAATGAAATCCATCAAAATGGATATAATGTGTTCACGTTTTGCTTCAATAAGGGAAGCTCCAAGATAAAAAAATTTGGTATCATTGTATGTTCCCAGGTTCACTTCAACTGTGTTCTCTATAAGTGTAGATCCATCTTCAAGAATAGCAGGGAAGGTGTGATCGTGATCATCTTCTTGTGCTACATTTCCTTGGTGTTCCTCACAAAGCTTTGGATAATGTGATGAATCTGAATCCGCCATCTCAGGTAATGGCCAAGTAGCAAAAATCTCTGAAAACTCGAGCAAGACATTCAAATATTTGTTGTTGTTATGAAGAGATGCTTGTACTACCTATAGAGTTATGACTTGATGGACCTTGAGTGTCCTTTGGGAATGAGCAAACTTTTTCGTCCAAAAGCACCTAAAACAGGGTTTCATTCGAGGGTTTGTCTTTATCTTTACTTTTTCCATAATCAACGAGTGCCTCAAAGAGCTTTTCACCCGAAGATCTCGATGTTTTATCTTTGTTATGACCAAGAAAGCTTGTCTGCTCTCCAAAGTAGGCAGGAGGATCCAATGAAAAATCAAAGCCTTGTTTGTGATTGCCAATGGGCAATCCATCTCTTAAGCCCATTTATTCTGCAATTGATTCTTCATTCTGAAATTCATTAAGACATATGGCCGAATTTTGATGGTCCCAATCAATGAGTTCAGTATGGCAAAGGCATAGGAAACAATGAGGTGTTAAGGTCATAAAGGTGTTTTGATCAAACAAATCCAAATCAACAAGTTCGTCGAAGAGGCTATAATGGGACGCTACGTCGTTGCTAGGAGTCTCATCGCTAGTCGATTCAAAAAAATCACTATCGAAAGTCATGAGGTCACCCCTAGGCGGTATAAATCCGAGACCATGATTCAAATTAGGTACACCAACTGATAAAGGTTCCAGGATTCCTTAAGCTCGTGGGCCAAGCCTTTTCCTATATAATCAAAATTGTCCATGATCCGATTAGGGATAGGATATTTTGGATTCTGTAAGCAATCAGCAATGCCGTCAGAATATAATCAGTCTCCTTCAGTGAAAGCTTCTCGATCCTGTTTGGCGAAATAGCAAGTGCAAATACCATAGGTGGTTTCCATTGTTCTTTATTTTGTTGTCAGATCAAATTGGGTTTGTTTGGGCTTTTGGAAGGTTTGGGTTTACCAAATGTTTTAAGAGACTTCGGCAACTTAGCAATATGGAAGACGTCCTTAAGGCAGTACATGGAAATGCCCGCGTCTTCTATAACCTGTTTTGCAAGAGTTGCGGGAAATGGATTAGCTGAAGTGGATGCAAGGTCACTAGGGTTGATATAATTGGATGGTGGTGGATGTGAAACTATCTCCTTGTTCTTTGCAGCGAATTCAGAACCTAGACAATAGTTATAATTACGATACTCAGCCTCTAGTTGTTTGCAATACCGATAAGGATGTAGATCGGCAAGAATAGTAACCTCGATCCCATCGTGGGGAAACTTAAGACACTGATGCAAAGTGGATGGAACGGCCTGTACTTCATGGATCCAAAAACGATCAAGAAGCATGTTATAAGGCAGTTCAATATCCACAATGTGTGGTGGGAAACACACCCAACAATGATCGACAAATAAATGGTTCCAGAAGACTCCCTCTCGGCATTGTCATAAGCCTTTATGGTGATCGTCTCTCGTTGAATGTCCTTCGCAATGTAGACCAATCTCTGTACCAGTTTGAGGAACACTATGTTTAGCCCCAAACCGTTGTCTATAAGAACCCACTTGATCTTATGGTTTTCAATGATGACCTCGATATACAATGGGTTGTTATGGCTCGGACCTAGGGTGGACATGTCTTTTTGATCAAACATGAGCTGTTGAAACGAAGATAAATGTTCCACTAGCATTTGGAATTGTTTAGGGTTAATATCTTTGGAAACAGTTGATTCTTGTAAAAGGTTGTTTAAAATAGTTCTATGGAATTTAGATGTACACAAGAGATCCAACATGGAAATCTGCACAGGGGTTTTACTCAGTTGGTCCGATACACTATAAGGCTTCTCAACATTAGGACGAGACGGCTTGGCCTTGGCTAGCACAGTATTTGGCTTTGGATCTGAAGGCACAATGTTCATGTTGGGTTCAATGGAAGAAGAGGGCAAAGGGACCTGGAAAGTAACTCGTGAGCACCTATTGCGATTGCGCAATCTAGAGGTGGCAAGGAGCTATTATAATTAGAAGATGAAGGCAAAGGGCCTTGGAGGGTGACTCAAAGGCGTCTAGTTGCGTTGGAGCAATTTCGAGTCGATGAGGAGCCATTATAATTAGAGGAAGGATGTTGTACAAAAATAGTAACCCATGCAAACAGAGTCCCAACAAAATTGCATGAACTCGACGCAGCGTTACTAGAGGTAGAGGGCATTGACCCTATAACAATGGGTCCAGTACCACGAGGAGTACAGGGCGATTCACGAGATTTAACAATAACAGTGGCAATGTGGGTTAGAAAAATGCGCCCCACGGTGTTATAGTCGTAAGGCATGTTGTTGTAACCCAAGTTTGCATGGGTATTATGATCATGTTGGTTATGATTTTGACCTTGATGTTGGTTCTGATATTGCAGCTGATTCTGTCATTGGTTCTGATTGTTCTTTGGTGGTTGTTGATTATGTCGAGGAAATGGATCTTGGTATATTCCCATATCCTGATTAGTGCCTTGTGGGGCAAGCTTGATCTCAACTTCACCACTCTCAATTAGATCTTCAATAAGGTGCCGCAATTGGACGCAACGATAAGCACCGTGACCAACACAATGAAAATTGCATCATTCATTTTCCTTGTACCAATCTAGGTTTGGTTGATCTATAAGAAATGGCCTTGGTATCAGCCATACAATCAGCTAAGTTGTTACGAGCTTTTGGAATACTGTCTCAACAGGGTCTCCCAATTTGCTGAAAACTCTAAATTGATTGTAGAATGTTCTCTGTGGAGGTTGTCTTTGCAAATTGGCTGGTGGATTAGGGGGAGCTAATTGTACGTTTGGAGCTAGCGAGGCCTGCACCATTTGTACGTGCCTTGTTTCAGTCACACCGTTTTCAACCATGTTCTTGTTCTTGTTGAAACCCTTAGGTTTCTCTTGCGCAACCATTTGGACCAGTGATTGGGTTTGATTTGATGTTTGACCCTGCGTGTAAATCTTGACAAGGCCCTTGGTAATAAGAGCCTTCTCAATCTACACCCCTTTGTCTATAATTTCTTCAAATGAGTTTGTGCAAGCAAGCCGTAGATTGTGCGCGACCTCAAGGTGCAAAATCTGTGCAAATATGTCCGCCAACTGTCTGTTTGGCAAATTATGTTGAAAGCGACCAGCTAATGCTCTCCACCTCTGTAGATATGCTACGAAGCTTTTTCCATCACGTTGTTTGGCTTTGCACAAGTCAACAACGGTCAATTCATGTTCAATGTTATATGAGAAGCGGTTGATGAAATTTTCAGATAAGTCGTTCTAATCCGCAACCGATCCCTTGGATAACTTAAGTAGCCAATCTAGAGCTTGTCCCGCTAAACTTCACGAAAACAAAGCAAATAAACGCTATTGTACGCGACCTCTTGGCATAACACAAAGAATGCCTTAATGTGTTCACAAGGGTCACCATTTCCTTTGTATTTGTCAAATTTAGGTGCCTCAAAATGAGACGGAAAGGGAACTTGGAGAATATTTAAATAAAACGGATATGGACATATCTTGTTGAATTTGTACTTGATTCTATTTCCAATCTCCAGGCGTGACACAATCTCTTTCATAGAATTCCACTCTTGCATGTTTGGTGCATTCGTGGGTGGAACATTAACTCTGTTGGGTGGTATGTGCCCATGTTGTTGTTGGGGTGGTATGTGCCCCTGTTGTTGCGTGGATTTGTTAGGGGTATACACCCTACGGTCCACGACTTTGTCTTGGTTCGCTCCTTGAGTTGAGTAAGTGAGCCGCTAATTCCTTGGAATCTGTTGCATTGAATTATACATGTTTTGTTGATTTTGGGGAGTCTGTGTTCTATTTGCCAAAGTACGTGTTGGTTGAGACGAACTAGCCACATTGTTTTGTATGATTTCTTCAATGCGTACCAAATGTTTTGGTCTTTGAACCTATGAAAGAACAAGAGATTCTTGATGATTGAAAAACGTATGCTCTATGTCTAGCGAAGCATGTTGCGAAACCTCTTGGGATTTATGTTGTTCTATTGAGACATCTTGATCCATCGTTGTCATGTTCTCAACTAAGTTTTGCGTTGGTTCAACCACATTTCCTTGTTCCTTAGAAGCGTCATTGTGGATTGAAGTAGCAACTAAAGAGTCTATCAAGTCCGCAATAAGTCGGTCTGCATATCGTTGACTTATCTTTTTAATCGTGGTAACAAGATCTTGATCAGTGGGTTTCGACTCTATTTCTTTTCCTTTGCTAGAAGGTATGTTTGTTTGTGCAATGTTTGTGAACGCTTGTTCTCGTTGTTGCTCTCCTTCTCTGACCAAAGTATGCAATTGTTCCATGGGAAAGTCCAAAGGTAGCCTAGCACCGGATTCTATCAACCTTAGGAGTACTTCATCCTTGTCCTCTTGGGGTTGATATTTTGAATAGTCTTCCTCAAATCCTATAGTTGTTAGAATGCCTTCAAAGACCCCAACATTATTTTATCCGTCATAAAAGTGCTCCTCCTCATAGCTAGGACCATAAGATACCCCACTACAAGTGTACCTTTGAGTCATGTTTAAAAGGTTGTTCTCTACGTTTGACCGGATTTGGAAAATGTTTTGCAAACGTTTAAACAAGGTATGTGTTTTGATCTTCTCTAAACAAATGACAAGGCACAAAAGAGACTATAATAAAAAGGAGGTTGAGTAGTACCACACAATTAGAAGAAATGTGCTCAGGAAATTTTTCAACCCCAAGTAGAGTTGAAATCGTATAAATTAGAAGAGGGTATGATAACTCAAAAACCTAAGTATAAACTAGTACACCAAACATAGGATGAAGGATATGTCAATACCGTAAAAGCTAGTTCAACTTCAACAAGTTGCTACTAGAAAATTAGAAGAAAGCCTCTCGGATTAGGAAGGTGACGATGCGAACCAAGAAACTCAAGATGTGAAAACATGCAAGAATTCCGAAGTATAAAACTAGAACCAAACAGGCAGCACAACACTGCCACATGGTAACAGGAGGTAGAATAAAATGTGTTCTAGAACTTAAAGCGTAAGTGACACGCAAGATGATCTAAGTTCACAATGATCAAATGATGATAATGAGTCTATAAACGGCCTTCAACCGAAAAGGGAAATTGAACCCAAGTTAACTCAAGTCAAGTGCAAATGGTAAAACCAATTAACACGTTAACCTAAAACTTAGAAAAGTGCAATTATGCATTTGAATTATCAATGGACTTAAAGATTTTGGAAAAGTGGTTTAGACTCAAATGGGTAGCATAACTATGTCATTTAGACAATACAAACACAAATGTTTAAGATGAGAAATTGAAGGCAAAGATGATTTAGATTTGACC
The DNA here is from genome assembly GCA_037957365.1 of Torreya grandis. Lineage (NCBI taxonomy): Eukaryota > Viridiplantae > Streptophyta > Pinopsida > Cupressales > Taxaceae > Torreya > Torreya grandis. Next base: position 5,723,296 of record JARHVA010000184.1, read on the forward strand.
AACGTAACGCCTCCTTGTTCAAAAAATGGTGGATAGTAAATGTGTTTGGTTATGATTTGTTGTTTACAAACAAGTTTTGACTCAAATCAAGACCAAGTAAGCAAAGACTAAGAAGACCAAATACAACTAACTCATCCTAAGCCCTAAACTGACAAGGTTGCATTGTATTATTGAAATCCGTCTATAAACGTGCTCTTGAAAGGATTTTGATTGTTAATCCAAAAATAAAAGCGCATGAGTTGGTAGGGTATTTTACACCCCCCTTCTCCCAAGAGATTGTACGGTGACATGGACCTTTGGGTTACCCTGCATCAACAATACTCCGCAACAAGTAGGGTTATCTAAAACTTATAATTTACAACCGTCTAGATGGTCCCAAGCATGGCTAATGTTAGAGATGCAAGCACGTCAATTGGATCCGCGTCAATCAGCGTGTTGTGAAGAGGTCTTGTCCTTTTCACAACCACTACATCCGTCAATTGCTCAGTGTAGTGCGATGTTTTAATAGATCATACGTTCCAAGCTAGATTTCCACTAATGGAGGTTGCTTAACCGCTCAAGCAAACATCTCGCGGGTCACCCTCAATTTGTATAACCCCCGTGGAGAGGGGTTGAAGTCAATGCCGGGAGATAAAACCCCGAGTTAAAGCTTCCCTAAAGAACTCGCGAAGAGGCTATGAACTTCCCTCCGCAAGCCAAGTTGCATAAAAAAAAATGATCTAAGTGAAAAGGCTTTAGATGTTTTTAGATCACCTAAACCATACGAGGTTTGGAGAAAACATAGACAACTTCCTTTTCATGCATTGAACAAAAGCACAATCACAATGAAAAGGCGTTTTTGGTCACCCAAGTTCCCTATAGGGGACGGGGGGAGAGCATACACACACTCTTCGTTTTGCTCAAACAATCTAACAAGCAATAGATGGTTTGCATAAAACAACACTTCAAGAAATTTGAGTGAATGTTCGTTTTAAGCACCAAATTGAAATGTTAAGTGAAATTGACCTCTTGGCCTTAGTTTTCAAAAACTTTGAAAAACATTCACAAAAAAATCAAATAAACCATCTAAGTTCCTTTTAAACACCAAAAGGAAGATTCAAGACTTAATTATGCTCAAATTGATGACTTTTCCCGTAGCTCCTGCAGAAAAAGTTAAAGAGTTTCTTTAGCTTTGAAGCACAATTGATAATGAAACAAGCAAGTTTGGAAAACATGCTCTCAAGTTCTCTATTTTTTACACACAGAGACCGATGTCGGTCAACAGTGACCGATGTTGGTTGTTGCAAGACCGATACCGGTCATAAACCTAATCGATGCCGATTGAAAACGATCGATAACGGTCCCCTGTGAACCCTTAGGCAAAAAAAAATTGACAAAAAACTTGTTAACTCAATATTAGGATAAAATCTCCAAAAGAAACTTCTGGATCAGGGATAAATGTTCAGACCAGAGAGTTAAAAACTCAAATAACAAACTGAAAATTTGAGAAAAGCTTTAAAACGCAAATTTTTAGACGTATTTTTCCCTGCAACCTAACCGATGCCTTGACTGATGTCGATTACACAGAACCGACATCAGTCATTGTGTGCCCTGTGTATCAACAAAAAACGTTAAAAACACGGGAAAATGATCATAAAAATTGATGTTAAAGGATTTTTAATGACTTTTAAGGAAATCTAAGATTGTCAAAATGTCTTCCTTGCTTGAGAGGGAGACGTGGTCCCACCAAGGGTACCAAGACGTAGAGATGGATTACAAAGCTGGTTAGATCAAACATTAGTCATGAAAACCAAGAAAAATGCATAAATAACTAACAATCTATGCCAACCTATTCGAACGGGATGTGCAAATGACAATTAAGAGCACATGAAAGGAAGCAAACACAGGTTACCTTACCAAGAGCATCCCATCATCCATATGCGACTCAAAGCGTGTTTTTCCTCTTGCTTTGGTGCTCAAGTCTTCAACAATGGTGCAAAGCAAGCTCCTTCACCATCTCAAGAATACCAACTATAAACTAGGCTCATGATATGAAAAACAATGCTATCCCTATCAATGAAGCTATTCTATTGCAAATAAAGCATTATCAAACTACACTCAAATGGCTTGTAAAGAGAATCTTGCATTATAAGATTACACAATTTAAGCTTAAAAACGTGAGGCCTTCTATTTATAGATTTTTCAAATTGATCAGGATCAACCATGACCGTCCATCTCAAGATCAAAATGTGTGGCCATGAATTAATCCAATTATGTAAATAAAATCCATAAATATTCTCATAATGATTTGAGAGGAAGGGGCGTTAAAGAGGCATGGGAAGCAATAATCCTGATATTTGTTGCATTTATGGCTTATGGATGCCACCCCACAAATGACCTCACTTGATGATGCCATTAATAGGGATCAATTTCCAATAAAGAAATATTCAATAACCTCTGTGAAATTCTTACTTACGCTCATAATTTGGTTTAATTTGTCCAAGCAAGATTAATCAATTTTAGTGCAATCTTTGGAAATTGGTGCACTTCATTAATCAAACTAATCAGAAAGTCACATTACTGGGTCGTAATTTGATTGGAAAGGAATTAGAAGGTGATGTTAGTTGCGTACGGACCGTTATCCTATTTAAGACATTGTTGACACAAAATAACACATGCACATGTCGTGTGCTTCTGAATTTGAAGAAAAGAGTGATGCAGAACACCAAAATGCATTTTCGTCATTTTGACTCGAAATGATTTGATCAAAGTTAATAATCTCACATAAAATGCATTGCCCCATTTAGGGATACATTAGCCTAAATCGACACTTATATACGACAAGCTCGAACTATTTAACACGTTTAAGTGATTTTGGCCCAAATTGTGCGTTTTCACAAATTTCGAGTAAAATTGACAATTTCAAAACACAATGGTGCTAGGAATTGGATGTCTACATTCAGTAGGTGGGATTGCATACAATCATATCCATTATGAAGCCTTCAATGGCATCTCTTCAGTAAGCTTGAAACCAATGTGCCAGCATTTCATGAAGAGACACCTGTTTCTATAGAAACAAGGGCCCTCTTGAAATATCCTCACCCTATCTTCTTTGTTTGCAAAGACTACTACGAAGTACCCTATAGATAAGATCTAATCTCGTATTCTTTGTGAGTCTTCTAGTTCTTCTTTGCCTAATCATACAAATCCTCCAAATACAGCTGCATGCCTAAGAATTTGCAAATCAGCCACCTAAAAGAAAGCATGTGAATGTTTCCTTCCAATTTTTCCATATCCAGTTCCAGTATGTTGGGTCCAGTGATCCAAGGTTTAGTTTTACATTTGTTAGTTGCTAGTGTTATGTACGGAGCATGTATCTCCTAGTGAGACACCCCCTTTAGTGTGTTAAAATATATTTATGTTTCGTTAGTATGTTGGTCAGTAACTTATGTCAATAAATGACATAAGTTATATGGGTAGTTGTATGGGTGGGTAATTGAGATCCGTGTAAATAACGGGTTGGCTTTATTAAATAAACTCACTTTTAGCAAGTATTGCAACACAATGATGTATCCCAAATTTTCATTAGTAAAATTGTAAGGTATAGACCATCTCTGCATATCACAGTTCCTCCTATTGTCACCAGTAGTATCAAAGCCGCAATGACAATGGGCTTTAATAATGGCAGGTGAAGATTAAATTCTTTGTGATGACTGTGTGAAGAGTAAGCGATAAAGAATGAGGAAGGAGTGTAAGAAATATTCAAGTTATTTGCAGTAAGAAAAAATTTATTCTTTATATTCAAGTTATTTGCCATAACATATTTGCGAGTTTTGTTTTTGTCTAAGAGAAGATATTGAAAGAAATAAATTTGTACGTGAGGATACAAACTTGCCGAAGAGGATAAATATCTTGAAACATATTATTTTAAATTAAAAGAGAATGCACATCTGATTGCTTGAATGGTTGGGAATGAATAAAATCAGACAACGGTGAATTAAGTGTTGTTGTTTTTATGTCTGAAGCATGAAAATGTGGTTTTAAGGTAAAGAAACAGCAATAGTGGTGGATTTTATTTGCATATGGAATTGTAATTGTACATAAAAAAATTCTGCGGCATTCCAACTTGCTGAAATAGCATCGAAACTGAAAGACTTCATGTGTGGGCCCAAAGGTATCCTAGAAAAAGCATTGGAAGTTTGAAACAGCAAAATGATTGCAAATGGTGTTAAAACTTCATCCATGGCCTGAATAAACTGCTGGAAAAGTGTTGAAAAGAATTACAAAACACAAATAAATCTGCCTAAAGCGCTTTTACCTGAAAAAAGCATGAATTATTAGAAAAAGACAAATTGCTGCTGAAAACGGTATGGCATCATGGAGTGCGCCCACGCAAAAAATAACTCAACTGCCAGTCAATAAATATTTGCTACCGTGCACAAAACAAATTACAAGGGAATAAAAAAAACACTGCCACATAGTTTTTTAGTGCCACATCTTGCTATATGCAATTTTTTATTTTTTATTTTTTTTAAAGGCTAAACAAAGGTTTGCTTAAAAAACTGTTGTTGGAAATTTGTTTCAAATAGAATTGTAGTTAATTTGGTTGAAACTCTATGTAAAGACATTGTAAGTGGAGAGGTCATACATTCAACTCTAAATTCTCTTTATTTTGCATGTAGTGCAATCCCAAGAACTAGCATGCACATATAGAGTATATGCATGTTTGTAAACATCATATATCAAGTGATTGAGTAGAAGACTTTGTAAAAGAGGGATTTTTCAAGACAATGGGAGTATAGGAGGCCAATAGGTCCACTCCCACGAAGTAGAAAACCAATACTTTAAAACCCATCATTTAGGTGATTTAGCCTATGCCTAAGCTATTTTTTGTCAATTTGCATTTTTGCATGAAGGTAGGCATGTGACCACTTGTTTTGTAGGTTTTCAAACATTTTGAGTCCATCAGAAAAATTATCTTTTGGTTTGTAAATCTCCCCTTGTGTTTTTAAAGATAAATGTATTAAAAACAAAGAAATAAAAAATTAATGTTATAAAATGGGTGCATTTTTGCTTGTATGACACCCAGCTCTTATGTTGCATTTGAAAATGGACATTTTTCGTATGATCAAAATGGATGTAATCCCATACTTTTCTGTTGCTAGTTCCTTTAGAGTTCAGAAAGTAGTATCTTGTGGGCTACAAGTCCATCATGATCAATCAAGTTGACAAAACCAAAGATCCACCCATCTTGAGTTTGTTGCTACCTCAATGATAGGGAAAGTGATACACTGGCAATTTTGGTTGTGCCAATTTTGTTTGAGTTTTTTGTTTGCTGTTAGTTTTCTTAGTTGTTTTTTGAGCTTTTACGATGAGTACACCAATTATCTGGGGATTTTTTATTGCATATACTTCTCACTTCTCATTTGATAGGGGAAAGAGATTGTTTTGGTTTTTAATTAGTCTTCGGGTGATTGTACACGCTAACAAAGGTTGTAAGCACCATTAGTGTTTGCAAAGTGGTCAAAGTTGTTGGGCATCAGGGAAGATGTGCCACACGAGGTACAAAATTATCATTGAGAATTGCAATATATATATATATATATATATATATCGAGACAGGGATTGATCTGGTTGAATATTCCCATATTGATGCTCATATTGCAGTACAGGAATGAATGATCAGAGGGATGAGTATTCCCAAGATAATGCTCATCTCCATGTCAAGTAGTGTCACAGGGCACAAGGCAAGGGGCAAAGGGCAGGTTGTGGTTGTAGTAGACATGTCGACAAAGGTTAATCAATGTTGGATGTACAGAAAGCTAGTTAGCAAATTGTGGCAAAGGTTGTTGGATAGCTTCATAGTTATGTTGCTCCAGATCACCTTTTGGCCCCCTTTAAATTGGTTTGTTGGGTCTAGTGATCAAAGGTTTAGTTTTACATTTGTTAGTTGTTAGTGTAATGTATGGGGCATGCATCTCCTAGTGAGACACCCCATTTAGTGTATTAAAATATATTAATGCTTTGTTATGTGGGTAGTTATACAGGTAGGTAGTTGAGTCCCATGCAAATAACGAATTGGCTTTATTATATAAACTTGCTTTTAGCAAGTATTGTAACACAATGATGTAACCCAATTTTTCATTAATAAAATTATATGGTATACACCATTTCTGCATATCATAGTTTTGCCCGTCTGCTGTCACACTAAGTTGGTTTTACTATAGAGCTTCCAATACAGTGTATTTCAACTATTGAAAACTGAGCACTTCTCTCATGTTTTTAAGAGTTCAGTTATTGCAAGTTGCAATATTAGATAGATCTAACAAACATTTTTTTTTAAATGCAAGCATGGAAATTTACAGCATAAAAGACGAAATTTCTTATTGAGCTTCAAATTTTCAATCAGGGTGTTTAAATTCACCAAAACAGGTCTGTTTTCAGAAAACGTTCTCAAGGATTTCATAGCTTAAGACAGAGCAAGAACTCTGGAAGTAACTTTTCAATCAGAGATTCCAACATATGTGGGAAATGCTACAGATGAAATGCAAGAAGAATCTAATCTTGTTTTGATCTGAAATTTTGAAGTATAAAACTTGAGAAATTTCACAGATGAACTGTAAATTAAACTATAGTATGTATATTACATACAAAGCTATTGTTGATGAAAAGTTAAGAATCATTTTTTACTTTCCAATCTGCATTGGATAAAAACAGTTATACCCTCTAGACCTAGAGAAGCACAAAAATGACAATGTCAGACACCATTTCAAGCAGAAGATTCTTCCTCAAAGGCCGATTGTTCAACTCAGAAAAACGAAACAATTCTGAAAGAGTTTTTAAAATATAAGTATCAAAGGTGTATGTCAAATGATGAAATATCACCTTCGAAGCCTCCATCGCAAAAATACCCCATGCTTGCACAGCCAATCCACCACAAGCATGTGCAACAGCCACCACACCAATGGAATCCGGACCAGGCTACAGGCACAAAATGAGCTAATAATTGAATAGCTAATCACATTAAATACAAAACACCTAATAAAACAATTTTAAAACTTTTAGAATGATTTATTGAAATTTGACTAGGAAAATAATAAATAAATTTTATGATGGCAGAAACCTTCATCCCAGGCATCTGGATCCAGTCCACTGCAGTTCCTGTTGCCTTTGCTAGAAATTCTGCCAAAGTCTCCTCTGCAATGGTAAACAGCCTGCCACCAAAGATTTGATTCAATATCACTCGCACCATGTTATAAACAAGTTAAACATATCCAATCTGTGCTGAAAACAATATGACATATTTTAGAAAACTCACCTGGAGGTACTTACACTGCAGGAAGGATGTTGGGGTGAGCATTGTTGTAGTTGCCCACATGTTACAACCGAATCAGAGGTGGTGTCATTTGCAGGCAATGCTGTCTGCTCACAATTTGAATTAATATGTAAAAAAAATCAATCCTTCAAATTTTTCAAAACAGTAATCATGCAATCATGCTTTATTTATTCGGAAGACTCAAAAATTCAGCTAAGAATCAGATTTAGAACTCTTCTGTAACAAATAGAGGAAACAAATTACAACAAAACAGTTATGATACTTGCATAGCTACAAGGAAAATTATATAAATGAAAGCAGCAATGACATAATTCCAATTGTGTTTAAGTTTTCCTTAAACAGAAGAAAGGTTATGGCTTCAGAATGCACACTAAGATTTAGGAAATGGAAAAATGGCTATGTAAAATGTATACATAGAGAGAGAGATTTACATTGAACATTTAACATAGAAACAAAGCCAAACATAAACAACAACTATGAAGATCCAAAAGTACATTCTAGGGTTTGCTTAAAAGGGCCTCGAGAATTTGTTAACCGTGGATTTGACCCATGATCAAATATTTTAGTTCAACAAAAGAGGCTTCCAAACAGAGTTTAGTCTTTCCTTTGTCAAACCAAAACCCCTAGATGAAGATAAATAATGCTTATACAGTTGTACTAGCAGCTAATAATACACATCCAGATCCAACTTATTATATTAATTTATCTACAAACATGTTGTAACATAAGGGGTCTCAGGAGTCACATCATGATGTCTAAATATGCTCAAAGTACCTTGTAGACCGGAAATAACCCCTTTTCTAATGGTGACATCAACATTTCACTAGAAAATACAATGGAAAATAAATAAATCAATATTACTCAGTCTAGAAAGATAAAGATAGGATACCGCCAAGGGTCTTTAGAAGACAACATGTAACAAGAACAATCTAAGAACATAAAACATTCCTTTCTCACAATAAAAATCATTATTTCAAACATGCCATAATAACATATTTACTATATTACTCAGTCATTGTCTGCATGTCAAAGCATGCAAACTCAATATGCAACTTAAACTTAATCGTAGAATGAAACAATTAAATTATGCATAATAAGCTGGATTGGTCTATCCAATGAAGTCATCAGGATCACATAGGTTCCATAATTATGCAGATCATCTAACAGCACCCACGATTGATATGTTATATGTCATTTTTGAAACTCTAGCAAACTTCTCCAAATACCTCCAAAGTTAAAATGATTTTATTATAAAAAAGCTTGGTCCCCTTGTAGAGAGTAAACATTCCAAAAATGATCATTCCAAGAGTAGCAAAGTTCTTCTCTAGAAAACTTGTCCTTGATGAAAAAAAACAACTTTGCATTTGACCCATATGACCAAAATGGAAAGAATGCTTATAAATTTAAATCCGTTTTAACTAATTTATCCGTATAGTTGCCTGTGATAATATGATGTCATAATTGTGGCTCGTTTTTTAAGGCACCATTCTTCTTCTAGGGACCCTGTGGATTGCCCCACAAAGCCGAGTTAATGGCTCCATAGTTCCACGCTATGGCTCCTTTGACTTCAATTATGACTTAATTATTCAAGTAGCCTTTTGTGGCCAATCATATCTTTCTATAAGGCATTCCTTCCTAACATTTTGGTGAAGATTTCCTTTCTTTCGTGGGCAAGACCCAGGCTGTAATTTCAATTCTACCTTTTCCCTTTTAGAGGTAAGGGTTAAGAATCTGTAGCCTTGTATCAAAAAGTTGAATAACGAGTAAGCTTGTTCTTAGCAAATGATTTCCATGGATTCTAGATATTTTGCTCTTCTTACTTAACTAGCGATGAATAAACAGCAAATTTTACAAAATCTTATGTATTTATATTTACTCTGTTGGTTCCTTCAAATAATTCTTTACAAGCATCAGATTTTAAAAATTCATTGGCTGGTGAACCAAGTCTCAACATGAATCTAGGTTCAATAAGCATTAAGTTTAAACTCATAAAGCCCTGAAAGGATGTCTTAGAGGTTCAGTAACTGCTAAAGACCAATCTAAATCTATTGTATGGGACATTTTGTATGCATCAAGGTAGAAAGGATTGCTTTAATGATTATTATAAGACAAAAAAATCAGATTGCTACCAAATCTATTACAATTAAAGTCATTTTTGGATTATTAGGGCTTCCAGCCCACTTAGGATTCCATGCTCCGCAAATCTTATAAGAATTTATCGTGCATAGAAAATTATCTCCACAGAATTTCATTGAAATTTTGACAGTACAATGGCTAGGTAGGACTTAGCCCCTCGCTCCCTGTGGATCTTTCCCTCTACTTGTGGACAGTTAGGATGTATCTCTAGCTGGGCTGGAAAGCTGTATGGGAGGAGTGCTTTCACTCCTGGGGGGACTTTATTGGATCAAGAAAAACTACCCAGCTAGAATGGATGATGAGCCATACTTGGTGCTTGCCAATTGCAGAAAAGATTTCTTCTTATTGGGTTTTCCAAATGCCTTTGCTGAGTTGTCCATAATGATATTACTAACTATCCTGTTTATATTACAATTAGAAGTTTAAGGCCCTACCTGGAGAGATTGAAAATGGAGCTCTATTAAATTTATTTTATGCTGAGACTAGGCCACTATATGATAGGATCTGACCAAGCCTTCCTCCATGTTTAACTAAGAGATGGAAGTTGCAATATATTGAGGAATGTTGGGTGAAGCATTATCAAGCATTTTAGAAGTCAAGAGAATCATTTAAGTTAAGGGCCTTCATCAATGTTTCAATATCAAAATGATATTAAGTCCGACTTATGCTGAATGGCAACGCTTGACTTCTATGCCTTAACAATGGAACATGTACTCTGACAGCATCAGGTTGCAATATCTTTTGCAGGTGTTGAAGAATACATAGATGGTTTGGCAAGATGGCAAGAAAAATTTGATGTTATTTAACTGTCATGCGTCTCACTCCTAACCAGGTGCAGAGTTACTTTCCATGGAGATGTTTCCCACCTTCATCCAACAAAATTATAAAATTTGCCAAAAAAAATACGATCAGAAAAAATGATATTAAATGCAAACTTGCAGTTTTAGGAAAACCTTCTAGTAAACCTCAAAAAGGCAATTCTGAATTAACATTGTACTCAAAGTATACCTAGATCACAGAACTGACACAAAAGACCCATAAGATTCATTCATACATTCTGCCAACCTTACATAGACCAGTGAGTATTACTTATAAATATTAGAATTAAACAAAATATGAAGAATACATATCTGGAATTATCGCTGGGCATGAATTTAAACATACTAGGACACTATAGTATATAACCTCCACGAGACTAAGGGGACAAAACAGACTTTTCACCCTTTTGCACCTGATGTTCAAAACAGATTTACGCCCTTAACAATATAACCAAAGATATTTCACAAAAAATAATGGCACTCTCAATTTGATTTGCTGGTCCTCCTTGCCTACGGTGGAAGAGGATTGTTAAATCTTTTTGTACCACATCGTGCACTTTCACTTGTTAATTATGTAAATAGATGACATTCTTACTTGAAAAAGAATAAGAAGGGCCTTATCAAGATTCTTCCCAAAACTCATATATCACAAGTCTTTGTTTGATTTTCATTTTGGTTGAAGAAATCAAGGATATAAGAGTCAGCTCATATCAAGAAATACAAAAAACAAAAAAAATTATATGACTAGAGATGCTTTGACGGTTGGCTGAGACACATCTAAGAACTATAGGAAATGAAAAGATACAATGTTGTTAGCAACAAATATGTAATATTATTGTACATAATCCTAGGTATAGTCATATTTGTCCTCGTGGAACCTGAACAGTCATGTTGGCTGAGACATATAGATTGTTATTTATATGTACTCCTCCATCTCTTTTAATTAAATGAATACAATTATGGTTTGCACCAATTTTATTTTATAATTTACGTAGTCCATTTTCTAATTTATGCACCCATCATGATTATCATTAAAATTCTTTGATTTTTTAAGTTGCCGCAAATAGCTTCTAACTTCAAAGATGAAGCTTTATGGATTATATCTTTAGATTATTTTCAATTAATTTGCAGGGAACTTTCACCTAGGAGGCATTCCCCCTAAGGAAAATGCATTTTCAATAGTTGTACATTTTGAATAAACATTTCCCTTGCTCAAGAAAATACGTTACAAGCATTTCCAAACTTAGGAAACTTCTCTCTTGAATCTGTCTTGTCATTTCCAATGCATTTTTTGCCTAGAAATGTCTTCCAACCGAAATAAATCTGAAAGGGTGAGTTTGGGGGACCTTGTTGGTCCCCCATAACCCACCCATTCAATAGAAAAATTATATAAAGGGAGATCATGACTCAAACGAAAAAAGGCATCAAACTTTTAAAGAAAAGAAAAGGCATAATAGAATTTACCATTCTTTCATTCTCATTATCATTTGTGCACATTTGAGAGGCACCAAGGGTTTTTCATTGCAAGGACAACAATAAGAACCTTCTTCCTCAAATTCTAAGTTTTCAAAAGTTATTTCTAGAACAGGGACAGCAGTGGCTAACAAGAATTTTTGATGCAGGAGCATCCGCAGTCCTGAGCAATTTTGCATTGCCAAAAACAGAGTGCGCATTCGTCTTTCCATTGTTTGCTTTACTTTGTCCCAGTTTTGGTGTGTTTGTGTGTTTGGAGGAAGTTCTTGGTTTTCGTGCCAGTGATCCTCGTTCTTGGCACGTTCTTTGATGTCTCACACCTATGCCTACAACATTCATCTTGCAACGTCTTGTTGCTTTGGTGTTTTGTTGACAAGACTTTGTTCAAATCTTGAGCGAAATGTATATCTTATGTAGTTCTGAGTGGTTGTCAAATGATTTGGTCTTGTACAGATTTAAATCCTTCGTAGTAGTAATCGGCATTCATATAGTGATTTGGTCTTGAATATAATGCTATCACATTACCTTTGTAATCAGATTTCTTCATTCCCAATTCAGTCAAGGCAAGAATTGGTTCGAAGCATGCATTATTAATCGAATTTGTTTTCCTGTTTTGAACTATTGCTATTCGTATGGAGATCTTTTATGTTGTGTGGTGTCCTTTCGCCAGCTAAGTCTAAAGCTTGGCGAGTTGTTTCTTAATGTGGTAATTGGCAGCGTAAAGCAGAATGGGTCTTGGAATAAGACAAGTGTTTCACATGATGCCATCCGGTAAGTGAAAAGCCTGATTGAACCTTGAACTTCTTTGAACAGTCTTGGCGCTCAAAGAACTCAAAATTGGTCTTGTACAAGACCAATAAACCATTCGACGTTGCTCAGAGAACAAAAGCCCGAAATGAACTCTGTTCAAGTCAAGTTCTGCCTCTTTGCTATGCGTGCTTGTAAGAAACTCGATTTGGTCTTTGGAGACCAAAGGCGACTTCAAAATTCCTGGTAGGTTCTGCAGTAGGACCAAAAAGCGTTCATTTGCTTTTATTTGCTCAGTGAAAACTCCAATTAGAATGCATGTAGCTGCATAGACAGATCTTGTCCTTTTCTTGGGCCGTTCTGAACATGAAAACACCAGCAATGGATAATGAAACAACGAGGAGAGAATGTGAATTGATTGGAGAAGGTGAATGGACATAGGGGGAAGATGAGAAGATAGTCTACTCCGTCCATATAATGGGAATGACATTTAATTTGAAGGGGTTGCTGGTGAATGGAACAGAATAAGGACCAGAATAATAATGCTTTGTATTTCTTGGTCTCCAGGTGTTTGTTAAGCTGCCAATGCGTGGGCAAAGGTTTGTGTACGCCCTGTAGAGTAGAGTTTATTGTTTTCCTCCTTGTTCATGTTGTAATAAGCCCAATAGTAGCAGAACTAGATATTTAGTCCGTTGTGATTTAATGCATGAATCGAGTCTCTATAGTTCGAATGTCAATTGTTTGACAAAATGCCCATATGTCAATTTTGAATTTTGTGAACCCCTGCAACACAGACATTAATGGCCGTCCTTAACTAAACCTCCATGTCTCGTGCTTGCACCAAGTGGTATCAGAGCAAGGTAGTGTCCTTGCGGTTGTGAAAACTTCTCATTGTGTATAGTAGGCTATGAGAGAGAGGTCTACTAGTGGTTGCAATTTGTACAGAAGCTTGCTTAGGTGGTTGCAGGGGCGTGAAGCCCTACAAAAGTGTGAGGGAGTTTGTGAGAGACTCAGTTTGGAGTCCATTGCAGGTTATGAAAGAGGGACATGTTTCGTGGTGAGAGATGACACACAAGAGAAGGGCATGTGAGATGGGTGAGTTGACAGAGATGTGAAAAGTGTTCCAAGCAAGGCTGGACATGATGGGAAAGACTGCACAAGGTGATGAAGGTGCAGCTGAGTGTGATGTTGATTAGAAAGAGTTGGTGGTGGGGTTGTTGTCCCTACAAGCACGGATAGATGCTTTGGATAGAGTCCAAGCGAGTAGAGGAAAAAAGGCTAGCAAATAAAAGAGACCAGCTGAGGTTGTGGTAGAAAAAAGAGGTAAATCTTTCAGTGTTATTTTCTTGTTTTGTGGAAATGAGAATCCAAAACAGCTCATAACTTGGATAGTTGAGCTTGAGTTATATTTTGTGATTGAGAATATTGTTGACCCCATGAGGGTGAAGGTTGCAAGCAAGCAGTTGAGTGAAGTTGCAGCCATGTTTTGGAAGGATCTCCAAGTGAGGAGACGAAGGAAGGGTAGGAAAAAAGTTTAAGTGGGAACATATGGTTTCCAAGATGTTGGGGCATTTTGTGCACCCAAAATTGCAGTCGGAATGGTTGAAAAAGTTTCGTGTGAAGAGACTTGACAGTGGATGTGAGAATCATATTGCTAAGAGAGGGCAATACGAATGGGGAGCTGTCATGTGAGCAGCCAAAGACCATTTTGAGAAGTAGCATGGAGATGCATAGCTGCACCAATGTGCAGGTTGTCTTGGAAGGCAACAAGGAGAGGCATCTATATGTAAAGCCTAATGCTGATTTTCAGAACAACAGTATGTTTGAGAGCTGAGAGCAGCCCATAGGTGAAGAAATCCTTGTAAAGGATGATGAAAAGTTGGTATGTTGTCCACTGGAAGTTGGAGACCCATTGTGTGATGATATGGACAAGCGGTTGTGAAGTCCCATCAGTGGGCAAGTGCTGATTGGTCCTTCATAATGACTACAAATTTGTTGATTTTCTTTTGGATGGTAGTAGGGTTGAAGACAACCAAGTCTTGATACATGTTTCCATAAGTGAAACAACAGATGTGAGTGAAGAGTGCAGCCATGCAAAGTTGCGGTGAGTGAAAATTGCAACCAAGAAGAATTATATGTTTCTTTGAAAAAAGCATTGGATGTAGAGGTTGTGCAAGCAAGTGCACACAAGGAGATGATAGTGAAGGTTCAGTCATGCGTAGAAGTTGAAATCAGAGGTATAGAGGAGCAGAAAACAGCCATGAGAGTTGTGGAGAATGGACCATGGGCAGCCCATGGTGAGATTGAAAAGCATCAGAAGCATGCTAGCATTGGCAAAGGGTTGGACAACATGCCTTTGAAGCATGATGAGATGGTTCATGAGGTGAAATGAAGAAACTCTTGTTTTCCCTAATATATTTGTGTATTGTGCAAGCCCAGCCATGGGTAGGATAGCAAAGATAAGGACTTAGTGTGGAGCAGTCCAGCATGTTCGTTGATATGAGAGACGGAGCGAAGAAGCTGACCAAGAGACGGATATGGCAGCGGTGAATGAAGAGCAAGTTGGTGTTGATATTACAGTCTTGGATGATTGTCTTCAATGCAAAATGGAGACAAAGAGTGTGATGGAGCATAAGAACATGTTTGTTCTCAAGAGCATGTGAAGATGGAGGCTCATTTGCTGCCAATTGATGGAAGAGAGTTGTCCCAAGAACAACTGAATATTATTCTAGAGAGTGGGCACAATGATGGCGAAAGCTTTGAGAAGTCAAAGCTTGATGTGGAGCAAGCTTTCAGCGGGATGATAGACGAGAGAATGCAACTAAGTTTGAGATCAGCTCAAGCATGTGATGAAGAACTTGATGTTGCAGGCATGGAGAGTGGGTCTCTTGAACTCACCAATTGGAAGAGGGAGTTGCTAATGTGCATGGCGGCCATAGCATGTGGAAAAGAAGTAGATGTTGCAGTAGTGACGGAGAGATTGCTTGCCACATCGATGCGAAAAGCGAAGGATGAGAAGGTAAGAACTGTCCTTGAGGTGATTCTTGATGATATGGGCTATGATTTGGATGCCCAAACATACGTTGATTCAATTGTGATGCTAGTGGAGATGATAGATGAGAAAGCAGCTGCAAATGGTGGTTTGTGATGTTGTAGGTGATCCAACAGCTGGTTGGATAAGGTGTGAACAAAGCCAAGTGGGCTTTAAGAGCAGGTGGTCGGTTTATGGTTGGTTTGAGCCCACATTAGGGACTGAGGTGCATGATAGAACATCTTGGTGGTGGTGGACAAATGAGTATAGGTTTCAGCCCACAAGTGAGTTGATTGAGAGTTGGTTGTGCCTTTGTCGGAGGAGGACAGACGATGGTGGGTCTAAGCCCACAAAGGAGAGAGTATAGTAGGTGGTCAAATCCAACAAGGAGTGAGAGAGAACAGAAATGCGCAGAAAAGAGAAGAGGGACCAACATTTAGGAGCTGGAAATGATGCCAAAAAAAAAGAAAGACGTTTAATTGATTTACTTGGTATGATGGAAGGCGATGCCATGGTCACTTTGCCTCATGACCAAATTGGTCAGTTTTCCTTTTAGAATGATTCTTTTTCTAATTTTTCATTGTCCATGGATTTATGTTATGCTTCACAAGCTGATGTAATTCCAGCTCTATCAAGATCCACATCCAAGAAAACCGAATACATGCTAATCTTTGTCTTGTACGTCTCTTCGAAAGAAGAGTACTCAAAAGTAAAACAAAAGATTGGGATGGGATACCTGAAAATACCAAATTGGACGTTTCCTTGGTTGCTTTTGATCTCGAAGATTATGAACATCCTACTCATTAAAGTATCCCTTTCAGGATAAAATATGAATTTTGATTTTTATTGCTCTTAATTCTAAAAATTCATTCAAATACCAGAATAATGCATGCAATATGGAATGCCAACAACTCAAGTGTTCTCTTTATTTCAATCAATAGCATACATAGAAAACATTCTAAAGACAATTATGAAAGATACCAATAGCATAATAAAATCAGAATATTATTTTTCCTGCATTTCCACCAAACCCTAACCTGGAACAACATAAAGATAAAATCTTTCTTTGAAACCCTAGTTGGAAATGTCCCAGAACAATATGGCAGCATCAAAAGGCATAAAGATTGGATTTTTCCTGAAAACCCTAGCTGAAAATAACGCTTGAACAATACGGCAACATCAAACCCTAGTTGCAGCAATATGACAACCTTCAAAATGGTACAACCCTAAAAAACCAGTGACTAGCTCAACAAGTCAAACCTAGCACAAAAAAGTCAACAACTAGGTATGGTAGGTCTAAAAAGTCAATTTCCAAGTACAGCATGCCCTAAAAATTCAACACCTAGCAGTTAGAAGATAGATACAATGGTCAAAATGCAGGTACAGTGCTATAGACAAACCCTAGGTGTAGCAATTTTCCCTAGAAGTGTCACGCCCTTGCCCTAGAGGCAATGATTTGCCCTAGAAGTGTCACGCCCAGCCCTTGGGCAATAGAAAAACCATGCTCTATTGCTGTGAAACCCTTCTAGTAAATTCTAAAAATTGTTACTCACTTTTAGCCAACACCAATCTGAAAATCTCTTGTTTATCCGCACAATTGCAACCCCTAAATGAAGTCGCCTCTAAAGGTTGGAGGGTTTTCATCCTCAAACTTGTTTTTCAATGGAGGGTTTCCATTTTCAAAAGCAGTTGGATCAATTTTGAATTCAATCATGAAAAATGTATAATCAATGATCCTTTTAAGCCCAACTCTTATTTTTATAATTTCAATTTTCATTCCAAAAACCTTAAAAGCATTTTAAAACACTTTTAAATAATTATTACTTTTTTGGCCCACTTAATAAATATTACTTTTGGCCCCCTTTATAATAATAATACATAAGTGTCATTTTTATGTTATAAAATAAAAGTGACTTAGGGCAACTTAAAGTATTATCATTAGTTATTTCTATAAATAAATATGTCAAAAAAGCGACATGACACTCATGCAACTTCTTCTAGAACTACTAGAGTCAAGGCTTCTTCTAGTTCTATTGCTGATTTTGACGATCTTGAAAATTGAGAGTTGAGTGCATCCCAAGTTTTAAAAAAATTGCTTGCATGTTTAACCTAATCTATAAATGCTAGTGTTGGAGTTTATTTTGCTCCTTTTGGTATGCATAGCCTAATATATAAAGACTAACTTGACATTATAAGTTGCAATTCTACATGGGATTTTAATAAATGTATTTTTTTGTGAATTTGACAACTATTCGGTTATCTGGATAAAAGAAATTGTCTATAATTTTTTAAAATGCATCTTTTTATTTTTATAAGATATTAGTCATTTCTAGTGTCATTTCCTACTTTTCATAAGCTTTGGAGGATCACATTTCCATTTTCAAAGCCATGGCCTTTTCCACGTTTTGTGCAACATAGATTTTCAGTCGAATTTGTACTCTTTATATAATTGGTTGGGAGACTTGTTTCTTGCCTAAACATTGATGCATATGGTACAATTTTAAAGTTTCTCTCTAATCTGAAGCTTGCGACCATACCATTATTACAAACTTGAGAAAAATGAACCAAACCTTATTGACTTATCTCAACCAACGCAGCTCCCTATCAAAATAAGCAAAATCAAAACTAAAATTAGCAACACAAGAAATCGAATACTATAAGATGAATACAAGATGAATGAGTATACTGTGATTCCACTAGAAGGAAAAGATGTCAATTGATAGAAAACAAGACACCACTGTGTCAAATCATAAGCAAGTACAAACTAACACTTAGCATCTAGCACAAACAATATATTACAAGAGAACTTAGAAAAAGAACCACTTTGGAACGTAAATGGAACGTAAATATTATATTTACAAAAATATATCTCAGCGTGAATTCACCACATGCCTATCAATAAGAAGCCACAAGATTGTCTCCTTCTGGAGAGAGGACAAAGGGTTTTATTTTGACACTCTTGCACAGATGTATCAGCTTGATACATGAGATACCTTCTTTCTTTTTTTCTTACCCTATAGGTTACTCCTTCAGATGGGCTTTTTAGTCAAATCTTTATTTAGGTGATTTCTATACTCTACTTCTAGGGTTCCTCCTCTCTGTTGGAGTGTATTTGCTCTGCCTTCTGTTATTTTAGGGAACTCTTGAAATCCTCGGATTTTGTGGTAGTTCCTCTGCAATGACTGGCTCAAGCAACAGGGGAGACCCATTCTGATCCCAAATGGAGCATCAAAGACAAATTCAGAAAAAGAAATATGCAAACACAACAACCAGACACCATTTCGAGTTTTAATGGCATGCAATGCATATTGCATTATAAACGATCATTTTTTGCTGTTGTTTGTTTTTGCTGCCAAAACGAATTCTGCATGGGCCGTGTTTCAGGCCTTTTTGGACCATATTTGTTGTTATATTTTTTGTTTTTTGGCATTTCCTTCTTTTTTTCCATTGTGAGTTTTTTTCAGGGCCATGGTTTTCCAAAAATGTGCATTAAATATATGTGTGTGCAAGCACACGCGATCATTGCAGGGCTGTTTCTTATGGGAAACTTTCCACAACTCTGTTTCTCATCACATTGTTGTCATATTTTCTGACTCGTTCCTCATTTTTTGCAACATTGTCTCAAAGTAAAGGCAAATTTGTTTCCCAATTTTGAGGGACCTGGGAATGGAACTTCAAGTTTATGAAAAAGGTCATAACGGCTGAGTTCCCTTAAGGAGCTCTCAGTTAGGAAGTTTGGTTTGAGCTGCTCATTTTGATATATTATAATACAAGAGGATTTTTATCAAGAGTGAGTCTTATGCAGTTTTTTCATGAGGACACTACAGAAATGTGTGCCCATTTGGAGAAGAAACAAGATTCAGGTCCAAGTGGACATGTCCCATAAGGAAATCAAGTGGAAACACAACAAATCACAGTGAAACTGACATGGTTGATGATTAAGTCAAAAGTTAGTGAAATACTAGTTAGTGCATATCCCTTCAACACTACCACATTGAAGGGAAGACAAGAAGGCAATGTAACCAGCAAAAATCGGTTCGCCATCTAAAGAACTTAAGGAAAAGTAACCATAAAATATTCTAGGAAGCAATTCTAAGAACAAAGGGAATGCTGGCAGAAACAGAGGAAGTCATTGTAGTCAATCTATAATATGAAGTCACCATGTGGGTTGTTCCATGGTGAACACATATCTCTGCTTTTTTAATGGTGTTGCAAAAGGAGTAAAAAGGCTCCCAATTTTTCTGGTCTATGTTTTTACACCTATGAGCATTGCTTCCACGTAAATATTCCATGTTTAAAGCCTAGATGTTTAACTACTCAAGCTTCTATTCTTTATTTTTTATGGTTGTTTTCTTGCACATACCAATTTATGTAGTTTTTTATTCCATATAATGTGATTTTTTTAAAAACCCGTTTGATGAATTGAGCCAAAGCATAGGATTTCTGATTGCAGATCACATTCCACCCAAACTCTATTATTGTGGAATATGGAAGACTTCTGAAAAATAAGGGTGAGGACTAAGGCTAAGCTTAGCCGGAAAACATCTGACAAGTAAGAGTGAGAACTAAAGATAACATAAGCCCTAGCCCCTAGCCCTAAATAAAATGAAATTTTCCAGCAATCAGAAGATACAAACATGGATTTATATTCTCAAACCTCTAGTTAATAAAATACCCTTCATAAAGAAGACTCTTGTCTGCCGGTTCATGAGCATTTGGCCATCCATTCAGACTTTCAGGTCACTAAAACTAGATTTTGACCGAATGAACTTTGCAAGGAAAACCTGAGAAAATTATGTTACCAAGGAGTTATTCTATAGTGGTCCTTTGAAACCCTGTGGAAAGACTAAATGGTTCCTGTTGGGTTAGAGAAGGGCAGGAAGGGGGCAAGGGGGCTTGGTTAATAAAATGGGTTAGGTTTTTTATTAAGTACTGGGCAATAATCTTCAACCGATACCCCCTCCGCTGACCTAATTTGGGTTAGGATGCTAATTTTGCATTTAGAATTTTGGCATAAGGCAGTGTTTGAAGCAGATTGGTAATTCATTGAAGCAAGCATTTGATGATTTTCCATATTACTCAGCAGATTACTAATACCCATTTTGTAAGATTATGTATTGACTTAGATCTAGTTAAGGGTCTACTGACCATTAATAATATTTTCTTGGAACAATTTGCGGAATACAAGAACAGAACATCTCTTTTAGGTGTAAAATTTTTAATGCACATGGGCACCTTGCTGGAGGTTATCTAAATCACTAGAAGATTATTCAAAAAAACACAATGGGAATTTGTTTTGAAAAAGATCCTTAATAAGGAAGCAACATGGGTACTAGTAGGCTGTATAATAAAGAAAGTGAAGATCCATAAGCCTCGGATGAAAGGTTGCTTCTAGGGGCATTGCGGAGCCACCTTTGGAGCCCTTGAAAATCACTTAGCCTGACCTTCCTGAGGAAGTAAGATCAATCCTAAGTCATGATTCATGCATACTTTTGGAATCAATCCTTTCTCTTTGGCAAAGGTGGATTCTTTGGTGACTAAAATAAGACAGAAAACTAAATGTATAAATGGAATCATATACTAAAATTATTCGATATAGCTGTGACTTTGTAAATGACCTTTGGCTGGCATTTGTACATTTGTATATTTTAGTAACATAAAGAAAGTTTTCATAATGGTCAAGAAACATCATAGCATCAAACCATTGGAAACCACATGTAAAAGAAACAAACGTAGGGAAAATGGACCTAATGAAGAGATGCAGGGTTACTGCCAACCTGTGCATGCATCAACTGCAATTGTTGACGTAAATACTGGTTTTCACAGTCTAATTGGGTTGCCTGCTTTCTCAGCCTTTCATTTTCCTCTAAAAGTAGTTGATTCATAGCTGTAAACTTTCCATTCCACGACAGAAGCCGAGAAGTTTCTTTACGTTGCTTGTCACGACATCTGAAAGCACATAAGAAAGAGGACAACCATAAATTTAAATGGAAGAATAGGAATAATATGCATTAAAATCGTTCCAGGAAGAAAAATAACAGGTACAATTTTAAGGATTGTGATGTTAAAGCTAAATCTTAGTAATTGTCCCCCAATGCATTTAGTAACGCAAACTAAGTATAAATGTTTCCAAATAAAATAACATCCAATTGTGTTGATATAAAGTGCAGTACAATGCATAAACTGCACATAGCTTGTTATCAAACTACACTCGAACGATACTGCACAGCTCATATCATTTTATAAGTTGAAACTCAAATGGGTTAAAGTGAATTCCAATGCCATGTATAAACTATGGCAGGTTCTATATATAGAATATAAAATTATATTTCAATATGGAAGGATCATATAAGCCCACCATTGTTGGACAAAAAATCAGTAATAAAGCCTTATTGCTGGCTATGCTAAAATATAACTTCATTTCTTGGGCATCAAATAAGCCAACATTTGAGTGTATTAAATGCATGCATCTTCATGGTTTTCAAATTAAACTGAAATTTCATAACAATTACCCCAACTATCTAGTAGTGGTTGAATGAATTCCCAGGTGAGTGGGTGGTGGATGGTTCGTCATCCTAACTATCTTTGATGACATTGGTCTCATGGCTTGAAGTTACCCCTCGGCTAGTTGAGGGTCTATTCACACCAGTTGCGGGTTGAGATTGATCATCGTATTCCACATGGGGACCTGATTTGTAGTCTTTGCTCCCTCCAAGAGGTGGAGACTGAGGAGCACTTCCTTTTCAAATGCTCCATTTATTATGAGATCCATGGGAGATACCATTCTCTTTACAAAGACTTGGGCGACTCTCTATCCACTTTCTTCCATTACCCAAACCAACGATCCCTCGCCTTTTCCTTAGGGAAGCCTTCACCCTTCGACACAATGTCTTGTAGGGATCCCCTAGAGCCACCATGTTGATCACCTCTTTCTTTCAACCCATCCCAGAGGTTGGTGGCATTAAACACCCTTTGAATATTGTTGCTTCACAAATGATGGGGGTAGATCAGTGAGATGGTACTCATCTTTGCACGATACAACTACTAACGTGCCCCAACACACCATTTGTCTACGACGTGGATATACTCCTCAGTGTCATGGATTTGCTTCTTAACATCATGGATCTTCTCCTTCTTGACTACTTCCTAAGCCACAAGGACGTACACACATTGTAAGTTTCTTCACTACCATGGGAATTTCTTTGGCTAAATGTTAGGAGGGATTCTAAGGGGAGTGCTTTTCTTCCTCCTAAGATTACCCAACATGACACCCTTAGCCCTAGACACTCCCGAATGAGCATTATCAGATCTTGCATTGGCCCTTTCACAGTGATAGGCAATGATATAGATGATTCCTCTATCTCATGCATGATCAGAAATGTTTGATAGGACTATCATTCAATCTTTCCGACATTCATCAGCGCATGCTCTTTGGGGGTTCCTGCTGCCCCCATATGGCTATTTGTATTGGTATCTTAACCACATGGGTTGGGACTTTAATGCTTTGGGTTTACCCCTTTGTTTTATTTTAGTGCTTTAATTTTTTTTTATTCTTTTAGTTAGTCTTTGATCCGAGGGACCCTTTATCCTAGCACTTTCTATTGTAATTGGATGTATTCATGAGTCCCATTGACGTAGGTCATTTGTGGACATTAATATGATTTATTTTTTTTTCTCTTTTCTATACAATTGGTTACATTTACACAATTGGTTATGTTATACTTGAGTCTAGACTCCATAGCCAATGCTCAAAGGTTGGTAATTTCAAACAACCAACAATAAAATCATAAATAGTACATCCAATGATTCAGAGTGTGGTTAGTGGCACACATTAGTGCCCATAGCTGATTAGATCAAATTAAATTTTAAAAAAAGACCTTGTGTGATCCGTGTTGTGCCTAGGAGGGGCATAGAGGACAACTCATAGACTACCTAGCATTTGGATCAAAATCTAATTAGCCAGAAAGTTATAACTGAAGATGTGGAAATGTAAACAAAGGTAGAAGCACCAATACCCATTCAATGGAAACCAGAGATAACAAGCAATAGCTCTTCTATTTTTCTTGAACGAATATAATACATATGACAATAATACTGTAAATGAGATGCAATGTTGCATATCCCCATGAACCTAGTTCAAAGATGAAAAATATGGCATGAGGGTGTGAATAGAAGTGACTAAAGACCCTAAACTACAAGGGATTGCACCATATCATACAACTATCCAGCTGTATTACATACAAGATACATCCAATCATCACTCATGTAACATATATAATTAGATGGTACAACTGATATCAATCATCAATCTCATATCGCAATGGAAGAATTTCTCTGCTTTGTCCAATTCCTTGGATTCCACAGTTGATTCGAGAGTCGTGGTGCACAATAAGCTATGTCAAGAGGTGTTGTTGGCTAGAACACATAAAATGTCTAGAATGGACTATGCCCCATAGAAGTATGAAGATCTTTGTTATGCAGGCATGTTGGATGTATGCTAAGTTCTCATCCCATGTGTGATGATGGGCATTATTGTATGTTCACAATATCTGAACGAGTGTGTCATGTTGACAGCTACAATCTTTCCATATGTTTGAGGATGGAATGTGGTCGTTCTATCCAAGCATCTAACATCTCCACAAGGCATGCTAGAAATGACCAATGACCCTAGTTTCACAATCGAAGACATTGGAGAGAGGAATTCTGAAGTGTACCCAAACATGCTAGAAAAGGAGTTTGATTGTTTCAAGTGCATTGATGGACTTTTGCATGCAATCATGATCACAATATTTAAGAATTTGTCAACTGTTGTGGACACCAAGTCATATTGTTGTTTGTTGACAAGCAAACCCATAAGTGATCTATGGTAATGTATTCCCACAGTTTGGATGGAACTAGAAGAGGTGCATACATTTCCTTTTTGTCATTGCCCAATTTGGCAATGTTGCAAGGGACACAAAACGATATGAGCCTCAAATTCCTTTGGCATGTGTGTCCAATAGAAGTGTTGTTGAAGTGTTTTCAATGTCGTAACTCCAAGGTGACCCACTAATTTGGAGTAGTGTTCCTTCCATATGAGCTTTTTGCAAGGTGCCCTAGAAGGAACACATAGGTTTTCAAGCTTGTAAAGAAGCTTAACCTACAAACAGAAATCTTCAGCTAGTTGGCCTTGAAGACGGGAATTGTACAAATTTGTGAATTTTGGATTTGCCGAGTACTGTGAAACCCAATCCATAGTGTTGTGAACTTGAGTATCAAGCCATGACAAAAAAGTCATGACTAGAGGTCTCCATAAGCAGTCAATTAATTTCGACTTTTCTCTTCTGCTTGATCGCCAGATGAAACTGCTGCAAATACATCATCTACTTCATGTGTCTTGCAAAAAGTAAAGAGGCTTAGGATTGCAAGGAATGAGCAAATCTAGAACAATTGCAAACTTCCATTTTTGGATGCCTTCACATTCAATGATGTAGACCAGTTGCTAAACTTGAGTAACACCAAAGGTATACTTTCCTAAGTTGGCTTGCAACATATTACTACAAAATGTGTCAAGAACCTTCTAAACATGTGCAATTTGATCTTCCCAAGTATTACTATAGACAAGGATGTCATCCAAGTAGACAATGACTATAGTGTTGGTAAAGGGTCGTAAAATTTCATCGATAAAATGCATGAAGGTATTAGGTGTAAAGATCCCAAAATATATAGGAAAGTATATATATATGAGAATGTGTTGTGAAATGGTATGTGATAGTGAAGTGAGTGCTTATAGATAAGATCCAAAGTTTATTGGCATAAATACACGTCCCATCGATGAGGGCACAATCACAAGGGACATGACTCTTCCTAAGTATATAATTAGGTCTGTAACATGTCTTCTCGTCTCACAACACTTTCTCCTCAAAGCATAGGCAACAAAGGATGAGCATCGATAAAGGCTTAATTTTCCCTGGAGGACTCTTGATTAGGTTTTAGCCAAATATTAATTGGCATAGAACGCAATAATTTAATTGGCATTTACAAGATAACTTTGCATTCCCAAATTAGCCTACCTTCCTCATCTAAAAGTGGAAGCCTTATAGGGATTGGCAAATATAGACCTAATTTCATTTTTCAATAGCAAACATGAAAATAATCATGAATACATCCTTTAAAGCATAAGCGACTATGTTTACGTTCCTACAAATACCAAAAGGACCATAATATTATGGAGATAGTTTTAGGTATTTCCCACTTTTTTAAAGGGACATGTTCTTGTAAGGCTACAGTGGTACATAAACCCAATCTCATACTTGATACTTACACTCACAACAACATGGATCTGCTTCTTGTTTCATCTGATTGCAAACGTGTTCCAGATTTTGTTTTAAGATATAATTATGAAGGATATGCTTAGATTCCTCTAAGAAATTACAGATTGCCGGTACTTTGATTTTGGAAAGCATGAATTCCTTGCCAATACTTTAATTTTAGAAAGCATGAATTCCTAAAGTCTCAACAGTTCACACCCATATAAATCCATTAATGGTGTCACCTTCAAAGACGTATAAAAAGTGGTATTATACCATCATTCAGCTAAATGCAACCCATAAAAACCATGTTGAGTTTGTCTATCAGATGTAAAACACCAAAGATACCCTTTACAACACTTGCTAACAATTTCAGTTTGGCCATCTATTTGTGGATGGTAAGTAAAATACATATACAATGAGATTCTTTTGAACACACAACTCCAACCAAAGGTTAGTTGCAAATGGGGAATGACAATCACATATAATTCATTTAGGAAATTCATGTAATTTATAAACATATTCAACATAATCCTGAGTGATTTGTTTGGTGGAAGATGCTTTGCTCATGCCAATAAAATGAGCATATTTGGTAAAATGGTCTACCATGACAAGGATTTAAATTTTTATTCTAAAATTGGAAGCCCATTTATGCTCAAAAATAGGTAATGGTTATAATAACCTGGGATATGGCACAGACTTACTTTTGTTTCTAAGGATTGTTTGATGTATTGCATGCTGCAACATATTGTTATATATTCTTTCATATTTTTCCAATAAAAGGATTGTAGAGAATTTTAATACATTTTAAAATTGCCAGCGGGCCTTATATTTGGAGAATCATGACTATATTTCAAAACTCACTCAATAAACTTTGAATCTTGAGGCAAATAGATCTGACCTTTGACCCATAAAATATCTTTTCTCCAAACAAATAGGGGTAATTCATCAATAATATCAATATTTATTTTACAGTCTTCACTATTTGCATAATCAGCTTGGACATCATTTCTCTATGTTGGAACAATTATTGAAATTGCAAGTTGAAATTTCATCCCTACAAGATAAAGAATCTGCTGCTTGATTTTTTTAACCCTTTGTATAAAAAAGTTTCAAAATCAAATATATGTATCTTTTCAATCCACTTTTATTGCTTGGCTAATAAGGTATTTTGTTGTCAGAGATACATAAGACTATCATGATCCGTTTTAACTAGAAACTTGCTCCCTAGCAAATATTGCCTCCATTTTTCCAAGGCATGCATAATTTCCAACATTTCCTTATCATAAAATGATTTTAATTTCTCCATGGGTTTTAATTTGCAGCTTTCAAAAGTAATAGATTGTCCACCTTGCATGATTACTGCCCTTATTGTTGACCATTTTGGTCCTGCAGGCCAAAAATCGGTCTCCTTCTTTCCCTGCTGTCCTAAGCCGTCAGTTTTGGGTGCATCCACCTTGCTACAAATGTTTCTTTTTCCTTTACAATAGCCCTGTCCTTATAAAAAATTGAAAGATCTAAAGACCTGTAGGTTCTCGGCTTGATATGAGGCTTATTTCATTGGGCGATTACCTTGGACAAACCTTTTGGCAAAAAGATCGGCCAATTCAAAGAAATGTAAGTCCTTTTACAAAGACTCCGAAGGACAAGTCCCCTTGCGGAGGGCAGGCAGGTGACCAATCAGACCTTTCAGCAGGGTCCGAAGGGCAACTTGGGGCCCAAAGTGCCCTTGCGGAGGGCAGAGAACACTTGCGGAGGGATTAAAGAGAAGGCCGAAGGGAAAGCTTTCTTTCGGGAAAGTGAGCAAGGTAAGTTCCTTCAGACAAGTGTCCGAAGGAAATCCACGGCAAACAAAGGCAACGGTCCTTTGAAAAATACAAGGTAAAAGACATGATTTCTGCGGACTTTTTGTCTGAAGAAAATCCAAAGAAAAATCCAAACGCGCAATTCCTTCGGACATTTTGTTCGAAGGAATTCAAGAAGAGAAAGGGCCAAGACTCCAAAGAAAAGATTCCTTCGAGCAAAATGTCCGAAGGAATTGAGATGACCAAAAGGGAACCCGAAGGGCAAGTGCCCTTGCGGGAGACTCCCAGCCAACCCAAAAGGGGACCTTTTCCAAGGCCGAAGAAATTGCCAAAGGGGTGACGGGCCCGAAGACGTCAAATTCAACGTGGAGAACTAGCCGTTGGAGGTTCAAACGTCCGGTAACGGGCGCACGAACGTCAAATTCAAGGCAGTAAAATAGCCATTGGTTTTCAAATAGGCGACAGACCCATAGACGTCAACTTTAATGGGATGCATTAGCCACTGAGGAAGGAGCCCAAAGAGCCAGCGAAAGACAAAAAGATAGCCCAAGAGCCGAGTTGCCAGGAAAGAGATAGAAAACAGTGAAAGCGCGACCACGCACACATAAGCCAAGCGCAGAAGAAGACAGAATAGTCTAGGTGGCACAGGAAGCGTCGACAGAAGAGTTATTACTGCGGGTGAAACAGTCCTTACGAAATGGTCATCAAAGAGCGCAAACAGTGAGAGCGCGGCTTGTTTTCTTCATTTTTACATTAATGAGCAGACAATGGTGTGAACTTCATTTAAGAAGCGGCCTTGTCATTCAAGCAAAAAAGGGCGACTCATGCTCTTGCAGTGACAGTTAATATAGGTTGAGTGCCAAAGTCAAGACTTGCAGCATCTACAACATGGTTATCTCAGGGCTTTCTAGAAGGATGACACCAGCATGATCAAAGTCCTCCCCCCTAGGTGTTCAACGCAGCATGGGCTGCTTATTCTGGAAAGCGCCTAAGTCTTCCTTTTTATGCTATATATATTGTAACATCCAAGAGATGAAGATATCTCTCATTTTGTAAGGCGAAAACCTGCCAAAATTTCACCTTGAGTCAATAAGAATGCGTTTTACCTCTATTTGACTGGTTATATTTCTGAATATGTCTGTGTATCAACTATGTGTTTAGTCATTTTAGCTTGATGCTTTCATGGATTGATACCAACACACCTAGTATAGCCAAGACCATTTCTACAGGTTAACAGAAAGTGCTTTCATCTGGAGCGTGGAGACAGAGGAGTAATTATCAGACAGTGTGTTTTCTGCAACCCTTGTGGTAAGTTCCTCTTTATATCTTCATTAAGCCTATTGTTAAAGCTCCATACAGTCTGGTCTTTTCATCAGATAAAGTGTATGTCCGCCCTCTTCTGGTCTGAAGTGTGAACAACTGAGTAGATCAAAAATCGTTTGGTGCATCACCACTTAGAGTAGTTTCTGTTATGGTTATTCCTTCTCCCTTTTTCCCCCCCCAGTATTAGCAGTAGTAGCAAAAGACAACAGAAATGCATCAAAGGGAGCTAGCCCTTATCTAGAGATTCTCCTCTCAGTTTTGCCAGACCCACAGCAAGAGGGGAGTCTCCATTGTGCCGCGTGGAAGAGAGAATCCCAGCGTTCTTTCAAGGGTGCAATCCACAGCGTCAACACTTATTCCTGCTTCAGTGGCATCAACCTCAATTATAAATGGCTTGGATAAATCTTGAGATGTTAACCCTAAACTCGATGATAATGCCTTTTCAAGCTTTTGAAACCTTTCATTTTCCTCCATAGACCATGTAAAATAGTCCTTTCTTAGTCGGACTGACAATGGAGCAACAATATGGGCATAGTTTCTTAATGAATTCTAGATGATACCTACCTAGGCCTAAGAACCCTTTCACCTTTGAAATTGTTTTTGGGATTGGTCATTCAACCACAACGTTTATTTTAGAAGGGTCCATTTAAACCCCTTTTTCTGAAATTATGTGACCAAGATATTCAATCTCCTTTTGGCCAACACTACAATTAGAACTCTTAGCATGGTACTTATTCTCTTCAAGAATTGGTAAAACTTGATCAGCATCCTTATGATGATTTTTCCAATTTTTACTAAATATCAAAATAACATCAAAAAATTCTAACACGAATTTTCATAAAAAGGGATGGAAAATCTCCTTTTGGCCAAAACTACAATTATACCTCTTAGCATAGTACTTATTCTCTTCTAGAATTGATAAAACTTGATCAACATACTTAAGATGATCTTCCCGGTTTTTACTAATTATCAAGATATTGTCATAAAATACTACTAGATTTTCATCAAAAGAGATGGAAATTCTTGTTCATGGAAGATTGAAAAGTTGTTAGGTGCATTGGTTACCCCAAACGACATTGATCTTGAATTCATTATGGCCTTCATAAGTACAAAATTCCATTTTTGGAATATCTTCCGATCATATACTAATTTGATAATATCTCAATCATAAATCGAGATTGATAAAAAAATTAGTACCCTAAAGTTCATCAAGTAATTCATATATAAATAGAATAGAAAACTTAATTTTTATAGTTATTTTGTTTCCCTCAAAAAAACGATACAAATTCAATATGACCCATCCTTCTTCCTAACTAAGATTACTAGAAACAAATAAGGGCTCCTACTTCGGATGATAACACCAAGGTTCAACAATTTTTGCACCAAACATTCAATGTAAGTCTTTGGGTGATAACAATATGGTTTAATATTAACTAGTGTTGATCCAAGTTGAATTTTCAGTTATATGCTTCACAACCTGATTAGGTGGTAGTGAAATATCCCTTTCTAGAATAAATTCTGAATTCTGTTTTTTATAATTAATTTTGAAAACTCAGTCAAACACCACAGTAATATATGCAATAAAAGACGCTGGAAACTCATTAGTGTAATCTTTATTTCAATCAATTGGCTATACAGACAACATTCTGAAAACAATTATGGAAGTTACAAATTATGATAAAACCTAAGTACCAGTTTATTGTCTGAAAATCCACAAAACCCTGCCTTGTTCAGATCTGCAATTTCCTTTTAGGCTGTTATGGTGGCTGGTCTGGTACAGCAGTCCTCTCAAAAGCCTCACAGCAGCAGGGGTACGCCAGGTTCAGAAGCTGAAAACCCCAGTTTTGGAGTGTACGTCCAACATGTGGAGTGACACCAACCAATAAGAAGGGGTACGGCTGCAATAAATGACTCATCTTGGCATACGACAGGCTGTAAATGGCTGTTATGGACAGTATCACAGCACGAATGGATGCCAGAAGTGCGGCGCTAGCCCACAAGGATGGTTTTCCACTAGAACTTCAGAATCTTGATGCGTTACAGCAGCAAATTCACTCACCCAACTGACACTGATAATAATCATGGTCCTTTACAGCAAAAATGTGACCTCTGTATGGAGTCACCATGGAAGTTTGGAGGGTTTCCATCCTCTAATCCCTCCATAGAACCCTGCAGGGTTTTCGTCCTCTAGATCTGGATGCAATGGGGAGTTTTCTTCCTCAAATTCAGAAGTTAGAAGCAAATGCCCAAACTCAAAATAGATGTAATAAACAAGATGATCCCAAACGACCCCCAAGGCCCTCTTTTATAACTTTTGGTGTTCCTTTTTCCCTTGTTGGCCTCTTACTTTACTTTAATAAAATACAATTTTATTTTTACTTTTCCCTTTTATTTTATTTTAAATAATAATAAAGTATTATTCAGTTGTCGCTTTTTAATGAAATAAAAAATAAATCACTTAAACAACTTTAAATATTAACTTTATTATTTTTCACTTTATAAGAAAAATGGGACATGACAGTCCACCCTCCCCAAGGATTCCTTGTCCTCAAGCAATACCTAAACCATCCTGCAAATACCCGGATCTCATACTTTTATGCATGGACCATTTTAAACTAAAACAAAAGGATCCTTGTATCTTTTACTACATGTTGTGTCCTCCACCCTCTCTCCATTCTTAGAGTGCTTTCCATGATGAAAACAAACATAAAATGGCATAGTATGAAACAACAGATCTAAAATATGATTTACCTCATTTTTATAATTTAAATGTAGGCACTTTTTAGAGATTTGCCTTGACACAACCATCATTGTAATTCAGAATTTCAGAATTAGTGGCATTAACTGAAATATTCTCCTTACTTGCATGCTCATCACTATAGTTACTCTAAAAAACAATCTCATATGGCAATGACTCAAACCTTGTAATGCTTGGAAGATTGATAGGTGCTTCTAGGGCTGAAACATTCTCAATTTTGGAGAATCGGCATTCAACATGTAACGTTTCTTGGGCTGGAACAACATCAATCTTGGACACTTGCCTTGACACAACCATCCTTGTAATTAAGAATTTTAGAATTAGTGGCATTAACTGAAATATTCTCCTTACTTGCATGCACATTGCTATAGTTACTCTAAAAAACAACCTCATACGATAATGACTCGAACCTTGTAATGCTTGCAAGATTGATAGGTGCTTCTAGGGCTGAAACATTCTCAATTTTGGAGAATCGGCATTCAACATGTAACGTTTCTTGGGCTGGAACAACTTCAATCTTGGACACTTGGCATTCAACATGTAATGCATGTTCTTCCTTTACATTGTTAAGACAAACATTTTGTTTATCAGAAGTCATACCTCTTTATATTAAAGATCCTTCACTTTCCACTTGCATGGTGAATTTTTTTATGGGCTACTCACTAACTTCTTTTGAATCTGACTTTTCTTGCTCCCTGATTTCTTCCTTGGGATTCTTTTGAGGTTTTGACTTTCCATCTTTCTTCTTCAACCTTTTTCTATTTTTTGTGTATACCTCCAAGAATTCTTCAAAGGTATTATAAGATGTGTATATATTAGACTACTTATTACATTCATCAAAGGCAAAAAGTTTGACCTCATCTCTGTCATGTTGCTCTTCCAACCATGCCTCCTAAATAGGATCTTTCTTTCGCATTCTTCTAAATGAATTCTGTTTTTTATAATTAATTCTAAAAACTCAGTCAAACACCACAGTAATATATGCAATAAAAGATGTTGGAAACTCACAAGTGTAATATTTATTTCAATCAACTAGCTGTATAGGCAACATGCAGAAAATAAGTATGGAAGTTACAAATTGCATGATAAAACCTAGTACAACTTTATTGTCTAAAAATCCACAAAACCCTGTTTGGTTCAGATCTGTGATTTCCTTTTACGCTGGTACGGTGGTTGGTCTAGTACAACAGTCCTCCCAAAACCCTAATCGCAGCAGCGCTTCAATCCAACAGGTGTACGTCAAGTTCAGACGTTAAAAACCCTTTTGGAGCGTACAGCTAGCATGTGGGGTGACACCAATCAATAAGGGGTACGGTTGTAATAAATCACTAATTTGGGCATACGATAAGTTGTAAATCGCTGTTATGGGCTCTATGGCAGCTGCAATGGATGCCAGAACTATGGCACCAGCCCACAAGGATGGTTTTCCACTGGAACTTCGAAATCTTGATGTACTACAACAGCAAATTCACTCACCAACTGACATTGATAATAATCGTGGTCCTTTTCAGCACAGATGTGACCTTTGTACGGAGTCACTACAGAAGATTGGAGGGATTTCGTCCTCTAATCTCCAATAGAAACCTGAAGGGTTTTCGTCCTCTAGATCTGAATGCAATGGAGGATTTTTGTCCTCAAATGCAGAAGTTGGAAGCAAATGCTCAAACTCAAAATAAATGTAATAAACAAGATGATCCCAAATGACCCCCAAGGCTCTCTTTTATAGCTTTTTTTGTCCCTTTTTCCCAAGTTGGCCTCTTTACTTTAATAAAGTACACTTTTATTTTTACTTTTCCCTTTATTTCTAATAATAATAAAGCACTATTAAGTTGTCACTTTTTAATAAAATAAAAAGTAAGTCACTTGGACAACTTTAAATATTAACTTTATTATTTTTCACTTTAAAGGTAGTCCATTCCGAAAGTCTTAAAAGACTACCACATGTTTTTCAATAACTTTACCCATTTTTCATGTTTGATTATCACACTTAGCAGGTGGTGGTTGAATGGCATAACATCAAGCTATAATAGCTCGAGCACCTTTTTGTATCATTTTTTGAATTTGGTGAGAGGTCATGAGTTTTAAATGAGGTTTAAATCCTTTTAGGGTATATTTACGTCCTTCCCATCAAAAGTAACGAACTTTTTCCTTTAAACTATACTTGAAAAATCCCAACTATGTTAACCATTCTACTCCCAAAACTATATCAACACCACCTAATGGCATTGCATTGAAGTTGGTTTGCATCTTATAATCAGCCATTACCAATACAATATTAAAACTTTACCTTTACATTGTAAGACATGGCCATTGGCAACCATTCACATCAAATTCAAATGTAAGAGGAACATATACATTTAGCATTATATTTGCCACTAAATCAATAAAATTAAGCATACTACCAGAATCGATTAAGATTAGATGGCATTTGACATAACCATGAATATTTAATTTATATGGATGGGTAATTCAATAATAGCAACAATAGAAAGAGTAGGTTGTTAGATGACATTTGACATAATCATGAATATTTAATTTATATGGATAAGTAATCCAATAATAGCGATGATAGAAAGAGTAGGTTAGGTGTCATCAAGTACAAATTCTTCTTGTTCAAAGTGTCATTGCTAGCAATACCTACTAGTATGAATCACTATCTTCAGTTTGGGCAGCTTCACAACTATTCTTTTAATTTTCATGGCTTTGAGATGCCCTACTGTACTTTAATATTTCTTGCTTGTCTTGATTTGGACAATGAAATTGGTGTTTATTATTTACCATATTTTCCTTAGAATCATTATTAAGTTCAATACTTGAATGCAATAGTAATTTTTTTCGTTTTGTTTTTTTTTTTTGGAAAATATCTCAAAAGAAATGCCACTTTGGGTAAGACCGAAGGAGGCAGGGGTATCTAGTCTGCCAAACTCGCCCAAGGCTCACCCCTGGCCTGCCCCCTTTGGCATGTTCAAAGAACATGCCTAACCAAAAGAAAACCAATCACCGGGCCGTGCATGTAGCAGCCAAGAAGCCAACAAGACTGATTACTAAAGGCTTACGCAAAAGAAGCCGAAGATCAAAGATAAATTCCATCAATGAGACTATGTCAAGCATTGTAATTGTTACCCAATCCTAGGCAAACGAACCAAGAAAATTAATGCCAACAATCATCATCAACTTAGATCAAGATCCAAAATCTGTCGAGGATCTTCTTGAAGCTTAGTCAGCCATCATAGAGGCGGAGACCCATAGCAAAGGAGGTTGTCATTATCCAAAGCCTAGTTAGCTAGTGCATCCGCAACTCTGTTAATCCCTCAGGGAACATGATGGAAGCTAATTTGATGAAAGTGTTCCTTCAGCTTCTAAATCTTTTCTTGTTCTCTAACAATTTGCCAATTTTTACTCTTATAAGAAGATTTATTAGATAAAAGATTAATGATCAAAAGAGAGTCAGATTCAACTTGAATCCTTGACCATCTCACTTTCACTGCTTCTTGCATACCTCTAAAAATAGTCTAATCTCAGCTATATTGTTTGTTGCATAACCCAATTTTTCTGAAAAGAGAAAAGTCACAGAAGCATCTGAACATCTTCCTATGCCACCCATACTAGCCATCCCTGGATTACCTCTTGAAGCACCATCAGTGTCCAACTTTCCTACACCAATCGGGGGAGCTAACCACTTCTTACTAGATTGATTTTTCTTGATAGACTTAGAATCCATCAAAGCAAAACTAGAAAGGGTTAAAGATAAAGCTTTGAAAAGATTATTCCATCGCTTTGAGAGTCTTAAAAAGGTGTATCTTCTATTTGATGGTTTCAGCTAAATTGGCTTTTATTTGTTCCCAAACAAAAAAGATTTCTCTACCTTCCTATTGGAAATCCGTTTGTTTCTCTCCTTCCAAACATTCCAAAGTAATAGTGTTATGCCATTGGTGCATTGTTTTATGCTCTAGTTTTTTAGCTAAAAATTTGCCCTCAAATATTTGAGTGTCTTTTTATCTCAACCACAAGACTTATTTCTTTTCTCAATCCACCAACATGTGATTCCACTATTTGGTTTTCAAACAAATTAGTGATTGATGCTGACAACATTTCAAACTCGGATGTGTATTCATTAAGTGACCACTTTTGACAAAGGCATGTTAGTTTGTTAAAGTAGTTTATTTTATGTAGTTGAAATATTTGGCATAGATCCCAATCAAAGGATGCCCATGATCAATGCATTCCCTTACTTCTCTCCAACCACCAACTATACCATGCATAAGCACTACCTTCCAAATAGATAGATGATGCTCTAATTCTTTCATTATTGATTTGAATTGCATCTAAATCAAGGAAAGTGATACAATCACGATTAGGGGGTCCAATGAAGGATGGCCTTAGACCCTGTAGCCTAAGATTCAAGCACTCACAAAAGGACAAATACACACAATCCATATGCAAAACACAAAACAACATAATTATTTTTATAGCTTTCAATGAGGAGATTACAAAACACACATCTACAACATACTAGACATCAATGTTACAATATCAGTCCATTAATGGGTGCGGTTCACTCCTACAACTCTACTCAGACTTGCACACTCTTCAGCAAGTCTCTGCTTGCAGTTTTCCAACTGCCTGGAGAATAAATATCTCCACAAACCTATGATTATTGAACCAACTCTTGCTCCTTAGCCAACACCTCCAGCTAGCTGAGTCGAATCCCTACTCTAATAGAAATCATTTTCTTATCAAGGTGTTGCCCAAGAACCATTATGGAAGTCCCAATGCTTCAACTTCCATTTGTGAGACCTTTTCTCTTCCCATTGTGACTTTTAAGCTTCCATAAGTTATGAGGCACCTCTGACAAGTGCATGAAACCTTGACAAGTGTGTTGTCAGACCACAAGCCCTAGATATGACATTGGGCAAGTTGCATCCTTATACAAAGTATCCAAGTGGTTGAATCAAGGTTTAAGGAGCTCTGTGTAGAACTGTAATCTTGTGGCATGTTTTGAAGTTATAAGGCACTCCCTGAGGCTATCTAGACTATGTATTTAGGTCGTGAGATGCTGCAATGTAGCAAGCGCACATTGGGATTTTCCAGAAAACCGTAATGGTGAGCCATGTTCTAATTTAAAAGGTAATATTCTACGGTTGTCTAGATGTCTCATGCATACTACGAGAATTTTCAATGCACTATAGTGTTCTTTGGAATTTCTCGTAAAATTGTAATTGTGCACCAAGGTCTGATTTGATAGATGATCTTTTAAGGTTGTCTAGATGTTGTATGAATACGGCAAGATGACAAGGTGCAATGTAGCACTTTTTAGAATTCCATGTTGAATTACAGCTCTGCATCAAGTTTTCAGGTGTTGTGCCGCTTGTTGAGGTTGTTCAGATGTTTTGGGAGATACCTCGAACCCCTAGGATGGTTCTAGAGTACCAAAGTCAATTCAAACATCAAAGGCCAACAAACACTGCTTATTGTTACTCAACACTACCCTTGTTTTTGGTTGATGAAAGATTGTTTGTGACCCAAATGCTCCTACATCAGAAAGTGGTCATTTTATTGGTTCAATCAATTGCATCCTAAGAATTCTCACTACTAAAATTTGACTATCAAGCTTAAGATAGGATCAATGAACATAAGAACCTCCTTTTTTATCAATTTGCATAGGTTCTAGCTCAGAATGTTTATTAGTTGTTGTGGAATGCGACTTAAATACTTGGGACTTGTGGGTTGTTTGAAGTAATCATGATTGTGATTTATAAATTCCTTTAATTTTTTGGTTAAATCTTCTACATCACTTTTTAGGCTTGAGACACTGAGAGATGTTAGACTTTTCTTAAGCATGTTTACTTTAGCATCAATCAGAGCTTGTGCCACACAAAGCTCCTTCACTTCACTATTTAATTCCAAGTTTGTTACCATATTTTGTCACTGAGATAAACCTTGAGAACATTTTTTTTGTAAATCCCCTTTACTAAACCTATTTTTCTATTGTTAAATACCCTCTTGTAAATTTAGGGTTAATAAGGTTTTTTGTTTTACCCTTAAATTTACTATCTTCTCTTTTTTTATTTCTAGGTTTAATAACCTTTTTGGTTCCAATAGTTATAAACTACGCCCACCAATGATCTTCAGTCAACCTTTATAAAGCTTTTAAGTACTTGGATAGGAAAAGCTAGGTAAGAAAGAACAAATCGCATTTATCAAGGAGCACACCAATGCTCCACTTATTAAGAAGCAGACCTTTTTTTGTCGTCTTGTCTTTTATCTTTTTCTTTTTTTCCCTTAATTCTAAGTTTTAAAGTTTAAACTTTAGGCTTCAAACTTTTTAATTATTTTGTATTATTCTAAAAAAATTATATATATATATATATATATATACACACACCATACAAAAACGTATCCAAACCAAATGGTGAACTATTATGCTTGTGGGAGGTGAAGTTCAAACTCAAAGGATAGAACTTGCTTTGGTACCACCTATAAAGATCCTAAAATATATAGAAATGTACTTATAGAATATATATACAGATATATAAATAGGAATGTGTTGTGAGATGGTGAGCGAGAGTGAAGTGAGTGAATATAAATAAGATCTAAATGTTTCAAATCTAAGACATCCCATTGGTGACACAATCACAACGGAAAAGACCCTTCCCAACTACGTATATAATTAGGTATATAATAGCTAGAGAGTTGATTAAGCCGAAAGGCATTCCAACTAACCATTTGTACAAACCTTCCTTTGTTTAGATGTCTTCCAAGTTGACTAGGACTTGGTGATAGCCATATTTTACGTAGATTTTTGTGAAGTATTATGCATCTCAAGGTGGTCCAAAACATCATCAATGTGAGGTACAAGCTACATGTTTTTCATGTGATCTAGTTAAGGGCATGGTAATTAATGCAAAAACGTTATGAACCATCCTTTTTTTGATGTAAGGACAAATTGGAGTACCAGAAGGTGAAGAACTTGGATGAATCCCCCCCTAGTCAATAAGTTCTTGGATTTGCCTTTGGATCTCATCATTCTCACATACCGATTGGTGAACAAAGGACTATTTGGAAGTGGAGATACTAGAATGAGACCGAGATAATGCTTGATGGAGCAATGTGATAGAATACTTGCGGGTTCTTCAAAGACATCTTTGTATTGATGTAGAAGGTTTTCAAGCTTATGATTCTACTTTGCAAACCCAATTGGTTAAGTTGCAAGTGAATGTTTCTTCACAGTGTTTTGTGTAGTCTTTGGGCAAACCATGAGTAGCACAAACTTTTGGTTGTGAGAAATGAGCTTTCTGCATTACTTCATTGATACCATCTTGATATTGATTTTCCTAGGAGACTCCATAATGTGATAGAGGCAATTGCTAACCTTGATGGACCAGCATTGTGACTTAACATTGTAGGTAGCATCTTAGTCCTACAAGTATGGCTTACCAAGAATAACATCACATATGTTGAGAGGTGCCACATCACAAGTGACGGTATCATGCATGGGTGCGATATCATACTCAAATGTGCATTGGCATGTCATTGTGAGTTTTTATCCATGATGAAACCACCCAAGTGAGTAAGGTTGTGGATGTGCTTATGTAGCAAGTTCTATGACACTTCATCATATCATTCGCAGTAATATTCTTCTAATTTCCAGTGTCAATCACATGGAGAAGCTTCCCACTTGACCCAACACTTGGTGTGGCAAATATGCTCTCGCCCTCCAACATCAATGGGTGTTGGCTTGTTACTGATGTTCAAGAGAGTTGGAACATCGGGGTCGATGTGCAGCTCATTATCCACTAAAATATGAGCAGCGTGAGTAAAGTCTTTTGTGCATTACATCTATGATCATGATATGTGTCAATCTTGTGATGACTACACCATTTGTTAGGTTTCTAGGCAAGAACCTTTGGTTGAGTAGTAACTTTTGGCTTAGGCAAAGGTTTCCTATTGCAAGGTGGTTGTTGGGTAGTGGAACTTTGAGCATTGCTTGAAGGCTTGTTCTTGTGCAAGGGACCAAAAGTGGTTGGAACTTTCTACTTCATCTTGGGTTGCTCCCAATCTTGGCAGCATGTCAATAGGCTTGCCCCAACGTTTCGTTAGGCCAGAATTCCATTGTTGTGTGTATGTAATCGTTAAGTCCGCTAACAATTTCAGGACTTTGTGATGTTTTGTTTTGTTGACATTCAAGCATTCATGGAGTTCAAAAAACTTGTTCATGTAATTTTGCATCGATTGAGGTCTCTTTTTTGCCTCAAAAATGACATTTCGTGTATTTTTCATCATACTGTTCGGTTTCGCTACATATTTACTCCATTGTGTTATGTTATGGTGAAGCCCACTATTGTATTTCAAGACATTATGATGCTCTATATCACTAACATTCAGGTTTGCGTAAAATTCATTGAACTCATTTGTGTAATTGCATCGATTGATCTTTTTTTTTCCCTCAACAACTGAAACTTCATGTATTTATCGTCATAGTGCTTGAGAGGGTAGCATTATTTACGAACAACAATTACGAACTTAGACCATATATCAGTAAGATCGTAATCTTTTTCTTGCCTTGCAGAAGAAGATTTCCACCAATGAAGAACTAGTTTGGACATCTTAACTGCAATGAAGGTGATCTTTTCAGCATCTATGGATAGGTTAACGATGCAGCACACCTCCAGCTGATGCAATCATTCATCAAGTGCCTCGATTTTTCCTTGGAACGCTGCGATGTCAAGATTGACTTGCACCTTGGAACAAAGAACCAAAGGTGGTTGAAGGTGCCAAAGGACCTACTTGGAGCATTAAGCCTCAGAATTGGGAAAAGAGTGTCTTTCCTTGTTCCTCCAACAATTATTGAATGAGCTTCTAAATATATACCGTTTCAGGTTGCTTCACAGACTCAAGACATCTTGGCTCTTGAAGGTTGCACTTCCCGGTGGTCAGAGATGGAGCCAGGTTGTGTGCCTTTTTTCCAAAACTGGGAATGGGTAATCATGCAAATCTAAGAAAACAATGGATTTGATGAAGAACTGGCTAGAAGGATTTGACACCTAGTAAAAATAGTTTGCTCTGATGCTAATACTGTGTGTCAAGCTCATGATTGGCAAAAAGGCCACACAGATTAACTAGCAGTTGGATCTAGCGAATTAACCTACAAGTTAAAACTTCACATGCAGTGGAAACGTAAACAAATGTGGAAGCACCATTACACAATCAATGGAAACTAGAGATAGAAATAACAGATATTCTATCCCTCTTGAACAAGATATAATATGGATTATTTTGATAAAGGTTAAAATTTATACTATTTAGAATAAGGGTACACAAACCGTCTACGGTTGATTGGAGAATCAGACTGTTCAGGTGAAGACCAATTCAAATGAGTAGCCCAAGACTAGAAAATTTAGATAACAAACAAGAACATTACATAGACAGACAATCTATCACCAGAGGCAGAGTTCCCATCACATATCTAGATATTCTAGTAATAAGTAGTAGTAAAACAGAAATAAATAGCTAAAAAAGCAAACATTAACTGAAATACATAAGAAATCAGGGTTTTGAGACTTCAGATTTTTAAGTGGCCATTCATTGGAAATGATGATTAGCAAAAGAACCATGGGATGTGCCAGCCTCCTTCATAGGATAATCATGGATTTGGACCACAAATTTGTAAATGAGATGCAATGTTGTGAATCCCCATGAGCCAAGTTCGAATCCTCTAGATATTGCTAACAGAGTGCTAACACAGTGTCTACCCGATGAGAATCTAGTGTGTTACAATAATAAACCAGTTCAGTTAAAAGTTCGATTCAGTTCCTTGAACCATCCATATTCCAATCAATTGGGTTTCCCAAACTGATTTTTTATCCGGTTGGTTTTGTGTCGTTTGGCCTCAAGGTGTCAAAGATTCTTCCTGACCAGTTGCCTAAGGCATGTGTCCATTCAGTGCCCTGGTTTTGTCTAGTAATGCCCATGGGACCTGATGTGTTAATGTGTACTTCACAATGGATTGTCATAATATGATTCACAATTGACAAGCAGGTTTGGCTCGATTGTGAAGAGATGATGACGCATTGCAAATTACATGTCAGTTCACAGTGAGCTGTGAATCCAACCTGAATGTGCTCGGATCACTATGGGTGGTTAAGTTCTTTTAACAGGCTGGTCGGGTCATTAGCTGAACTAGATTTCACTATGTACAAAACTAGCTATCCAAGTAAAGTTAAGTACAGTTTGTTTACCAGGGCTGAGTCAGCATTTTCCAACACCTTCACAAGGATTCTATCATTTTTGTATTTTATCTTATTGTTTAACTTAGATATTTCTGCTAATTTCAATTATGTAAATTTAATAACATATCTTTCCCAAACAAGTCCACAAAATTCACCAAACAATACCAGATTTCATTAAAGATAATTCTTCATTAAAATGAACTTGATTGTACAAGGATTTCGCATTTACACCATTATGCTTGATGTTACACAATCCAAGTGTTTGGATAAAAAAATATGCTTAACTCGATTAACCCATAATAGAGTAATTTAGAGTATTTATACAGCTACAAGAAAGATGA
This sequence comes from Torreya grandis, assembly GCA_037957365.1. Lineage (NCBI taxonomy): Eukaryota > Viridiplantae > Streptophyta > Pinopsida > Cupressales > Taxaceae > Torreya > Torreya grandis. The sequence goes on from JARHVA010000184.1 coordinate 5,765,561, forward strand.
AAAGTGTCCCCTGCAGAACTCCCATGAGTCATGTTGACGCAGTGGATTGCACCCTTGAGAGAACGCTGAGCTTCTCTCTTCCACGCGGCACAATGGAGACTCCCCTCTCGCTGTGGGTCTGGAAAAGTTGAGGAGAGAATCTCTAGATAAGGGCTAGCTCCCTTTGATGCATCTCTGAAGGTTTTCTACTACTACTGCTAACAATGGGGGGGGCGTGGCGGGGGTGAAAAGAGAGAAGAAATAACCAGAACAGAAAACTACTCTAAGTGGTGATGCACCAAATGATGTTGATCTACTCAGTTGTTCACACTTCAAACCAGAAAGGGGGCGAACATACACTTTATCTGGAAAAAGACCAAACTGTAGAGAGCTTTAAAAGGGAGGCTTAATGAAGACACACAGGTAATGTAACTTACCACCAGCGCTGTAGAAAACACATTGATAGCTACTATTTTTTGTCTCTGCACTCCAGATGCAGCACTTCCTGTTACCCTACAAAGCTGGTGCTTTGGCTACACTAGGTGTGTTGGTGTCAATTTGTGAGAGCATCAAGCTAAAATAACTGAACACAGAATTGATACACAGACACACTCAAAAGCATAACCAGTCAGATAGAGGTAAAACATTTTCTTATTGATTCAAGGTGAAATTTTGGCAGGGCTGCGACAAACAAAAATGAGAGATAGATCCCTTTCTCAAATAAGAGTTTACAATATATAGAGAAAGAGAAAGCAATGGCGCCTTTTTCCACAAGTGGCCCATGTTGCGTTCAATTCATTGGGAAGAGGAAGTCCGGTGAAGGAAGCCATGCTGCGGCAATCCAAGTCTTGACTTTGGCATTTAAATTATATTAAATGTCATTGTGAAAGCATGGGTTGCGCCTTTCTGTTTGAAAACAAGACCACTTCTTAAAGAGGTTCACACGGTTGTCTACTCATTGATGCTTAAATGAAGAAAAATAGGCCGCGCCATTCACTGTTTGCACTCCTTGATGACCATTTCATAAGGACTATTCCAACCACTGGCATAACTCCTCTGTCGACGTCTCTTTTGCCACCTGGGTTGTTCTATCCGCATTTGTGCTTGGCTCTTCGGACTCCTTTCTTGATGGGTCACTGAGTTTCCACGCGCGGACCCGTCTTTAAACATTTGAGAATCAACGGCTATCTTATCGCCGTGAAGTTGACGTTCACGTGCCTGTCGCCATTCGAAAGCCAATGGCTATTCCATTGTCCTGAATTTGACGTCCGCGGGGACGTCACCCCTTTGGCAATTTCTTCGGCTTTCTGCAATCCCGTCGGCCTTTTGCATTCATTCGGCTCTTTGCAATTGAACCCTCCCGAAGGGAAGGTGTCCCTTCGGGGCTTTGAAAAGGTCCCCTTCTTGGCAGCCGAGAGTCCCCGCAAGGGCACTTGCCCTTCGGGCTGCCTTGGCTTCTCAATTCCTTCGGACAAAATGTCCAAAGGAATTCCCTCGGACATTTTGCCTGGAGGAAATCTTTTCTTTGGAATCTCAGCGCTTCTTTCTTTTGGTCGGTCCTTTTCTTCGGACAAATTCCTTTAGACAAAAGTCCGAACGAATTCCTTCGAGCTTTTGTCCAAAGGAATTTGCCTTTGTTCCTTTTCTTGTATTTTCCTTTGGACAAAAGTCCGAAAGACCCTTGCCATTTTGCCGCGGATTTCTTTCCGAAGGGTAATTTTCCGTTTGGCTCCTTGCATTGTGAATTTCTTCGGAATTCCTTCAGGCACTTTGTCCGAAAGAATTCACATTGACTTCCTTAGATTTCCTTCGGATTTATTCTTCGGACAAAAGTCCGAAGGAAATCCTTCCTTTTGCCTTAGTCTTTTCTCCAAAGAAAACCTTACCTTTCGGCCCTCTTCTTGTCCGAAGGAAATCCTTCCTTTTGCCTTAGTCTTTTCTCCGAAGAAAACCTTACCTTTCAGCCCTCTTCTTTGGTCCCTCTGCAAGTGTTTTCTGCCCTCCGCAAGGGCATTTAGGCCCCAATTTGCCCTTTGGACCCTACTGAAAGGCCCAATTGGTCATTTGCCTACCCTCCGCAAGGGCACTTTGTCTTTGGAGCCTTGTAAAACGACTTGCGTGCTTTGAACCGGCCCATGCTTTGCCAAAAGGCTTGTGTAGACCGACTACCTGAAATGGGAAAAACCCTGTGGATCAACCCGAGATATATATACAAGGCTCAAGTCATTTGGCTCAGAAAACAGGCCTATTATAAAAGGGGAAAAGCACAGCAGTAGAAGGGTCAAAACATGACTAACTGCTCAAATAGTGGGGAAGGGAGGGAGACCAATTTTTTGGCCTGCAGGGCCAAAAATAGTCAACAAGTCAATTACAAAGAAATGTTGAAACAATTTTTTTGATAGAAGTGCCAATGACTTTACTGCTCTGCTCATCTAATCTGTATCTGAGTTGGCTTTGGCATAGCACAACAAATTAATGCAGCCTAGCCATTGGCACAAAATCCTTTCTGTGTCACAATGGTTCTTGGTGTTGATTGTTTATTGCCAACCCCTAGTGCCAAACTATTCTGATGAATATGGCACTTTTGTAGTAGGTCTCTTTTGGCAAAACCTATCTCATTTTCGCAAATCTATGGTTGTTTTACTTGAAATATTTTTAAGTAACTAATGCTTGGAATTTGCGCAAATTGATCCTTTGTGGGTATGGCCTTCCCAATTAAGGCAGGATTGATCTCCAATTTCAGGTTTGACTATTGTTCAAGGATTGTATTTTTGTCCAATTTCTCTTTAAGATGAGGAAATTTTTGTGTCTACTGCAATGTTCAATATCAGCGTGCCATGTTCAGGTCATTCATCTCAATCTAGTATGAGTGAATGTATCCACAATGCAAAGCTCAAGCAATGCGGTGTAGAACAGTTTCTTGTTACAGAAGTTCTCTACAATCAGGTACTAAGCTCTCCACCTTTAGAAAAATTGGTGCTAATACATATTCATCATCCAGCATGGATGGTTTGAATAACTTCAAACTACTGCATTGACTATAGAGTATATGTCCATGTACCATGGCGAATCCACTTCAAAGCAATCTCCCCAAGCTGCTATACAATCTTGAAAAGGCTATAACGAATTGATCGTAACTTTCATCCTTCACCCTTTAACCACTCCTTACCCTAGGTATAGGCGGCCCTCTAAAATTATTATGCCAAGTGTCTTGGATGACCTGATTTTACTGTAAGGCATCATGATTGTATACTTTCTCACTTTATTTAATATGATATTTTACCTCTTTTTTTTAAAAAATGCTTGTTAGGCATTCAAGAGAGATATTATATGCTTTTTCTAAACTAACTAAAATTTCAGCTAGTTTCTCAGAGAAAATAATAATCGGACAATCAAAATATTTAAATCATCTCTTCTAATATTCTTAATGTTACCTTGTTTGTGGCCCAAAACTCCATGCATGTGCACCGTGATAAGTCCTTCTTACAAACTAGAGTAATTGGAGATGCATCAGTGACACTCCCTATTAGTATTTGATAGTACCTCAATCAACGAGTTCTTACACTTTCCGCTTTATTGCTCGCCACTCCAAAACTGAGATTGTGTAAATACTTCTATTGAACAATGTTGCACCAAGAATCAACTAGATCTCATGCTCTATCAAACGACTTGGTAGCTACCCTTTAGACTCCAGAAATAATTTTTTTTATCATAACACAATTATTAAATTACTTCCTCTGCTCGACATTAGGCCATTGCAATAATGACTCTATTTCCTCCCTCTTCTCATTCTTAGGTCATACCACGAAAAGCACAAACTTCTTGCTAGCAATGGTTAATCACTTTGCTTGAGTATCCAACACAAAAAAGATCTTACCTTGATACACATTTGCCAAGTATGGCTTACCGCCCTTCATCAAACGGTATTGATGCAACCCTCTAAAGAAAATGGCATCTTGATCCAATAAGAATTGGGCTAGTCATCACCACTTCATAAACATCCAATGGCATCATGTTATATTTTATCTCACTAGAGTACTTCGCCACTTTTGAAAATTTGAATCTACATTGTTAGGTGACCTGCAATTCAACATCCTTGGTGATCCATCCCAAAGGGTATCAATCAGGGTGCTTGAATGTCTTCAACCTGAGCTTCTTGACAAATGCATCCAAGATTAAATTTCTCTAGCTACCTAAGCCCAAGATTGTACTCACATTTGCCTCCTCGATCAGGGTCTTCATATTAAACAACTTCTAAACATTATTCATCGTAGAATCTTGCTAAGGTTCTTAAATTGTTGCCTTGCTCAGCATTGAAGGTTTAATTGTCTAGTTTGGTGCAGCAATGTAAGCACAAACTTGGTTGGCATGGCTATATTTGGTGCAACCTTAGTTGGCACATCCCTTGTTGGCAAGGCCTTTGTTGGTGTGACCTTTCTTGGCACAAGCATTGTTGATGAGACCTTCATAATCTTTGATAACACCAAAAGTGTAACCTTCTTGTCTGGTTTTTCACCATCCAATGGGTTTTTACCTAAACCGAATGCCTTTTATGACATCAAAAACCCACAATCAATTTTGTTAGTAGGAATTGACTCTAGATGCAACACCCATCATTAGTCCCTCAAATCGTCATTCTTGTCACAATGCTAATGTGTCTTCTTCCTACCTATGGTTTCCTGATTCTAATGCATCATGTTTGCAGCCTTCTTTTCAAACCCTTTAACACAAAATTCTTCACTTGCTTGTCCTTAGCCTTGATGACTTAGACAATTGTAACAACTTCTTCTCTTGGCTTCTATGTAAATCACTTTCTTGCAACATCTTCCAAGACCCTGATAACAAACAGTTCTAATTCTTGCAAACGCATGTGCACAAACTGCCAATATACTTAACCAACATGCCTCAGTCTATTAACAACAATTCAAACAGAAATTTTTAAGAAACTCTGAGGTGTATTCATAACGTTTTGTCCCTATGGCGGCTATCTACAGACATTTCCACCTGATAGTTATCCCCTAGGAAAATCCCACGAGTCAGCTCCAAATTCTTCTTGAAAGGTTTTCTTGGAAAATTTGTCAAATGTCAGCAATCACCAGGCTTCATCATTCTTCTCCTCTGTTCTGTCTTTGATTTGACATTAAAGAAGTCTTTGACACATACTAATCTTTGGCAAAACACTTTAGTCTAGCTTGGCATTTGATGGGAACTCCTTTCTTGTTCAAATGTGGTTCTTCACACCAACTTTTCAGCGAACCTCCACTTTGGACTGAGATTTGCATGAGCCTGGCGGCAAACTAATCTTATGACTTTAACGTACCTTCAAATTTGGTGCCATCTCGAACTTTGATGCAAGGTCTCTTTTTAATGCAACCTATCTCTTGCTTGGAATAGTATCAAACACTTAGAATTTGACAAAGTTGGCCCATTATGGATCAAACTGAACCACAACTATTTTGTTAAACAGAATATCAGTTAAACACAAAATCATTCAAGCAAACTTCAGGCCACAACTAGTTCCCAAAGCCATTTATGTTAAATTGAATTTCTAGATTAATACCTATATCCAACAATCAATTTGAAGCATATGAAGTGGACGCCATGTCTTACAACAAGTAAACATATCACTACCAACCTATCCAAAAGCACAGGAATTTGCTTACCTCTAATGTAAGATGTTAATTTATCTACACTTACAAATACAAAAGACAATGGAAGGAATAGATAGTGGATTAAACATCCATATTAATGTACAACTGGAAAGGGACGGTGGAATGAAATGGCTAGCAGCTAAAATTTGAATATTACCAATTTTTATCAAAAAAATGAGTATTTGCAAATGCAAATACACACTAACTTCTGGAATATCCTGTATGATCATATTTAAGCCACACAGGATATTCCAGAAGAATCATATATTGTTGCACTGCAAACAACCTAACCTTAAATCAAAGAACACTGTGACATGTTCCTCAGGCTCATACGACTGAAATGGACAAATAATCCATTGCTTAAGCTAAAAGTTAGATGCACTGAAAATCTATAGGAAGATCAGCTGTAGTCGCAGTTTCGGATTGGAAACATTAGAGGAAGGCACGAAGGCAGCAAAAAGGAATCCTTCTAGGCAGCCCATTGGATTCATAATGAAAAAATGGAGCAAAAATTTGGAAAAAATGTTTACTAGTAATATGAATAGTTTCAGTTAAATTAAAGCAACTGTTATCATCAATATAATTCTATTGGAAAAAGTTCTAGTCTAGGACAGGAATTGACGCTAACAGCAGTGGAGAATTTAGTCGACACTTGCCAGTCCCTGCCAGTCCTTACTCGTAGACACACAGTTAAATCGCTTTTTATGAATACAGATTTTGCAGAAAAGGAAAAGTGACTTCTCCTACAAGAGGCATTCGCCTTCTCAGTCATCAACTGAAAATCAGATTCATATCGGTAAGCAGTGGGGAAATGCCATCAATTCAAACTGCCTCTAGGCTGTGCTTGTTTGAACTATATCGCTGCTAACAAGTGCCCATGCTAAATTAAACCTCAGTAATTACCAGTTGAGGTGAACCAACATTAAAACTGTTGGATCACACCATTTTCCATCTTATGATGTCAGGAACGATTTCAGTAATTGATCGCATGCAATGGACTTTTGCTGAGATTGAGCTTGAATGGCCAGCTTAATAATTTAAATTAAAAATGATAATAATGACAACAGTTGATTTTGCTAAAGTTGTTCCCAGCATTCAAATTCGATGTTTGAAAAAACTGGTTCATATGTTCAAGGGTATGAAAAAAATCATCCTGCAATGTGCATGAAAATAGAAACACAAGTAAAATATTGACCAAATCAATAAACATTCAATGAGAAAGGAATTTTGAAAAAAGAGGAAGGTACATGCCTATATGTGAAACTATAAACTTAATGTCTTCATATTATTTTTCTTTTATGATGTTGCCTTTATTTAGGCCTTAGTGTTAGACTTAGTCATTATTTCTTGTTTCAATGGACTTTCATCGGAAAGAACCCTGAGAATCATCAAGATCTCCTTGGGATCCATCTAGGACTGGAAATGAAAAACCTTCAGAAACCAGTTGATGCCTAGAAGAATCATAAACGAACCACAGGAATTAGTTCAATAGTCTAGCAGGTAAGAACATGAACCCCGGTACATGCAACATAGTGAAGGCCTAGTAGCAGTCCATGAAATCAACCTGTAAGTGATTACATCAAAGTCAGTGATGAAGCCTACCTGAATGCAACTAAAAGCAACCCCAATTGAGTACCCTAAGATTAGTTTAGTATATAACCGGTTCTGGACTGGAAGAATCAATCGAATCAAAACTGCTGAAATTTAAATTTTGAATTAGCATAACCAATTATAGTAATCATTTGGAACACCATTACTTACAGTTCCATGCAATTCTACAGCAACAGTTTAGGGAAAACTCCTAGACTTAACCTTTACACAGAGAACTGCCAGAAAATAAAGCTCAAGACTCTGAAAGCTTTGTCTATTTACCCTTACTTTTCTCAGGAAACTAGTATATCAATTACAGACATGCGCACAACTTCAACACATTATTATGTCGATAAAACAAAAAGCTCAGATAACATACCTCCTGTTTTGGAACCAAACTTTTATTTGCTTGGGTTCTATGTTTGAAAGAATAGGATTCTCTCTGATAAGCTGCAAACGTCTACCTGAACTGGGTTTTGAGCAATCATTATAAGCTCGTTCCAACACTTCCACCTGTTCATTGGTGTAACGAACATACTTCCCACTATCCAGCAGATCCTTGTTATTATCTTTACAACCGGTTGACTTCTCCATAATGCTGGGCATCCTCCTGCAAACAAAGAGTTTAACCAGGCTTCTATCTGGGTTACAGAGTTCCAGACCAGTAATTCACCACTGTAGATGTCCTTGACAGACTCCTGCACAGTCACATTGTTTTTGACCTGGTTAGGATCAAGCATCAAACCACTGATTCACACTTCTTAGGACACCTGAATTTGAGTTCTGTGCAGAAAAATTATCGAACAAGGAACACACCCAAGTCACCAGACGCAGGTCATCAGAATTACCAGGGATTACCCCTAATCCTGGAAAGAATCGCCCTCAGCTTGCGACAAGTAAAAGCCCAATAGTTTCACAGTATTCTTATTTTCATCAGCTTTGTTATTTGAGATTGTAGCTTAAGGCTTCCTTCCTCTAATCTGCATATGCATAGTACCAGGTTCAACTCCAGTGCAAACCATCATCACGCAAAAGCCAGAGATATTCAACACCTTAAGATCAGTCTACAGGGAACCAACAAGAATAATCAGAGAACATTCTCAGGATTTCGACTTTCCCAAAGCTGAAGCATTATTTCGAGAGGACGGGATTTCAGATGCTAAATTCAAACTTCAACATTTTTTTATTTTCTTAAACTGCAATCAATTTAAAACCATGGCTCTCAAGCCAGCTAAAATTTGACCAGCGATCTTCATTTTTCAATGGGATTTTAAACCTTGACTTTCTTTTCAACCTTTTAACTTCCAAATATGCATCATTCCAAACTCAGAACTTCAGTATTCAACCACATTCTAAAACCATATCTTCCAATCTCTAAGCTGCAAATTCTAAACCATATCTTTCAATCTCTAACCTTCGACTTCAGCCTCCAGACGATTTAAACCATGGACAAAAGCACAGCGATCAAAACCTCGATACTTGATTTAAACCATGCAGGCTTCAATTTCAGATTCACTCTAACCAAATTTAAACCATAAACCTAATGTAACTTTGATACAGCGCACATGTGGATTCGAACCTCAAACCACAGACAATCTAAAAACCAAAAACCTTAAAATAACTCAAACGAGACTCGAACTTCACACTTTGAAGCAATTTGCAACCGTACCTGTCAATCTTTGCTCTCTTCGAAACCGCCCGTGTTCGTTTTGAGATTCGAACTCAGGTTTCCCGAACAAAACTCGAAAACCATTTAATAATAAAAATTAGCGTTGTAAAGTACCTGAAGACGATCGCGCGGTCCAAGTTTTTAACCCGTGAACTCTGGTGGCGGTAGATGTTGAAAATTTACCCTCGCAGACCGAACGATTTGACTAAGACTGCGGAGAAAATTTACAGCGAGACGAAGTATTTGACAAAATTTATACCCACGAAAACGAAATTTAATATGCTTGTAGAAAAAGTGTTTGACAAAATGACTACAAGGTTGGGCCGCCATCCACTTCCCCACTGATAAAGAAGTCATTTTGTCTTTTTTATTTTTGAAATGAAATTAAATAGTTTTAATTACGTTTAGTCTTGTTTATTACAAATATTTAATGATAAATAATTTGAAAATTATTTGAGATAATTTAAAATATTTCGGAATGATTTTATTATTAAAAATAATAAATCGAAGGTTACACACTCAAGTGTTTGGTAAAACATGGTATCGGTCTTCAAAATTCTCTCATTAATTGGGTAAAGTCAAGCAAGAGTAAAACAAACAAATTAAGCCAAAAGAATATTAAGAAAAGATAATTTCTCGAGATTTATAATGATATTTGAATCACGTACATAAAGAGATTAAATTTGATTTGCATTTTTTAGTCGTAAAATACAATCAATTTTTTTAGGTCGACCATATTAAATGCATGGTAAAATTTTTGACAAAACATGAAAAATTCTAAAAAATTATAGACCCGTCCCCCTTCCCCCTCTATATAGGTGATAGAAACTAGCTAGGATGGGAGCTATATCCTATATTTGTATAGAGACCTGGGACTCAATTGCTCTTGAACGATCCTTCATCCTCAATCAATCATGCGCCCCCCACTACTGTCATGGGGTTCTAAAAATCAAGGAGTCAAATCCTTATTTCTAAGAAGACGAATTCCACCGAATTCTATTTTTAGGAAGGAAAGTCCTAATGGCATTTTTTAACTCTATTTTCAGGGAAAAGAATCTTAACAGTACTTTGCCAATTGGATGTATTTATCTTTGTGGAGAGCCAAAGTACCTGATAACAAATTCACATGTAATATGTTCATTTTGAATTAATAAAACCCTGATATCTTACACTATGGATGTTTCCTTAGCTCTGTTAAGGTTTTACCACGTAAACCCAAGACTTTGTCTCATGCATGTTTATCTTTGTTATTGCAAACTTACATATTGTTATTGAAATTATTGTTTAATTATTGAGGTGAAGTGTCTAGTATCCTAACACCCTGCACTCTATTTCTCGATATATGAATTATTTTTAATATTTTTTGTCTTCTATTATGAACTATACTAACATTTGATGGGAAATGTTGAACAAATAATTGTCATCAAAAAAGTTCATGACACGTAGGGTTGGACGTCGAATTTAGTCCCTAAGTACACTGAGAGTTTGGAAGTTGACACTTTAACTACCACCTTTGAAAAAAAACCCACCAAATTTTTATAAAGATACATAATAAAATCGCTGACATCAAAAAAAGAAATGGGTATAACACAAACTACCCTAAGAGTGTTATTTTAGAATTGTTTATACATAAAACAACTTGGATATTACCTTTTGTTCTCATAGATTCTTCAATCTCGTGAACGTTAGTAAAATATCCCATTCAATTGAGATTATTTAAAGAAATGAGAGAGTATAGAGGCAGACAGGGCTTAAAGTAGTATTAGGAAAAGTGTTAATCAAAAGAAAGAGATCGATGCGGATGGTAGTAAAATACATTAGATGTCACCCTCGAAAAGTACAAATATCTATAGATATTGAATAAAAAGGAATGAGCTTAAGTTTGAGTCTCAAATAATTTTGACAAACTAGATATTTAACATTAAACTAAAGAAATATAATTAATGATGTTAATAAGGTTAGGTTTCAATGATCAATACTTAACACTAAACTAAAAAGAGTTTAAAAAATAATATCAATTCTTCGATTAAAAAGAAAAATGTTAGAATAAAAAGAAGCAATAAATAGATAAAAAGATAAGACATCAACTTCCATAAATATTTAAATATTAATTATTAAAAAATTTATGTAATAATTTGAAAAGAAGATATAATATGAAATTAATTAAATTAATTTCAAGTATAACAAAATTGATATAAGATAAATATAACAAAACTTATATTTAGAGAGAAATCTAAAAGAAAATGAAGATATTCATAACCCAATTAAAAATATATGAGATAAATATAACAAAATTTATGTATAAAGAGAAATTTAAAAGAAAATGAAGATATTCACAACCCAATTAAAAATAGTTCAAGATGGTCAATGAGGTGGGGTGAGTTGGTGAGGTTAATTGGATGTATCTAAATCTACTAAGGTCCAATTCTTGTTGAGGTATGGGAGGTCGGATGTGGTCGTTAGTGGTGGTATTGGTGTCCATAGAGCATGTAGATGGATCCGTGGTAGCTATAGCGTATTCGATAATTTGGTATTGTTGTCTGACAGTTTGAGTGGCTTGTAGTTAGTGGGCTATAGTATCATGGCTTGTAGTAGATCGAATAATGTTGGAAGTTGGTATAGTTCGACGATTGAAATGACTTACAGTTTATAAACTATAACATCCCGTCAAAATAATATTATTATTAAAAGATTATTTTTGGAAATTTGAGACCCCCATTTATATTCCAAATCAATTATTACTTTGGTGATAAAAACAATATTCAATTGAAACACCAATCAAAAATAAATACCTATCTTAAAAAAACCTCAAAATTTTAAATTTTTTATTTCCCCTTTTTATAAACCTTTAATTGTAAGAAAATTAAGCTCCATATTAACATATACTTTAAAAGTGCTCTTTTATACTTATGGAGGCTTAATATTCTTTGTCATTGAACAATGATATTGTCTATTTTATAGATATTAAGGACTAGCCACGCCCTAACATTCTTAAAATTGCACCGATCTTGTCCCTTGTACACACAACATTCTAACATTTGGTTTGATTCCACATGATCTTGTCCCTTAACTCCATGTTAAACCCCTCCTTTCATACTTTTCAAGGCTTTGCAATTTAGTATTTTATCAAATCTCGTCCATTTTATGTGTATCAGTACTTTTAGCATTATATATATGGATTTGCAGAATCTCATCCCATGCATATATATCACAGGCTCAATATTCTAACATTTTGTCAGCGAATTAGTGTGTTTGCAATTCTGGTGTGGTAGAAATTTATCTTTTAAGGATTCATGGAAAATATTGGTATTTTAATAATTATATAATTTCAAGAACTTTATTGGACTCATGGAAGTTGGGATCAGTGAGATAAACGGGTTGGGTTGTGCATTATTAATCTTAACAAAGATATTGTATGTTTCATGAGAGTATCCTACTCTATCACAAGTCAAATGTAAGTGTATATTTGGAATTTTTTAAAAAAGTTATGTATTTGAAAAAAAGTATTTCATTTTGAGTTTGTATGTTAATATATGGTATCTGAAAGTTGTAGGGCATTTTTCAATGATAAAATTATCAAAATATTTTTTCATTTTAAGTAACGGTTTAAAAAAAATTTAGGGCAGTTTCATAATTTTTGGTTTGCATTAAAGAGAAATTTTACAATTATTATGGTAGTTTCATAGTTGTCATTTTATATTAAACAATAATTTGACTTATATCGATGGTAAAAATAATATAAGAGCCCAAAATGATAAGTGCACTAATGTTGAGCCTTTTCAAAATGTTTAGAATTCAAAGAGCCATTGCAAAAGGCACAAGTGGATCGACAATTAGGAGTAATTTTGGTGGAGAGAATAAGTCTTAAACGAAAGACTTATTAAAATTTGAATTGTGATTGTTCAAGGGTTGTTCTCTTTAACATGACACACCAAAAAAATTCAAAACAATAGTTTAATAGGCATATAGTGCTATTAAGAGACATGTTTTTTAGATTTAGAGTTGTTAAACGATTATCAAAGTTGTCGTTATTATAGATAACTATGTAAAGCTTATTGCATGGTGTAACAAAAAGTTGGCCAGCGAATTTTACATGAAGGACATCAGCCTTATGCATTATTTCCTAGGTCTATAGGTTTGGCAAGATATAAGGTACATCTTCCTTGGACAAGGGAAGTACATTGTGGAGATCCTGAAGATATATTAAATGTTGCATTGTAAACCCTTGGCCACTCCTATAGTTTCAAATTTGAATTTATATGTTGTTTCATATTTATATTTGGTGTATCCTTTTTTGTATAGGCAATTAATTAGTTCTCTTATGTATCTTGTAAATACTAGGCCATGTATATATTTTGCAATAAATAATTTTTTCTAGTTCGTGGTTAAAGTGAGGCAAATTCATTGGAAGACTAAAAAGCATGTGTTCTAATACTTGAAGGTCACAATTCGTCACGGCATGAGGTGTGTGGGAGATGGTGAGTTCGTGTTGCATGGTTTTGTTGATTCTGACTAGGAATAAGATGCAAATGTACTAACAAGAACACTTCAAGATTTTGTTTTAGATTGGGCACATGTATGATTTTTTGGTTCAGTAGGAAACAATCATTAATTACTGTCAATTCAACAAAGGCAGAGTATATGGCAACCTAATTTCCTAGTTGTGAGGCCATATGGCTTCGTATGTTGATCACATAATTGACCAACAAGATGTTGGAGCCTATAATTTTCAACTGTGACAATCATAGTTGCATCAAACTATATGAGAATTAAGTTTTTCATGGTCACTTGAAGCACATCAAAAGTTCAAAACCATTTTCCTAGAGACAAAGTTCAAAATGGAATAGTGATCCCTAAGTTTGGTTTTCCTTTACCACTTCATGCACTTTTTCCTTTCTTCTTGTACGGGGCTTTATCTAATCGTAGGCACTCATGGGCTACAATTTGTGAAGAAGGGGTGACATGTTGTATTTTTCTCCAAGGGAGACTATGATGGTTTTTATTTAAGTCAATTACTTTTCTCTTCTTACTCTAATGCAATTTACAAGTTAGTAAAGTGTGTGTACAACATAAATATCACTTATGGAGGGATTATGAGTATGGTGTTTGTTTTATTTCAAAAACTTGGGGCCTTTTCAATGTTGATGTGTTGATGGTTTTCCTTAGCCTGGCTTTTACCATTTACCTTAATATGGATGAGTGTTTTTAGATATCGTGATTTTTGACACACATCATTGATGTTCTCATATAAATACTTAGAGTGTTAATATGGGTGGGATTTTTATCAACCCACCTTAATTCAAAAATCACAGACGTTGTATCATATATATAGTTGTTAATGTGTTAACTCATTTATAGGGTTTATAATTACTAATCTAAAACTTTATTATATAAATAATTATTAATGTGTTAACCCGTCTCTATGGTTCACAATTATTAATCCCCTTTAAATGTTGTAAAGATCTGTCGAGTTAAATTTATATTATAATAATTACTAAAAAAGAGATATAAATTTAAAGGACATTTCTTTTGGAAAAAATGTTTTAACTTGGAAACAATCTCATGCTTGATGGGTCAAAGCTTAACTAAAATTTTAAAGTGTGTTTTGGAAAATTATACTAAAACATACCCAACTTTCACCTTGTGGGATAGCTTCTATATATAGTAATGTATGGGATTATAAAATTTGTTAGAGTTATATATGGTAATCATATAAAAAATGAAATGGATACTGTGTAAACATAAATTGAAAACTTATTTTAGAGCATTATTTACATATATAAAATAATCTAATCACTATCTTTTGGTTCCATAGATTATTTGGTCTTTTTCACTCATTCATCAACCACGTTCAGAGAGGAACATTAGAGTTGAAATACTAACACTAAACTTAAGAGATTTTTTTAGCCCTTATTTTAAATATTAAAGTGGACATGGGGGTGTGGTTATTTTAATTGCCCCTCCTTTCAAGCAAATAATATCATTTGGGGTTTAGACCCCACTCATCAATTTGTGTGGACCCTATTTGACTTTAATGTTTGTTCCCTTAGTATTGCCAACATTTATGCATCCAATGACATTGTTGAAAGGACAATTTTTTGGTGATGGATGGCTGAGTCACTTCCTAACACCAACTAAATCATTTGTGACAATTTTAATATGATTAAATCTTGAGAAGACTGTTAAGAAACCACGCACTCTACAACTATATAAAAATAACATAATACAATTACAAAGATAATTAAACAAACAAATCCTTAACATGCATGAGACAAAACACATGATTTACGTGGTAGAACCTCAGCAAGCCAAGGAAACATCCATGGTGTAAGATATTAAGCTTTATTAATTTTGAGATAAACAGAGTACATGAGAACCCACTGTGTAGATTACATGCGGACTCCACAAAGATAAATATGCCTAATTGGCAAAACACCGTTAGGATTCCTCCTCCTAAAAATAGAGTGAAAAAATCCCATTAGGACTTTTCTTATAAAAATAGAATTCGGTGGAATTCGTCTTCCTAAAAACAGTGGTTCAACTCCTTGATTTCATATCTCAGCGGCGTTGGCCTCGAACACTCACCGAAGGAGGTGATAATAGTGGGGGGGCATTGTCACCCACACCCCTTGTAAAATTCGGATATAAACCACGTTGTAAAAGGGTCAAAATTTTAACTTTGTTGTCACTTATCTAACAAAGACAAGGAGGGATTACTCCCAGTGCAATGATTTTACATGAAAAACAAGCTTAGACTATTTGAACTCAACCACCATCGTCACCTTCCTGCAACCTCACCATGGTTCGCATGGTCCAAATTTGGCAAGGAAGTGAAAGGGTAGTAAAAAGGTTGGATAAAGTTAAATTATTTGTAGGCTAAAATATTTTTACCTTTGTCATTAATTTTGAATGCCATGTGGTAGTCATCCCAGATGCTTTGCTTTCAGACCACCTTGGCATCAAGTTTGAAATTGGATGGATTACTTCTCATGCAAGGTGTCAACTCACACTTTAACCTTAATATTACTCACCTACACCACTCATGGACCAAGAAATACATTATTAGAATTTAAAACCTTGTCCCTCGGCCTTCCAAAGCTTATGGGTGGATAGATTGTTGGGAAAATGCTATCAATCAAATAGTTGCTTTTTTATGCATTTATGGCTAGCAAGCAATTGTGTTTTGCCACAAATCCCATTATGTTTCACACCATGAATTTATTCATATTTCACAAGAATTGGAGCATTCTCCTTTCAAGAGGGCTTTCAAAATCAAGTTTCTTTATGGCGACACAAACTTGAGGTAGAGGATCATTATCAAGCTTAGGGAGCTCGTATATGAGCATAAATGTAATGATTAAAAATCATAGATAGAGCTCCCAAGGAATTCTTCACTCTCTCCTATTGGACAAGAAAGTGGTTGATCTTCATCCAAGTAGTTATTTCTCATCTGACACACCTTCTTGATATTTTGAAATATTTTGTTTCTCATCACTATGGTGTGTTTGTTGCTCAACCTTCTATACCTATGCAAAATCATGCTTTATTTAGAGGCCTCCAAGTGGTTCCATGTAAGCTCATTGAAGGACAATAGGTGGCATTTGATTGACTTCTATTCATTGAGGAGCTTTAAAGGCTATTATGTAGATGTTTGTTGACAAAACCCCTAGTATTGATGTGTTTCTTTATGAATTCTATTAGGAATTATAGGATACGGTGGACCTGGATTTTCACAAAGTTTACTTTGAAGCTATTCAAACGAATTCCCTTTGCAAGCTTAAATAATCAAGTTAATATCAAATTCATTCCCAAAATTGTGAACTTAAGATTATTACTAGTTAGTGACCCATTACCATTCTTAATGTCTCTTGTAAAATCATTGATAAAGCTCTTGCTCTTGAGGTTAGGTATTTTTTACCTCTTGTTGCATGCCTTGAGAAAATTGGATTTATTTGCAACAGATATATCCTTGATAACATTATTGTTGTTTGTGAGTGAATGGAATGGGTCATAAGGCCTCAATAGAAGCATTTATTTATCAAAATTGATTTTGAAAAATCTTATGATAGAATTGAATGGCCTTTTATTTTGGCAATGCTTAAAGTTGTAGGTTTTTTAGTACTGTTAAAATGCTTTTCCAAGATGTCGATACCTATATCACCATCGATGGTGTTCAATATTAGAAGCATGGCACTTTTTGTGTGTCCTCTACCCCCTTCTCTATATGTGTTGGTTTTTTAGGGGTTCAATCAATTGTTGGTGGGTTACTCCTCTAGAGGGATGGTTAAAGGTATTCAAAAATTAATGGTTAATGGGTACTTTGTTGATGATTATTTTCTCACACTAGTTGAAGAGGAAACTTCCATCTCCAATGCCATGAATGTGTTGTGCATGGTCATTGATGTCTTAGGTTGTCATTGATGTCAAAGACATCATATGGTTCTAGTGCATGAGTGATAAAGAAGTTATGTTTGATAACTTAGAGAAATATGGCACATTTATAGGTCTGTAAGGACAAAGAAGAAGTTGTGAGGCATCCATAGATGTCTTGGTGAAGTTCTAGTGTGTCACTTGATCATTTGGAAAAATAAACATGCATATTCTAGCTTAAGAGAAGCTAAATTGTCATTGCACATCATGTAGATATGAACGAACCAACAAGTTTATGCATTTAATGCAGGTACTCAAAAAATCAATCAAGGTCAAAGGATTTCATGGAGATGTTGTCTATAGTGCCAACAAGGTACCCTATATATTTGGACTCTTGAAGTGTTTTCTAGCTCAAGTTTTAAACCTTTAAAGTTGCTCTTGTAGACTATGCTGGGCCAAAGACCATCAAGTTTAACTACGTTGAAGTCTGGGGTCAACTAGTCAGTAGATCTAATGGTGAACATTCATTATCTAGATTATAATCCAATGGTACGTATTTAGTAAATATGTTAAAGAGTCAAAAGTTGCATACGCTAGTGATAAGTGTCACAATATCAAAAGCTTTGATAGAAGATCAATGACACATGAGTGTTCATATAGATAGAGATCGATAGTGTGGGTCGAGTTAAAGAGTCAAATGTGTAGAAGGCACATAGAGTTGTCAAGTGACATAATCACGGGAGCTTAGATCGAAGATCAATGGTGAGTATTTCAAGGTAAAGACCAAGCTACACTCGAGAAGATCAATGGTGCGTATTTGTTCAAAGTTGTCAGGGAGCATGAGATGAGGTCAAAGTGTCCAATGTTTAGCATTTTCACAGTGACCATTGGAATTTAAATATTTAAATTAATGAGGAAAACTAGTCTGTAGTTTTTGAGATATATATTTTGATCCAGGATGAATTTCTTGATGTAGTAAAGCAAAGTTGAAGAGGACTTCAAAGTGCATCCAACAAAGTTTATTAGAAAGTTTGAATGTTTGTACAATCATAGATATAGAGATTTAAAGTTGACTATTTATTCATTAATGGTGCTACTATGTACAAGACTGTTGTTTAAGCAAATTATGCTTTAGTAGAAAAGTGTTTCGACAGGAGTAATCCTTTTAATATGTCTTAGAGGTCATATGGAGTGGACCAAGGTATTTAAAAGTGATCTTATATTCTTGATTTGCTTGATGGAGTGATAAATGGGTGAATAGGTCTCCATGAGACCTATAGGGGCTACTAAGACTTAATTGAAAGGTGTAGATGCTTGAGTTTGACCCATAGATGCTATGGCCAACCTATAAGGATGGTATTGAGCTATGTGTTAGCATGATAAAAGTCTTAATATTTAAGGCAAGTATTATGGCCAACCTAGAATTTGTTATTCAAGAAGAATCTATAAAGAGTGGAGACCAAGGCAATGGTTTCTAGACTTGTATATAAATGTGTTGAGATAGAAGAATATAGAGATGAGGGAAAGAGATCAGAGGGAGTGTGCTCAATGGATGGACTAAAGTATAGAGAAAATTGAGGATGAGAAAAGAATCCTAGAGTGATCCAAAAGGGTGTTTGGATGCATTCTTGTATAAACAAGTTTGAGTGTGTGTGAAGAGTTGAAAGAGAGGTATTATACATTATTTATCCAATCAAATTGATATGCAATCAAAGTTACTGAGTTATTGATTTCATAGGTGTTGTGTGGGTGATCAACATCTAGAATAAGTGGGTGCTTATTCATACTTAGGGGTGGGTGCTTCACTAAAAGGTCTCATGTTTATGATCATCTTATAGGACAATGAGTCCATGTGTTTATAGGATTGAGAGTGGGTTTTATTCTCTAATAGGATTTCCCACATAGATCTTGTGTTATGTGTGTGATCTTGCATCATCTTCCTTATTCATTGTTATAAACATCTTGTATAATTTATAAATGCTTGTGGTAATTGGTTAAGAGTTTGAAATAATTACAATTTAAGTTTAAAATATCTTGCATCACTGATTCACCCCCACTCTTAGTGATTATACCTCCAACAATTGGTATCATAGTAGGACCTTTTTTACAACTTTAACCACTTGAAGGTGATCGAAGGTACAATATGGCAAGTCAACGGTTGCATAAATTCTCTACTAAGAA